>CM053790.1:536888311-537513311 GCA_028749045.1 Cupressus sempervirens
TACAATATCCAATTTTAATGATTGGTACTCATAACAGAATGTAAAGATAATGTTTTTGCTATCCTCTTGTAACCATTCATAGTTTTTCTAAAAATATATATGTACACGTATAACTTAAATAAATTAAAAATATATACTTATGCATGTACATGTACTTGATATCTCCCAAAAGACTCTAAATGGTACTAGTTGACTCATTCTTGATGATGTACCAACCTTGTTTGATTCAAAATGTGTCTTGCACCATTCAACAACATTATGTGCATTATTAATGTGAACTCCCTTATAATTTATTTGATACTTTCATAGCAAGTTTGATGCAAGCTCCAACACCATCATGTTCACCTTTTCCATGTCCACTTTCAAAGAAACTCCATACATGTTATATTTTCATTACAATGATATTGAAAAAGTGCATAAAATGGTCTAGATGATTTGAAGTGTGCAACACACCCATCTAACCATATATAATGTTTATCAATACTTATGCCCCTTTCTTTCATATATGCAAAAACAATCTTGAACAATATTCTACATAATGAATATCATGTTCTTTATCATCAATTATGTAGAGGTGATATTCTTTCTTGATCACACATGCTTCATTTGGGCTTTGAATACCATCCAAATCTAACTGTGCATGATGACAAAACACATGTACCATAATAGTAACCTGATCTAAAAAATAGTAGTCTTATTGAGTAGCCTTTTGATGAATGACATAATAGTTTTCTGTAAAGTCAACAACTAAGAAAATAGTTCCAAGTGGAAAATTATCTAAAAGTGTTTGAAATTGTTGTGTTGTGCACTTTGTTAAAAAAAGAATGATGAATATATGGTTGAATCAAACTTTTAAATCTATTCATAAAAGCTCCAACACTTATCTCCTCTTCAACATATTCCAATCTTTTGGTTTCTTTCCCAATTTTAGTTTCATTCCTTACATACTTGTAACACTTGTAATTTATCATTTTTGTGACATCAATATCATCAATTTTCAAAGGAAATAGAGTCAAATTAGCATGTGTCACATGTTCATTTAATACAATTAATTTGACCAACAAGATCATCTATTTTGTCACATAAAATAGATGAAATGAACTCACCTCATCTACTAGGAGGAGGATTATTATAACCAAATTTATCTTCTACATACTTTCGATAGACTTGATAGTGAAGATCAAATTCAATATGCTAATGACAACAACAAGTTTCAAACACTTTGTTTCTCCTTACATAATATAGCTTCAATCTATCAAATAATGTCTATCCAATCTTTATATAATGATTTAAAGTACAAAATGAGATATATATTTCATGTTATATTATGTCCAACCAATGTCTTGTATGATGTTCATAATAAATTTTTGGAGCACATAAAACAAGAATATTACCCTAAAGATACCTATGAACAAAAATACAAGCAATGACAATTACTTTGACAGAAGAAGGACGAATCAATTCAAGAGTACACTAACATATTTCATTCTCTCACTACAACACTTGGTATCAAAGACTCAGAAAAACATCATGTTTTGAATTATAATAGTAGTTTTCATAGATATTGTCATGACTCAAATTTTGACATACTTTTTATACGAACTTATTATGTGATTGAATTTTTGACTAAGACTATGTTAGACTATGTAGGACTATTTTCAAATACTTTGAAACTTTTATTGTTGATATTATTTGATGGATAATTTAATTTAATGACCATTAGAATGGTCGCAATATGTTGAGCTTATGAGATTTTGACATAATGGTTAAAATTTTAAATTCATTTATATGTTTATATCTGATAATGTATGTTAAATGTTTTAAAATTTGAATTTAAGATATTATGATTATTATGATGATGACATTACTAACGTATTGGGTGATGTCAAGTTTGTGAGTGTGCAGGTACTAAAGGCGGAAGGGTGGTTGAGGTAGAGGAGTTTAGCTCCTTGGTAGGATTGGTCTGAAATTTTTATGGTGTAGTCACACACACACACACACACACACACACACACTTAAAGTATTTTATGGAGAGTAAGTTATATGCTTGGTTTTTACATCTAGTTTAATTATACAGATTTGGACCTACATATAGAGTGGTAATGAATCCATAAATTGTTTAGTAATTTTGAAATATTATAATTTAGATTTAAAATAAGTATATTATGCTCTTAATTTATTTCCTTAGTAATTACAATTATGAAATTGAATGGAAATGGTTAGTTGAGAAATTTATTACGATTAAAAATTGAATAATCCTTGCATTTTTAACTAGACTAAAGTTAGCACCCCAAATGGGGGAGAGAGATTAATTAATAATTCCCAAATTCATAATTCCTCCATTACGTTAGCTAAGGGCATTAAAAAAATATTTTAATAATAATAGAATTGTTTAACAGTAACAGATTTCCACAATCCATTTGTAAAGTACTAAGTTTTTTGGATTTGATTGTGTTTGTTTATTTCATCAACGTTTCGGATCACACTACATGATCCATCATCAAGATAAGAACTGTTGTTTTGTTTGGAAAGAGAAAACATTTTTCTTTTAAAAAACTAAGGGAGACATTTTCTTTTTTTCAAGAAAACAAAGGGAGACAGTTTTTTTGGGGAGGATGGGAGATAACACATGGTAAAAGAGGGTAGGGCAGTGTTTTAAAAAAATCCACAGGCAGGGACATTTTTTGGGGTTCTTGATAAGAGGGGGTGTGTTGAGTAGAAAGGGGGGAAGAACAATTTGAGGAGGGGAGGAGGTAGTGACAGGGAGAGGTTTTAAAATAATTGGGAATAGAGAAAAATGCAGGAGTTGGTGGACAACAGAAGTGGTGCTTAAGTTTGGATGGGTGGTAGAGAGAAAACAACACAGCCAAGTTCCTTATTTTATTTATTGTTGCAACTTCAACTTTTATCATGAATATTTGAATATTATTATGTATTGTCTGTTGTATAGAGAAATAGTTTTGAATAATATGTAACCAACAATGTTTGAGGGACACCCCAAGTGAGCATATAACTTGAGAAGGTTAAACACATAGCTATTTTAAATTGAAAAGTTTAAAAAAAGAAGGGCTATTACTAAAGTTAAGAAAAAAAATGTCTATGCTGAAATGACTCAGAAAAAAAAAAAGCAATGCTGATAATAGCCAGTTATCTTTGTAGTATTGAAATCGATGTTTTTTCTTATTTTATTTTTATTTTGAATAACTACAATTTGAATGAATACATGACCGAAACATGGTGTAGAAATTTGTTTTTATTTTATTCTACTTGACTGGAAGTTTAGGAATTGATAAACAATAATAGCTATAACTTCTTCTTTTCTTTTCTTTTTCCCTTATACATTTTAGCAATTTTACTTGTAATATTTGAATTTAAATGTTTGAAATTTTCTTTGCTATAAAGTGTTGTAATTTAAAAGTTATAAATTTAAAGTTTTAGCCGAAATGTATTTGTTTTATTTTATTTCTTTACAAGATTTTTTAGAAAGTAAAGAATGATGTAAAATGAGACCTTGAATAAAGTTTTCCTTATGTTGGCAACTATGTTTTATCCTTTCAAACAAAACAAATAGAGTTGTCAATACTATAGGAATTTTGAGAAAAACAAAGAAACTAATTCCGAGATTATGTGGAAGTTGGAAAATTAAGCTTACATGTGTTTTTATTACATATAAAAACATATCCGAATACTTTTTGATCGTAATCTGATAAACTTATGGACACAATAGTAAGAGAATGATCAATACAAATAAAGAAAATGTGCAAACAAGTTGTATATAAATTGTTTAGATCTGAAACTCAAAACAACACACTCAAATTCTTGTATTTGATCTTTAAAACAATAAGATGAACGATTAAGTAGTTGAAGATTTAGAATATTATTCTTAAATAAAAAGGCATGCTTGAATTTATTCTTGTATGATGAACTAATGAAAAAATTGAGGAATGCCATTTTAAGAAGGGTGTTGAATGTGGGTTTAAAGAGGAGGGTAATTAGGAGAAAATTTGCATCGATTTTCTTTATAAATTATCTACCAATCTTTTACACTAAATTGGTTCATGATGCTTGGCCAAGCTCGGTAAAGCATTTATGCATATGATTGAAATGCATTGGTTATTTTACATTGTTTTCCCTCTTCCACATCCTTGTGTATGTTTCTACTAGGCATATGTGTAAGTAGATTAGGCACAAAGGCTGCACCAGATTCTTCCGATCCAATTGTGCTGAGTTGCTAGCCTTCTTGTGCCAGAGTTAGGTAGTTCTTCTTAACCGGAGAACCTCGGGGAGCTAACCACTCCATGGTTGGGCGGTAAAAGCACCTGGACCACTCTTCCATCTCATGATAGCAAATGGATATTGTTCTGATGGCTTGGAGACTAGAATACATGCAGATGGACACTAAGGTTTGATGGCATGTTATTTTATATGTTTGTGTTATATATGTTTTATATCATATGATGTACTAATGACACATCCATGTTCAACGTGCAGGTTGACATAGATTTGGAAAAAGATGTCATGATCATATGACTCATTCCAACATTTATACTTTGATTTGTATATGGTAGTGATATGTGGTCAGTTTTGTATTATCAAAAGTATTTAGAGAAATTGGTGACATGTAATAATGATTGTGATTCTAGTTAATCTTGACTATTTTTTGATGTGTATAGATTTTCCATCTAAGAAATGGATATTGAATTATATATTTATGTGAATAAAATCGACTGTTAACTTTTCAAATTCTATTTATTTCCGCATATTGTTCCACATCTTGAGGTTGTTTGCTTATGTGGAAATTGTTTTGGATTCTGATCTTTAAAGATACATCCAAACTAAAATGGATTTCTTGAATATAGAGACACAATCTAGTGCTTTCAAATATGCATCAAAATTTGAGGAGAAGTTCAAACAAAAAGGGAGGATGGAAAATCCAATGAACAAAAAATAGAAAGGTGAAGGTAATAAACTTATAGGAAAATAAATATACAAGCAGTCATTTCAAAATTCACTAGCAAAGAAGACATGGGGTGTACAAAAAAATAGGCCAAGAATTAGGTATGTGATGTGAATTCCACAAAAATCCCTCTCATAACACTAAAGATTGTAGAATTATAAAGAAATTAATGATAGAAACCCATGAAGAAATAACTAAACATGAGGTTACTAAATTTGGAGAACAAAAGGAAGATGAACAAAATCATTGAGGCTGACCTATATGCCGTAGTGGCCACTACAAAAGTATTTTCTTGGGATGATGAAGAGAGATTATTTCATTCACAAATGTGGGTAGGAGGAAAAGATTTTCATTTTATTGTTGATAGTGGTAGCCAAAAAGACAACACCACACCCATGTAACCATATCCTATGGGATGGGTAAGCCATGGGTGAGACATTAAAGTAAATAAGCAATGTCATACTTCATATTCCATAAAACCATTCAAAGATGAGGCAATCTATGACGTAGCTCTTCTTGAAGTGTGTAATATTTTATTGGGACAACCATAAATTTATCAACAACATGAGGTGTATGTATCTAGGCCACAAAATGTGATTATCAAATTGGGTGAACAAAAGCATAGGATACAAGAGGTAAGTCCTACTTACTCTGCATCTTTGATTAGTGCAAAACAATGTAGAAGATTGATTGGCCAAACTAGTACATATGTGCTATTAATGAATTCATTTTGAGGAAGATAGAAAAATGATAACTGATTCCCACACCACCATGTCCATCACAATAAATTAGAAAAGGTCAATGGAACAAATTTTAACAAAATATCAAAATGTGTTTCAGTTACCAATAAGAGTACCCTCACACTACCAAGTTAGTGACACAATTTTCTAGTGATACCATTTCCTAGTGAGCCAGTATATAGGAGATCTATGTTACAAAATGATGAGATCAAAAAGTAGATAAAAGAACTAATTCAAAAGGGGCATGTTCACCTAAGTACATCTCCTTGTAGTAGCCTAATTGTACTTGCAAGAAAAAGGATGCGACATGGAGAATTTGTATTGATTGTAAAGAATTAAATAAGATCACTATAAAAAACAAATATCCAATTCCTCAGATAGATGATCTATCAGACTAGCTTAGAGGGGCAAAATTATTCACTAATATTGACTTAAAATTAGGGCATTGTCAAATGTTAATTGATCCAACAAATGTATTAAAGGCTTCTTTTAAATCTAAGGAGGGATTGTTTGAATAGACGACAATTCATTTTGGCCTCACAAAGACTCTAGCCTCCTCTAGATTATCATGGACTAGGGATACTAGTGTGCCTACTAGAGGCCACATTTGGCAGTCCTTTCTTTTTTCTCTACATAAAGTAATAAGACAACATGAAGTGAAATAATGCTAGTGTTATGCCCTTGGCTTTTAGATTTGATTCTAACCATAGAAAATACATAATCTTGTTGAAGCTATTTCCCATTCTCAGAATTTTCTAGACAATTGAGGTGATGAGCTACTTTGTTAGAGATTCATATATATAAATACAAAACTACTATGACCAAGAAATTTCAATGTCACCGTAGTTTAATTTACTATGGCGTCGACTATCATCCAGAACAAAATACACCAAAAGTCAAAAGTCAAAGAAAAAAAGAGATCTCCAAAAATACAATAAATTTTTCTCAATTTTTTCATTGTTTCAATTACAATAAATACAAATTATGAAGAACAAATGTTGAAAAGTTTAGAAAAACCCATTGTATTTTAAAATTTTTCAATTTTAATCAAAGATGCATTTTGGTTGAAAGATAGCCACATCCATTTACTATAGTTGACTATTTGATTTTCTTTTATTCCAAATTGTTAACCCATTTACTCATGCTAACTTCAATTTTTGCAAAACATCTAAAGAATCAAGCATCACCCAGGTCATTCAAACATTCTATTTACACCATTTCAAACATGAAATTTCCAACATATCTATTTTAAAAGCAGTCATATTGTCTTACCTTGATAAAGATGAAAGGATGAATAGTTTTGACGTTAATATTATTAGGTTGATAATTTAATTCTTTTGGTGTAAAATAAATGTGACATGAATCTAGGAAAAGGTTAATTGTAACCCCAAAAAACATTATTTCTATGTTCATATAAGATCTAGGTGGGTCTTACAGATGGGAGCTTTCAAAATAATTCAATGTTATAGTGTAACAATGTGTGAATAAATCCATCTTCCTTATAGAGAGTGAAAGCCAACTTGGGCTTCACAACTTGTCCTACCACCATCTTCATCTACAATCTCCAAAAGGTGGATGAGAATAATGCATCTCACATAGCTCCACTATCATAAAACTAAGCAAACTCTTTGATCCTTGGATAGTTTAACTTATAGTCAAGGGTCCTTTCAATGACATTGATCGAATATTAGTGTCCCTTTGGATAATTGTCAAATTTACATTTGAGGAGGTGTTCAATATTTTGTGGATTCATTGTTGTTAGGCTAGTCATGCTGCTCATTGCTGACCCATTGTTGTAAACCATTCAAGGACTCCATGGCCTTTTAAGAGTTATGTGCTCGAGTCATCGATATCATTGTGAAAATCATGAAGCATGAAGCCCAATAACATGAGTGTAATGTCTATATAGCTTTCAGCATTGACATTGACCACATAAAATATAGCAATTAATTAATGTTGCTTCCCATTCTCAAAATTCTTCAAGATGGGAAATATTTCAAAATAAATTTAGTGATTTGAATTTGAAAAAAAGTTAGTTGTAGTAATAATTTTTGTATTTTTATGTTCATGAAAAATTTAGGTGGAGCCTTATAGTCATGAGCTTAAAAATTTTAGTGGATATTGATGAGACTTTTAAAGAATAGTATTCATTCATGGAGGATATACTTTTAGGTATCAGTGATAATGATATCATTGACATCTTACCTAACATTAATAAGAAAAATGGTAATCTAATTTATATGATTTTCTCATTAACCCTTTAAAAAGTTTATAGCTTAAACAACTCTTTCTTTAAAGCAGTCTACTTTCTTCTTTCACTTAATAAAAGAAATTCTAAAAATGCAACTTGAGACTTTTTAATAACTATGTAACTAAGACTAATGTTTTCGTAAATTTTCTTGAAATATGTCAAGCATTAAAGATTCAAAAAACTCTTTAATAATGAGGTTACTCACATCTCTCCTTATGATGAGCTCCATTTCATTCTTTATTTCTCTAAATAACATATAAGTCTCTATTATTTTTCTCCACACCATGTAACATTGTTAGCCAATCTCTTGGGAGCTCATTGTCATGCATGGTCCACTTTGTGAGGAGCATAATAGGTCATCTCTTCCCTTTTTCCCACACTTGGGGGAAAGGGAATCATATCCTTCTTTCTCCTTCTCTCAAGGATCCACTTTTCACAATTTTAATATTTTAGCTCATTGACTTTTATTAAGAATTTAAATATTTTATCTACTTGGATTATATTATTTCTCAGTTGTTAGATATAGTAAGATTGATATGACTAGATTTCTTTAATTACTTTGAAATTTTTTTAGGTATCTATTCTATTAAAGTCTTGGAAAATAATTTTCATATTTTAAATTTTATTTTTATTGATCATGGTCATAATTGATAAATTTTATTACCTCGTGAAAATGATTTATAATTGTAGTTCAGGCAAGCACTCATAGAAGAGTTACAAGTAAAGGAAACATCTACTCTCTCTCTCTCTCTCTCTCTCTCTCTCTCTCTCTCTCTCTCTCTCTCTCTCTCTCTCTCTCTCTCTCTCTCTCTCTCTCTCATAAAAGTATATAAAAGATTACATTAATTCAATATATGGCTAACACATATGAGATATACATGTTTTATTTTACTATACAAAAAATTAATGGTGATACAATCCAAAGATTGCATGTTTATTTTTTTCAAGCATCAACTCCTTTGATCCAGTTACACTTCGTGTATGAATCTCTCTATGAATCTATCCCCTTTTGAATATTAATTCATCCTAGAGTTATAAATTATCTTTAAAAAATAAAATATCAATTGTGCCTACATATTTCTACAATAACCAACCCAAATTTCTTTGACACAACTATTAGTAGAAAATTAAAATGCTTAAATAGGATAAGCAAACATTCTCATACAAATCTTAGTTTCATAATTGTCTATATATTATCACTTCCTAGTGCTCTCCTTATAAACTATGATGTATTGTTAGATATTCATGTAGGAGCAACAAGGATCTTAACAAAATCAAATAGGTGTTATTGCATATAAAAATTTATAAATAAGATCAAATTATATGAATACAGATAAATTCATTGATCTAATCTATCCATAATTTGTTTATAGTTTGATTATTTATTTGTCAAAAATGAAATTATTTTCTATGTTAAAAGGATATCTCAAGTTGGGACATGAATAATGCTAATGCTTGGTAGATGAGGGTCTATTACTATTGAGAAAGTCATCAAAGAAATGAGTGTTACTTGATTATCATGAATGGACAATATCCCCATATTTTATCAAAAGGAGATAAAATCCCAATGTTTGAGCTTGCATTTCTTAATTGAACGAAAACATATTGAGGAATTTAATATTGTTCATCTTACATTAAGAAAGAACATGTATATCTTATGTATAAAATTTCAATCGTAGAAGGAATTTAAGATACAATTGTATATCTACCCCAAATATGAATATCTCATCTAGATAATCTTTGAATCTCACATTATATAAATAGTATGGATTGTGACTTCATGGATTATACCAACACTTAGGTAAATAAAAATAAAAATTGATTGCTACATAAGAATTCCTTAGAGGCATGAAAATATTAATTGAGGTCATGCCTATCCCTACCAAACTATGAATTGCCATCAATTATAAATGAGTAAACATTAAGGAACATGATAGAATCATATAAATATTTCCATAATTGTATAACTAAGAAAATCATTATATGATATGTTAAAACATATAAACCTTAAGATCATATTTTTAAAATCTTATCGAGGGATATTGTAAGCTAAAAAATCCTAAAACAAAAGATACATAGGTTTATCAATGACTAATAATTGTTAACTTTACATTTTTTTTCTCTAAGAAACATGATTATAACAACAATCCTTATCTTTATTAAGTTGTATATGAATACTAGGCCCTTGATTACTTTATTTAGTGCTTCAAAAAACTTTTCAAAAATGATTTTTCTCCACTTATCTTCCCATGATAACGAACTTAAGAAATTGATATATGTCATGCCCCCTTTTCAAATAACTAAAAATAATAATCTTTGCTAAGGCAAGCAAGCTCAAAAAGGTGAAGTTTCAGCAAAAGGGGCTAATATTTGGAAACCAATGGACTAATAAATGAAAATTATTATTAAAATATGTTTTATTAACCCCTCTTGGATGTGAGTTAGGGTTATGCCCTCTTTTAAGAGATTTGGAGGCATTTTGGGCTTATTCCAGAACTTGATTTTCGCTTATTGCTTTGTTGTTCTTCAGAGGTTGCCAAATTTTTGGAGAAGGAGACCCAAGGATGGGAGTTTTTAGGTTTCTAGGAAGGCTAAGGACTGGAGTTTAAATCCATTCCATGTGCAAGCTCATGCAAAGTTCTTCCTTGTGCTGAACAGTGCAAATTTGTGGGTTTTCGGGTGTGTTTTTTGTAAGAGTTTGGTGTTTCTGGTTGAGTATTTCATATCAGTTTGGGTTGCTGCTATATTTGAAACTTTTAGATGTTAAAATAGAGCTGAATATATATATTGGGTCATGGTTAAACTTCTGTGATAGATTATTAGTGTTTGTGGTGTTTCCGAGCTATTTTGTGTAATTTTCGGGAGCCCGATGAGCATTGTTTTTGCCCTCCATTTGGGAGCTATTGTGTAAATGTTATACAGACCTATAAATGTCATTTTGTAGGCTATTATGCTGCTGAAATTTTTGTAAAAATTTCCACTTTCAGATCTATTAATAATATGTGAAGCTGTGAAGTTTTTGGCACTATTTTGGGCATACCCGATTTGGGGTTTATTGAGAAATTGGTGGATCTTTGAAATATTGGTTGTTTGATTTTAAAAATCTGATTAGAGGCTTGAAATATCATATAAAATTAGAGAAAGGGACATTTTAGTGGTATCAGAGCTATGATCTTGCCAGCCTGAGAGTTTGTAGAAGTTTGCATGCAACCAAGTGAAAGAGAAAATATATATTTGCAGCGAGAAAAGAATAAAAAAATTTTGATCAAACCTCCAGTTAAAAGTAAAAGTACAAAATCCAAGGAAGGAAAAAGTATGACTGATCAAGATGAGATGGTAAAGAAATTTTTCCAAGACATCCAAGATACTCAGAAGCAAACAGTGGATAGTTTGGCAGAAACTAGAGAGGCTTTGCAAATATTGACAGAAAAACTGCAAGGAGTTGGATCTATTAATGAGAAAAAGAGCACTTCAAAGGAGCCAAGAAATTTGAAACCCACACCCTCTAAGTCAACAAAAACTATTTTCCTACCTGCAGATGAGCCACCAGTACCAAATCCAGCCCTTAATCCCATGGAAGAGGTTACATGTAACTTGATTGCATTAAGAGCTACTTACAATGGCTTAGATAATGACTTTCGCAGTTCAGTTCCTTTTAGAGAATATGTGGATATGATGAACACTTTGATGCCCAAGAAAGAGTATAGGAGGGAGCATGACATCAGTGGAAGAGAGCTCAAAAATAAAATAAGAAAGTTTACAGCACCTAATTTTGATGGAACAAATAAAATTTTAGCTAGAGCATGGCTACAAAAATTACAGACCTTCTTCACACTTAACCCCATGAAGGAGAGTGATGTTGTTCAATTTGCAAGTCTACACTTGGAAGATGTAGCCTATGATTGGTGGTATCATGGAATGACTACTCAAGGTCATGATCAGGTAACTACATTTGATGATTTCAGTCAAAGAGTGATAGATAGATTTGACATCAAGGATGATGAAGAGTACTTTAAAGAATTTTCAAAATTGAAGCAAACCAAATCAGTTAATGAGTATATAGAAGAGTTTCAAAAAGTGGCTATTATGGTACTTGATATGAGTGAAAAGAGGACTGTTTATCTTTTTCTTGATGGTTTGGAAGATTCTGTTAAGGGTTTGGTTAAGGCTTTCTCACCCTCAACCTTACAAGAAGCTATCAAAAGAAGCTTGCAACTTGAAACTTGCGTGCCTATGAAACCGGTCACTAATCAAAAACTCCCAAATCTTGGGCAACATAAGGGGAATTTTCAAAAAAAGACTTTTCCAACACTACAGCCAAAAGATGTGATAAATGTGGCAAAAAAGAAGGTAGATGAAGAGATTAGGAGTGAATTACGAAGAAAAAAGCTTTGTTTCACTTGTAGAGAACCATGGGTTTCGGGACACAGATGTTTGGGGAAAAGTCAAGTGCACTATATTGAAGTTGCTTCAGAATCTGATTCAGATGAGCATGAGGAATTTCATGACACTAAGGAGGAGGAAGAAGAAGAGAAAGAGAAAGAAATCAGCAAGGATGGCACTTTAGCAGCATTATCAAGAGTCCCAAGATACCATCCCTTTTGAATTCGAGGGGTACTAGCAGGGCAAAGGTTGACAGTTCTTCTTGATAGTGGGGCAACTCACAATTTTATTGATGAGGGATTTGTCATGAAAAGAGGGCTTAAAGCAAAATATTTTGAGGGATTCAATGTTACTGTAGCTGATGGATTCACTATGCCTTACACACGGGTGGTGAAACAACTCAAGATGACCTTAGGAGATTATGAGTTATGTGATGACTTCTATGTGGTTGGCATTGGGGAGATAGATCTTGTATTGGGTGTTCAATGGTTGCACTCTATTGGAGGCTATTACATGAACCATCAAACCATGGAGTTTAAATTTCATTCCAATGGGAAAGAAGTCTTATTGAGAGGCTTATCGAATGGAGCACCTAAGGCGATCTCTGCAAAGAGGATGGAGAGGACTTTTTGAAGAGGACAAGTAGCATGGGTAGCAGGAGTCATAATCCATCCAACAAGCTCTAAAAAGAATCAAGGTAATTTCTATTTTAAAATTCAAAATATTCTTGATAAGCATAGTATAGTGTTCAATGACTTGCCTCCAGGATCACCACCAAATAGAGGCTTTGAGCATGTTATAGAGTTAGAATAGGGTGCCAAACCAGTTATAACAACCCCATACTGCCATCCAAGAGGTTATAAGGAAGAAATTGAAAAAATTATTAAAGAAATCTTGGACATGGGATTCATAAGGCCTACCTCTAGTCCATTTGCATCATCTGTGGTACTTGTCAAGAAAAAGGATGGTATAATGAGAATGTGTATAGACTACAGGGCTCTAAACAAGAAGACCATAAAAAATAGGTATCCCATACCATGCATAGATGAACTCATTGATGAGTTACATGGTGCTGTATACTTCTCAAAAATTGACTTAAGATCAGGGTACCATCAAATCCGAATGAGGAGTGAAGATGTGGAAAAGATTGCTTTCAGATGTCACTATGGGCATTTTGAATTTCTTGTTATGCCATTTGGCCTCACTAATGCACTTGCAACATTCCAATCTTGTATGAATAAGGTATTCAGCCAGCATCTTCGAAAATTTGTTTTGGCATTTTTTGATGATATCTTGATTTACAGTAAAACATGGGAAGAGCATCTAAAGCACATAGACACTATTTTGGGGATCTTGGAGCAGCAATCCTTCTATGCTAAGCTATCTAAATGTGAGTTTGGTTTGACAGAGATCCTATATTTGGGACATATTATAAGTTTTAAAGGAGTACAAGTTGATCAACAAAAAATCCAAGCAATTTTGGATTGGCCTCCACCCACTAATCTTACACAGTTGAGAGGTTTCTTCAGGTTGTGTAGCTACTATAGGAGATTTGCTAAGGGATTTTCTCAGCTTGCTGCCCCCTTGACTGATTTGACAAAGAAAGGAGCTTTTGTTTGGATAGAAGAGGCACAAAAAACATTTGATAAGCTCAAGGAGGTAATGAGTTCATGCTCTGTGCTTGCAATTCCAGATTTCTCTTTACCTTTTGTTGTTGAATGTGATGCTTCTGGAGAAGGTATAGGGGCTGTCCTAACTCAAAGGGGACATCCAATAGCATTTGAGGGTAGAAAATTAAATCAATTAGAGAAAGGTTACTCCATCTATTGTTGGGTGATGCGACGCGCTCCCCTGCCCATAGGTGGTTAATTATGTGGTGTTCCATGTTCACTAACAGTCATGGCTTTTGGTGCAACGGCAAATGGGCCCTACAATTGGTATCAGAGCCTAGTTTTGGCTTGGTCATGGGTTCAAATCTCTCTGGTGCCTTCCCAACCCGCGTAAGCACCTGGTATGCGCGTCGAGGGGGAGATTGTTGGGTGATGCGACGCACTCCCCTACCCACAGGTGGTTAATTATGTGGTGTTCCATGTTCACTAATAGTCATGGCTTTTGGTGCAACGACAAATGGGCCCTACATCTATGATAAGGAAATGTTGGCAATCATGCATGCAGTTCATAAGTTTAGACAATATTTGGTATGTGGGAGATTCATTGTAAAGACAGACCACAATAGCCTCAGGTTCTTCTTGAACCAAAGGGATTTGAATGATCGTCAACAAAAATGGGTAAGCAAATTGCAAGCTTATGATTTTGATATTGAATACATGAAAGGAAAGAATAATGTGGTTGTTGATGCTCTCTCAAGAAAGCCTACTTTATGTTCCTTAACATCTATCTCTGCTGATTGGAAAGTCTCCATAATTTCAGAGTACGCTAAAGATTCCTTTGCCACCAAGATTTTGGATAAGTTAGTGGATGATAATAGGTACAAGGTTGTTGATGAATTGATTTATTACAAGAACAAGATCTTCTTAGTGCTAGGATCAAAAACTAAGGAGAGGATATTGAGGGCCTTTCATGACACACCTTTGGCTAGTCATCAGGGATACTTCAAGACATGCAGAAAAATTCAAGAGCGGTTTTCATGGAAGGTTATGAAGGAGTATGTCCTTAAACACATTAAGGAATTTATGGTATGCCAACAAAGCAAGAGTGAGAAAAATTTTCCTGCGGGGTTGTTGCAGCCACTTCCTATTCCTGAACAAAAATGGGAAAGTATTTCCATGGACTTCATCACTGGGTTGCCCAAGGTTCAAGGTAAGGATTGCATATATGTGGTGGTAGATAGACTAACTAAGTATGCATATTTATTACCTATCACATCTAATTTCAAGGCATCACAAGTGGCTGAATTGTTCTTCAAGAAAATTTTTAGATTACATGGCTTGCCTAGAAACATTGTCAATGACTGGGATAGTAGATTCCTCAGCTCTTTTTGGAAGGAGCTCTTTCATTTGGTAGGAATTGAACTCACTCCCAGTACTAGCTATCACCCTCAAATAGATGGACAAATAGAGATAGTTAATAAATGGATAGAGGGATATTTGAGGAACTATGTTTCAAATCAACAACATGCTTGGGTGAAATGGTTGCACCTAGGGGAGTATTGTTACAATACATCTCATCACATGTCTATTGGTATGCCTCAGGACTTTTTGTGCTCTTTATGGTTATGATGCCCTTTCCTTTGTTGATCTAGTACTTTTAGATAGTAGAGTACCTGCAGCAAGTGATTTTGTCAAGCAAAGCCAAGACATAATAAGGTCCCTCAAGGATAATCTACAACATGCACAGAACCAACATAAGTTGTATGCTGATAGGAAAAGGATTGAAAGATCTTTTGAGGTGGGAGATTTGGTATTTGTTAGGTTGTAGCCATATAAGAAAAGTACCTTGAAGAGGATTGGGGCAGAGAAACTCAAGTCAAGGTTCTATGGGCCTTATAAGATCATTAAGAAGGTAGGAGAGGTAGCTTATGAATTGGAGCTCCCACCAAACAGAAAAATACATAATATTTTCCATGTATCTTTCCTGAAGAAGGTTTTAGGCCAGAAAACCATAGTATCTACAGAATTACCACCTCTCGATGATGAATGGAAATTAGTTTTGATACCAGAAGAGATTTTGGGTACAAGAGAGAAAAGATTGAGAAATAGGAGCATCATTGAGCATTTGGTCAAATCGAAAGGATTACCACTGGAGGATGCAACTTGGGAAGGAGCACATATTCTTGAGAATTCCAACCTTCATTTCTTGAGGACAAGCCATATTTGGGAGGGGAGGACTTTTCATGTTCCCTTTTCAAATAATTAAAAATAATAATCTTTGCTAAGGCAGGCAGGCTCAAAAAGGTGAAGTTTCGGCAAAAGGGGCTAATATTTGAAAACCAATGGACTAATAAATGAAAATTATTATTAAAATAATTTTTATTAACCCCTTTTGGACGTGAGTTAGGGTTATCCCCTCTTTTAAGGGATTTGGAGGCATTTTGGGCTTATTCCAGAACTTGATTTTCGCTTATTGCTTTGTTGTTCTTTAGAGGCTGCCAAACCTGTGGAGAAGGAGACCCAAGGAAGGGAGTTTTTAGGTTTCTAGGAAGGCTAAGGATGTGATTTTAAAGCCATTCCATGTGCAAGCTCATGCAAAGTTTTCCCTTGCGCTGAACAGTGCAAATTTGTAGGTTTTCGGGTGTGTTTTTTGTAAGAGTTTGGTGTTTCCGGTTGAGTATTTCATATCAGTTTGGGTTGCTGCTATATTTTGGACTTTTAGATTTTAAAATAGAGTTGATTATATGTATTGGGTTGTGCTTAAACTTCTGTGATATATTATTAGTGTTTGCGGTGTTTTTGGACTATTTTGTGTTATTTTCGAGAGATCGATGAGCATTGTGTTTGCCCTCCATTTGGGAGCTGTTGTGTAAATGTTATACAGATCTAGAAATGTCATTTTTTAGGCTTTTATTCTTCTAAAATTTCTATAAAAATTTCCACTTTTAGATCTATTAATAATATGTGAAGCTGTGAAGTTTTTGGCACTATTTCGGGCATACCCGATTTGGGGTTTATTGAGAAATTGGTGGATCCTTAAAATATTGTTTGTTTGATTTTAAAAATCTAATTAGAGGCTTGAAATATCATATAAAATCAAAGGAAGGGACATTTCAATATACTTTGCATCTATAGCTTAATATAGAAAAGAAACAATTAAGCTTGAAATATAAATCATCAAGAAGGATTGTGAAACCTATTTAACATATTCTTATAATGAGACCCTATTAGTTAAATACATAGGTTTTTAACGAAAGACCAATTCTATTAATGAATTCTTTGTATACCCAATTATTCAATAGTAGTGGGACAATTCAAGACTCCTATATAATATTATGTATTAATTATTAATCTTGTGGTATCTTATCTAGAAAGACACTTGATCTAAAAAAATCAAAGAATGATCACATAAAAGCTATGAAAACCATATAAAATATAATAAAATACATGCATACACACATATGCATATGCCATATACCAATATTCATCATGCATATAATGAGAAATATTTATATAATAAGTATTGATATTTTGATATGCATATTGAAGTATATACACGTAGGGACACATTTATGTATTTATATGATTATTAAAAGGAACATATATGATAAGGAATGTAATTAGCATATTATTTGATATGATCAAATCCTATTTATACCATTACTTTTTGTGTCATCTAAGGACTATTGTTTACCATATATATGAACAAAATAATTGAGTTTCTATATGAAATTATGATCAATTATACAACTTATTCCATTGTGAATTTTGTCCATTCAATGGATTAGAGAATATAACGCTTCCCAAATACACCTCCATGCATGCACTCATAACTAAGTATAATACTTTAAAAGTTGTATCTCACAATACTTTTGATTTTATAATATATTTAAGCCCATGAATTGATTACAATCTCTCATGCTTATCCATTAATTTGATAACCACACTGCTATTGATCCAATTGAATAAATATAGATATACTTCCATATACATGTGCATATGCAAATATAAGTGTATCTATTTAAGGACATATTTATAGTAATTGATTATTAAGAGAAATGTATCTAATAAAGAATTACATTAATATATCACTTGTTTGGATTAAATACAATGATTAATATCCTTTATTCTATCATCTAGGATTATTATTCTACCGTATATGATAAAAAATATTGAGTTTCCATATGAAACCATTCTATTAATTATACAACTTAAACCATGTGAAACCTATTAGTTTGGCCATCAATAAGGATTAGAAACAAAAAACCCAACTGGACCTCAATTAATGAAATAGTAAAACTAAGTTGATTACTTAAATTTTTTTTTTAAATCTCAAAACACATCATGTTTAACAATATATAAGAACCAAAGAATTGATTACAATCTCTCAAGCCAAGCCATTAGTTTAATAACAATGTAGAAATCTTGATCTTGTTTATGATCCCTTAAGGATATAGACATCTTTATGCCTATGTCATTTTTAATTCCTATTTTGGGAGATGGAGTTCCCTCAAGGATGAATCTTTGAGGAATTGACCAAAAAGGTATACACACTGTCTAGAATATTCAATTATATCTTTTGTTATAATATCATTTTTTTAATGTAGTTCAAAATAAGGAAGAATAAACCTTATTGGTTGAGTTGACTACACTTTTATCTTTTTTTCCTATTGTTAGTGACATGTCTCTTGTTATTATTTGGGATATGATGAAGGCTCAGGTTTTTTGGGAGCTTGACATTTTCTTCATCTCCTTAATCATGATGAGATTAGCTCTTACTTTTTATTTAATTTACTATGATGAGATCATCTCCTTAAAATTGAAGCATCCATCATTTAAGACCTTTTAGCTCATATCCTTTATTGACTTTATCAACCATGAATGTATTTATTCTCAATTTTTCTTTTCTTTTACTTAGTTCCTCATTTTTAGATTTCATCAATGTAGTTTTTAAGACTTTGAGGTTAATGCTTCTCGAGATATCCCTTCACACAGGAGCATCTTGGCTAGTTACAATCTTGCATTAACCAAAAATATTTCCTTTATTATTGCTATTTACTATTTGAAGAATTTTTATGCTTTCTCTTTTTGTGAAATTAGCTCCTTTAGGTGGACCTATCATAGATCCTTTGCCTAATCTCACGAAATCAAAATCCAACATTTGTACAAGTTATACTTCTCTTTGTTCAAAGAGTTTGATTTTTCTGGTAGCTCAAGTAATGTGCAAGTTTGTCTTGGATGAGGTTTTGTTTGACATTGTGGCATTCCATGCACTTGGAAACCTCTTCTTGGAAACCTTTTCTTTTTCAATATGGGGAAGGACCTATATTATTCAATAATCTACCTAATAGGTTGACTTGTGGTCTTGCTAGCCACTTAAATAAAGATTTAGGATTAGAAAAAGTATATTGAAGTTAGATAGAAGGAAAATACAAAGATTTGGCTCTATAAGCCCAAGAACTTGAGCTCCTAGATTGTAAATTGAATGTATATCACTATAACTAGGTAAGCCTTATGGTTAACATGTTGAAGGAAGATTATCTCACAATTTCTACATTGTTTTCTCTATAGTTTCTTATGGTTTCTCCAATTTGTTGGCTTCCATGCTTAATTATTAGTGAGGGTAGCTAGAAGGTGAGCTTCAAACTCTCCTACCTTGCATCAACCCTAGTATAAGTTGACTCAATCAACCTATACCTTGGGCTATTTTGGTCCTATGGCTAGTTTTGTCTTGGGGATTTGATTTAGAAGATTTGGTGACTATATCATCTTTCTATGTTTTTCATCCCAAAAACTAGTATAAAAGGAAACCTAGGAATCTCATTTTCACATTCACTGGTAATCAAAAGTACATGAAAGACACTCAAGACAAAAAACTCAAGGCACTTTCATAAGGAATTTTAAACACTCATCGAACACCCTTTCTGAGTATTTCCTCTTCAAGATCTAGCATTGTGTTGATCATCAATAGAAGAGATCTAGATTGTTTAATTCATCTCCTTCTTTTGTGCACATTTATATCCATGGCTCTATGATTTGATATTAGTAGATCCATTGCATTGATGAATATTTCCAACATACTTCATTGAAGATTCATCATCTACAACATCTAAACATTGTGAAATATTTATTGACAAGGGTTTCATCGAGAAAGGTGAGCATTTATGTTTTTCTTACTTCCTTACATGATTTACATTTGATTTCCTTTCAAGGTTAGTTCTTAAATGGGGGTTTGAGAAAGGATCGATATTCAACATATATTTTAGCGCAACATTTTTTTATTTAGAACTTAAATGGTGCTAGAATATTATGCAATATTGAGTTCAATTATTTTATTTTATTATTAATTAGAGTTTTAGTCAAAAAAAAATCTATCTATCTATCTATCTATCTATCTATCTATCTATCTATCTATCTATCTATCTATCTATATATATATATATATAAGGTTATTAAAAAGTGATTAGTGCGATCTATGAGTTATCAGTAAATTCTAAATTGATTAACAAAGAAAGCACCTAATATCAAGATAGGTTAAATACATAAATAATTCATAGTTAATATTGAAACATTAATAGACTAGACATCTAAACATTTAAAAATAAAAATAGCATAGCAACATCACTCTTATTGAAATGGAGAAATTGTTGAAAAAATGTTTAGTGTTGCCCTTGGCACTTGCAACAATGGCTTAACCACCTTCTGTGTACTATAATTTGAGTGGTTCTATTAGACATTGACAGATTGGTATTTTGGTGCATTGACAACCCCACTCTAACAAGTGGTATCAAAGCTTGGTCACAGGTTTGCATCCTTGGACCCATGGGTAACACTAAGGGAAATATTGTTGGAAAAATGTTCAGCATTCCCCTAAGGATTTGTGACAAGGACTTAACCAATTCCTATGTACTATATGTTGAGTGATTGTATCGAGCATTGCCGGATAGATCTTTTGGTGCAATGACAACTCCACCCCAACAATAACAAGTCCAATAAGATGAAATAATTAAATCACTATTAACAAATTAACTCTACAATATGAAATAACCAATAGTGGCATGTTGTGATGGTTAAGTTGTTGCATTGTTATCCTTGCCATCAAGGTTCAAATCTCATGGGGATGAGGTCCCCCGTTTGTGGCCTCACTGGTTCATAGCTCCAAGTCAAAGCGTTTACCAAAAAGAAAGCCAATAGTGGCATGTTGTGATGGTTAAGTTGTTGCATTGTTATCCTTGCCATCAAGGTTCAAATCTCATGGGGATGAGGTCCCCCGTTTGTGGCCTCACTGGTTCATAGCTCCAGGTCAAACTTGGAATACAAATGAACATATATAAAATACTAAGTTTTCAATCTGAAAATGGTTATCATTTCTTCTTCCAAGTTCAACCTACAATGTTTATGACTGATACCTACTCTGAACTTATAGGGTTTAAATATATGTATTCTATTTTGGGAAGCCAAAAGAGTAATAGCTATTTAAGAAATATTCATGCATAAAGATAGAAGATAGACGATTGAAAATAAAAATATCAATCCCCTAATATAAAACAATTTGCATTATTTCTAGATTTGACTACATAATATTTTGTGTGAATTATTCAAGCTATGAATTAATTAAATATCTCTAAAGACTTAAAATTAAAATAAAGGTCTATATTGAGAAAATTGACATAAATTTTGTAACTAACTTTTCCTAATGATATTGTGCTATTCTAGATATTATACCTAGTTCTCTCATTATAGCTATGTCTAAGATATATAACTTTGAAGGTGATTATTGGGATCAATTATTTTCCCTAAAATGAAGAATTAGAATAGTGATAGGACAAATGAAAATTTTGAATTTTTTTACTTTCATGTTTGAGAGTGGAGTAAAAGTAAGATGAGAACGATATTGTCATGCTTCAATGCAGGCTGTCACACTGATAAGAATTGGAAAATAAGATTAAATAGAATGATAACACCATATGCAAAAGATATTTTAAGTAGAAATGTGATAAAAGATTTAAAAAAAAGATTGCTAATGATAAAGAGATTTCTAAACATTCAATTTGATGAGTCAATGAAATCAAGAAGGATGATTAGACTATTTTTGCAGTTACAAACATAACCTCACATGTAGTATGATGATTCAACTATAGGGTAATCTATTTTATCGATAAGAATTGATAGGATCTATGCATCAAATTCTTCACTACAAGAAACATAAATATTATGGATTCCAACTCATAAAATAATAAAATTAAAAAAGAAACTTTAAATTTAACCAAATATCTAAAATCTACACCATTGCAAATGGCCAAACCCCAATATGTGCTGGTAAAAGCCAACCTTCTTTGGTGAAATGCCTCAACTCCATGTGAGCAAAAAAAAATTTGCACAAAGAAATCGTCATATTTTTTCATTAGAAATCCCTACGGTAAAGCAGCTTCCCTATTTTTCTATTTGTGTCATGGTAGTGATGCAAATATATAAAACTATATACTACCTTTAGTATGGTAGTGGCCAACAATATTAAAGAGTTTTCATAAAAATATATGCTCCAAAATCAATCTCAAGAAGACCTACTTCAATCTATTCCCAATAGACTAGATTTAATGCCATACAATTTAATTTAGAGACTTTGGTGTTTAGCTTAGAAAGTTGAACAAATTGCCAAGCTAGTTCGAAGAAAATCTAGGAAATTTAGATGCTAGCTTGCTAAATATTAGGTGTGTGGAAATGCATTTCATAATAGTATAGAGACAAAGTCGTGCTTATCATACAAGTGTATGTATTTGAGATTTTGGTTTGTTATCTTGCTATAGTTCTGCTATCAAATTTGTTTGCCTAATCAGGATATAGTCTTGAAATGTCTAAGCCTCACTTCTAGTAACATTGTAAAAAAAATGATAAGAATTGCATACAAAATCTGTACAAAATTATTTCATGAGATCAAATGTAACTAGAAAGTACAGTTTCTCAAAGACTAAAAAACCATAGAAAATCACTATTGGTATTGCAATCTTAAAAGTTCTTGTACATTGATCATAGAAAAATCAGATACCATTTACTAGTTAGAATAATAGGTTAGAGATAACCTATTTCTATTCTACAAAATAGCTTCCAATCGATGTTCCTCTGAAGCCATTATTTTATCAGAGAACAATTGGCTCCTCTAAGCAAGGCTTGTGGACAATGCTCCGAATGCCTAATGTGATTTTCAGAAATAATAATTAATTACCTACAACACTTAATAAAATATCCTATTGTTTCATTTGTTAGTCTATCTATTTTAGCCAGAAAATGGCAATATTCTCATTACCTTAGCTTGAAGAAGAAAACATCGGGTTATGCACTTCCTAGAGTGTAACAGATAATGAAGAGGAGGGGGTCAGGCTGAGCTGCATGACATATGGAGAGATATACAAGGTGCCCACAATTGGAATGAACTACACAATCCCATCCACCCTTTCCTCAAAGCTGAAGCTCTCAATTAGAATGATCTACTTGATCTCATCCACCCTTTCCTCAAAGCCGAAGCTCTCAAATATGGAGATCTAGAACAACTTTGTTAGGACACATTTGATAGCCAAAGCTATTCAATTAACTAATTAACTACAACACATTTTATCACAGTAAAAGATGTTTGTTCGATAAGATGGAAATGTTTGAAAATAGATACATATGCATAAATAAGACTGAAAATTGCCGCATTGGGAATTTTCAAACTCAAACCATAGAACCATTTGACACAAACCTCCACTCACAAAACTCACAATGAGGCAAACAAAATTATTTCACAAACATAAAATCAAACCAGTGAGCCCAACAAGCTGCCTGCAAGCACCTAGTTTTAAGGACATGCATCATGTAAAAACTCTCTCTCGCTTCTTTTTTGAGGCAAATACTTCTACAAAGTGATAACCAACTTAGCCAGAATGTATACAAAATGTAAAAGTACAAAGCAAGACACCTGGACTGTTCATGTGATTGTCTGGCCTTCCCTTGTCTTGACACTTTCCTTGTCTCATCTCCAAAGCACTGCCAACCTTGCAATGCATTGGCAATGGCATAGTTTTTTCTGCCTTCTCTTGTGTTGGGGTTTACAAATAGTTCTGTCCACCTTCTGTAGTGCCAATCACAGATGAACAAAATTCTTGCCATAAAAAAATGGGGTTAAAAATGTGCAACTTTATCAATGTAAGTACTAACAGAAACATAAATATTTAGAAAATGTTGAATGGTAATTGATCGTTAATGTTTGGTTTAACAACTGTTTAACTGTTAGTCCTCCACTATAGTTTCCTTAAGGCAGGAACTAAATATCGATTTCTATGACAAAATAGATTGTCACCTTGATGGGAAACAGCTTCAATAAGCTTCTATGTTCCCTGTGGTCAGAGTCAAATATGAAAGCCACAGACATAGCACTGGCGTTATTGGGATTCATGCTTTTCCATTTCTTTGTGCAGAGAAAAATAAAAGGACCGACAATGTGGCCTCTGGTGGGCATGCTCCCTTCCTTATTTCTTCATGTAAATGACATCCACGACTGGACTACACAAGTCTTAAAAGACCGCGGACGGACGTTTTATTTCAAGGGGCTTGTCAAGAGCCACATGGTAACCCTATTCACAGCGGACCCGGCCACTGTAGAGCATGTCCTCAACCGCAGATTTAACAAGTATCCAAAATTAAGGTATTTTCAGCTCGTGGGGCACGCTTTTCTAGGCAGAGGCATCTTCAACGCGGACGGTGATAAGTGGAAAGCGCAGAGGAAAACTGCCAACATGGAGTTCAACACGTGGAAGAGCTGGTGCAGAACCTGTTGGTGCCACTTCTCGAAGAAACGACCTGGACGGGTAAGGCAATCAATATGCAAGACGTGCTCTATCGTCTATATTAAATAATTTAATGTCCTAGTAATGGACATACAATAAATTAGAAAAATGTATTTAATAAAGAAAACTATGCTAATAGAATAAAAAACAACACTATCATTGGATAAGAATGAAAAAGAAATGAGAGATAGATAAGATAATAGCTATAAAAACATGATAAGAATGATAGATAACTATATGGAGTATAAAATAATAGACAATAATGTAAATCGAAATAGATAAAAAAATATGATATGGTCTCGAAACAAAAAAGTGTAAGTGAAGTGGGGAAATTCTCATTAGAGACATGGAAACTCAGTGATGATGTGGAAGATGAACAAGTGAAGCTGGTGCAATCAAAGGAAAAATTAGAGTGGAATTATCAAGATAAAAATCATGATAATCAATTGAATGAACAACCAAGGAGCAATTAAGAAGCCAATAATTTAGGAAGAAGTATCAATGAGGGTGAAAGAGGGAAATATATTGCATGGAAGTAAAATCCCTACATGTTACAAATGTAGGTTTATAGATCATAATGCATCAACAATATCTTTTATGTCTATAAACTTGAAGATGCAAGTTCATTGTGTAGATGCTATGTAGTAGGAATGCATCCTATAGTGTTGTGGCCAAGTCACTTCAATCTAAAGAAATTGATGATGGTCCATGGAAATACAAATAGAAGTAGATAGAAGATAAATAATTTTATTCTTAGGCTAAGGTAATTTTGATGTAAAATGACAATTTATACAAGGATGGAAGTTTAGGCCATTGCAATGATATCAAGATATCAAAAGAGTAATAAGAGATCTTCCTTGATAAATAGTTACAAAATGTTAGAACACATACCAAATAAAGAAGTTAAGCTTTCTAAATATTTAATTACTATTTAGTATTTGATAAGGTAATATAGATTCCCTATTTTATAGTCTTTTGAACTACAAGAACATGATTCTCTTAGAATTTCATAAGAATTAATCAATTGACGTTATTCTTTTACATATTATGAAATCTTCTCAAACTAAAGTAGGTTTGTATATCATATTATACTTTATTTTTATATAGTTAATAAGGGAATGATCAATACAGATGGAATGAGATATTAGTTGGGAGAACTAGAGTGTAGGTGTAAGCTTTTAATACAGATAAGGTTTTACATTGTTATTTAAATTGAATAAAACCAACTTCCAATTATTCATATTGAATTTTTCTTTCTAAATTTTGAAGATTTATATGAGTTCAAGAACACTTAAGATTTAAAACAAGAAGAATATTTGAGGCAAATATATAGTATATTAGACAATTGTGAGAGGGTTAGCTTTATTTTTATAAATTATTATGGGGAGTGTACTAATATCTTCTTTTTTTAATCTACTGGGTATGTGTAGGATCATGGTGTACCAAACTATGGCCTTAAGTGTGTAGGGCCCATTTGCCGTTGCACCAAAAGCCATGACTGTTAGTGAACATGGAACACCACATAATTAACCACCTGTGGGTAGGGGAGCGTGTCGCATCACCCAACAATCTCCCCCTCGACGCACATACCAGGTGCTTATGCGGGTCGGGAAGGCACTGGGGAGATTTGAACCCATGACCAAGCCAAAACCAGGCTCTGATACCAATTGTAGGGCCCATTTGCCGTTGCACCAAAAGCCATGACTGTTAGTGAACATGGAACACCACATAATTAACCACCTGTGGGAAGGGGAGCGCGTCGCATCACCCAACAAAGTGGCAGTGAAAAATCAACAAATCAGGTTTATGTCAACTTGACACATAATTTTGAAGTGGTTATGGACTTTATATCAAAAAGTTGTAAGAAAATAATCTATAAGAAATTGAATGTAGTTTCTAAACTACCAGGCCTTATCAGGAGAAAAAAATAATTAATTGGTCAAAAGTTCGAATTTTAATGCAGTACTAAGAAAATTTTAGGGCGAAAATAAAAAGTAGGTGTATGTCTGACCACCTTAATCAAAATCAAATCATAATTTTTTAAAATATAATTATAGATATGAAAAGTAGACTCATGCCCGGATGTGACACATATTTTTCGGTATTTTTATTCCAAATAAATAATTAACTATGAAATTTCTACCAAAACTTTTTCGAAAAAAAAAATCATGTGTTTGACCACCCTAACTAATAGAAAAATTTACCAAATTTAAATTTTTTATTATTTTTCTTATACTAGCCGAAGTATAGAATGTGACGCAACTTTTAGATTTAAAAAATGTTATACTGTTTGAAAGTTATAGCTATTTTTCAATCAGTATGTCAATCAACACTTTACAATTATCTTCATTGATAATTAACTAATAAATACTTATCAAACTCAAAATTTGACAGAAATTATATTTATGGAATCTAGAGATCGATATTAAAAAACTCTTTTCGTTTTATTCAATTTCGATCAAAATAACATTGTCAGACGGCTACCCGAAGTTTGAGTATCACTAAAACCCTCTTCAAACACATCTTTTGGGTTGACCGGGTAGGCTTGGTATTTACCAAGCCTAATCAGATATCCGATTACAAATCAGATATCTGATATGTTGAGGTGGGAAAATTTAAAATCTCAACCCATTTTAGAGGGAAAATTGAGTTTAAACGTCACAACTTATTATTTCTAAATTATTTCACTTATATTACTATGTAAAGATGTATTTTAATATATTATATATATATAATAACGTAATGTAAAGATATAAGATATAATCTAACAATATATACTAATATATTATGTTAATCTTATTACAATCTATAATTATAATTTATATTATTATTATTTTTACTAAATATAATAACGTAATTTATATATATATAAAATACGTATTATATATTATTATATTAATATGTATGTTATTAATATATATATAATAACGTAATATTTTCATTAAATATAATATGTATTATATATTATTACGTTAATATGTATAATAATAGTATATATATATATATAATAACGTAATATATTAAATATAAATATATAATATGTATTATATATATTATTATATTAATATGTATGTTATTAATAAATATATATAATAACATAATATTTTCATTAAATATAATAAAGTAATACATATATATGTTATTAATCTATATATAATAACGTAATATTTTTATTAAATATAATAATGTAATATATATATATATATATATATATATATTAATATGTATGTTATTAATAGATATGTATATTATTAATATATATGAGTCAAAGGGGGTCATAGGTCAACCATTGACCCCCTTTGACGCATTAAACGATGACATATGTCCTTAGGGGTCCTAAGAGCCCTAGGGACATATTACAATGGTTAATATGGGTCAAAGGGGGTCATAAGGTGACCTATGCCCCTTTTTGATCGATTAAATGATGATATATGTCCCTACGGGTCCTAGGACCCCGAGGGACATATTTGAATCGTTCATATGGGTCAAAGGGGGTCATAGGGTGACCTATGACCCCCTTTGACCCATTAAATGATGACATATGTCTCTAGGGGTCCTAGGACCCCTAGGGACATATTCGAATGGGGAATATGGGTTAAAGGGGGTCATAGGTCCCTTTGACACATTAAATGACAACATATGTCCTTAGGAGTTCTAGGACCCCTAGGGACATATTCGAATGGGTAATATGGGTCAAAGGGGGTCATAAGGTGACCTATGACTCGCTTTGACTAATTAAATGACAACATATGTCTCTAGCGGTCTTAGAACCCCTAGGGATATATTCGAATGGGTAATATGGGTCAAAGAGGGTCATAGGTCACCCTCTTTGACCCATTAAACGACAACATATGTCGGTAGGGGTCCTCAGACCACTAGAAACATTTTCGAAAGGGTCATATGGGTCAAAGGGGGTTTTGACCCATATGAACGATTCAAATATGTCGCTAGGGGTCCTAGGACCCCTAGGGACATATTCGAATCGTTCATATGGGTCAGGGGAGTCATAGGTGACCTATGACCCCTTTGACCTATTAAATGACGACATATCTATCTAGGGGTCCTAGCATCCCTAGGGACATATTTGAATTGTTCATATGGGTCAAAGGGGGTCATAGGGTGACCAATGACCCCTTTTGACCCATTAAACGACGACATATGTCTCTAGGGGTCCTATAACCCCTAGGGACATATTCAAATCGTTTATATGAGTCAAAGGGGGTCATAGGGTGACCTATGACACCCTTTGACCCATTAAACGACGACATATGTCCCTAGCGGTCCAAAGATCCCTAGCGACATATTCAAATCGTTCATATGGGTCAAAGGGGGTCATAGGGTGACCTATGACCCACTTTGACCCATTAAATGACGACATACCCCTTTGACCCATATGAACGATTCGAATAATATTTGAATCGTTCATATGGGTCAAAGGGGGTCATAGGGTGATCTATGATACCCTTTCACCCATTAAATGATGACATATGTCCTTAGGGGTCTTCGGACCCCTAAGGACATATTCGAATCGTTCATATGGGTCAAAGGGGGTCATAGGGTGCCCTATGACCCCCTTTGACGCATTAAATGACGACATATGTCCCTAAGGGTCCTAGGGACATATTTGAATGGGCCATATGCGTTAAAGGGGGTTATAGGGTGACCTATGACCCCTTTTGACCCATTAAACGACGACATATGTCCCTGGGGGTCCTAAGACCCCAAGGGACATATTCGAATCGTTCATATGGGTCAAAAGGGGTCGTAGGGTGATTTATAACAACCTTTGACCCATTAAACGACGACATATGTCCCTAGGGGTCCTAGGACCAATAAGGACATATTTGAATCATTCATATGGGTCAAAGGGGGTCATAAGGTGACCTATGACCCCATTTGACCCATTAAACGATGACATATGTTCCTAGGGGTTCTAGGACCCCTAGGGACATATTCGAAATGGTAATATGGGTCAAAGGGGGTCATAGGGTGACCTATGACTCTCTTTGACCCATTAAACGACAACATATGTCTCTAGGGGTCTTAGAACCCCTAGGGACATATTTGAATGGGTAATATGGGTGAGAGGGGGTCATAGGGTGATCTATGACTCTCTTTGATCCATTAAACGATAACATATGTCGCTAGGGGTCTTCAGACCCCTAGGAACACATTTGAATGGGTCATATGGGTCAAAGGGGGTCATAGGGTGACCTATGATCCCCTTTGACCCATTAAATGACGACATATGTCTCTAGGGGTTCTAGAACCCCTAGGGACATATTCGAATTGTTCATATGGGTCAAAGGGGATCATAGAGTGACTTATGACCCCCTTTGACTCATTAAACAATGACATATGTCCCTAGGGGTCCCAAGACCCCTAGGGACATATTCGAATCGTTCATATGGGTCAAAGGGGGTCATAAGGTGACCTATGACTTCCTTTGACCCATTAAATGACAACATATGTTCCCAAGGGTTCTAGGACCCCTAGGGACATATTTGAATGGGTAATATGGGTCAAAAGGGGTCATAGGGTGACCTATGACTCTCTTTGACCCATTAAATGACAACATATGTCTCTAGGGGTCCTAGAACTCCTAGGGACATATTCAATGGGTAATATGGGTCAAAGGGGGTCATAAGTTACCCTATGACCCTCTTTGACACATTAAACGATGACATATGTCGCTAGGGGTCCTTGGACCCCTAGAAACATATTCGAATGGGTCAAAGGGGGTCATAGGGTGACCTATGACCCCCTTTGACCCATTAAACAATGGCATATGTCTCTAAGGGTCTTAGAACCTCTAGGGACATATTTGAATTGTTCATATGGGTCAAAGGGGGTCATGGGGTGACTTATGACCCCCTTTGACCCATTAAACGACGACATATATCTCTTGGGGTCCTATAACCCCTAGGGACATATTCGAATCGTTCATATGGTTCAAAGGGGGTCATAGGGTGACCTATGACACCCTTTGACCCATTAAACAATGACATATGTCCCTAGGGGTCCTAGGACCCCTAGGGATATATTTGAATCGTTCATATGGGTCAAAGGGGGTCATAGGGTGACCTATGACCCCCTTTGACCCATTAAACAACCACGTATGTCACTAGAGGTCTTCAAACCCCTAGGAACATATTCGAATGAGTCATATGGGTCACCCTATGACCCCCTTTGACCCATTAAATGATGACATATGTCTCTAGGGGTCCTATAACCCCTAGGGACATATTTGAATTGTTCATATGGGTCAAAGGGGGTCATAGGTCACCCTATGACCCCCTTTGACCCATTAAATGATGACATATGTCCCTAGGGGTCCTAGGACCCCTAGGAATATATTCGAATCGTTCATATGGGTCAAAAAGGGTCATAGGGTGACCTATCACTCCCTTTGACTCATTAAACGATGACATACCCCTTTCACCCATATGAATGATTCGAATATGTTCTTAGAGGTCTTAAGACCCCTAGAAAAATATTCAAATCATTCATATGGGTCAAAGGGGGTCATAGGATGACCTATGACGCCCTTTCACCCATTAAACAATGATATATGTCGTTAGGGGTCCTCGGACCCCTAAGGACATATTCGAATCGTTCATATGGGTCAAAGGGAGTCATAGGGTGCCCTATGACCCCCTTTGATGCATTAAATGATGACATATGTCCCTAAGGGTCCTAGAGACATAGTCGAATGGGTCATATGGGTCAAAGGGGGTCATAGGTCAACCTATGACCCCTTTTGACCCATTAAACAACGACATATGTCCTTGGGGGTCCTAAGACCCCTAGGGACATATTCGAATCGTTCATATGGGTCAAAGGGGGTCATAGGGTGCCTTATGACACCTTTTCACCCATTAAACGACGACATATGTCCCTAAGGGTCCTAGGACCAATAAGGACATATTTGAATCGTTCATATGGGTCAAATGGGGTCATATGGTGACCTATCACCCACTTTGACCCATTAAACAACGACATATGTCCCTAGGGGTTCTAGGACCCCTAGGGACATATTCAAATGGGTAATATGGGTCAAAGGGGGTCATAGGGTGACCTATGACTCTCTTTGATCCATTAAATGACAACATATGTCTCTAGGGGTCCTAGAACCCTTAGGGACATATTCGAATGGGTAATATGGCTCAAAGGGGGTCATAGGGTGACCTATGACTCTCATTGATCTGTTAAACGACAACATATGTTGCTAGGGGTCCTCGAACCCCTAGGAACATATTCGAATGGGTCATATGGGTCAAAGGGGGTCATAGGGTGACCTATGACCCCCTTTGACCCATTAAACGATGACATATGTCTCTAGGGGTCCTAGAACCCCTAGGGACATATTCTAATTGTTCATATGGGTCAAAGGGGATCATAGGGTGACCTATGATCCCCTTTGACCCATTAAACGATGACATATGTCCCTAGGGGTCTTGGGACCCCTAGGGACATATTCGAATCGTTCATATGGGTCAAAGGGGGTCATAGGGTGACCTATGACTCTCTTTGACCCATTAAACGATGACATATGTCCCTAGGGGTTCTAGGACCCCTAGGGACATGTTCGAATGGGTAATATGGGTCAAAGGGGGTCATAGGGTGACCTATGACTCTCTTTGACCCATTAAATGACAACATATGTCTCTAGAGATCCTAGAACCCCTAAGGACATATTCAATGGGTAATATGGGTCAAAGGGGGTCATAGGGTGACCTATGACCCTCTTTGACCCATTAAACGACAACATATGTTGCTAGGGGTCATATTCGAATGAGTCATATGGGTCAAAGGGGGTCATAGGGTGACCTATGACCCCATTTGACCCATTAAACGACAACATATGTCTCTAGGGGTCCTAGAACCTCTAGGGACATATTCAAATTGTTCATATGGATCAAAGGGGGTCATAGGGTGACTTATGACCCCCTTTGACCTATTAAATGATGACAGATATTTCTACGAGTCCTATAACCCCTAGGGACATATTCGAATCGTTCATATGGGTCAAAGGGGGTCATAAGGTGACCTATGACACCCTTTGACCCATTAAACGATGACATATGTCCCTAGGGGTCCTAGGACCCCTAGGGATATATTCAAATCATTCATGTGGGTCAAAGGGGGTCATAGGATGACCTATGACCCCATTTGACCCATTAAACAACAACATATGTTGCTAGAGGTCCTCGAACCCCTAAGAACATATTCGAATGGGTCATATGGGTCAAAGGGGGTCATAGGGTGATGTATGACCCCCTTCGACCCATTAAACAATGACATATGTCTATAGGGGTCCTATAACCCCTAGGGACATATTCGAATTGTTCATATGGGTCAAAGGGGGTCATAGGGTGATCTATGACACCCTTTGACCCATTAAACGATGACATATGTCCCTAGGGTTCCTAGGACCCCTAGGGAGATATTTGAATCATTCATATGGGTCAAAAGAGGTCATAGGGTGACGTATAACCCCCTTTGACCCATTGAACGATGACATATGTCGCTAGAGGTCCTCGGACCCCTAGGAACATATTCGAATGGGTCATATGGGTCAAAGGGTGTCATAGGGTGACCTATGACCCCCTTTAACCCATTACACGATGACATATGTCTCTAAGGGTCCTAGAACCCCTAGGGACATATTCGAATTGTTCATGTGGGTCAAAGGAGGTCATAGGGTGACCTATGACCTCCTTTGACCCATTAAACGATGACATATGTCGCTAGGGGTCCTATAACCTCTAAGGACATATTCAAATCGTTCATATGGGTCAAAGGGGGTCATAGGGTGACCTATGACACCCTTTGACCTATTAAATGACGACATATGTCCCTAAGGGTCCTAGGACCCCTAAGGACATATTTGAATCGTTCATATGGGTCAAAGGGGGTCATAGGGTGACCTATGACCCCCTTTGACCCATTAAACGATGACATATGTCTCTAGGGGTCCTATAACCCCTAGGGACATATTCAGATCATTCATATGGGTCAAAGGGGGTCATAGAGTGACCTATGACACCCTTTGACCCATTAAACAATGACATATGTCCTTAGGGGTCCTAGGACCCCTAAGGACATATTCAAATCATTCATATGGGTCAAAGGGGGCAATAGGGTGCCCTATGGCCCCCTTTGATCCATTAGACGACGACATATGTCCCTAAGGGTCCTAGGGACATATTCAAATGGGCCATATGGGTCAAAGGGGGTCATAGGATGACTTATGACCCCCTTTGACACATTAAACGATGACATATGTCCCTAGGGGTCCTAAGACCCCTAGGGACATATTTGAATCGTTCATATCGTTCAAAGGGGGTCATAGGGTGCCTTATGACACCTTTCGACCCATTAAACAATGACATATGTGCCGAGGGTTCCTAGGACCCATAGGGACATATTTGAATTGTTCATATGGGTCAAAGGGGGCCATACGGTGACGTATGACCCCCTTTGACCCATTAAATGATGACATATATCCCTGGAGGTTCTAAGACCCCTAGAGACATATTCGAATGGGTAATATGAGTCAAAGGGGGTCATAGGGTGACCTATGATTCTCTTTGACCCATTAAACGACAACATATGTCTCTAGGGGTCCTAGAACCCCTAGGGACATATTCAATGAGTAATATGGGTCAAAGGGGGTCATAGGGTGACCTATGACCCACTTTGACCCATTAAATGATGACATATGTTGCTAGGGGTCCTCGAAACATATTCGAATGGGTCATATGGGTCAAAGGGGGTCATTGACCCATTAAATGATGACATATGTCTCTAGGGGTCCTAGAACCCCTAGGGACATATTCGAATCATTCATATGGGTCAAAGGGGGTCATAGGGTGACTTATGATCCCCTTTGACCCATTAAATGATGACATGTCTCTAGGTGTCTTAGAACCCCTAGGGACATATTCGAATCGTTCATATGCCTTTGACCCATATCAACGATTCAAATATGTCCTTAAGTGACCTATGACACCCTTTGACCCATTAAACAATCACATATGTCCCTAGGGGTCCTAGGACCCCTAGGGACATATTCGAATCGTTCATATGCGTCAAAGGGGGTCATAGGGTGACCTATGACTCCCTTTGACCGATTAAACGATGACATATGTTTCTAAGGGTCCTATAACCCCTAAGGACATATTTGAATTGTTCATATGAGTCAAAGGGGGTCATAGGGTGACTTATGACCCCCTTTGACCCATAAAATGATGACATATGTCTCTAGGGGTCCTATAACCCCTAAGGACATATTAGAATCGTTCATATGGGTCAAAGGGGGTCATAGGGTGACCTATGACACCCTTTGACCCATTAAACGATGACCTATGTCTCTAGGGGTCCTAGGACCCCTAGAGACATATTCGAATCGTTCATATGGGTCAAAGGGGGTCATACGGTGACCTATGACCCCCTTTGACCCATTAAATGATGACATATGTCTCTAGGGGTCCTATAACCCTTAGGGACATATTCAAATCGTTTATATGGGTCAAATGGGGTCATAGGATGACCTATGACACCCTTTGACCCATTAAATGACGACATATGTCCTTAGGGGTCCTGGGACCTCTAAGAACATATTCGAATTGGTCATATGGGTCAAAGGGGGTCATAGGGTGCCCTATGACCCCCTTTGACTCATTAAACAATGACATATGTCCCTAAGGGTCCTAAGGACATATTCGAATGGGCCATATGGGTCAAGGGGGGTCATAGGTCATAGGTCATAGGTTGACCTATGACCCCCTTTGACCTATTAAATGACAACATATGTCCCTAGGGGTCCTACGACCCCTAGGGACATATTCGAATTGTTCATATGGGTCAAAGGGGGTCATAGGGTGCTTTATGACACTCTTTGACCCATTAAACGATGACATATGTCCCTAGGGGTACTAGGACCCATAGGGACATATTTGAATCGTTCATATGGGTCAAAGGGGGTCATAGGATGACCTATGACCCCCTTTGACCCATTAAATGATGACATATGTCTTTAGGGGTTCTAGGACCCCTAGAGACATATTCGAATGGGTAATATGGGTCAAAGGGGGTCATAGGGTGACCTATGACTCTCTTTGAACCATTAAACGACAACATATGTCTCTAGGGGTCTTAGAACCCCTAGGGACATATTCAATGGGTAATATGGGTCAAAGGGGGTTATAAGGTGACCTATGACCCTCTTTGACCCATTAAACGATGACATATGTCGCTAGGGGTCCTCGGACCCCTAGGAACATATTCGAATTGGTCATATGGGTCAAAGGGGTTCATAGCGTGACCTATGACCCCCTTTGACCCATTAAATGATGACATATGTCTCTAAGGGTCCTGGAACCCCTAGGGACATATTCAAATCATTCATATGGGTCAAAAGGGGTCGTAGGGTGACTTATGACCCCCTTTGACCCATTAAACGACGACATATGACTCTAGGGGTCCTAGAACCCCTAGGGACATGTTCAAATTGTTTATATGGGTCAAAGGGGGGGTCATAGGGTGACCTATGACCCCCTTTGACCCATTAAACGATGACATATGTCTCTAGGGGTCCTATAAGCCCTAGGGACATATTCGAATCGTTCATATGGGTCAAAGGGGGTTATAGGGTGACCTATGACACCCTTTGACCCATTAAATGATGACATATGTCCTTAAGGGTCCTAGGACCCCTAGGGACATATTCGAATCGTTCATATGTGTGAAAGGGGGTCATAGGGTGACCTATGACCCCCTTTGACTCTTTAAATGATGACATATGTTGCTAGGGGTCCTATAGCCTCTAGGGACATATTCGAATCGTTCATATGGGTCAAAGGGGGTCATAGGGTGACTGATGACACCCTTTGACCCATTAAATGACGACATATGTCCTTAGGGGTCCTAGGACCCCTAAGGACATATTCGAATCATTCATATGGGTCAAAAGTGGTCATAGGGTGCCCTATGACCCCCTTTGACCCATTAAACGACGACATATGTCCCTAAGGGTCCTAGGGACATATTCGAATGGACCATATGGGTCAAAGGGGGTCATAGGGTGATCTACGACCCTTGTTGACCCATTAAACGACGACAAATGTCCCTAGGGGTCTTAGGACTCCTACGGACATATTGAAATCGTTCGTATGTATATGGGTTAAAAAATGAAAGGATATATATATATATATATATATATATATAATATTTATACTATTTTATGATAATAATAATAATATAAATAAACATTAAATATTAATATTATCATATCTATAGTAATAATAATAATACTATTATAGCTATAATAATAATAATAATATAAATAAACACTAAATATTTACACTATTATATCTATAGTAATAATATTAATAGTATATATTAATATTACTATATATTAATACTATTATATATTAATACTATTGATACTCTATATTAATACTATTATATATTAATACTACTATACTATTAGCTTAGGAATAAACCAAAGTTACTATTAATACTACTATAATATTAATACTATTATATATTAATACTATTGATACTCTATATTAATACTATTATACTATTAATACTATTATATAATAATACTACTATACTACTATATTAATATAATTATGGCAAAAGAGGGAAATTATAGCAAGTTTTCCCTCCAAAAATTCACTTTTCAATATTGGATATCCGATTTAAGATCGGATATCCGATTTTACTGGCACCAATTTTAAATAATTCCATGTCCCTGCAGACCCGACAACATCACTTTTACACTTTTTTTTTTAGAATTTTGAAAAAAGTCGTGTTTTGGGGCCCACCTAATCAATTTTTTTTTGAATATATAATCTTAGGTGTTCGAATTTGTCATCTGAATGGGGAGCAGCAGTCGTCAAAAGGATAAATGCAAAAGGAAGATATCCAATGAAGACATTGCGACATATAGAGAAAGGGACAAAATGGAACACCGAAGAAAAATATAAGGTATGCTAAATATCAGTCAAGTTGACGATGAATTAATCGAAGGTGAAATCATAGAATCAGATAATGAATATGTACAGTTGGGGAATGAAAATGTACCTATTGAAAATGATAATGCCGAAATTGAAAATTTGGAGAATGAAAAATTTGAAGAAGAAATGTTACCAAGTCATAATCCAAATTGCATAATTGACCATGTCGAAGATGACAATGCACAGGAACCTAATGCACAAGAACCTTACATATCTCCTAATTATAATCGGCATGAAGGTTCTAAAACACCAAAATGGATAATTGAAATTGATGAAATGATTATTGCTAGTTTGGAAGGAAAAAAATCAGAAAGAACCATTCGGTTATGGGCTTCAAGACTATATCAGATGTTTTTTGGCAACAAGACAGTGGTAGAGCAATGTCATCTTTTCATGCACTTATTAAAGATGCAAAAAATGAGACCTATTCTTTCCAAATCAAAGATTCGTGTCAATAAAAAGTTGGAAAGAAATGCCATTATCGTGAAGAATCTTTTCAGTGCTCTTAATAGCATTGGAAAAAATGGCAGAGAGAAGGATAATAGAGCTGCTCGAAGGGTCATTACAACCTATTTGGTAAGTCATCATTTGAGAAAGGGTAGATATATGAGACAAACTTGTATTGATTTGAATCTAAATCGTACTACTTTGAGAACAACACTTAGTCGACGAGAGAAAATTTATAATCCTCTTCAAAGTGAAACATGGGAATTTGGTGGGAGACTTCCACGTTTTGATAAGAAGCTATCTGACGATGTGAAGGAAGAAATTACACAATTTTGGCACTCTAACTCACGAGTATCACCCAATGCTAAAGACATCTTAAAGTTGAGAATTGACATCAGAGATCGCACACCACATCCTAAACACCATTTAGAAGTAAGTCAAACTATGTTGTTCAAACAATTTAGAGAGAGTCATCCAAGTCTTCATATATCACAACTTAGGGCTTTTGAATCTTTGAAGCCATTTTATTGTGTGCCACTCAAAATTCGAAATACATGCTGTTGCAAATATCATGTTGAGTTTTCTATGTAACATGAACTATTACACTCCATCCGTTCTACTTTGCATAGTAAAGAAATGTTGGAGGATTGTGGGGCTAGTGGGCTTCCAAAATCATCAAGAGACTTGCTAGATCAACTCTTATGTCGTAGAGTTGATGGTTGTTCCTTTTATAGAAATGCTTGCTTAAATGAGAAGTGTTCAGAATGTGGTGGCTTATCCAAGTTTGACACATGTTTCCATGAGGGGTGCGAACAAGATCTTGGAACGACAATACTAAAAAAGATGGTATATGAAAAGGTGAAATACACATTGAAGAGTGGGAGTGAGAGCTCTAGATGTTAATTGGTTGGAAAAGATATCAGTGTGGCTAATTTTATTTCAGATTTCAAGGCAAATCTTTTTTACAAGTATTAAAGACATAGTCACAGGTCTCAGTGGTTGGATCAACAATTTAGAACATGTAAGGAGATTTTTCTCATTGGCACTATTATATCAGTTGTTGATTTTGCTGAGAACTACACATTGCAACCTCAAAATGAGACACAATCTCAGTATTACAACTCCATTTAGATTGCAATTTTTGTTCACATAACATATAGACATGCCCTTGATAGTGCGGAAGATAATCGAAAGATTATTAGAGAGTATCATTTTTATATGAGTGATGATAGATCTCACTCTCACGAGTTTGTGCAACATTGTTTTGAGAATTTTTTTGATTTCTTACATGAGCATGCAATTGCTATGGGTAGACATATCATTTGGTCAGATAACTGTACAGGTCAATTCAAGAATGCTCGCATGTTTTATTGGTTGTGTAGGATGCACGTAGAGAGAGGGGTGCCTCATATTTGGAGTTTTTTTAGTTTGGCCATGGAAAAGGGGAACATGATGGTGCAGGGGCATGTGTGAAGAGAGCTCTAGTTAAGGAGCAACTGAAGATTTCAGCAACAGAGCTTCTTGATGCTCGTAGCATTGTTGATTAGTGTAGTTTAGCATTATCACAGGGGGGGACTCTTGATTCAATGGTACGCAGGTTCTTTTGGTTGGTTAATGAAGGGTCCATAGGAGATAGATTAGATTGTGCTACAGTGAGAGACTCATCAACAATGCATTCATTTCGGAGCTCTAATTCTAGTACATGGACCATTTGGACACGACAACAAGCTTTTTTTGTCGTACTTTTTTTTAGTGTGATTGGGATCATTGTGAGTCAAGTGAGTGGGTGGACACATGGGCTCCACATTATCTTACTCCATTTTCTATCATACCCTCTATCAAAAATGATGACATGGAAAGTTCACTTGAGCATAACTATCTATCAGATCTACTTCAACTAGGACATGTCTTTGCATTGGTTGCACCGCAGGGGAATGATGAGAAATCTGATTATTGGTTAGCACGTTGTGTAAGAGGCAAAATAAAACTTGCACAACCGATCACAGATGATGATGGATTCACGTATCCTACTGGTTTAGTGGTTGTTGCTGGAACATGGCTGCGGACATACATGCTTAGAAGGAACGAAATTCCTGCATTCAAAGACTATCAGAAGCACAAAGTAATTCTCATATATTCGCATCTTATTATAGCAACAAATGTAAAGTTATTGAAGCATCAAGGAAGACCAAAAGTAAAAGAACTTTTTACTATTGCTAATGTTGATCATGAAGCCCTGTTGGAGACCCTAAAACAGAGAGAAGACCCTATTGGAATACTCGACTAGGTATATATACTTCTTATGTTATTTTCTTCATAATGATTTAATAAATTGATGATTATCTTGTTTAATACAATAAGTTACTAATTTTTTTATGATATTGGAATGTAGGTACATCATGAAGAGTTGGAGGGGGGTGGTATTGGGGAGAATTTCTAAAATTTATGATGTAAAATGTGTAGATTTTTGTATATGTTATTTGTATTTTGGTAGGTTCTTTGTAAGGAATTATAAGAGGAAGATATTGAACAAGTTCTTCCAAATCATATTTGCATGTGATACAAGGCTATAACGACAATTTTAAGAGCATTTATAACTATATGAAAGATAATTGCATGCGGATATCTTATTACAAATTTGGTTTTTTCCTTATTTCACATAAAGCTGACATTATGATTATTAAAACTATTTTTATCAAACTAATCAAATAAGAAAAATCTAGAAAGTACGGATGAACAATTAGAATACTTGATTTCTTTCATTTTCCAACCAATCATAGCATTTGAAAGCATAAAGAGTCATAATATTGTATAATGTTTTGAAAGACTTTTATATTCAAAAGTTGTATGAAGCACATTTGGGATAAGCCATGAAATCCATGAAAGAAGATAGCATGTAGGATAAGCAATTAAAGCCAATAAGCAAGATAGAACATGCATAATGACATGATATGAAGTTGGATATGAAGGCTATGAGTGGATGAGAAAGTAAAACAAGGTACGCATGGTTAGCTTGATTTTCTTTTAGTTGTAGCCCTTGAGGGTACGCATGGTCTATATGGAAAGAATTAGGTTCTTTGTTTGGTGGAGGCATTTTCGAAATCTTTGACACTTTAGGAGGTTCATTAGTGTTATAAGAAGTGAAGGTGTCAAGGAAATCATCACTTGACATAGGTTCATCAGCATGATCTTGTGACACATGAGTCATTAGAGGTATCAACAATCCCATCATAAATGAGATCTTGGATTTTATGTTTCAACACTATGGAATCTTTAGTTTTATGAAATTTTCTTCCATGGAGATTAATTTAAGAATGCCCTGTGTGTATGTAAAGGTCTTAAAGGAGATTAATTTAAGAATGCAATATTCTCCTCTAACCTTTTCTCAAGTTTAGAATTGATTTCTATCATGTGCTTAGAGACATGAAGGTAAGAAAGATTATTTGTCTCTTCTAGCTCTTTGTATTGAACATAAAGAAAGAGAGATGACAAGTGAACAAATTTAAGTGTAGTCAATAGATCAAGGAAACCATTTAGTGAAAGAAATTCTTAGTATGCATATCATAGACCATGAAGTTAGAAAATACCAATAGCTCTAAGACCAAAGAGCCATTTTAAGCATGTTCAAGCACTAGAGACATAGAAAATCAAAGTCAATTTATGAAACTCCCCTTAGAAAAAATGCAAACAAATATTTGCATTTGACGTTTTGACTTGGTTGAAAAAGTTTGACAATAATTGATAATATTGCAAGCTTGATGTTCAGAAGCAATTTTTTTTCCAAGAAAGATAGTGACACATGGTTTAGTCTTCAAACAATCAAGCAAGGCACAAAGCAACCTTTCATGATACAAGTCAAAGGGGTCAACCTTTCTTGACAACTTTTCAAAATCTAACTCCTAATGACTACAACTCAGTGCCATTAGCTCCGAGTGGGTGGGTGAACCATAGTGACACCCTTGTTCCAACCACATAGACCCTCTATCGTCCGTGGCCACCCCGTACCAAGGAGTCTCCAAGGTGCTCTAAGTGCATTTTGAGGTCAATCTTTCGAGGGTCATAACTCAGAGCTCGTGAGGGCTATCAATGAACTGTCAAATGCTACAGGACGGTGATACTGAGGCCTAAAATAACCTATCTCATTTTTGAGAGATCACATTCTATTTGGATTCAGCACAGAGATCTCACTCGATGCCAAAACTCGTAGTGTGCCTCAGTTCATAGGTGCACCACAACGTAACTTTGAAACCACTGATCTTGGCATCGAATCATCAGTTCCATTAGCTTCAGATGGGCGGGTGAACCCTAGTCACACCCTTGTTCTGGCCACGAAGACCATCCATCATTTGCGGCCACCTCGTACCGAGGAGTCTCTAAGGTGCTCTAAGTGCATTTTGAGGTCGATCTTTCGAGGGTCATAACTCATAGCTTGTGAGGGATATCGATGAAATGTCAAATGCTCCAGGACAGTGATACTGAGGCCTAAAATAACCTATCTCATTTTCAAGAGATCACATTCCCTTTGGATTCAGCACAACGATCTTGCTCAATGCCAAAACTCGTAGTGTGCCTTAGTTCATAGGTGCACCATAGCGTAACTTTGAAACCGCTGATCTTGGCATCAAATCGTCAATGCCATTAGCTCCAAATGGGCGGGTGAACCCTAGTCACACCCTTGTTCTGGCAACGAAGACCATCCATCATTTGCGGCCACCCCGTACTGTGGAGTCTCCAAGGTGCTCTAAGTGCATTTTGACGTCGATCTTTCGAGGGTCAGAACTCAGAGCTCATGAGGGATATCGATGAACTGTCAAATGCTATAGGATGGTGATACTGAGGCCTAAAATAAACTATCTCATTTTTGAGAGATCACATTCTGTTTGGATTCAACACAACGATCTCGCTCAATGCCAAAACACACAGTGTGCCTCAGTTCATAGGTGCACCAAAGCATCCAGATGGGTGGGTGAACCTTAGTCACACCCTTGTTCTGGCCATGAAGACCATCCATCATTTGCGGCCACCCCGTACCGAGGAGTCTCCAAGGTGCTCTAAGTGCATTTTGAGGTCGATCTTTCGAGGGTCATAACTCAGAGCTCGTGAGGGCTATTGATGAACTGTCAAATGCTACAGGACGGTGATATTGAGACCTAAAATAACCTATCTCATTTTCGAGAGATCACATTTTGTTTGGATTCAGCACAACGATCTCGCTCGATGCCAAAACTTGTAGTGTGCCTCAGTTCATAGGTGCACCACAGCGTAACTTTGAAACTGCTGATCTTGGCATCGAATCGTCAGTGCCATTAGCTCCGAATGGGCGGGTGAACCCTAGTCACACCCTTGCTTTGGCCACGAAGACCATCCATCATTTGCGGCCATCCTGTACTGAGGAGTCTCCAAGGTGCTCTAAGTGCATTTTGAGGCCGATCTTTCGAGGGTCATAACTCAGAGCTCGTGAGGGCTATCAATGAACTATCAAATGCTACAGGATGGTGATACTGAGGCCTAAAATAACCTATCACATTTTTGAGAGTTCACATTCCATTTGGATTCAGCACAGTGATCTCGCTCAATGCCAAAACTCGTAGTGTGCCTCAGTTCATAGGTGCACCATAGTGTAACTTTGAAACTGTTGATCTTGGCATCGAATCGTCAGTGCCATTAGCTCCGGATGGGCGGGTGAACCCTAGTCACACCCTTGTTCTGGCCATGAAGACCATCCATCATTTGTGGCCACCCCATACCGAGGAGTCTCCAAGGTGCTCTAAGTGCATTTTGAGGTCGATCTTTCGAGGGTCATAACTCAGAGTTTGTGAGGGCTATCGATGAACTGTCAAATGCTACAAGACGGTGATACTAAGGCCTAAAATAACCTATCTCATTTTTGAGAGATCAAATTCTGTTTGGATTCAGCACAACGATCTCGCTCGATGCCAAAACTCGCAGTGTGCCTCAGTTCATAGGTGCACCACAGCGTAACTTTGAAACCGCTAATCTTGGCATTAAATCGTCAGTGCCATTAGCTCCGGATGGGCGGGTGAACCCTAGTCACACCCTTTTTTTGGCCACGATGACCATCCATCATTTGCAGCCACCCTGTACTGAGGAGTCTTCAAGGTGCTCTAAGTGCATTTTGAGGTCGATCCTTCGAGGGTCATAACTCAGAGCTCGTGAGGGCTGTAAATGAACCATTAGAGGAGACAAGTTTGTAAGGATGGAGTGGCTTAGTGTTTTTGCTAAAATAAGTTAGTGGGAAGGCTTTATTAGAGGGTCTTGGCCAAACTAGTGGGGTGTTTGCCCACTCTCTAATTTTAGAGACAGGTAGGTTTTGGAGGGAGATTAGGGGAGCTATACTACAACTATCCTTACCCTAGCTTGGACTAAGGTTGGTATCTCAAACTTGCTTCTTTTCCATTTCTTTCTTTTAGCATGGTTAAACAAATATGCAAGTGTGGAGTTTATCAATGGAGTATCCATTGCATTGCATTGTGGAGTAGCATTCATGTGAGTGCTTGAATGGTGTTCATTCCATGTAGATTAGTGTGACACCATTGTGCATCTTGTTGTATTATGTGGAGTATTGTGAGTATGAGTTTTGGATTTCGTCTATTTCCTTGTTGTATTATGGGTGTTGATATTGTGTTGTGAAAATGTGACGTGCTCTTGAAAATTTCTTGTTTTATTTCTACTTGGTTTTGTTTTCTTGTTTTGTGCTTGAGTATTGTTATGGGCGTGGGACTTACACTCACCCTTGTGGGAAGGGAAGAGAAGTCCAGGGTGAAGGGCTTAAGTTGGGTTCGAAAAATGTATTGAGAACCTTGGAGTATGGGCTCCATTGTATGCCATAACATTTCATATCTTGCTGGGGGTGATAAGGAAAGTATGGTGTAGAAAGGAAGTTTGAGGAGTTACAGTTGATAGTAGTGGGTTTGGAGGAGGAAATGTGGAGGCCCCGAGAGGGCATTAAATGGTTCATTTATGATAGCCCCGAGAGGGCATGAAATTTGCTGAATTATGATAGCCTTGAGAGGGCATGAAAATTGTTTATTGCAAATATGGTTTGGTATGGCAAGTCTCCATTTTAGTACACACCTTCACCCTATGTTTATGGTTCCATCTGTGAAGCCATTGTGAAATAGTCTTGGGGGGAAACTGTTCAAGTTTGAAATGTAATGTTTATGCATTGAAAGATTGTATGTGTATCCCAGTTTGAGCCTTGTTCCCTGGCGCGGGGTTGGTCTCTTTGAGGCCTATGGTTGGGTGGAAAGCACCCATGGTCCTTGTTATTTTTTTGTGTTGCATATGCAGATTTGTGTCCAAGGGAGCAATGGAAACGACTTGGAATGATCATCTTGCAGATTGATGTTGGATGAGAAAACTTGACATTGTGCCCTCATTTGTGAAGGAGGATTCACCAGCTTGTTCATGTTCTCAATGATCATGTTGGACAATGTTCATGCTACTCATTGCCCATATCTTTCAATGTCCATGTTCCTTATGATTTTGAAAAGTCCCTTATGTTGACCCATTGTGATGGAAGGAGATTGTATCATTGTTACCTAATGTACTTATAGAAGAAATAATTGATAAGGTTGTATATGAATGTTTCATTTGGAGTTTATATTGTTATGAAAGCATTGTTATGAGTCACAGATTTGCTTTGACATCATTGTTATCATTTGAAAATGTGAAAGAAAGTTTTCTCCTTGTGGTATTGTAAATGACTAGTTGATAATAACAATCCATAGATGTTATGTGATACCATTGATTGTATAAATTTAAAACTTAGTAGATTGCTTACAATCTTGTTGTGCACTCAATAATTTGGAAGGAAAATTTTATGTTCATATCACATGCATGGATAACATTGATTTTAATTACCAAGCTTAATGCAATTCTAAGCAAGGAAATCATCAAATTAATTTTATGATATAACAAAATGAAGTTTGTTGTAAGAGAAGACATAATAAAATCTATGAGATACAAATTGTTTAGTCCATAAATTGTGTAACTAAGGTGTTGACTGATGGATACTATCAATGCAAGTGGCCCCTTCTCCATCATGTAGACTTTGAAGCTACCGTTGGGGCGTATCTTTTCTAATTTCCAATGGTTAGATCTGATATAGTGTGGTAGATAAGTGCACATTTTCTTATTTGACTAAGGGTGCTCATGTGATGAGTACTAAATCTAAATTCTCTAGATACGTGTGTTTAATCGATTAAGATATACTACACTTCCATACCATATAGTAATTGTCACATTAATATATATTTTAATGATTAATGAATGTGTGTACATTGGTAATGAGGATAATAAGTAATTCTGATCCCCTTCCCTTACATGCTAGAATCACGACCTAGTCCATATGATACAACTGACAGATCCTAATAGTATATTAGTATCAGAGGCTTGTTAGGATATGAATTATCTCACTAATTTATGAGTGTTGTATCTTGAACTTGCTCGTTTGACTCGTGATGCTAACTTGAACTAGACTGTCATCCAATCTATTTGAAAACCACCTGTGACTAAAATGTTAACACCTTCACACTATCCACATGAGTCTTGAACTCCTATTCAATGATAACCTTGTTTTACAATATGTAATTTCTTATGTGACTTCATAAGCTACCAAAAAAAAAAAAATTGTTGTGTTTTTACTAGTAAAATTTAGGGCATGACACATGATCCACGATAAATTGAACAATACTAGATACTAAATTAATATGTATATCATTGTGCACGTAAATGACAAAAATATATATCAAAATACATGTATCCATAGAAAAAATTTTACACAAATATATATCAAATATCATGTATCCATAGACAAAGTACTCAAATATATATATATATATATATCAAAATACATAGATCCATATACAAAATGTGGCTGATCTTGCCATCAGAATGTGTATAATATCAATGTTTCTGTATACAATGTGGCATATGCCATCTCAAAATGTCTCATGATGCATCCTAGGAAAACTATACTATCCTAGGGTGCTGGTGGATGATCAAAATGCAGCCTCTTCACTGCACTAGGTGAATCAGATGCCTCCTACATAAACAAAAAAGGAAAACCCAAAGTTAGACTACTAAATTTATATGATTCTACGTATCTAACATTGAATTACTCAAATGCATAATAATCTTTTCCGTAATGGAGATTAATACTATTAAAATTTTATAATAAATACCTCTCTCGTCAACCTCCTGCGTCGGTCAAGAGTCCTCTCGTATGCCCTCGGCAATGCTGGTACCTCTCTGATTGTGGGCGATATATGTTCAAATACCTTTGTCAGATGAATCTAGAATTTAAACTTTAACATTATAATTAATAGCATTCTAAATTTATAACATATTTAATGATGAATTCAAACTACAACTTACTATTGTAGGCTCCTCCTCAGGAGTGAGTGGCCGCGTCATCAACTCTACATAATTGTCCCGTCGAACCTCATGTGCACTAGGAGTCTCCTATGAGATACAAAATAGTAGTTTATAATATCACGAAAATTAGTTTTGAATTTATTTATGAAGATAAGTGATGCAAGAGCATCCCATGCTCATCAGGGGAACATTGAAGATCCAAGGCATTACAGAGGTCATGGAACATCTCTTGAAGTCAATTGGGCAATCCTTGCACCAATTATGGCTCATGGAAGCATACAAAGTTATAATGTTGGACTCATATGTGGAAAAAAGTTGTAATTGGGCATGAGATAGGATTTTAGGATTTCATATGGTAGATGAGTCATTTGATAGGTTCACGTAGGTTGTCATGATCATATCTTGTCATTAGACAAGTCAAAACGTTCTAGAATTGAGTTTTGGGGTTTGAACAAGCAGGCCCTAGTTTTTAAGCCATTTTAAGGAGGGTTTTGAAGTTTGGGTGTTTAGGAGTGTGACCAAGACCTATAATCTTGAAAATCCTTAGTGTGTCAGTCCCTTTGTTGAAGCCTTGGTGTGTCTAATTCCTCCTTGTGTGTTCTAGAGTTGAAAGGTACATAAGTGGTGTCCAAAGATTTCTTGGTGAGGAAAGAAAGAGAATCAGTGAGTTGGCCCTTGGGAAGGAAGAAAACTTGTTGTGAAAATGCCTCCTAAAAATCAAATGGCTAGAGAACTTGAAGAATTGAGAGAAGAGTTGGCAAAAGAGAAAAGAGAGAGGAGAGAACTTGAAGCATCTAGAGTGAGGGAAGAAAGACGGATGAGAAGAGAGAGGCTGAAGCTTATTGCAAGGATAGAATCCTTAGAAAAGGAAAGGCAAGAACCTAGAGGAGAAGAGGTTAGAGGAAGAAATCATGGAGAGAACCATGACGAAGAAGAGGTTGGTAATGCAAGGCAAGAGCATGAGACAACAGATGATCCTGAAGAAAGGAGATTTATGAGAATCATTAAGGTAGTACAAGGTAATGGTGGGAAGAACCATATTGATTTTCCAATATACCAGGGTAAAATGGATAGTGAAGAAGTGCTAGGGTGGATAGAGGCCCTTGAGAACTACTTTGATCTTGAAGACATAGAGGCAGATAAGAAGGTAAAAGTAGCAACAACAAGACTGAGAGGAACATCACTCACTTGGTGGACTAGTGTTCAGAATGAGAGAGAGGAAAGGTGGTGCAGGGCACCTAACCTATGTGGCAGGGGGGAACAAGTATCTATGTTGCCGAACACCTTGCCACTCCATGAAAGTGAGGATTCAAGTAGATTAGGAAGTTGGAATAAAGGTTTGGTCCATATTTTACAAGTTGGTCTATGTTTTGTAATAAAGGCACATGTAAGGCCCACAAGCATTTTGGTGTGGTTATAAACCAAGTGACTCCATGGGACCAAAAGGCCTTAGAATAGGGTATTTAGAGTAAACAGTATTAGCAAAAAGTGGTTGTTTGTTTGTTGTATGGTTGGGAATGCCTATATGGTTGTTCCAACGGTCATGTAGACCTTTAGATATGTCATATGTGATCTCAGTTGAAACGGGGAGATCAAAGTGTACGGTGGTTTGGAGAAAATACAATAAAAACTTCAATTTTCTAGAAATTTACTGGTAATCGCTCGGCTATTACACTGGTATAGATCCATACAGAACTTTTATGATTTCTAAGTGTATGAAATAGTTGTAGGGGTGAGTTAGGAAACTTTTGGTTGTGGTTTGACTCAAAAAGGAGTTGGGGTTTAAAAGTTATCTGCATTTTAGTAGAAGGTGGTCTGAAAAGCCTTATTTCCTAGACCCTTCCACAAATGCATCCCTAACTTGCATTCCCTCCAGTGGCAACCTCTAAAACTGAGGGATATGCAAGTTAGGAGACTAAACAACATAATGCCAGAGGTTGGAGGTCTGGAGAGAAGGGCAACTATTTTTCCAAGTCGGTCCTAGGTCAAGCAAGCCCATGTGCTTGACCGGTTTTTGCAAGGTAATTGGTGACAGTCATGGTTGCAAGCACTTCTGATTAGTTTGAGTGCTGGAGTTGGATGCATTGACTATGTTGGAGATTGCCTTAAGTGTTTTGGGTCTTGGGAACCCACCTTGTGATGTAGAGCCACACCTTGGAAAACTCAGGAGGAATCAGTCACTCAACTGAGTTGCTTCAAGGGGCATCTACAACCTTCAGGATCACACACTAAAATCAGATTCAATAAAAAAAACTTTGAAAATAAAATCCCCCAAAATATCTTCTTGCTGCCTTCGGATAGACCCCCACTCAGACATGAATAACTTTCGAACCAGAAAATATTTACTCAATCGAACCGTTGATATTTGGCGTAACTAGGTTTCAAACAACATATAAAAATTTGAGAGAAATCCAACGATTCAAATCCGAAATATTGACCCCGCATCAGAGTACATTTTTCTGCAATTGTTATTCCCTAAACTGATTGCCATGAGAAATATATGAAGCATAACAGTAGAACCATAATCTTGAAAAAAAAAACATAGGAGACCAAAGGAGACATAAAACTTCCCATTCCTCCCCAAGTCCGAATCCTTTTTTACATAAAAGATTGGTTTTTTTAATAACCAAAGTCTGACTGGCCTTGCTGTCCAGTAGTAATAAAAATGTTTTCTTTTCCATCTAAGAATAGGAATTTGAAAGACGTTTTACCATCAATACCATGCAACAATCATGGATATTCTTGTAACTGCTAAGAATAGGAATCATGAATACCATGTAGCAATCATGGATATTCTTGTAATTGCTAAGAATAGGATTGGCTTTTTAAAGAAAACCGACTTTCCTCCAAATAGAAGGAATATGAAATGGTTTCTTTTATTCCATAGCCATTTTTTTGTCATTATGAACACTCTTAAAATTGCCACCAACTTTCTGATGAGATTCTTTTAATTATTGACCACATGACATTTCTATTACTAATTTTATCCTTTCTAAAACCGACACTAACATCATTAACCCTTTCCTCTAACTCTCTAACATATCCGACTAAAAACTATAACATTTATTTAATAAAACACCTAATTCTATCCACTAAGACATAATCCTAAATTATTAAAATTGACCATTTAAAATATATGGAGAATCTTGGACCTTTGAAATGATTTAGTAATGAGATGTGCCTGCATCACCTTGCCCATTCTTCCTTGAAGCCCTAGCCTAACTTGATCAACTAGGCCTAAGTATCAAGAAGCAGTTTGGAGGGTGCTGGAGAAAGATTAGCCCAAAAGCTTTTGGATTCTTAGTAGGTGCCAAGAAGGGCATTTGGACCTATGTATAAGTCCCTATGCTATTAAGGGATACTGGGAGAAAAGTGCAAAGAAGCTAATTGGAAGGCTACAAGGTTTGTAGGCCTAGAAGTGCAAAGGTGTGTTGGGAGTTTGGTGGAACCAAACAAATTGATGAGTTTGGGTTGGAATAGTATGTCCATGATTGTCTCCATTTCTGGTGACAGTTGGTGAGGCTTTTGAAGTGGGATTGCCTTGTTTGGCTTGGAGGTTGAGTATACTTGGAGTGGGTAAGAGGACTTGTGAGAAGTCCTAGAATCCTAAGTTGGATTGTGACAACCATTTATTGGCTTGTGGAAGGTAGTTGCTGCAGACTCTGCATCAAAAGGGGATTGAATAAGATTTCAAATTAGGAGAGAATGAAGACCATGGTGAGAAATCAATTCTTGCCATCTGATTTAGCAATCCAAATTTAAAGATAAGAAGGAACAATTTGAAACAGAGGGATATGGATGTCATGTCCTATACTGAGAAATTCCATACCCTGAGTATTAGGGGAGGACTGGAAGATGAAGATGAGAAGGTGGCTAGATACATTAATGGCCTCAAGTACAATATTCAAGATGAAATAGGATTGAATGTACCAAGGACACTTGGAGAATGTTTTCAGTTGGCAATCTGGGTAGAGGAGAAGTTGAAAAGAAAGAATGAGGGGCAAGCAAATCAGAGAGGAGGTGGAACAATGAGAGGAAAAGGTGTAAGAAGTCAGTTTGACACTTCAAACAATCAAGACAAAGATAAAGGAAAAGAGATTACATCTGAGACAAGAGGAAGTTTCAGGGGAGGAAGATTTGGAAGTGGAAGAGGTAATAGTGTTTTCACAGGTAAATGCTTCACATGTGGAGGAGTAGGCAATCAATCCTACAAGTACCCTGAGAAAGGTGTGGATTTCAGGAAGGAGGAGAGGAGAGTCGCCTTGACCCAAGGAGAAGAGGAAGAAAAGAAGTACGATAATGCAGACCCTGAACTTGAAGGAGAATCTTTGATGGTGAGAAGAGGACCACAAATGCAGCAGCAAAGGAGACCAGACCATCCATTTTCAGGACAAATTGCATGAGCCATGGTAGGATTTGTAAGATGATAATAGACTCTAGTTCCTTTGATGATTTAGTGTCTTATGAAATGGTAAATAAACTAGGATTGAATAAGTATCCTATTGATAGACCATATAGGGCATTTTGGGTCAGTGATGCACAAAATATTGTTGTAAGGGAGCAAGCAATAGTGGATTTCTCTATAGGAGAATATAAAAGATCAAGCTATATGTGATCACATTCTAATGACATGCTGCCATGTAATCCTTGGAAGGCCTTGGCAAGCCTCAAGGAACACTATTCATTTTGGCTCATCAAATGTTTATATAGTACATAAAGATGGTGTGAAGTTTAAGCTAAACCCTTTGACTGGTCATGATGAGGAAAGAGTTATTTGTTTTGGCAAGAAAGAGTTTGTGGACTTGCAGTAGAGGGAGAGTAAACATGATATGACAGATTTGCCACTGAAGCCATCTCTTTTGGTTATGAAGGATGAGATTGTTCAAGACAAAACTCAGAATTCTTCTTACAAGCAGACAGTGACAGAAAAAGGAGTGATGATAGGAATAGTATGGTGTCCTTTGGTGACGAGAGTGAACAAAGAAGTGAACATATCCATGGAGGATAAGAGACAGGGTCAGCATGACCTTAGACAACAAGTTATTCAACCTTTGTCAAGGATAAAACATGACTGTTCACAATCAGCAGGCAGTAAGGTTACCATGACTGGTAACAAGGATCCAATGCTTTTTGTTTCTAATGATTTGTATGCAGGTGTGCAGGGTAATACATTGCAGGTGCAAAGTTGCAAACATCCCTCTAGAAGGATGGGAGGAAAGAAGATAGTACCCCTTAACTCTTGGGACAAGAGTTGCTTTGAAGGTGGGGTGTTTGGTGCAGGGGCACCTATTAAATCATCTAAGAGAGCCTTGGTACTAGATGAAGATAGAGGATCAAAGACATCATTGATTGTTAATTGGGATATATTAAAACCAATAATAGAATTATGTAATAAACAATGTACTTTGAAAGACAAAAGTCATAAAAGTCCTAGTAAGGACCTAAGGGCAACATGATGTAAAATGGCCAAAAGAGCCATATGGGGTAGTCTTAGGATAGTTTCATACTTAGTTGCATTTAATAAATCCATATGACCAATTTTGAGTCAATGGAATAGTTTAGAAAGTTAGGGAATGCATAAAAACTATAGTTTGAAATTTGAATTTCAAATTCAAACGGTCATATTAGTTTTGGAGGGAAAGTAGTAATTTGGTATTTGTTTGATTAAATAAACCTTTGTAACCAACTTGGTTGGTTGGACAGGTGCATATAAGCCTATTTAAGTTGTAATGAACATATGCAAGACATGAATCATTATTGGTACGGAAAAAATCATAGAAATTGTATAGAACAACAATCATACTTTCCTCTGCATCAATAAAAAAAATTAAAATAAATGATACTTATACATACACAATGGGGCTCTCTGTGCGAATGAAAATCCCTGATGATCTAGGACGTCGAATCTGTACAGGCTCATCGCTAGTAGCCACACCTTATATACAATAAAGAATGTAATTAAATGAGATTACCACAAACATTTTACAAGAATGCATCAATATTTAATCAATTAGAAAACATCTAATTACCTTTCCTTTGTCAATGCATGCTGGCTCACCCCTCGCACTTTTTCCCCCCGGGGCAGGTGGTATCTGCAAGATAAAAGAAAGATTAGCAACCATATATGCTACAATATCAAATAGAAAAAAAAAATGCGAACACAACATAATGTACCATAGATGTCTCAAGGCCAAATGAAATGGCCGAGAGTGTAGCATCATCTATCTGTCTGAGCTCCTCCTCGATCATCAACTAAACATGAATGAAGATCACATACCTGTACAAGTCAGTATGGCTTAAAAATTAAAATTACTCTATTATAAAAATTAACTTTAAACCACATATGTCATAACAAAAAAATTTATACACGTACAGACACCGAAGCAGTCCAAGCCTCTGCATTCCCCTCCTCTCTCTCATCAGGGTCTTTAGCCTCTGCACGTGCGTCTGGTGTATCCTCATCTAATACAAAATGATACTTAGGAAGATCACCTATGGGATCCAGGAAAATATTCTTGCATGTAATGCAAGTGTGAGGCACACAAACGTGTGATGAGCTAGCTGACGATGAACTGGCACCAACATCATCAACACGAGGAGGTAGGACTGACCTAGCCTGAGATATCATTAGGCTACTCAGCCTATGAATGGCTCTGATGGTCTAAGAGCTAGCCTCTACCATAATATCTGGATGCTGCACTCGAGGAGGGGGGAACAAAAGTGCCAAGTTTCTTCTGTTGGGAAGAGGGTCTATCCTAAGGAGCTCCTAGTCCTAAGCCCATGTTGGGCTTCATGCTCCAATAGTTCACTTTAAGTTTCAACACAAATTCTGCATATAATTTTCTAAGGAAATAAAATGGTATGTCTAAATTGCCATGTGGAGGCATATCAAAGACCATCCACCAACGGTCCCAAAAATTTGCACGTATGGCATCATTTGTGCACCATTTAATCGATAGTTTTTTTTTTTTGGGTCAACTGGTATACCCGTTTTTGGGTTAGCAAAAAGGCTAACCAAATCGTCTTTGGTTATGTTGAGGGCCGCGACCTCATCATAATCCAAACCATCATCAAACATCTGGTGCATTTCATCATGCCAACGAAAAGCGGCATTTTGTTGGTTTGTAAGGGTTTCAATGTTATCCACTATGGTGTTTAATGTGGATAACATAGGAGCCAGTGCAGGTACATTATTGTATGTTCTATGCAAACCTCTCAACTCAGTGAGATTTTTATTTATCAAATCCTCGATTCGAGGAGGGTTTTGAGGAGGTAGAGGATCATTTGGTGGAGGGTTTTGTGGGGATACTGGATCGTTTGGTGGTGGGTTACGAGGAATATTATTCCTTGCCTCAATGTCATCATTTTGATTAGCCATTCCTATTGAATTGCAAAACGTAATATATATTAAAATAAAATCTAAATTTTAACCATTTTTGTCAAAAAAACCCTAGATTCAACTAAAACAAACAAAATCATGTTAAAATCTATTAAATTTAGGTTAAAAATGAGTGTGGGGGGGGCGGGGCGGGAGGGAGGGAAAACATACCTGATATTTGATATCCGATCCGCTATGGCAATACTGGCCCCAAATTCGCGTAAAATGAGGTCCCGCGGGTCTGTGATTTTATTTAATCCAATGTACAGGTATCAGATATCTGATACTAAATCAGATATCCGATATAACATCGGATATCTGATATGGTACATATATAATATAACATATAATATATAATATATATTACATTTTATATATTTTTATATTATATTTTATATTTATTATATTAATTTACTATATATTATAATATAAAATATTATATTATATAATAATAATATTATTATATTATATTATTATAATTTATAATATATTATACTTTTTTATTATATATTATATTATGAGATGTTACTTTTTATTATTATATTATATCTTATATATATATTATATTACATTACTATATATTATAATATATGAAATATTATATTATATTATTATAATATAATATGTTATTATAATATAATACATTATAATATTATTATAATAATAATATTATTATATTATATTATAATAATAATTATAATAATATTATTATATTATAGTATAATAATAATAATAATAATAATATTATATTAAATAATAATAATAATATTATAATATAATAGTATGATATATTATTTAATATACTAATATTATTATTATTATTTAATATGATATTATTATTATATCTTATTATTATTTAATAATAATATTATATTAAATAATAATAATATGATTAAGTAAGTATTAATATTAAATAATAATATTATTATTAAATAATATATCATACTATTATATGAGTATAATTATTAGTCGGATATTTGATTTAAAATCGGATGTTCGATATTATCGGATATCCGATAAGGCTTGGCTTAACCTTCCAGGTTTGGTTCCTGGATAGGTAAAAAAAAGTCAGAGCGGATTTTGAAGCGCTTTAAGGTGTCTTCAAACTCTTTTTTTTTCACATTGCCACTTTTTGGCACACCATGATCCTGTACATACCCTACTATATTAATAAACTTACAATCTATTAGTTTAAATAATTTTATTGCTATTTACGACAAGTACTAGCGACTATGTGGCACTTGATTAAGTTGAATAAAAGCTCATTAATTTTGCCTTTAAGTGATTGGTGAAGTTAGATGTTCCACACAGGGGCTGCTTAAAATCAAGACTTAAGATTGAATCTAAAAACACAAATGAGTTTTTAAAAAATAAAAATGAAAGCATTTTCTTCAACTTAATAGAATGCATTCCTCAATAAAATTTAAATTGTAATATCATTACTACCTTTAATGATGTGAAAAAGAAAAATTGATTGCTTTAATTAAAATAGACTTTTAATTGAAAGCTTATCTTACTTTTTCCAATGAATGGATAGAAAATCGAACTACCATTTCATTACTAATGTATGACAATCACTAGTTTTAATTATTCTTGAAAAACTCAGCAACATTAGTTGAGAATTTATGCGAACATAAAAAAGAAAAAGAAATATATACAACTAAGCACCTTCTAAAATTATGTCACATTTATATAGCACCTAATAAAACTAAATTACCAAACCAATACTATGGAATCATAAATAAAAATTGAAATTCTTTTTAAAAATCATATAAAATTTGGATTCAATTGTATTCATAATTTTCATATCAACATCTTGAATTGATGAAATAAATGAACGGTTAAATTTAGAAACTTCTGTCTCTAGCATATGTTGTAGATTGAAACAAACAATGCATAGTGCCCAAAATACAAGTGATTTTATCTATAAGTTGAAAAAGATGAAAATAGAATGTTCAAATAAATTAGATGATATTAAGTTACATAAATGAGGACAAAAATTGAGGTATGAAAAATAAATGTCTTGACAACTTGAATTGATCTTTTAATTGATAACATTTTTTCTTAGAAAAATTAATAGATAAAATATCTAAACATATTCTTATAAATGAAAGACTATACAAATTCAAATAACCACTAATTTTAACTATTCTTAAAAAATCACAAACATTTACTAAAAGTAACTAAAGTAAAAAAAAGTCAAAGAATACAATTGACAACTTAAGAAAATTTAATTATCAAACCAACAATATTTAATTAAATTTTTATTTTCATAATTTTAACAATTAAAATTGCATTCTCAAGGGTACATTGTGTACTGAAACCAATAATTATTTAATGTACAAAATGCAAAAGCTGAAACAAATAGTATTAAAGATCTAGTGATTTCTTTTATGTGTCCAAAAAGATACAATGGCGTCTTGATAGGTGAAAATTGATGTTGGATTGTACTGATGTAGGTGAAAATTGACGCGGAAATAATAAAAGCGTTAACGACTCGAAGAGAACCAAAATGAAGGAGCCCGCAAAAGTAAATTAACCTGGGTCATAGTAGCTCATGCGTATTTAAATACCCAAAATTTCTTTGCCAAAATAGCTCATAACATTAACATTGACTGCATTTGAGTATATTTCTGAGAATGAGAAGCAACCTCAGTCGGCTTCTGCATTTTCTGTTGTCGGAGTCAAATGTGCAAGCCAGTGCCATAGCAATGGTGTTATTGGGGCTAATGCTTTTCCATTTCGTTGTGCAGAGAAGAAAGGATATAGTTGGACCGCGAGTGTGGCCTCTGGTGGGCTTACTTCCATCCCTACTCCTTCACTTGAATGATCTCCATGAGTGGAGTACACAAGCCTTGAAAGACTGCGGAGGAACGTTTCACTGCGATGGGAGGCTAATCATGAGCAGCTTGACAAGCGTCACTACAACGAACCCGCTCAATCTTGAACACGCCCTCAAGACCAAATTTAACAATTATCACAAGGGACTCTTTTTCCGGGCAGCAGGGCACGATTTCTTAGGGGACGGCATCTTCAACGCCGATGGCGATGTGTGGAAATCGCAGAGGAAAATAGCAAATACAGAATTCAACACTCCGTCCTTGAGGACGTTGATGGCAAGGTCAGTGGAAGATCTGGCGCAGAACGGGCTGCTGCCCCTCCTCGAAGAAACCGCCCGTTCCGGTGAGGCAATCGATCTGCAGGACGTGCTCCTTCGCTTCACCTTCGATAACGTGTGCATGATAACGCTGGGAGTCAATCCGGGCTGTCTGGCGGGCGGGGGAGCAGAAGCAAGGGAATTCGCGCAAGCGTTTGAGGAGGCCGCGGAGATCACCATGTTGAGGTTTTATACGCCCCCTTTGGTCTGGAGGCTCATGCGGCGTTTCAATTTGGGAGCGGAGAGCAAGCTACGCAGATCTCTGGGTACTGTTAATGGGTTTGTGGAGAGGATAATCGCGTCTCGAACTGGCACCGGGACTGACCTGCTGTCGGCCTTCATGAAGGTCCAGACGGAGGAAGGTGACCGGTGCTACACGGACGATAAGCTGCGGGAAATAGCAGTTAATTTCATTCTGGCCGGGCGGGACACCTCGTCTGTGGCGCTCTCTTGGTTATTCTGGCTTCTCTTATGCCACCCTCTTGTCGAACAACGCATCCTGACGGAGATTGGGTCTGTCTTGACGAAAAGATGCTCCACTGGTGTAGAAGCTGTTGAAGGAACAAATGGTTCCCTGAGGTTTAGAGCAGAGGAGGTGAAGCAGATGCATTATTTGCAGGCGGCACTGTCGGAGTCCATGCGGCTGTTCCCCTCCGTGCCTTTTGACCTAAAGGAAGCGGACTCTGATGACCGGCTTCCAGACGGGACTTATATAAGAAAGGGCATGAAGCTGATTTATTCGATATATGGGATGGGGAGAATGGAGAGCATTTGGGGGCAGGACTGCATGGAGTTTAGGCCCGAGAGGTGGCTTGACAAGGATGGGATCTTCGTCAGCGGGTCCACCTATAAATACCCGGTGTTCAATGCTGGGCCGAGACTGTGCCTGGGAAAGGACTTTGCTTACTACCAAATGAAATTGATCGCAGCGACTATGATTTGGAGGTTCAGGATGAAGATAGTGGCAGGGCATGTTGTGAAGCCCAAGTTGGCTCTCACTCTCTATATGAAAGATGGGCTCATGGTCACATTGCAGCCAAGGGATCTCCACGGGCTCTAAAATTTTCTGAGAGAACATTTCACTTTATGTCCGTGACCTAATTAGATGCAACTATTTCTATTTCTAATTTTAACTTTTAATTTTTCAAATGTTTTTATGTGAAAATTTTAGTTTCTAAAATGATTATAATTGTTTTACTGTAATTTCATTGGCTCATATATTTTGTCTTTTGTAGGAGCACGAACCATTATATACATTATTAATAATTTTATGAAATATTTGATGCTATTAATATATTAAATAGATTATAAATGTATATTTATATATTTGTTAATAATATTATTTTTGATTATGTAAGGAAGCTAAGATGTGTGGAATCACCTCCTATACTAATCTTTGAGGGGATGATTATGCAAATTCAACTAACTATTGTAGAGATATTAAGAAATGCATCATAACATAATAAAAATAATAATGAACACATAACACAATAATTATCGTGGGGAAACCCTTCCAAGAGGAAAAACCCACCCTCCAAAACCCACACAATGTATTTTCAAATCTACAAGATTATAATACATTTGCATTGCAAGTTCTTATAGGAGCGCATCACCACAACTCAAACTTAGACTCAGACTTAGAGAGACTTCTTCTAGCACCGGTCTTGCAAATTGAACTCCATGGTTGAAACACTTCCCCAAGCCCTTCTTTTATAGTGATTTGCCACTTAGAAACTATTTGTGGTTTTACAAAACCATGCTACATGTTACTTACTTGTAATTTGTAACTCCAAGAATACCATTTTCGTCCATAATTTTGACCTCTAGTTTAGACCCCCATAAAAGACATATAATGAGTTGTTTACACTCTAGAAATAGCCCTTCTACATTGTTCTAGAGACTAGACACATTTTTAACAACTCGTACACCTTTTTCCAGCTCATAAACTTGTGGAAAACTACCACAAAAAAATTTTAGAATTTTGTAAAAAAAATTCTAGAATTTTCTAGAAAAAACTTGCAAGGTTGAGACACAATTCTTAACATTCTCCCACTTGTCGAACACCTTGCAAAAGTCATGGGACCCACAGTGTCATGGACTTAATTACTAGGGGCCAAGAGGCCCATAAACTCTGAACACAATCTAATCTTCTCTGTGCTCATGGGCTTAGTTAATGCATCAACAACATTCACTAAAGTCTCCACCTTTTCTAGCTTCACCTTGCTGTCTTCGATCATATCTCTCACAAAATGATATTGTGCATCAATGTGCTTGGTCTTGGCACGAAATGTTGGGTTCTTTGCTAGGCAGATTGCACTCTAACTATCACTATAAATTGTCATTGCACCCTATTTGAACTCTATATCTAAACATAGTCTCTTTAGCTAGATGGCTTCCTTGCAGGCATGAGTAGCTATCATATACTCTGCCTCTATAGTGGACAAAGTGACCACAACTTGTCACTTTCTCATCCAACTAATTGCACTACCAAATAATGTGAACACATATGCACTGGTGGATTTTCTTCTATCAACATCGTCAAACTAGTTTGAATCCACATAACCTTGAATATCCAAGGAATGCTCATATCTTGTTCCATGAAAACATATAGAATACTCTAAGGTACCCCACAAGTATATGAAAACTCTTTTTACTGCATCCCAATGTGCTCTTCCTAGATTAGACATATAACGAGAATGTACTCCCACTGCTTGGGCAATGTCTGGTCTTGTACAGACCATAACATAAATCAAATGTCCAACAACACTCTGATACATTATTCGACTCATCTCTTTCATCTCCAATGGGGATGAAGGACATTATGAAATAGAAAGTTTTGTTCCCATAGTAATAGGAACACTCAATGGTTTGGAATCTTGCATATTGAATCTTCTTAGAATATTACCAACATACTTACTATAGCCTAACCAAAACTTTCGATTTTGTCTATCTCTTATAATCTCCATTCCCAAAATGTACCTTGCTGCACCAAGATCTTTCATTTCAAACTTTGCTAAGAGCTAAGATTTTAATTCTACAATCAAACATTTTCCTTGTCCAATAAACATGTCATCAACATATAAAGCAATAACCACGAAACAATCACCATTAGACTTGTAGTATATATAGTGATTAGATTTGGATCACACAAATCTCAAACTCAATACATATGTATCAAACTTCTGGTACCACATCCTAGGACTTTTTTTTAAACCATACAAGGATTTCTTCAATTTACAGACCAAATGACTTTTACCTTTCACCACAAAGTGCTCTGGCTGTGTCATATAAATTTCTTCCTCCAAATTTCTATGAAGGAAAGTTGTCTTCACGTCCATCTACTCAACTTCTAGATCATAAGCCGCTGCAATAGAAATTAAAAATTGAATGGATGCCATTTTTGCTACAGGAGAAAAAATTTCACCATAATTAATTCCTACAACTTGGGAGTAACCTTTTGCAACCAATCGTGCTTTATACTTCTTAGTGCTTCCATTCGAACCCATCTTCCTTTTGAACACCCATTTACAACCAACAGGCTTTTGTCCTTTAAGCAATGGTACAAGGTCCCATGTGTCATTCCTCTTAAGAGTTGCCATCTCTTCTTCCATGGCTATGTTCCAAGACTCTGAATCATTTATACGAAGAGCCTCTTCTATAGATTTTGATTCATTAATATTAGCATTCAAAGAAAATATACACCTCCAACCATTATGAGAATATCCATACCTTTCTAGTGCTTTCCTCTATCTACTAGACCTTCAAACAAGATCTAGTTCAGGTTTAGGTTTAGGCTCATGATAAGGTTTTCCCTCTTCCTTTGATGATTCAAAATTCGTAGAGCTCTCTTCAACAACTTGTCTTTCTAAGGGCCTCGATTCAACTTTCTCAAGTGTAGTAGGAAGTTGAATCACATCTTTTTTTTCTTTTATCTTTTCTAGTTGCACTGTAACAAAAGAAGGCTCAGTTTCTCTAGAAATAATACTTCTAGAGTAAAATAACTTTTGTACAACATGTTCCCAAAGATTGTATCCTTTCACACCATAACTATATGTGATGATGATACATTTGACAACTTTGTTGTCCAATTTTGTCCGCTTCTCCTTTGGCACATGAGCATATGCCTCACAACTAAAAACTCTTAGATGTCTAAGGCTTGTGGCTCGACCATGCTTCCATTGGTGTCTTATAAATAAGAGCTGATGTAGGAGACTTGTTTATCAGGTAGCAGGCAATGGCTACAACTTCAATCCAAAACTTTTGTTCCAGTCCAACTCCACTCAGCATACTCCTAGCCTTCTCCATCAAGGTCTTGTTCATTTTTTCTACAACTCCATTCTCCTATGGAGACTATGGAGTTTTCTTCTCTCTTTTAATACCAAATTTTTTACAAAATGTCTCAAAATCATTGGAGCAATATTCACCGCAATTATCAGTTCTCAAACACTTTATATTCTTTCTAGTCTGTAACTCAACCATTGCTTTAAATTATTTGAAATGACTGAAAGCTTAAGCTTTACTTCTAAGAAAATAAACCCATGTTCTTTTACTGAAATCATCAATGGAAGAAACATAATAAACTAATCTACCAATAGAAGGAACATCAACTAGACCAATTACATCTGAATGGATTAGATCCAAAATACATAAGGACTTATGAGAACTTGAGTAAAATTGAATGCAATTTTGTTTACAATAGATACAATGCTCACAAAAATCAAAATCAAGATTACAGTCATTCAACCCATCAACAAGTTTTTAATTCTTTAAGGTTCATAAACCTTTCTCACCTATACGGCCGAGTCTCTAGTGCCATAGCATAGTCTTCTTTACAAGTAACTTTGATTTAGTAGATAGAGCACCCTTGGGTACCCAAAAACCATGACCATCTGTTAAAAGAGAAACCCTCTCCTTCTGCAACAAAGTAGTCCTCTTCACAATTTTATCAAAAGTACTATCTATGCATGCATCAATCTAGTACAATGTACCCAATTTGCTTCCTCTTTGTAGTACCATAGCACCTCTCACCATTTTCACACTTGCTTCAGAAAATAGTACATGCACACTTGCATCTATTAGTTTACTAACAAATAGCAAATTTCTCGCTAGTCCCAGAATATGTAGGACACCATCAAATCTTCTAATTCTACCATCAAAAAATTTCACATGAATACTTCCATGACCAACAATATCAAGAACTGAGTTATCACCCAAATACACCTTACCACCATCAAACTTTTCATATTTACTAAACCAATTTCTATTAGGAGTCATGTGAAAAGATGTACCTGAGTCTATCAACCATGCATTATCACCTACATGAGTGACCAATACTGTGATGAAAGCATCTCCATCTTCCTTCTTAGACTCAAAATCACAAGAATTGAGTTATCACCCAAATACTCCTTACCACCATCAAACTTTTTATAACGCCTTGCCAAGGGATCCAAAGAATTAACCTAAAGTTTCACTAAGTTTGGTAGCATTTTTTTTATAAATTTTTAATTTTTTAAAAACATGAAAGTAACCATTCATAACATTGTAGCGAAAACAACAACATCATTTAACTGAAAGTAAACATAAACATACATAATAGGTTACATTCTTTAAGGATCCTTTAACGTTGAATTACATCTAAATCAACTATTAATGATTCCATCTAATACTACATCCACATAATAATGAAAAGTCCAATGTTCTTACATTACATTTTCGATTGCTCAATCATCCACTGTACATGCCATAGGGTATGAAAGGCTTAAAAGAATATACATATGTGAAATAAAGTACATCATCCTATTCTAATCCATTGTGCAAATGTAGCAAGTAAATGAAACCAAATACCATACATGATACATCATCATCATAAATGATATAAACATTCATCGTAATAGATAACCATAAATCACATCATAACTAATTAAGTGAACAGTTCATCCCAACCGTAAATAGAATCATTAGATCATTGTGGGCCCCAGCCATCCCTTCATGCATAACATTCCAGATCATCGAAGAGATCATCGGTATTATCAAATAGGAATGTCACTCCTAAAAACATACTACATCATATGTAGAAAGTAATCTAACATGCAAAATAAAGCATAAGATAACATCATCTAACATATGCAAATCATCAATGTAAGGATACATGTCCACCATCATAATCCATGAAGAGAATGAAGATAGATGCTAGAATGAATGCATCAGCCACGGTGTCTCAAACGAATCTCAAATGATAAGAGTGGAAAAGCACTACCACCCGACCACGTGGAATGTAAATGGTCCACTCCCACCACATTGAGGAGATAATCTCAAGTCCCAAACAGGATATCAAATCACATAGCACAATTACTTTCTAAGTTCAAGAATCCTAAAAGTATATTAACTCAAAGGTTCCAATCACAAACTAACATCTAATCCCAAAGGCACAACAAAGACATGTAGGAAACCTACTATGCAAGCGGGAAAGTGTCATCACACGGATCATGCTAGAGTTACCCTAGTAGTCTCCTAATAGACCCCAACCCCCTAGTGATCCCTATGCGGCCACTAGTATCCTCTCATACAGACAAGGCATACTACGAAATGCAAGGTCGCAACTAAGCATTCTCTCTACTCCCATCCTAGTCTGTACTAGTACTCCAGGCATTGGCGAGAACAAAAACATTTTCTTTTTAGGTTCATTAAGTCAGTATTAGGTGTGAATGTTTTCACTTATTAAGACAACTTATAATGAGTTACCCTGGTAGTCTCTTAGGGCCCCAGCCCCCATTGCAAGCCACTTCCCAACACTACAAGTAGATAACCTATCCTAAGCTCATGGAATCATAAATCATAAAATCACCACAGTCCTATACAAGCGACTGGAAAAATACCAAAAGATAATCCATAATAAGAGCATCAAATCTCCATGAGCAATTGAAAAAAATTCATAAATAATCATGACCACAACAATTCTCTATTGGCAACTGAAGGCATCAATGATAATCACAATAAACATTGGTTCTCAACAAGCAACCAAGAGTATCTCAAAGTAATACTGATCAAACACTCCAAAATGGTTGAGTCAAAACATGTCACAACATAACATCATCAAGGAATAAATCAACCCTTTAGTCCCATCATGGTGACTGGAAAGTAATCCAAGGATAACTGGTCGATGACTCAAAATGGTTAAGTCAAGTGTCTCATATACATATAAGTCATCTTCACTCAAGAAGACTGATGAGCAATAACAATCAGTAAATACAAACATCTCATAGAGCATACCATCACATTACCATGGTTGGGTTTATAAAGATCGGAATCAAAGGATATCATCATGACATCACAATCATAATCCCCCGAGCCTCTGGTAGACGTCCTATAATTGGTCAACACTAGTCAACCCAAAAACCCAAAACAAGTAGCATAGAGAAAACACAATACAAGCACATGTTTTGGTTTGCTAAAATAACTTAATTGAATGAAATATGAGGTCTCAGTTTTCATTTAAGAGTTGAACACCTAGTGAAGGAATATTAATCATCTAACCCACGTGTTATTTTGTTGGACCAGATTTGCTTTCCCATAACTCCTAAGATTCAATTTTCTAAAGGTTCTAAATATCTATTATATATATGCATTTTGTTGATAATGACCCCCATCGTTTTTTTTAAAAAAAAAAAAATAATAATCACCAACAATTATACAACTTCATTAGCCAATTGATCATGATTGAAATTGCATTTAAATTAAGCTAATTATCAATTATATGACTAATTATTAAATCTCCACACTCGAATCCCTCATTAATTCAAGCAACTAATATTTCTATTTAATTTAATAATAATTAACGAACTATTATTAAATTAATGTTCCACATTCACCATTTTAAAATAAGAATAATAACAAATATATATATATATATATATATATATATATATATATATATATATATATATATATATATATGATAACATATCAAATAACAAATATTAATATTAATTGATGAATACATTATATTTTTTATAAATGATATTTAATAACATATATAACTTAATATGATATAATATATAATATTTATAACAAACTTTATAACAAAACGAAAGGCAATTTATAATAATTGCGCCGGCCACTAATGTGTGCGGATCGTAGGTACACTACGGGTTGCAAGTACTCTGTGATCTCGCAGACCTGCGGTACGTAGGGGTGGGGTATGGGATTCCCGCCCCCCCATTATATTTTTTTTGATTTTTTTTTTAATATAACATTTTTATAAATGTTTTCGCGTGGCAGTAATAATTCCATTTTAAATGTTTCCCACTATACCATTTTCTTTTTTAAAACAAGGACTGCATTTTTACATTTAAATATTTTAATATAAATGTTTTCACATCGACATAATCTTTTCAACAGTGTAATATTAATGCAATTTAGAGCTCTCGTATATATATATATATATATATATATATATCTGATTGATGTACACAATGAATAGATTTAAGAACACTATGAATTCACTCAGATAAAGAAATAAAGTGTATTACCCTTATATTAAATTTTATCTACCTATTCCTTCTGAAAAGATTTGTCCATATTATTTAACCCCAATCCCATAAATTCCTCGGATCTATGCATGCGAGATTTTCTTATACAGAAATTTAAATATCAATGACAAGATTGCATATAACTAAAGCATTCACGCATGGAATTCTTAGAAAGCATTCAGAAGACACAAAGAAGACAGGAAGTGCAAGAAGCAGAAATAACATAGGTGAAATCACAAGTGTCTACCTGGACACTGATGCTAAATCGCTTCTCCTGAGAAACTACAGAGCAAGCTCCTTCCTTCTCCAATGTTCCCAGGTCCTCCAAACACGCTCCTCCAGCTTCTAGGAGTGCCTGAATATAAAGAACTCTCAGGAAGCACCTAGAATGTCTCTAGAACAACAAGGTGGTGTTGACAACTAAGCATGAGTCTTTTCCAATCTTCTAGATGAGTCACAAGGTTGTAGACACCATGTGCTTAATTTATGCACTAACTCCTATGTTGTTGACATATCTAAAATCAAGAGGTGTGTTTACTCCTAGGCAAGCTTATAACTTTTATTTTAATTCTTTTATTACTTTTATTATTATTATTTATTTATTATTTTATTATTATTATTAATTTTAATTTCTTTTATTTAATTCTTTTCTCAATTAATTCTCATTTAATTAATTATAATCAAAATATCAAAAGATCATGATATTATATTAATTTTTCTCAAATAATTAATTTATAATTAAATCTATTTATTAAGACTTAATTAATAGAAAATTCACCATAGACCTCCAAGATAAAATATGAAAACCCATCATAGAACAATCCATACAAAATTAGTCTAAAGGGTTAAAAATCACGAATTATGTCATTTGACACATTCAAAAGGTAAAGTATATCAGATATTTGCCCTACCTTTTTAGGAAAAATGGTTTAAGGGTTTAGGATTTGGACTTGAGAATTTATCTCCCCTCTCTTAACATTGAGATAGTGCTATAGGGTACGCTCATCCTAGCAATTCAAAGAAGTCGATACCTGGTACTAGCAACTTGCATAAAAACCATGCATGTACATACAATATATATATGTACTAAGCTAAACAGGCAATGGCAGGAAGTGGTGCATCGTGTAGATCCCAACTAGTAGGTGACTATGACTCCCTTCCTTAACCACATCAGAAATGCCAAACATAAGAATAAATATGCACACCATACACATGCAAGTATGGGGTAAGTATCCATAATAAAACACATGTGATAATAAACCATCTAACTAATCATCATCAATAACTAGAAATAATGTAATAATCATCATGCATATATGAAATGTAGAGTCCAAGTAATCTCATCATACATCAACTGAATCCATAACATAATATCTAATAGTATCAAAACAATGCTACTAACCATCAACACAAAACTAGTCTAATAGAGTTCAGTAATGATAACAAAAAAATGTGACCTAGGGGCAGGCACTACATCCACCCCCCCTAGAATTATGCTTACTCCTGGAAGCCTAAATGAATAGTGAGCTAAGAACTCACTGTGCAGGTCCCATTGGACCCTTTCCCTTTGTAAGAGGATGTGACTCCATTGAGTACACTCTCTAGGCTCTACCCATGTCACTAATTGTAGGTTCTGGAGCTGGGAGTCCTTGGCCTAAGAACTGAGGTTTCCCTTGAGGGCAGTGATATGACTTGTGTCCACATTGTCCACATGAGAAACATTCTCCATTGGAACTCCTCTGAACTCTAGGTGCACTAGACTATTGGAAGCTACCCCCACTAGGATAAGATTGAACACTCTGAGATGGCTAATCATACTGGTTGTGCTTTTTGCATTGAGTGTTGTGATAGTTCCTAGTATTGGAACCACCGCCACCACTCTGTGCTAGAGGGTAAGTTCCTCCTTGCCGCTGATTCCCCTAGAAGAAGTTTTCCTGTTGCCACTTGCTCCTTGACCACCCTTTGACCCTGATGCTGAAGGTTCTCCTACAAAACCCCCATGTCCTAGATTCACACTCTGCTCTGCAAGGAAAGCTCGATGTACCGCATCCTTGAGGGTTTTAGGTTCAAACACCTTAACACGCCCAATTAAATGGTTGTTCAAACTTCTAATGAAATGCCGAGTCAACTGAGTTGAGTTGTCACTGAATCTTGAAAAGGAAATGAGCTTATAGAATTTGCGCTCATACTCTGTTACAGTCATAGAATACTACTTGAGATTATGGAACTCATTTGAGATTATGGAACTCATCTGCCCTTTGCTGCTTCCATTCCTCTAGTAGGAATCATTCACAAAAACTCTTTAGGAATAGCTCCCAAGTGACACTGTTGATATCTATGCCCATCTTTTCCTCAATTGTCCACCAAGTGGCCCCAACATTCTCTAGATTGGTAATGGAAAATCTTGCCTTAACATTACTATCAAAGTCCTACATGGCAAAAATCCTGTCAAGAGCAATAAGCCACTGTTCGGCCACATATCCAGAACCCTGCCTGTTAAAGGGCTTGACCTTGGATCTCAAAAGGTCCTTCATCTAAGTAGATACAATGGATCTTTGTCAATCCTTCCGAGGGCTCCTAGACCTGGGTCTATGCTCTTGTTCTAACTGATGTGCTTTATGCCGATCTTGAACAAGAGATAGATGATCAAGAATGGTTTGCATTATCTATCTCAAGTTAACCTCCTTAGACTCAGCTTGGTCACACCTATGGCTCTCTTCCTGTTGCTCACTAGCATGCTCTCCCCCACTCCCTTCATGAGAAGGCCCTACATGGACAGACTCATGGACACAGATAGCTCTGCCATGTCCACGGCCTCTACCATGGCCTCTAACAGAAGACCTAGTCCCAGATACCATCCTACAACAATATCCAAGATACTAAGTACTATTACAACATAATGCATGTGACTGTATAGCATAAAAGGCACATGTTTGCAAGTAGACTAAGTTCAATTTTTAGTTTTACCTATGTTTAGGTTTAAATAAATTTTAAGTTTTGAAAGCTAAGTGTTGCATATGCGAATAACAGTTTTAGGTTCTGTTTTAGTTCACCTAGTTTCAAGTTTGAAAGAGATACACATAATAGTTCAAGGTCCTAGTTTGTTCCAAAATACCCAGAGCTCCCAATGTAGAAACTTGGGCTCTGATACCAAATGTAACACCTCACCAAGGGATCCAAAGAATTAACCTCAAGTTTCACTAAGTTTGGTAGCATTTTTTTTTTCTTCTAAAAACATGAAAGTAACCATTCATAACATAGTAGCGAAAGCAACAACATCATTTAATTGAAAGTAAACATAAACATACATAACAAGTTACATTCTTTAAGGATCTCTTAATGTTGAATTACATCTAAATCAACTATTAATGATTCCATCTAATACTACATCCACATAATAATGAAAAGTCCAACGTTCTTAAATTATATTTCCGATTGCTCAATCATCCATTGTACATGCCACAGGGTATGAAAGGCTTAAAAAAATATACATATGTGAAATAAAGTACATCATCCTATTCTAATCCATGGTGAAAATTTAGCAAGTAAATGAAGCCAAATACAATACATGATACATCATCATCATAAATGATATTAACAATCATCGTAACAGATAACCATAAATCACATCATAACTAATTAAGTGCACAGTTCCTCCCAACCGTAAATAGCATCATTAGACTATCGTGAGCCCTAGCCATCCCTCCGTGCGTAACATTCCAAATCACTAAAGAGATCATCGGTATTATCAAATAGGAATGGCACTCCTAAAAACATACTACATCATATGCAGAAAGTAATCTAACCTGCAAAATAAAGCATAAGATAACATCATCTAACATATGCAAATCATCAATGTAAGGATACATGTCCACCATCATAATCCATGAATAGAATGAAGATAGATTCCATAATGAATGCATCAGCCACGGTATCTCAAACGAATCTCAAATGATAAGAGTGGAAAAGCACTACCACCCGACTGCGTGGAACCTAAATGGTCCACTACCACCGCGCTGAGGAGATAATCTCAAGTCCCAAATAGGATATCAAATCACATAGCACAAGTACTTTCTAAGTTCAAGAATCCTAAAAGTATACTAACTCAAATGTTTCAATCACAAACTGACATCTAATCCTAGAGGCACAACAAAGACATGTAGGAAACCTACTATGCAAGCGGTAAAGTCTCATCACATGGATCATGCTAGAGTTACCCTAGTAGTCTCTCAATAGACCCCACCCCCCTAGTGATCCCTATGCAGCCACTAGTATCCTCTCATATAGAAAAGGCATACTATGGAATGCAAGGTTGCAACCAAGCATTCTCTCTACTCTCATCCTAGTCTATACAACCACTCGAGGCATGGGCGAGAACAAAACAATTATCTTTTTAGGTTCATCAAGTCAGTATTAGGTGTGAATGTTTTCACTTATTAAGACAACTTACAATGAGTTACCCTAGCAGCCTCTTAGGGCCCCGACCCCCATTGCAAGCCACTTCCTGACACTACAAGTAGATAACCTACTCTAAGCTCATAGAATCATAAATCACAAAATCACCACAGTCCTATACAAGCGACTGGAAAAATACCAAAAGATAATCCAAAATAAGAGCATCAAATCTCCATGAGCAATTGAAAAGAATACATAAATAATCATGACCACAATAGTTCTCTATTGGAAATTGAAGGCATCAATGATAATCACAATAAACATTGGTTCTCAACAAGCAACCAAGAGTATCTCAAAGTAATAGTGATCGAAGACTCCGAAATGGTTGAGCCAAAACATGTCACAACATGACATCATCAAGGAATAAATAAACCCTTTAGTCCCATCATGGCAACTAGAAAGTAATCCAAGGATAACTGATCAATGACGCAAAATGGTTAAGTCAAATGTCTCAGATACATATTACTCGGCTTCACTCAAGAAGACTGATGAGCAATAACAATCAGTAGATACAAACATCTCATAGAGCATACCATCACATTACCATGGTTGGGTTTATAAAGATCGAAATCAAAGGACATGATCATGACATCACAATCATAATCCTCCGAGCCTCTGGTAGACGTCCTATAACTGGTCAACACTAGTCAACTCAAAAACCCAAAATAAGTAGCATAGAGAAAACACAATACAAGCACATGTTTTGGTTTGCTAAAATAACTTAATTGAATGAAATATGAGGTCTCAGTTTTCGTTTAAGAGTTGAACACTTAGTGAAGGAATATTAATCATCTATCCTACGTGTTATTTTGTTGGACCAGATTTGCTTTCCCATAACTCTTAAGATTCAATTTTCTAAAGGTTCTAAATATCTATTATATATATGCATTTTGTTGATAATGACCCCCATCATTTTTTATTTTTTTAAAAATATAATAATCGCTAACAATTATACAGCTTCATTAGCCAATTGATCATGATTGCATTTAAATTAAGCTAATTATCAATTATATGACTAATTATTAAATCTCCACACCTGAATCCCTCATTATATTTTTATTTAATTTAATAATAATTAATGAACTATTATTAAATTAATGTTCCCCATTCACCATTTTAAAATAAGAATAATAACAAATATTAACATATATATATATATTAACATATCAAATAACAAATATTAATATTAATTGATGAATATATTTATATTTTTTATAAATGATATTTAATAACATATATAACTTAATATGATATAATATATAATATTTATAACAAACTTTATAACAAAACGAAAGGCAATTTATAATAATTGCACCGGCAACTAATGTGTACGAACCGCAGCTACTCTGCAGGTCGCAGGTACTCTGCAATCTCGCAGACCTGCAGTACGTAGGGGTGGGGTATGGGATTCCCACCCCCCCATTATATTTTTTTTGAATTTTTTTTTTTAATATAACGTTTTCATAAACATTTTTCGTGCGGCACTAATAATTCCATTTTAAATGTTTCCCACTGTGGCATTTTTTTTTTTTTAAAACAAGGACTGCATTTTTACATTTATATATTTTAATATAAATGTTTTCACATCAACATAATCTTTTCAACAGTGTAATATTAATGTGATTTAGAGCTCTTGTTTATATATATATATATATATATAATTTAGACATAAATCTAATTGATGTACACAATGAATAGATTTAAGAACACTACGAATTCACTCAGATGAAGAAATAGAGTGTATTACACTTCTATTAAATTTTATCTACCTATTCCTTCTAAAAAGATTTGTCCATATTATTTAACCCTAATCCCATAAATTCTTTGGATCTATGCATGCGAGATTTTCTTATACAAAAATTTAAATATCAATGACAAGATTGCATATAACTAAAGCATTCACACATGGAATTCTTAGAAAGCATTTAGAAGACACGAAGAAGATAGGAAGTGCAAGAAGCAGAAATAACATAGACAAAATCACAAGTGTCTACTTGGACACTGATGCTAAATCGCTTCTCCTCAGAAACTGTAGAGCAAGCTCCTTCTTTCTCCAATGTTCCCAGTTCCTCCAAACATGCTATTCTGATCTCCCCTTATTCTTGGACTTAGAATGACCATGCTACTTCTCATTCTTGCCTCTTTCCTTTGGTCTTCCTTGAACACTCAAAGCCTCTTTAGCAGTCAGAGAGACCTTCCTTCTCATCTCTTAAAAAGTAGTGAACCAACAATATCTTGCATCTTCAAGAAAATTGAAGTGCTTCCTATGGCCATGACAAGGCTGTCCCATGAGTCTGACAATGAACATAGCAATACTTGGCACTTTCTTCTTCATCCATCCACACCCCAATTGAGGTCACCTGAGTCACCAACATATTAAAACTTTCAAGATTCTTAGAAATCTTTCCACTTTCTTCCATTCTCAAGGAATACAACTTCTTTCTTAAGAAAATATTATTCACAATTATTTTCACTTGATAGATCTCACTTAGCTTCTTCCAGATCTTCTTTGCGATAGGTTCTTCATGGACATTAATCAATATAGAGTCTGCAAGACATAATCTAATGAGACTTTTAGCTTTTATGTCCCTCACATCATACTCTATGGTTGAAGTTGGATATGTGTGCCTCAACTTCTTTTCATCGAGTACATCCCATAGATACCAATCAATCAATAGATCTTCCATCTTCAGCTTCCATATTTCAAATTTTGTGCTAGAAAACTTCTCTACATCAATCCTCCCTAATGTGCTTGCTATCTTTGCAATCCTGCAACACAAAAATAAAAACCTTTGGACAAGCTCCCACTAAAACCTTGATTAGCTCAAAAAACCTTGTACCCAACAAATAGAGCCAAAAGTAGCTAGGCTCTTATACCACTTGTAAGGAAGCTAAGGTGTATGAAATTGCTTCCTACACTAATCTTTGAGGGGACAATTATGCAAATTTAACTAACTATTGCAGAGGTATCAAGAAATGCATAATAACATAATAAAAATAACAATGAACACGTAACACAATAATTACCATGGGGAAACCCTTTCGGGATAAAAACCCCACCCTCCAAAACTGGTACAATGTATTCTCAAATTTGGAAGATTACAATACACTTGCAATGCAAGTTCTTATAGGAGTGCATCACCACAACTCAAACTCTAGGTACTATTAATTGATTTGTGGAGAGGATAATCACGTCTTGAACTGGCATTGGGACTGGCCTCCTATCGGCCTTCATGATGGTCCAGACGAAGGAAGGTGACAGGTACTAGATGGATGAGAAGCTATGGGAAATAGAAATTAATTTCATTCTGGCTGGGTAGGACACCTCATCTATGGTGCTCTCTTGGTTATTCTAGCTTCTCTTATACCACCCTTGAGTCAAAGAATGCATCCTTGCTGAGATTAGGTCTGTCTTGTTAGAAAGATGCTCCACTAGTGTAGAAGTTGTTGAAGGAGAAAATGGTTTCCTAAGGTTTATAGCAGAGGAAGTGAAGCAAATGCATTATTTGCAGGTGACACTGTCAGAGTCCATGTAGTTGTTCCCTTCCATGTTGTTTAACCTAAAGGAAGTAGACTCTAATGACTTGCTGTCGGACAAGAGTTATGTGAGGAAGGGTATGAAGCTGATGTATTTGATATATAGGATGGGGAAAATGGAGACCATTTGGGGGTAGGGATGCATAGAGTTTAGGCTCAAGAGGTGGCTGGAAAAGGATGGGATCTTCATCAACAAGTCGACCTATAAATACCTGATGTTCAATGCTAGGTAGAGACTATGCCCAGAAAAGGACTTTTCTTACTACCAAATGAAATTGATCTCAGCGACTATGATTTGTTCGTTCAGGATGAAGATTGTGGTAGGGCATGATGTGAAGTGCAAGTTGGCTCTTACTCTCTACATGAAAGATGGGCTCATGGTCACATTGTAGCCAAGGGATCTCCATGAGCTCTAAAATTCTCTTGGAGACAAATATTTGTCCTAATTTATTGTGTTGTAATCATTTCACTTTATGTCCATGACCTAATTAGATGCAAGTATTTCTATTTCTAATTTTAACTATTAATTTTTGAAATGTTTATATGTGAAAATTTTAGTTTCTAAAATGATTAAAATTATTTTACTGTAATTTCATTGGCTCATATATTTTGTCTCTTATAGGAGTAGAATTTTAGGAACCACTATATATATTATTAATAATTTTATGAAATATTTGATGCTATTAATAATTAAATAGATTATAAAAGTATATTGATATATTTGTTAATAATATTATTTTTTATTATTTAATGTTTCTTATAATCAAGAATGAATTTTTTTGTGTGATGACATTGTAATCAATGTGTTACAATCATGAGGATTGTTTGCTTATAGCATTTATAGTCCATTAGGTATATATTAATTTCCTAATAGTATTAATAATTATCAACTACAACACAAAAACAAACTATACTAGATGTACGAGAGTTACATTAGTAATATGTAGATCTCTCTGAGATAGCTTATGTTCTTTACAAATTTGAATAGACTTGTTTATGTTATAGACATTTTTAATGCAAGCTATCAAATCATTCTTGACCTTCAATGACAAAAATATTTTGATTGTACAACATACTATAACATGAAATACAATACCTAAACATCATTGCAAATTTTTTCTTGTGCTCTCAATTTTATGTTTCCAACTTCATACAAATACTTTATGCTTCCTCTCTTGCATATAATATACTATTCTCCAACCATACTTATTAGTTCTGGTATCAACCCTTTATTATTATTCCGAGTTATCATAACGTGGGGACTCTAGCTAGACAAGAGCTCTTGTTAGAAATGTTTTCAAAGTCTATGAGCATTATATTCGATGTAGAAATAAAATGTTGGAGGCTGAAATTTTTGAAGTTGTATTTTTTAATTCAATTATCCCAACCAAATTTCTAATTTTTGATTGGTCATGAGCAATTTTCTTTGGCAGTAATCTATTTTATGTTATTGAAGCAAAGCACATAAAAAGCACCAGATAAGATTGTATTTGATATTTGCTAAGGATTTTTACAATGTATTGAAATTTATGGATTAGAAAATATATCTTAAAATAACAGTGGTGGCTACCACAGATTACAATTTCTTACTTGTGAAAACATCTATAGTGCATGCAACCATCAAGGTAAAGATGAACATACAATATTTTGCTTGCAGAAATCATTTTTTGTTTTCTAATTATTTCTAGAACAAATTTTCTCTTAATGATTCTAAATGCCTTTAAAAAAAAGATTACCCTAGCTCAATCCATAATGAGTCTTTGCTTTTCATATGTCACATGCAACTAGTTATACTAGTGAAATTTCTCAAGATTAGGTGATATAACACACTATTTTGTTTTTTCTATCAACCTTTAGTATGGGATTCACACACCAAAGATTTATTAAAATAATAATATGGGAAGTAATTTTCAGCTCCACAGGACTAAAACCATTATTAATGCATTTATTGAGCTTGACACTTAGTAAAAGTCCAATCTGTTTATAATTTTTAATTCTCTTACAAAATGAACCTTTATGACTCCACAACTTAATGATCAACTTGTCACCTTTGGTATTCCTATTACATGTTGTTTTATTTTTTATTATAATTTAACACAAATAGATTTAACTCTTGTGTGTACTCCATATGAGTTCCCATCTTCCACTCGTCATAGTTTAATTGCCACATAGCCAAATAGTCAGCAACTTTATTCCTTTCTCTAAGGGTGTATTTGATAAGAACTTTGCTAAATGATAAGAGTCATCTTCTACAATCATTTAAAATTGGGGAAATTCTCCAAGGGCAATAAACTTTGTTTAGAAGTAAATCAATAATTAGCTTTGAGTCACCTTCCAACTCAACATTATCAACTTCTAAGTCCTACAAATTTTTGATGCCAAACAACATTGTAATAGCCTCAGTATAGTTGTTAGACCTTATTCTTAGCAACTTCACAAAGGCAATAACCATTTCACCTTTCCAATCTCTAATAATTCCCCCAGCTCCAGCGACACTAGGATTACCTTTAGAGCATATATCCACATTACATTTCATCTATCCCCTTTCAGGCAGGACCTAATAACACTTTTTCCTTTTCCATATCTTCTACCAGTTAATATCTATCAAACTTTAATTAATGTTCCAATTTTGTTTTAACCTTAGGTCTATCATACTAGGTAACTTAAGGCTCTTTTGGAAGTAAGCACAATTTATACTTTCTTTAACAATATTTATGATGATATGGAAAGTGGAGGCAACATCCTTCTTGTTGTCTCTAAAGATCTTATTGTTAGTTTTTTTCCAAACACACTAGTTGACAATAGGAATAATTAATTTGATAGTATTAATATAGAGATATAGTGAGAGAAAGGAGATAATGCCCATAGAATCGTTAGATCATTAATAGTTTTGAGGAACAACATGGATAGGTGATTATCCTTGAGCACTAGATTCCATAACTCAATAGTAAAAGACCAATGCAATAATAGATGATTGATAGACTTAGCATCCTTCTCATAAAGAGAACATCTGTTAGAAAACATTAGACCACATTTAGATAGATTTTTAAGTGCAAGGATTTTCCAATGAGCCATAACCTACCACAAGGAATTTATATTAGGTTGTATATTATGAATCCAAATGTTCTTCTAGAATCTATCTCCAACAAGATTTTTTTCTTGTGCTCTTTACAAAGAGCTAACCAAGAATAGGTCATTGTTCTCATATCTCTAGATCCATTTGTCTTCTTGGAATTAGTTAAAGAGATTAGGGTCAGGGATCATATCCATAAGATTTGTGACAGGTCTTCCTTACTAATATTCTTGATTCTTTTGGCATCTCTTTGGACTTTCCACAATCTAATTGAGTCCTTCCATGTTGTATTTCTATTTCCCCATTCTAGGTATTTTTCAACAATTTCCCTCAACCAGTCCACAAGTTCTTGGTTACAAATGACCTCCTTGATCAAAACCTCATCCTTCCATATTTCTTGCCAAAAAAACTTCTTGTACCATTTCCTATTTGCATTCTACTACCTCTTTTAATTGGGCCTTTTTTTTTCAATATGTCCCTCCAAAGGATAGATCTTCCATTAGAGTTATTCTTACTTGTAAGGTAAAAACAAGAAGGACAGAAAAGTACGTATTTGGACCTTACGATTTTAGACAAATGTTTAGATCCTTCTAAGGTTAACCAACCCAATTTAGAGATCAGAGCTTTGTTTATATTTTGAAAATTCATAATCCCAAGACCTTCATTCTACTTGGATTTACACACTTGATTCTAGTTTAGAAGGGTCATCTTTGTCTTTTCCTCCTCTCTTCACCACAAGAATTTTTTTTGAAATTTCTCCAAGGAATCTGTCACCTTTGTGGGCATTAAGGAAAAACACATGAGGTACACTGGGATACTTTGGATGCAAGGTTTAAGAAGAAGAAGTTGTAAGGATTAACCATGGATGCAAATAAAAATTACATACAAATATAACCAATATCAAAAAATAATGAATCACACATAAGAGAACATAAGACACAAGGATTTAATGTGGTTCACCCAATCCTTGGGCTAAATCCACCAACAACAAGTCCACTATTATTATTATCTAGTGATTACAATCCACAATCCTTTACATTTGAATACCACTGCAAGAATCTATAAAAAAGCCATACATTATCAAATTCCTAATCCTAAGCCATTTTATACAATCTTTTGTTTCTTACAAAATTAGGGCTAGAATTACAAGTTGTCCAATAGAAAAATAACATCTTACACCTTTCACAATAGTGAGTCATTTTTGTCTTTGGGAGCACTACCCCCAAAAATCCTTGTGGAGGCATTGCCCTTTGAACCCACCCTACACTATGATAGGGAATGTGCCTAGGGTGTGGCCCCTTGACCCCATACAAATAATCTAGGAGGAAATTGCACCAAATAAACCTTCAAATCTAATTAAGCTCCACATCATACTAGAAGCTTGTCCCCAAAACTTAATTTTTTTTCTTTCCATCTAGCTAGTTCCTTTTGGAATTTCTCAATGACACTATTCCATTATATTACATTGGGTTTATCTAGCTAGAAAGGTAGGCCAAGATACATATTTGGTAAAAATTGGATTTTCCATTTGAAAATAGAAAAATGTTTCTCTAAATGACTTGCAGGGTATTGAAAAATAAAAGCTTACTCTTATGTAAGTTGATATATTGATGAGATAACTTGGCATAGTTAGCTAACATGGAATTCCAAGCATTTTCTTTAGATAAGATTATTTCTACAAAAAGGACAATATCATCCATGAATTGTTCATGAGTAGAGGGTGGAATGTTAGGGGCAGCTTTGACCCGATGAATAGAGTTAGAGACATTGAGTATGTTTAGGTTCCTACTTAGCACATCCACCACAATAATAAATAGAGAGGAAGAGAGAGGATCTCCTTACCTAAGGCCAAAAATCATACTAGAAAACCCAAAGGGAGCACCACTAACAAGAATAGTAAAATACGTAGAGGTAACACACAACATAATCATCTTGAGGGATTATCCAAGAAAACCAAAATTAGTTAGCACTTTTTCAATGACAGACCATTTCACCCTATCATAGGATTTAGAAATAATGAGCTTGAGAATCATGGCTGGTTTGTCATTGGCATTCATAGAATGTAATATCTTATGAGTAGAAATGATCGCATGCATAAAATCCTCCCACTAACGAAGTCATTTTGGTTTTTAGAGATAATTTTCTCTAGGATCAGCTTCATTCTATTCACTAAAACTTTGGAAAATTTTTTGTAAATAGTATTGTAGAGATTGATAGGATGAAAGTCTTTCATTCGAATGGTGTCAATTTTTTTAGGAATAATCACAATGTAGGTTTCATTGGTCTTATATTCCATTATTCCTATTGTAAAATAGTGACAAACCACTTTGAAAATACCATCTCCCAGAATATCCCAATATTCCTAAAAGAATGCTTGGGGAACTCATCAGGCCCTAGAGATTTAAAACCTTAGATGGAAATGGTAAGGCATCTAACTTCAATATTTTTAGTCCTTGAATTATTGTCCTCGGGGGAAACAAGCATAAGAATGCATCCTGGTAGGTCAAAAGGGTCATTAGCTATGTCATCAACAACTCCCCTTTGATGAAAACAATTTATAGCTTTAGTATTAATGTCATCTTCCTCCGAGACCACCATATCATTGGAAATTTTTAGAAATCTTAATTTTTTTGTTCTCTTGTGTTTCAAAGTAGTTAGATGGAATAATCTAGTATTCCTATCACTTTCTTTGAGCCATTGGATATTGGATTTTTGTTTCCAGTAGGTTTCTTTCTAAATAGAGATGGAAAGCCATTGGTCCTTACAAGATCTTTCATATTTTTGGCAGTTCAAGTCATTCATATTATCTTCTAGTTTCATTTGAAAAATCACAAGTTTACCTTCTAAATCCTTTTTCTTATCAAATATGTTACCAAAGGACACCTTGTTCCAATTCTTATCCTTCCCAGCTTAAATTTTAAATTAATCAAAGGAGAAGACTTTGCCATAGTTTTCCACCATTCATATATCAAGTTTCTTAAGTTTCCATTGGATTGCCACATAATTTCAAACCTAAAAGGGCCAAAAACTCTTTTTCCTACTTTTCATTCAAGGAGGATAACACTATGATCCAACCTCGGTCAAGGTTTGACTTCCAATTAGGTGAAGTTGTCAAGATTACTCCAAATAGAAGAAAGATAAAATACATGTCCAATCTAATTTGGATAATGCTTCTCCCTTGTATCTTGTTGGACCATGTAAAATTTTCCCCTTTAAGGTCTAGATCCATCAGCCTAGTAGATTCTAGAAGAAATCTCCTAGATCTTCCATACTCCCAAAAAAGTCTTCAAAGCCACCTAGTTTCTTTGAGGGTCTGAGAGGAGTGCTGAAATCTCCAGGTATTATCCATCTAACATTTTGACTATTTCTAATCAAATTTTCAAGGAACTCCCATTGTTGTTTTCTTTGTCCTCTTGAGTTTGAAGCATATATGTTAACCATATTCTAGTACCATCTAGTAATAATATCATGACAAGATAAAATAATGGAGTTCATATTGGATTGTAAAAGAGTACCTTTAAAAAAAATAATTCCATGCAACCACCATCTCTCCAGAAGAACCATTGGCCATATGTGAGACCCAAGAGGAACTTGACCAAATTGGGGACATTGCCTTGTCCAAGTTGTCTTTACCCATTTTTTTATTGAATGAGAACCATATAAACTTTGGATTCAAGTAAGGCACACTTCAACATATGTTTCTTAAGGTGACTATTTGGTCTCCTAATATTCCAAGAAAAATATTCTAACCATAGAGAACTAAGGGGAGACAAATCTAGTTTCAAATACACCAATCCAACAACAAGGAAACCAGATTAAAACCCTAGAGGAATGATGTCGCCTTCTAGAATATTTTGGAGGGGGCCCTTTCCTTTAGTTCCTCCTATGGCTCCAAGGGGTCTACTTGCTTTTCTTTCTCTACCAATATCTATTTTATTCTATTTCTTGTTTTTCTTGTCTACCACTATCCATTCCATTTCTTTGATCAAATCTGGGTCATTTTCCCCTTCTCAACGCATTCCTAGCTTGGGGGGGAATTTTACTATCAGCCATTCTCAAGGTATTAGGTCCCCTAGTGGACACACCAAAAGGGGTAGCTAGCCTAGGGATAACCACATAAATACACAATGATTCTCTAGTATGATGATCCCAAGATGAGAGATTGATCGCCCCAACACATTTAGAGAATGAAGTCTATGAAGCCCGTGCTAACTTGTTAGGCATTTTTTGCTGATCTGGGGTTAATAGAGAACCACTACCCCCATTTGAAAGACCATCAATCCTTCCATTAATCATCAAAATATTAAGGCCATTGGGCTCGATGCCTAGATCAACTAGATGTAATAAGGATGGAAGGGCCTTCTTTTAAGTCTTTGAATCTGTACCTTCGAAGAGATCCATCCCCTCTTACACTGAAGGACCACTACAAGATTTTTCTTTCTTCTTCAAAGGGAATGGGTCTAGATTCCCAACCCTTATATCCAAGTTCTTTGAGGGAATCGCAAGCTTGGCCTACTTGGAAGCATAGGACACATCTAAATTCCCAAACCTTTTGCACCTTATTAAAAAAAAACTACTTTTCCATAGTACAAGAGTTGGACATATGACCCTAATTTGGAATCAACAGTTACATTCGATGGAGGAACTTGACTCACCATCACATTGACACAAATATTGGAAAATAAGAAGTGGCCTTTTGCTTGAGTGATCTTATCAATTGCGAATAGCGATACAAAGGAATTAGAAATACCTTTAAAGATCTCATTATTCTAGAACTCTAGAGGTAGCCCTAACAACCTAACCCATGTAGGAGCATTATCTCCCAAGTCAATAGTTGAATCTAGCTTAGGTTTCCACTTACATATGTAGAGGATATTTCTCAAGTTTGGACCCAATGACCATAGAACATTTGTGAGAATATTGGAGAGATCCTATTGGCAGATGAAGGGGAATGAAATAAAACCATTTACCAAGGAATTGATAATAATGCTACCTCTTAAGGACCATGTTGAAGCCACCCATTTCCTCAGTTGTTTGTCCAAAAGTCTGAATAGTGGGAATTTACCTAGTAGAGTGAGCCCTAAATCATTCACTATTTCATCAATGATCTCATCAAGAATAGAATTTTTATGGCCAGAGATCGTATAGGGCTTTTAGAATTAGGAGGAGGGGGTGAGGAGTTACCCAACAATTTCTTTGCAAACAAGACACTCAAAGTAATGGGAACAATGGTATTAACTCTAGGAGGATGAGGAGACAAGTGAGACAAAACATGGCCCCAAGCATAGAATTTTTATTTTATTTTATTTATCTTTGTATATATATTTACATTTATATGTAATACTTGATTTTAGTTCAAGAATGTAGTTACATTTCAATTATTTCCAAATTTATAAAAAAAATATAGATTTCATTTGATAATAAATAAAATATTTCAAGTACATATATTTGTATTATTACACAGCATGAAAAATTAACATATTCCCTCTCAAGAACTATTTGTAGAAACTAATTAACAAAGTCAAAGATGAGAGGCTTGTAATGGGCACCCCTGGATGTCCCAAAAAACTAAACCAAATTGCTGAAAGGAATTATGTCAAACAGTTTGCATTCAACTTCTTAAAACCCCTTATAACTCCGGAAATCAAACGTTTATTTGTTTGTTGTGTTTCATGCATGGAATTGGTATCATACAACATAAACAAGAAAGGAACTACAATAATATGCAAAGTGAAATGAACTACTGCTAATAAAATGTTATTTTCAGAATTCATAAAACCAAATACATGGCAGATTTATCAACTCACTAATTACTTCAGCAATATTGTCATAATACTCCAGCCCATGCTTACGAACTTGCTGCTGCAATACTTTGTCCTTCAATCAGTCCACTACCTTCGTAATACCATTCCCTCAAAGCGGCATAAGCGTCAGACAAGTAGTGAAGAAGATATGAGCAAAATACCAAATCTGCCTGTAGCCGGAAATGCAACTAAACTGCCTGATAATGAAGCCAAAAACAAAGAATTCCAAAGGCCAAACCCCAAGGGAATGATGTCTAGAATGTTACAAGAGAGGATAGACGTCCTCAAATGCCAAGAACTGAGCTGCAACTCACATACCAATTTCTTCTCATATTCAACCTGCCTAATGAGGCCACAGATGCTTCCTTTTATTCTATTCCCACGGGTCCGCTCAACTCATATGGGCAATGTGGGATAAAAGATGTGTAATATAAAACATATATTAAAATACCCCTTATGTCTCCCTTGGGTACACATCACCATAAAATAAATATTAAAGTAACACTTTAATATTTTACAATTAAATTAGACATTACTTTAATAAAACTTCAGGCATTAAAATGTATTAGCAATCGAACTCCGAATAATGCGAGTGATAGCTCATCGAAAAGCTCTCACTGAGGAGTATCGAATCCAATCACCAAAATTGACCTGCACTGTGTCATGCCGACTTACTAAAAATAGTAAGTATACCTGAAACTGAGTAAATCAACTTCATTTTGACCCAAACTGGAAATGACTAGGCCAAAACACTCCAGGATCCCATTAAACCCTTCGTTATCCCTCGGGACCATGTAGAACAAGGCTAACACACACACACTTGGTCAATTACTAAAAGAACGTGAAGGCCAAAAGATGGGATCATTACAAGGCTCCATAAATATTTCCACTAGTTTTAGTGTTTATTAGAGAGCATGTCTTTCTAGATAGCCTTATTAGTATTAGGGATAAAATTCATGCTACTACTCCCTATTTAGTAGCCAATGTAACATATTTGATAAAAAAGAGACAAGAGGTTTGTGTGGTCATTTGTGTTACTAAAGCACATGGTTTAGTGCCCAAAGACACCTTAAAATAGGAATATTTCTCACCTTATATGAATCACAAGTGAAGGGATATAAGGTTATTAGATGTGGGGATCCAATTATGTCATCATTTGTATACCCATGCTTTCTTTATTCTCATGGTTTTTATCCAAACAACAATAAGATTTCACTTTGTTTTGCACAATAACTTTGTGTAGGTTCATTTAGGGAGGGTGGTGAATTACAATGATTTCCCACTATACGTTGGAATCCTGGCTTGAAAAAGCATATTATAAAACCATAATATAAATGTAGGAAAAGTTATTTCAATTATATTTACATTGCATTTGATGTACTTTGATCATCTACATTGCTATATCCAAATTCTTATAAAGCATTGTTCTGTTGTGAGAAACTGCCAAAAGGTCTCCTTACAAGAATAACTTCATCCAACAAACAAAATTTATTAATTTATTTAGCTTAATATAAAGACTAATATATTAATGTAAAGACTCCAACATTCCCCCCCTTGTGATATTAATTCAAACAAGAGTAAAATTCTTAAGTGTTTGAACCCAACCCTCTAGAGACTTTCACAAAGCACCTTCTCCAATCCTCCTTTTCTGCTCAACAAACACCAAATTGATCGCATCAGTGGCTACAACACCTGAAGTTGTCTTCATAATATGAGTGTTCCCACTTTCCCTAGATAATGAGACAAATTTCATACAAAATTCCAAAATCCACATCTCCTCTGAGGGTGTTTAATGCCTCCTCAAATGCAATGGATGATACACATTTTCTCCAAAATTCTACATCTCCTCTAAGTGTGTCTATTTCCTTATTTAGTGCTTTGAGATCAATCATCATCGATATATTAACACATGGGATGTCTTTTATTTGAAATTTTACACCTCTTTCGAGTGTGTCTATTACCTCCTCAAGTGCTTGATTGATCACTAACTAAATCTTCGCCCCTCCTTAAAGGAACAATCATGATGCTAAGCCCCTTCTTCTCTTTAGGGATGCAAATAAGAAAATCCCTCTATTCTCTTTATTGATCATGAATTGTCCAAGCCAAGAATTTACAAAGGTAAAAGTCATCTTTCCTCTATTACCTCTAGCCTTATCTCATTTATTTCTTATCAATAATAAGAATATGCTTGAATGTCATGACCACCTATCCCTACCTTTATGATGGCTTATTTGTAGCTCAACACACTTGCACATAGACTACCATGTTGATCTTTCTCACAACATAGTGCCTTATTACTAGTAATATCAACATGAACATATGAGAATACATCAATTACTTGTTTCATGAACTTATTAAGATAGATAAAATCCTTATATGTTGACTTTCTCGTAAGAGGAAGTTGTAAATACCCATGTGTTTAAGAAAAAACTCACTTACGTTATAGTTCTCATGACACAATTTACCCCTTTTTATCAAATATTTCATACATTGATATATAATTAGATTTTAACTCTCAACTATTTCCAAAAGGTTTTCCATAAATAATGATACAAGGAATCACCAAAATCATGTCATTTTCAATATCCAAACTATTGTTTACAAATTGGTCCATATGAAAGGGCATATAATTGAAAGGTTGAATATAAATGTGACTAAGTTTCAATGTCATTAACTCCCCTCTTCTCTTTTTCATGCCAATGAGGCCATATAGTCTCTAAATAATGTGAGAGTTTCATATTTATCAATAGCTTGATTTTTGAAATTTTAATTGACATCTTAATCCAACACTATCTTTTTTAAAGTTTCTTTAACAATATGCAACACTGCCATAACATAAAGTGTAATATTGAACACACATAGCACTAGTAGAACAAAAAATTTAGATAAAAAAGTTATCTACAATTTAAGCCAATCATTGTTGAGTGTCATTTCATCACCCAAAAAAATTCAGAATTGCTATGCATTATAATGGCATTTAATAGTAGTTTCGGAATCTCTAGAAACTAGTTCAAAGAAATCATTTTTTCTTAATTTATACTTTAGCCATTTAGTCTTTCACATCTTACAAACTATCATCTAAGACTCATAACGTATAGAAGTCATATTTGTATCCAATAATAAGCCTTAGCTTGATGCATACCATGATGCACTAAACTATTTATGATACTAGGTCAACAATAAATAAAACTCTATTGCACACAAAATCCCTTCATTACTTGCTTTAATACCACATGAAAGAGCATATTAGAAAGCCTAAATAGAAAGGTAAAATGTTTTATTTTAATTAGACTACATTATATCTAATACATTTTGGTGATCTACAATGCTAGATGAAATTGCCTAGAAAGAATTGATTTCCTATGAGTAACCACTAGAAGACCCCTCGCAGAAAAAATTTCTTACAACTAACACATTTATTATTGTGTGTAGCCTGACCTAGAATCTAACATATTAATGTAAAAAATATAATCACAAAATTGTAGGATTTCTAATAGTGATTCTTATGATCGATTAGATTTATCATTGATGGTAAGAGGGAACCTTATATTGCCCCTATATCAAGTCCTAAATAAGATGAAATTATTCAAGTAATCATATTCAAGGAGTACTTGCTAGAGTGTGAGACATTGCAGTGGCTTCCAAATAAAAATCTAGTGATTAGGCTGGGTAGTATTTGATGTCTCGTTGATTCTCTAAATCCTTAGATGGATAATTCTCCAGCAGTTCCTTGTGACATCTATAGTGCAAAAAGCACTCATTTACTTTCCAACTTTGAGGGCCTTACAATATAGATGACATGAGTTACATCGACTAGTTTTGCTGATGATCTTCTAGATGCATATGAATTTATAGAAGTATACCATGATATCTCCATATCATATGTTTGAGATCCTATGGGTAATATTAGATACACTCAACCACATCCTTCTGATTACCCAAATAATTTCTATAGTGGTAATTCCCACTAGAATCTACTTGTTAATTACTCTATTATTGAAGAGGGAGAGACACAACATATCTAGAGCCTTTAGTGAGTGAAGTACACCAGTCTTTCAATGTTGTCCTTGAGGATGGTGATTTCATCATGACAACTAAAGGAAATAGATTTGATGATACATGATGACTCTACTAACATGCCATCTCATGTACTCAATCCCTTTCATTCATCATTATAAAGACTTGTTCATGCTGCTAATTTTGATGCAATGCAAGGTAGGAGAATCCCCAGAGGAGATGTCCTAGCTCCCAGAAAATAACCACACAACAGAAGATAAACAACAATGCAAGATTTGAAGCCAAGTCACAATAATTTATTCATAGATATAACTGATTACATGCAATATGCCAGGCTATAAGGACTTCCTAGTTATGGTCAAATACAAAGAAAGGAATAGTTCCACAAGATCCCTCAAGATCCAATCCAAACCATAGCTAGTCCAGATCCACACTCTAGTAGAAACCTCCAAGGAAGATCCAAACCAGTACTCACAATCCCACTAAGAAATCTCCTTGTTTCCCAAGCCTTAGCTACTAGCTCTCTTGAAAATTTTCTCTTCTATCACCTCCCCTTCTTCAAGATGAATGAATAATGACTAAAGACTTCACCACAACCCCTACTTATACCAATATAAGCCACAAGTCAGCCCAAAAAGTTAAAAACTAAATAAACATAACATTAAATACTTGAAGAGCCACAAGTTAGCCTCCAACGAAAATTAAATACCAAATTCCTTTAAAGGATTACAATACTTATTAAATACATCAAAATTAATTACACAAGACCCAAATAGGTCCAATCAACCCTAATAAAATCCTATAATCATGCAAGATAGCCAACAACCCCAAGATGATCCTGCATTAGACTCCCTAAGTGCAAAAAGATGTTCTCAGTAGCTGGAAGAACATCTTCTAAGATTCAACACATAAATTCAAAATTGGTTCTTTACATATATGTCCTCCAAGTCTTCGACTTGTACACTCTTTCCCTTTCTCTTCTTCTTCTTCTTCAACTTTTTCCTTGATGTTTCATAGGTTTTCTATCCATACTAATCGATAACCCATTCAAAATCTACCGACTCAATTTTTCCACCACTACTCAGGTTCCTTCTACCAACCTCTTCATTTTGTAAAGGAATCAGGGAATGCTTCCTACCACCTTTCACAATTATAAACACATTTTTAACACAATCATGCACAACCTTGCAATCATACTTCCAAGGCCTACCAAGCAACACATGACAACTATTCATGTCCACAATATCACACAACACTTTATCCTTATACTACCCAATCTAGAAATCAACAAGGCATTGCTCCCTCACTTCCAAAGCATTTTCACCTCGCAACTAGCCAATCTTATAAGGATAAAGATGTCTCACTCTCTTCAAACCAAGTTTATGAACCATCTCTTCAGCAATACGGTTATCAATACTACCACCATCCACAATCACATAGCAGACTTTACCACCAGACTTACAAAAAATCTTGAACAAATTACTCCTCTGACCAACCAACACTTGCCTAGCCAATAAAATCTTTCCCTACTTAGGTTCATGGTCTTCAACCTCATTCACAATAGAAACTCTACCATCCTTTTGCAAATAGTCATACGATCTATGTCCTTCTTCATGACATCTGAAACAAGTACCCTTAAACTCACCTCTACCTATCCTTCTCTTCTTCTCAATAGGTTTTGGTTTATCTTCTGCACTTGGTTTAGCCTTTGTCAAGTACTCTTACTTCTCCTTCCCTTGGGAACTACATTGATTCTTCCTCTTCACCTTTTTGTCTTCTCTCAAAGCATACTAATAAGCATCCTCAACCAAATAAATATTCAACATACCAAACTCATCCTAAATATTTAATCTCAAACCATTAATGTACCACACTACCTTCTCCTTTGACAATTCTCTATGCCTAGACCAAATAGTCAACTTGAAGAACTCCTTGGTGTAATCGTTCATAGTCATATCCTTCCACTTTAGATTCTATAACCTCTTAAATAAATCAAGTTTATAATCAATAAGAATGAACTTAGCCTTTAATTTAGCCACCATAATTCTCCATCTAGTGATCTTCATTTCACCTTCCTCTTCTCTGTCCTTTTCTAGTTCCGTCCACCAAAGAGTGGCATGTCTCTTTAGCTTGGTTTGTGCCAACCTTACTCTGAGTGGATCCTCGATATCCTCAAGCTCAAAGTAGTCTTCCAATTCACCAATCAAATCAATCAAGTCTTTAGGATTCAAAGTACCTAAAAATTTAGAAACCTTCATCTTATGTTCTAGCTTCAGCTGAGATCCAGGTCTAGCAAACTAATCAACCCTATTTCCCATAGGTATCTCATCACAATTAGCTTTGGCCTTGCCACTTGATCTAGAAACTTAAAATTATTCAAAAAATTCCTCTTAGTTTCCTTCAGTACCCAAATGTTGAGGTACACCACCTAAAGCACTCACAATTTCAATAATCATGTCACTCTTCATTAATGTAATCTTAGATCTAAAACTATCTTTAATTTCCTCCATTTCAGATCTAAAATCTACTTTAACCTTCTCTGAGATCCTTTCTTCTAGAGCATCACTAAGATTATTAATATACCTAGGGTCTAATCTTCTTGGAGGCATCTTCCAAAATTTTCACAAACCGTAATAAATCCACTCCATGAGACCCTAGTGCAAATTGCGTCAACGTTGACGCTTGGTCTACACAATCAGGAACAACCTTTCACTTCGATACCACTTGATGCAGTGCAAGGTAGTAGAATCCCTAAAGGATATGTCCTAGCCCCAAGAAAATTAACACATAATATAAGATAAAAAAAATGCAAGATTTTAAGCCAAGTCACAATAATTAATTCATAGATATAACTGATTACATGAAATGTGTCAAGCTATAAGGCCTTCTTAGTTACAACCAAATATAGAGCAAGTAATAGTTCTACAATATCCCTCAAGATCCAATCCAAACCCTAGCTTGTCTAGATGCACACTTTGGTAGAAACCTCCAAGGAAGATCTAGCTGGTACTCACAAGCCCACTAAGAAATCTCCTTATTTCCCAAGCCTCAGCTACTAGCTCTCTTTAAAATTTTATCCTCTACCACCTCCTCTTCTCTAATATGGATGAATAATGACTAAATAATTCACCACAACCCCTACTTATACCAATCTAAGCCACAAGCTGGCCCATAAAGCTAAAAACTAAATAAACCTAAAATATTAAATACTTGAAGAGCCACAAGTCAACCTCCAATAGAAATTAAATACCAAATGCCTTTAAACACTTACAATATACATCAAAATTAATTACCCAAGACCCAAATAGGTCCACTCAACTCTACTAAAATTCCTTAATCATTTAGGATAGCCAACTACCATGGGATGTTCTTGCATCACATGCCGTGAATGTAGAGTTTAGGCTGGATGAAGCCTAACAACATTTTAATACCTTGTTTTACAGAATCAAGGCTAGGGAGTCTAAGTGTTATCAAGTGCCACCATCAACATAGGTAAATCTTATTTTTACTATAAAGTAACTTTTATTTCATTTTAATATGATTTATATAATATCATATAAATATTTTATATTTTTTTTTCAGGGGGAGATACCACTTTTTACTCATTCATTGAGTTATCCTTGTGAATATCTTCAGTACCTACTTAATGATGACATTACCAATACATAGGTGAGTTTTATAGGAGTACACGAAAGTCAAGGAATATAAGGAAGGTCACATGGTGATTTAAAGGAAAATGAATAATAATGAGACCAAAAAGCTCATTTGATGTGTAATGAGTCTTATATAACTATAAATTAACATACTTGGCCATTAGAGCCACTTAGTTTAGAAAAAAAAATATAAATGTTTCCAATATGGCTAACTAGACATATAAGGTCTAATTGTAAAGTTTTGAATCATAGGTACTGTATGATATTAGAATTTATTTTAGGAAAATTTATAAGGCTATTCAAATATAATAGTGGTGACCTAGAAATGTAATATGGTATGAAGTATTCAAGTTGACAACTCTATTATTAACTTGACAACAAAAAACTTGTGTAGTTTGACTAATTAAAGAGTGGTTGTTGGTCAATCTAAGCTACCTAGTGTGGTAGTTATGGTTTGTAGTGGGTTTATAAGGTTGATAAAATTTTATATCAGGGCAAAAATCCTTACCAAGGGTAGAGGGATACATGTAATACATTATGACTAATAATAGTGTTAAGTTCCTACATGTTTTTGTATGTTTTGACATATATGACAGTATTTTCAACCTTTTTTTCTCTATGATTTGTTAATATCTTAAGGGATCTTAAATATAGAAAATGTGGAAATTATTTATTAAGTTTGTTGCCTTCATGGAATTCAAATCTATTAGATACAAATAGATAATTAATTGTTTCTAATTAACTATCAAAACCTTGCTCTAGGCTAAATAATGACTATATAAACTATAGTAATGTATTAATTAATGTGCCAATAAACACTAAAATGGGTAGAATCATGGGGAAAGTAGGTATTATAATCTACCAATGTAGTGGGATGTCATGCAAAAAGGATCATGCACAAATGACCTATGTGAAAGGTCTGAGAAATTGTCTCAGAATTTATAGAGACTGATGAAGGGTTCTCCCCTTAATACCACAAACACATAATAGATATAAAGAAATAACAAAAATTTAATCAAAAAAAATACATGCTTCTTATTATTGTTGCAAATACAAAATTATAGAATTTTGAAGTATAATTTATAAACAACATAGAGCTACAAACTATCGCCCAAAGTTTTCCTAAACAACATATGGGTGTAACTCATATAAACATTTTTACACTACCCAAGAAGTTTCTAGACATCAAACCCTAACCCTTGAAACTAACTAGACCTAAAATTTCATATAGAGTCAGTCTGATAAACATTTCACACTTATTTTGGAAATTTTGGTTGGCCCAACATGAGAAGACCATAACCTTTTAATTGTTACTTTGATTGGATATTATAACCCCTTTTGAGAATCCACAACTTTTGATCTATAAGTCCCAACTTTTGATCTATAAGTCCCAACTCATACATGCCTTTATTGACCCCATTTTGGATCCCATTTGGGGCCTTTAAGGCCTTCAAAACTAAGAATGAATTTTTTATACTTGTGATATGAAACTAGGCCTCAACAAGAATGTTGATATATCAAAGATTAACATCTACCTTTAAAATTAGGGCATTCTAATCTTGTATGATTGACTTACTAAGTAGAAAGCCTTCAGAAACAAAAAATCTTAACTAAGAAAACCCTTATTGAAGAAATGAAAATGAAATATTTTTGGGTTCAATGTAAGATTGGTCTTACATGCAAGATGCTCCTTTATTAAACACATGGGGTTTAGTAGGCAACTCTATCTCATAGGCATTTCCAGAATCATGCTTTTTAGCTATCTTGCACAGTCAAAACTTCTTCATTTTCAATTTATTATGTGTCCACTAGAAAATTATCATTTCTCAAATAAATAAATAATTCATCTCCAATTTGAAATTTCTTATACCTCCTTTTCACATTTTCCTTAACCTTGTACTATGTATTCATCTTAATACTATGCTTTCTCAACTACTCATGGATGTTCTTCAAATGTTCAGTAAAATCTTTCATTTTAGCATTACTTATTTCTCCCTTAGAAAACTTCCACAATCTAGAAGAATTTTTGGGACTACTCCCATATCAAATCTAGAATGTGCTAGAGTGGGGTTGTCATTGCACCAAAAGACCGATCTATCACTGTCTAGCACAATCACTCAACTTATAGTACACAAAAGATAGTTAAGCTCTTATTATGAATCCCAAGGGGAGCACTAATTTTTTTTATAGCAATCTCCCTCTTAGCATTACCCAAGGGTTTGAGGATTCAAACCTATGACCAAGTTATGATACCACTTGTTAGATTGGTTGTTGTTGCACAAAAATATTAATCTATCAATGCTGAATGCAATCACTTATCTTATAGTACACAAAAGGAGGTTTAAAGCCCTTGTCATGAATCCCAAGGGGAACACAAAACAATTTTCCAATAGAATGGTGATCTACTAATGCTCCTATTGATAGAATTATTATATGCAAATATCCCTATGGTAAAATCATATCCCAGCCTTTTGGCTTATCTCCAACCAAACATCACAATCAATTCCCCAAACTTCTATTCATCACTTATTTTTTTTCATTATTTTATGGATGATGTGATGAACTAAACTTCAAATATGGCTTCAATTTCTTCCACAATGTATGCTAGAAATACGCAAAAAACATTGTATCTTGATATGAAAATATGATCTTTGGAGGACCATGTAGTCTCACGGTTTCTCAAAAAACAACTCTACAACATGAATAACATCACTAGTATTCTTACAAGGAATGAAATATGTCATCTTCGAAAAATTTATCAATCACCACAAATATTGAATTATGCTCGTTGGTTCCTTGGTAAATGTAGCTTGGTTTGAGAATATCCTCTAGTTTTTCATATGTCTTTATTCCATAAAGGTCATCTTTCATTCACTTATTGTTATTCATCTATATTGCTACTGGCTTTGTATTTTTCATACATACCTTTACTAAATTGTTTGTTCAATGAACCTCTATGTAAGAATCATAGTTTTGGTTTCTACATTCTATATCGTATATGAAAATTTCTTGAATATGCTCTTGATAACATCTGGGATATAGAATGTAAATTAATCTATTGGTTATGATTTTAGCTAGCTTAATTTCCTAACATTTTACTTTCATATTTATTATAATTTTGACTTCATTAGAGTCTCTTGAGTGGGATTCTAATCCTAGGAATTCAACTATCAAATTGTCTATCTATTTAAAGGTCTAAGTGTGATATGGTTCTATTGTATAGTTTTCAATTACTATCCAAGTGTATAAGCTCATTTTACTTAAATATAACTCCTTAATGTTTAGAAACCATTGAAAGAAATTGATACTAATGCACTTTAAAAAACACAATTGCTCAAAAAATAGCTCATCTCTAGTTTATTTATCTTTCCACTAAAAATACACTAAGGTATCAAAGAGGTTTTATATACTTCCCTATTTTCCACATCCATTGCTTAGCCAATCTACCAAGGTTCTCCTTTTTGGTCTTGGATTGTTCCACAATGCAAATAGCCCTAGTGCTTTACATTCATACCATTGATCCTCTGTAAAATGATTTCTTAGAATCATAATATTTTCATTATTTATTTCCTTAATATTTTGGGTTACTCAAATCTTCTTTCAATAGGATTTGTTGTATGATTCCTTGTCAACTCCTTGGTCCCAACTATCAAATTGATTTTTTCCCTTTGATTAAGGCCCTCATTTGTCACTAAACTAGGGTTTCTCTATTATGTAAGGGTTTTATATAAGAAATATTTTAGAATGGTTTAGAATAACTAAGATAGGGATGAATCAATTATCCTCAAGTCCAAATGTACTAATTAAAATTTTGAATACTTTAAAAAGACCTATTCTTTAAAATTATTGTTCTTTATAGAACAATATTAATAACATAAACTTGTAGTCCAATTTTGCAATAATAACTAACTTACATAAAGAAAAACATCTCAAACATCTTTCACACAAGTATAACACAAGGATTTCATGTGGAAACAAAATTTGGTAAAAGCCACTAGTAACATATCATCAATCTTTCACTCTTTTGAAGTGAGCGATATTAGGAGCCAACCCTATTAAAGGTTACAATACACATTGTTAGGTGTGACCCTATCAAAGGATTTCATGACCCTATTAGGAGTGTCCTTGTTAGAGGACTTACTAGCATTCCATTATAATGTCACCTTGATTAAAGGATTTTTATTAATATAATGATTAGAATTTAACAATAGGTTTATTATATAAACACCACTCACTTTGCAAATATAGATCACAATGCAACTCATCTGCTAATTCATTAAGTGAAGTCCCTTCGTATAACCATCTTTAATCTTTGATCTTCTTGGAAAAATACTTCAAGCAATCACTCATAAGTGATGCTCAACTCCTTCACAAACTTCTACCCAAGTTTTGCAATAAAAAAAATCAACAACTACAAACCTCTCTAGAGGTTAATCCTTATGCCTCCTTGAATAGGTAGATTTGGTCTTTTTCCACTTAAACATCACCATAGATCTTAGGGTTAGGTCAGATTCATTGGATCCTTGCATCATTTCTTTTCTCCTTCACCTTTTAGATAGTTCTCAAAACTTCTCTTAGAATCCATGCCTATAAATGCTCAAACATGGTTTCTCTTGCATTAAATGCTCTAGCTCATCAATACTCATCCTTCAAATATTTTGACCAAACCAAAAAATCAACTATTTTGGGTAGGAATATCAATTCCTTTACAAAATAAAAAATGCTGACATTTGGTCAATATTGTGTTCCTAGTCATCACTAACTTTGTTGCTCAACTTACACTATCTTCCCTCTGTCTAAATTTTTTGATACTCAATCTTTTACTGGTGCTTGGTCGATATTGTATTCACTCAGCTTCTATTGTTCACTTGTTTGAAACTAGCATAGCTCATCTTCAGCTATAAGTTCCTTAATTCTCTACTTTGTAGCACAATTTATCCTATGCATTTGGTCCTTCATTGATCATCTTAGTCATGCTTCAACTCAACTAACTCATTTTCTTATTGTAACGAATAAACAATACATTATCTTGTTAAATTTCAACTAATCAAGTGCCAATTGTAGTTCAACATAACTCAACCATTCTACTAGGTCTTCTTGTTATCTCTTCTTTTCAAATCATCTTAATATGACACACTACTAAGGTATAAGTTGTCTCACTAGTAAGCTTTGACATCAATGAAAATATAATAATTATTCCAATTGTATTTTGCAACACCATCTTTGGTTATTTTCTATTTTTATTAAGATTAAATATTTCCTCTTTGTTAAAAATTGTTGGGATTTCATTATTCTAGTAGTTTGTAACAATTAGTTTCTCCTAACCTTCCTTGAATCTAATTAAACTTTGATTTACAACTACAGAATTGTTCCTTGTCTGGTAATGGGGAATTGGGTTTACTTTATTACCTCAAATTAATATGTTTATTTCACACTCTATTTTACTTGAATCTTTTCTTGGGCATTAGAAATTCAAAATGATGGTTTTCTCTTATTACAAAAAACTCAAATTTCCATCATTGGATCATTTTTTTTAATCACAATTTTCATTATTTTTTCTTTTGATTCTTGACTCTAGTCCTTCCCTCTTCCTCACCTTGACTTTTGTTTAGCCTTGTCTATCTAGATCCCTCCAAGAAGGTGAAAGGGATCTTTCTTTATTGACAAAATTTTCCCAAATTTCAACTTCTAGAAGATTGATTTATGTTCCTCAGTGTTGTTTGCTAGGGCTTCAAAATGGTTTTAATAAAGAAGGGGCACAACAATTTTTTTGTTTACAAAGTTGAATATTCCCTTCCATATTTTGTCTGTATAAACTAATTTACTTGGTTCACATAATTTAAATCATTCACATGGTGGAATTTTCTAATTTTTGCAATGGATTCAAAGTATAACACCATTTTTAATCATGATTTTTCTATATGTTATATTTTTTGAAGTATATAGATAACATCCAAGAGAGATAGGGGGCTGACCCTAGAGTACCAAAAGGCTTAAAAATCAGCTAGAGGTTACCTCTGTTAGAGTAATTAGTTGTTTTCACTTATTAATTAAATCACTTTGATTTAATTAATTAAGTTTCCTATTACTCTAGTTTTCTTAAGCTATCTTGTAGGTACATATAATTAATATTTTATTAATTATATTGTGCAACCCTAGCTTTTTAAGGCTTTAGGTTACCCTTTTTGGGTTTTGATCTCCTTTATAAGGATTGATCTCTTTGTAAATTTATTGAATCCATTAAATAATATTTTTCTTCTTCCTCTGAGTTTTTCAAATCAAACCCTTGCCTCTTCTTGTATTTTTCTTCTCCGTGATAGGCTTTCTGCATGTAGCTTTTCTTGGGCTTCGTGGATTTGTTATGCACTTTTGTTCAAATCCTATAACCTCCTTATCATCTAACCAATACCAATTTTATACTTCAAAAAACTAACATAATCCATAACAAACCTAACAAAACTAGTCCTGTTGTGATCAAGAAGATAAGAAGGAAAAGTATTCTAGTAGTAAAACACCATACTACTACTATCATTACAACATGCAAACTTATACAAATAACAAAAAGCCCCATAGGGCATCAAGTTCAGATTACACAATATCATTAAAGAAAAAAGAAAAACATCCAACAAGGCTAATTTCCCTCCTTATCTCATTCCTCAACATCCTTTGCCTTATGTCCATCCTTGTCCCTAGTCATCCCCTCCTTCTTGATAGGTTTGTCTAGGAGGGTCTTCATCTAGTCCTCTACCAGGAAATTGTATATGGAGTGGGAAGTCTTGATTTCCTTTCCTAGGTCCTTCACATCCTTGTTCACCTATAGAAAGTATATGGTGGTAGCTATAGAATGCTTCAATTTAGTGGAGAACTTAGCCAAGGTTTCAAATCTCAGGTAGATGCTAGTATGATTATCTATCAAATCCTTTGTCAAATGTTCAAGCCTATCAAGTCAAGCTTTGAAATAACTCTGGTCATGGCTATGCTTTACTTTTCCCCCCTAGTTTAGGAGTGTCCTTCCTAGGGGAAGTAATTTCCCCGTCACCACTTCTAGCTAGGGAAGGGTTAGCCTCCAAGGTATAAAAAATATGGGAGGGGTCAGGAGGGTTGGAGCCAGACATCTTGCTAATTTCTTGGTGGGGTTTCTTCCTCTTAGGAGGTTTAATGTCAGTTTCAGTGGACTCTGAGCCAACAACCTATTTGGAAGGGGACTTAAGCTTCTCCATTTGGTGGTGTTTATTGGATCTAAGAGCACTCTATTTTCTTTTCCTAGTATCCGCGTTGGAGTCTATATTTTTGTAAGAATTTTCTTTAGGGAAAAATCACCTAAGACAAAGAAGAACAATAACTACCACAAAAGAACAACAAAGTATGATCAGAATAATAATATGATATTCAATTCAATTGTATAGTACACTAGAGGTGCCTGTATATAAATGCCTTTATGATGCATCTAGAATGCCTAGGAGTTAGGAACATGATAAGTCTTACAACTAGACACATGTCCACCAGGTGTGGGTTATCCTCCATTAAGTACAGGAGTTAGTGTGATGATGAGGGGATAAGCCTAAAAAGGTGTAGCATGTATAATTATGTTGTAGACACCATGTGCTAAATTAGAGTTTCTTACTCTAGTTTTGTCAACATGAAAACTCATATGAGTACGCAAGCTCCTAGGTCTCTAACCTAAGAACTAATAAAATAATGCTTTTATCCTAAGTAAACTTAAGTAAAGTGAAAATAATAATTATTTACACTAACACCCCCCCTTAAGTGAAACTTAGGGGAATCCATCTAAGCTCACAAAAGCTATGATGAAATCCATAATAGGTCTCGGCTACTAGGCCATGTTAGGTACCCAAGTATAATGCAATGCTAAAATGCAATAAAATCTCTCTAGAAATGGAGAAAGAGGGAAAACCTCATGGGAAAAACCCTCCCCCAAAAAGAGAGATATGTACAATATAAAAGAGAAGGATCATGTGACCACCCTTGGTGAAAAATCCCTCACCCCCAAGAGATCTCACAAATGAAGATACTTGACCTCTATGAAGGGCTTGGTGAAGATGTCAGCTACCTACTACTTAGTAGGACAATACAGTAGTGTGATGACCTACTCATGGGTCAACTCTCTGATGTAGTGCATATGAACCTCAATATGTTTGGTTTTCTAATATTGAACTAGATGCTTTGAGATCTCAATAGCACTTTGGTTATCACAATGGATGATTGTGTGTTGGGGTAGATCAAATCCAAACTCCTTTAGAATCTATTGTAGCCAAATAGCCTTTGTCACTACATTCATAGCTCCTCAATACTTAGCCTTAGTTGATGAAAGAGCAATAGTGTTTTAATTTTTACTCTACCAATAAATGGGGTTAGAACCAAGATGGAATACATATCCTAAAGTAGACTTGCAAGAATCAATGTCTTCCACATAGTCAAAGTCTATATATCCCATTAACTGAAGACCTATACTAACTGCATACTGCATCCCATGTGTATGTGTACCCTGGATGTAATGTAGGATGCATTTAGCTACCTTCTAATGAAGTTCATGTGGCTCTTGCATGAAGCGAGAAACCATGCCAACTGCAAATGAGATGTCAGGGCATGTATGTGATAAGTAGATGAGGCTTCCAACCAACTATCTATACAAATTTGAATTAACAAGTGGAGTGGAACATTTTGTTTCTAACTTAACACCTAAAAGGAATGGGGTGGATACAGCCTTGTAGTCACTCATGTGAAATTGAGCTAGAAGATCAAGAGCATACTTGGGATGTGATAGTGTGATCCCTAAAGAAGAATGATGTATCTCTATACCAAGGAAATAGTATAGTAGACCCAAGTTTGTCATCAAAAACCTATCCTACAAAGTAGCCTTAACATTGTTGATGATGGATGCAGTACTTCCTATAATGATCAAGTCATCCACATAAAGTACAAGGAGCAAATTTGACTCATCCCTATGAAGAATGTAGACATTCAAATTGGAATGACATCTAATGAAGCCTTTGGAGAGTAGGAAGGAATTCATCTTGGCATACCAAGCTCTAGGAGCTTGTTTAAGTCCATAGATACACTTCTTCAATTTGTAAACCAAGGTAGCAGCCTGTATGAATCCCTATGGCTACTCCATATATATCTCCTCATATAGATCACCATTCAAAAATGTGCTCTTCACATCCATCTAATGAACAACCCATCTTTGAGTTGCTGCTATAGCTATTTTCAAGTGAATGGAATTTATCTTTGCCATTGGTGTAAAGGTCTTAGTGTAATCAAAGCCTAGTACTTGAGAAAAACCTTTTGCAATGAGTTGAGCCTTATGTTTATCAACACTTCCATCCACTGCAAATTTGGTCCGATAGATCCACTTACACCAAACCAATTTTCTTCCCTTAGGAAGAGAGACTAAGTCCCATGTATCATTTCCCATAAGAGAGTTATACTCTTCCTCCATTACTCTATCCCATTCTAGAATACCTAATACTTATTTAAATGATTATGGATTTGAAGCAACTGCAATATAAGCATGTGGGAGTGAGTTGTGTTGTGATCTTGCCCACCTTGAATCTGAAGGATTCCCTACCAATGGTCCTACCACATCCAATGTCTTCTTAGCCCATCTAGGTCTAGTGGAAGAATATTTTGTAGGAGTTTCCTCAATCTAAACTAGCTAATGAATCTATGTTGGTTAGGGACGCACATGTTCCAAGTCATTGTTTTCACTATCACTCTCTTCAATGAAGGGGTAAGAAGGAGGAGTTGAAGAAGAAAAACTTGGAAAACTTTATTAAAAATCTACACTCCTCTCCTAGAATATATTATGTGTCTCTAGATTCATCAACTTGTAGGCTTTATGTGAGTTTGCATATCCAACAAAAATGCAAGGTTTTCTTTGTGCTTCCAATGCCTTGCATTTCTGTGGAGGTATTTATGCCCATGCCAGACAAGAAAAGATTATGAAGTTCTTAACCATAGGTTTCCTACCAATCCATGCTTCAAAAGGAGTTACATCATCTAAAGCTTTGTGAGGACTCCTATTCTATATATAGTTAGCACAATTCATTGGTTCTGCCCAAAAGATTTGATCAAGAGACTTATTTTGTAGCATGCAAGTGGTCATCTCTTTGAGAGTTCTATTTTTCCTTTCAGCAACACCATTTTAATCTGGCATATATGGTAGTGAATTCTAAAGTTCAATACCCTCTTGAGTGTAAAATTCTATTAGTCTTTTACTCACATACTCCCCCCCATTATCTATTCGAAGAACTTTGATGAATTTCCCTAATTGCTTTTTCCACTTGAGCCTTGAAGCTAAGAAATTTTTCATACACTTCACTCTTGTGAGCCATGAAGAAAACCCAAGTAAAGTGAGAATAGTCATCTATGAAGGTGAGGACATAGTGAGACTTGCCAAATGATGGCACTAGAAATGGTCTCCCCACATCACTATGAACCAATTCTAGAACACATTGTGCTCTCCAAGACTTCCCCTTTTCATACAATTTTTTTGGATGTTTCCCAATTGAGAAACCTAAACAAACACCTTCTAAAAACTGAATTTGGAGGTAGACAATTGACCATTTTCTTGTTGCTAAGCTATTGAAGATATCTATAGTTGAGATGTCCAAATCTCTCATGCCACAGTTTACTTTCTGCATTTGAATGTAATGACAAGTCTTGTGCATTTGATTTTGGCACAAAGGAGGAGAAAGTGTAAAGCCTTGAATCATGATCATAGAGTTATCTTTAATGCTTTTCACTACCACTGAATCTAGAAGAAATTCCACTTTATTTCCACCTCCATAGTGAGTCATTTGGTAGACTAAAAGAAGGTTGGAGGTAAGATTGGGAACATATAGAACATCCTTGAGCATTCCATGTTCATCTCAACTTTTCCTTTACCATCAACTTCCACCTTAGTATCATCAGCTATGAAGTTGTTTGGTACCTTAAAATTTGTCATGGAAGAAAAATCTCACTTTCACGCAACCATATGATGAGTGGCACTTGAATCAATGATCCAATTTACCTAACTAATAGTGTTTGTGAGTAAAGCATGCCCTTTCCCCTTAGAATCTGAGGATGAATTTCCTTTGTCCTTATAATCATTAGGCACTGGAACATTGTGTTTCTTCATTATGTGCTTTAACTCATCATTCTTCTTGTGGTAACACTCATATTTTTCATGACACAACTTCTTACAATAAGCACACTTTTTCTTCTCCTGATTAGAGTTCCCCTTCTTGTTTGTATTCAAGGAAGACTTGTCTTGTTGATTTGATGGTGGTGTTGTCTTTTTTGCATCCTCTTGTTTCTTATTCTTCCACTTCTTGTTTTTTCCCTTTCCTTTATTTGAATTTTGAGAACCCTCATTATTAGCCACCAATGCCTTAGACTTAGATGACTTGAGAATTCCCATTGATTGCAACATCTTTTCTTCATCATCCAAAAATTGAGCATAACCATCAAAAGTGACTTTCTGATAGGAAGCCCCTAATGTAGTCTTGATGGTGTTGTAAGAAGAAACAAATGTGGAGTAGTCAGATGGTAGCTTATTATGAATGAGATAAATTAACCTATCATCTTTAATAGGACTACCACAATCATCAAGCTTTGTTCTTAATTCATTCACCTTAATGATGAAATCTTGTATAAAATCAAATGTTTTAGGATCCAGGGAGACAAGATGATCTTAAATTTTATAAACATCCTCCTTAGTAACTTTACCATATAGGTTTTTGAGAGAATCCCAAGCTTCCTTGGATGTCTTATACTTCTGGATCTGATAGAAGATTTTGTCTTCAATCCCCAACATAGTATCACTTAGGGCTTTTCTATCTGTCATTTCCCAAGTAGTAATATCACTTTTAGATACTTGATCACCTATTGGTTTTGGAAGGGTACAATCTACACATTGAGAAACTTCATTATGCATTAATTGACACCACATTTTAATTGACCATGTAGCATAGTTACATGGTGTTAATTTTGGAAACTTAAGATTTTCCATGATACAATAAATGAAAGATAACAACAAAAAAAGAAGAACACAACACAAGGAGACACCCCCCCCTTGCACTTAATCAACCCCCCCCCCCCCGCCCCCCCCCACAAAACCCAAATGAAAGTTGGCACTTTATACTTAGTGCACTTACAATAGCCACTTGCCAATGTTGGCCCTAGTGGACTTTTGATTTCCTATTTACAACCTCCTTTTGGAGTCCAAATTTGAAACTAAGCAATGTTTAGCAATTTTGAAGCAATACAATGCAATGAAAGGACCTAATTATGAAAGTGATATTTTTACCCACAAAAGTCTATAATCTGATTGCAGATCTAGAAAGTAGACAAAAAATTGTGCACTTTCAAAAAAAATGGAACCCAATTTGAAGTGCAGATGAGGCCAAATAGAGCAATTGAAGTTACAAAAATGTAGAATTAGATAGTTATAGTCACCAAAAACTACAATTTCTAACAAATCTATGCACCAAAACCCAAAAATAACTACAACACTAAAAAGGTTAGGAAATTTTACCTAAAATAAAAAAAATTGCACCTGATTTGGAACTTGGATGACTGAGTTATAGCCTCCTAAATTCAGATTGTCAAATCAAAAATGAATTTGGAGAGGGGTCTAAGTAGAAAACTGCAAGGTTAAATTTGACATCCAAATGATTGCCACAACAGTTCAAATTTTCCAGTGAATGATGGTTATGTGACTGTCAATTTTAAACTAGTGAAATGGTGATGTCAATAAAAATGGGGCCCCTGGATGATGTCACTGCTAACTTGTCCTATACGAACTGTATGGAAAAAATATGTATCATCATACAAATCCAACATATCTTGGATGTTGATGTAGTGGTAGCTGATTTGGTATCTAATGTCGATGAGTATAGGGATACATGTTCGCCTGTGTGTCTGAGGGGTTTGGGAAGACGTGGGTGGCTTTTGTTGCACCTCATGGTGATGATGTCACTATCTGTGTGACGGCTCTGCAAACCTAGAAAATGACAACTATTTTCGACGAGTCTAAGTTTTCCAATAGTAAAATGGCAAGGAAATGTTGATCAGTGGCAAGTTTTCCTAGAATTTAAACTTCGGTCGACGAGGTGAAAATATAGGGGTGGCCATGCTAGCATAACTTTGCGAATAATGTTTTTGTCGGTGCTAAGAGGAGAAAAGCCTGACAGGTTGCAGAGATGCCAACGATTAATATTTGAAAAGGTTGGCAATCATTTATCCCACATGCATAGTGGGGACACCATGTGTCGTGAATAAAGGGAAAAGCTCGTGAAGCTCAAACAAACTTGAGTCCGCCAGATTTTGTAATAAGATTCTAACACCAATTTGAATAATGGTTCATTGGATTGTGTAATGCTAGATTTGTAATGTGTTTGTCAGTCAGATCTATGTATAATGGTGCCAGTTATGCTAATACTGTTGATTAAAATGGAATTTATCGAGTTCTCATAGAATATTCCACCTGCAAGGGCCGAGATTTCACCATCTGGTTCCTACAAAAAAAAATTCTCTGGAGGCCCTACTAGCCTAATTTTTTTCTAAAAATAATTCAAAAAATAGAGAATAATTGTAGAGAAAAATTAAATATAGATCTGAACAAAATAAATGTGCATATCTAATAGATCATACTAGATTTGCAAATCGGGGCCTTCGGCTACGAGTTTGCCAAAAAAAATTGTCTCAAATTTGACTATCGCCCAATTTAGGCGAATTTATAGTTGATTTTCATCGATTTGACACTTCAAAAACAATGGTGAGGTTTATTTTGGTTCTAGAGGCTCCCAATAACTACAAATTCTCTAGATCTAAGTCGAGCTGTCTTTAGAGAGGTGAAGCAAGATCAGTCTCCAATGACTATGAAATGATGCCTTTATGGCTCTAATACCATGTAAGAATTTTCCTTAGGGAAAAATCACCCAAGACTAAGAAGCACAATAACTAGCACAAAAGACCAAAAGAGTATGATCAGAATAACAATATTCAATTTGATTCAATTATATAGTACACTAGAGATGCCTGTAAATAAAGGCCTCTATGATGCATCTAAAATGCATAGGAGTTAGCAACATGATAAGTCTTACAACCAAACACATGTCCACTAAGTGTGGGTTATCCTCCATTAAGCATAGGAGTTAGTGTGATGATGAGAGGATAATACTACAAAGGTGTAGCATGTACAATTATGTTGTAGACACCATGTGCTAAAATAATAGTGCAAACAACTATGTTGTCTACATGACAACTCAGTTGATTATACAAACTCTAGTGATGTAGACACTGTGTGCTTAATTGGAGTTTCTTACTCCAGTTTTGTTAACATGACAACTCATATGAGTGCACAAAGTCCTAGGTGTTTAACCTAAGAAATAATAAAATAGTGCATTTATCCTAAGTAAACTTAAGTAAAGTGTAAATAATAATTATTCATACTAACAATTTTGACCTCAGGATTGGGTGTTTTCTTGATTTTTTTTTATGGCTAGGCCTAGGGCCAAGGTCAAGAAAGGCTTGGGGTTAGTAGTAGCAAGAGGGTTAACCAGAATTGGCAGATTTTGGGCAAGGTGATGGATATAGAACTTATTCATTAAACCCTAGTGGATGAGGTAAAAGGGTTTCGCCTCCTTTCTCCTAGCCTTGAAAATACTATCTTTCAAAGAATCCAACAAAAGGAATGGAAAAGAGATTTGATCCAAATTTCTAAAATGGTTGAGGATGGAGAAATGATAAAATTAAAGTACCTGATATCGGTCCTCCAGAGTTATGTATCTCATAATAGAAAAGAAGATGATGTCCCAGGGCTTAGGGAGGTGTTCCCTGGAAAAACCACCTCACATACGAACCGGTTCTTCATTAAACTAGAAGAATTTTCATAGGCTGGTTTCATCATTGATGCACAATTTTTTGCCTCAATTCTTGCCACCCTTGAGAAATCCACCAACCCTAGCAATAAGATCCTCAATAATTTGAAAACTCATCCCATTTATGACCACCCTTTTGTCATTCCACGAATTGAGGTATTGCACAGATATGTTTGCCTCATATTTTATCATTCCTTCCAAATGGTAATAGGGTACCCTCCTCATAGATAAAAAGTCATCAATTCACTCTTGCAAATGTACTCCTCCACTCCCACAGCTTTAATATAGTCACTAGTGCCCATACTGTCACCCAACTCAACCACCAACTATTCATATTTTTTCACCAACTCCTCTGGATTATCCAACATTGATGAGTTGTAGGTAAAACAATTTTTGAAAGTTAAATAAAATATACTCAAGATGAAAATGTAGAGGCAATATAAATCCATCATAAGGCTGTAAGGTTTACCAAAGCCCAAAAAATCACTTTTCATGGCACATGTGAATTGTCCCTTTCTTTCCATAATTGTACAATGTTAGTTGTACATGTAGTAGGGTATGAGCAAGGTGTCATTATTATCCATTACCTTCATCCTCTTGCAAAATAAATAACATTTGTGCAAGGAGATCATAAAAGTGTATCCATATATAATATTTCCAAATGTAAAATTTATGAGACCTTTTTCTTTCTTTTCCATTTGAAAACTTGAAGACATGTCACTTGGTGTGATGATTCATTTGACAGTGTTAGAAGTACTTTCACATTCCATCAATAGTTTAGTTGATGATAGAATTAGGTTAATGTCCTCCCATTCACTTAGCCTTGAGACACTGTGTCCAAATTTAGCCAACTCATCTACCATGCCATTACCTTAATGGTAAAATGATCCACCTAGATTACCTAGTATTCCTCCATCATCTTACAAATTTCCTCAGTTATCACCTTGATCACCCAACAACTCTAATTGTCCCCTTTAGTGGCTTTGATAATTAACATCAAATCCTCCTCAACCATCAACCTATTAATTCCATGTTTCCTCACAAGTCTCAACCCCTACAAAAGAGCCAAGGGTTCCATTTCATTATTTAAGCCACCCCCATAGTTTCCAATTAATAAGCCATAACCATTTTCCTTGTAGAATTGTGTAAAACACCCCTAGGAGTAGAACTTCCCATCATGGATGAGCCATCTAAATTAAGCTTAAACCATGTCTCATGGGGGTGGGGGTGGGTTCTACACCATATTCTTCCTAGACAAGGCTTTGGAGTTATCAAAAAATGTTCACCATATGGCCCACTCCCCAAGCAAAAGCCCATTTCTTATCAAGTTTACCCAAGGGGTTTAGGTGGGGGGGGGGGGGGGTTCCACTGCCAGATTCCATTATATTCTTTTATGATCCTAATAACTTACTGCACCACCCCCAAACTAGTAGCAACTTTATCCTTGAATATTCTGTTATACTATTCCTTGAATATTAACCATAAGTTATTTAGGTATGGATGGGAAGATGGACCATTATAGTGAACAAATTGTTGCACACATTCATTAGTACACCACTAGATTCCCCATAAGGCAAGTACCTCCCTTCATACCTCCAAGGAAAAAGGGAAGTAAATAAGAAAGTGTAATATAGTTTTTGCATCTTGAAGACAAAGGACACAATAGTTTTCAAGATGACATCTTCTCCTTTGGAGATTGTCCATAGGAAGGATCCACGAGTGCTAAACCTTTCTTCAATCTCTATGGGTCACCACCCCACTAAGGTAACATAGGTAAGCCGACTTTAGCATAAAGGCCCTTAAGGGAGTAACCTTCCAAACCATGGAGTCCTCAATTGGAATAAGGGGGATCTTATAATTTTTTAGTAGGTTTTGAAATTTTAGAGCAAGACCCGCCCCTACAGGAGCCTGGTACTAGATCCCAATCCATTGGTGATTAGGGGTGATATAGTTTTGGGTAATGGATCCATAAGCTCTAGTTTATCTCATGCAATGGGAGGAATTTAGTGTGCTTGAGAGGGTAATCTTGGAGCCATTGATCTTCCAAGAAATCAATGGTGCCACCACTCCCAACAATCCAATGACACCACATCTTTAGAATTTTTTGGGTGTGCACCAAATTATTCCAAATTTTAGAGCCCTGGGGGAGAGATAGGTCCATAGGGCATGATGAAATGATTCTTCTCCAAGGTACTTGGCCCTCACAATGTTGAACAAATTATTTTCCAAATTCATCATCCTCTAGCCAACTTTGGTTAGGAGGTCTTTATTTATATGTCCAATGCTTCTTATATTTAAACCTTTGAGGTCCTTAGGATGACGAACTTTTTCCTAGCTTATCAAACTCATCTTATTTCATTCTTCAATGTCGGACCCTAAGATGTTCCACTATATTTTTTCTAGGATATCTTTGAATTTTCCAAGAAATTTAAAAATGGATAGGAAGTAAATTGAGATGCCTTGCAGGGAGGTAGAGAGAAGTTGGAATTTCCTAGTGCTGCTCAGAATGTTACCTTTCCATGCCACCAATTTTCTTTGGAAGAGTTTAACAAGATCATTCCAAAACTAATTTGAAACTTCTTTAATCATGAGCAGGAGCCCAAGAAAAGTGTCCAAGAGAAACACCTCTTGGAATTCCATAATTCAAATAACCTTACCTCTTAGATTGGAAACAATGTTTTTTGAAATACACTTTTCTTTTCTGATAATTTATGCTTTGTCTAGAGACCTTTGTTTACTGGTTTTATGACAACTTTCAGCTCCATTTGTTCATGGATGAAGGAGATACCAAATAAGAAGGTGTCATCCACAAATTGTGAAATAGTTTTAGGAGGACATAAGGCTACTAGTCTAACACCTCTTAGGCTGCCAACATTGTTCATGGAAACCAAATTTCTACGAAGGACATTAGTCACAATAATGAAGAGATATGGGATAGGGGGTCACCTTGACATAGAACTTGGAACAAAGAGGAAAAACCCTTTAGGAGTCACATTAAAAAACACCAAAAAGGTGACAGTATTAATCATTTTTAAAATAATTTTGATATCATTTTCATTAAAACCATGTTTAAAGATAATAAAAATAAGAAATTCCCTCATAACCTTATCATAGGCTTTGGAAATATCTAGTTTGAGAGTCATGCCTAGATTCTTGCTCCTATCCATAGAGTGTATAACCTCGTTAGTAGTTATGACCACATCTAGAATCTCTCTCCTAGGGATTAGACCATTCTGGTAGGGACCAATCAACTTGTCAAGGAGGGGCTTGATTCAGTTTACCATAATCTTGGCAAGGATTTTATAAATCATTTTTTATAGACTAATAGGTTGAAAGCCCTCTAGATGGCTAGAGTTATTAGTCATAGGGACAAGAACAATGAAGGTTTTGTTGAGTTCCTTTAGTAAATTTCTCATTCTAACAAAGTCTTTAGCAGCATGTATCAAATCATAGTTGACAATATCCTAGAATTCTTGAAAAAAAGGCTAAAGAAAACCATCATGACTATTGGTGTAAATAAGTATTTACTTATTAAACTTACTTAAGTTTACTTAGGTTAATGCATTATTTAATTATTTTGCATTATTTTATTATTTATTTAGGTGAGACACTTAGGAGTTTGTATACTCTCATTGATGTATGCAATTCTAATTATGCACATGGTGTCTACAACACATGAGTATGCATCATTCACTAAGTTGTCATGTTGACAACATAGCTATTTGCACTCCTCATTTAGCACATGTAGTCTACACCACTGATTTGTGTGCTACACCATTATAGGTTTATCCTCACATCATCGCACTTAATTCTATGCTTAATGAATGATAACCCATATCTAGTTGACATGTGCTTGGTTGTATGACTTATCATGTTGTTGACTTCTATGCATTTTAGAAGATCTCCTAAGGCCTTTATATGCAGGCACTCCTAGTGTACTCTCAAGCTGGCATATTGAATAAATATCATTATTATTATCATACTCTATATATTTTGGTCTACTGTGTGCTTGTGTTGAATTCTTTAGTTCTTGGGTGAATTTTGGCCTAAGCTAAATTCTTACATGGTATTAGAGCTGAGGGAGATTCTCTACATATAGCCCTTCAAGACTGTTCATGCTTCAGCACCTTAACACAAATTTGAAGGATCTACAAAAATTGGGAGCATCTAGAGCCAGATCTAACCTCACCATTGCATTTGAAACATCAATTTAGTGAAGATCGACTTCCTATGTTGGGTGAGAGTTGATCCTAAGGCAATTTTTTTTTGCAAATCGAAACTCAGAGGCCCCGATTTGTAGTTTGGATATGGTCTTTTAATTGATCTACACATTTATTATCAGATCTGATTGAATTTAATTTCTTTGTATTTTTGAAATTATTTTTTGAATTACTTTCCTAGTCAGGCATTCAGGCAGAGAATTTTTTAAAACTAAACTGGGTAGTGACACCCCGGCTCGGCTCTATATTTTTTGGTAGAATTTTGGTATTATTGTAGGGTATAATTCATTAATAAATGGGCTAATTAAATCTTGAGCATCTCATACACCTACAAATTTTGCAGACAAATCTGGTGAAGAGACCCACTGCATCGACATTCACATTCTTCCCACTAGTGGCAACACCACCTCCACCAGTGGGCGACCCATCAAATTTTCCATTGCTCATTTGTTTAAAGTCTACTAATTTCATCTTATAAAGAGGAAAGAAGTCCAAAAACCACCCAATGTGGGATTAATCCACATATCCAGGCATTGCCAAAATTAATCCAACATCACTGCAAAATAATCTGGCTTGTCCTCCACTGCACCTGCAAACAATGCTTCCACATGGTAGATATTTATTTGACCAGCCTACAACCAACAATAGACATGCATCCATATGCAGTGCCACATGGCCATTCTATAGTGATATATGAGCTACCACGTGGCAAACAAAACACTATCCATGCCATGCCACATGGTGCCCCTCCAGCGATACACATATCTAGCCATGATGTACAACAACAGACACATGGCGACTACATAGCCCAACTTGCATCCAAATCAGTGCCAACTCATATGACATGTGAGCATTGACTAACCAACAATCCTACTGTCTAAGTTATTTCCTATTCAGTAGTCGTACCCCTATCACATCAAATTTTTTGTACATTCAGTACGGATCTGTACAGTACGGCGAGACATGTTATTTGCCACATCATTGGGGCCCAAATTTTTTTCTAATGTCATCAATTTAGGGCATTAAATTTGATGACCATCTGGATGTCAAAATAGGCCAAAATACAACTATTGTGATGGATGTATGACCGTCAAATTTAACCTCATCATTCGCTGATGCAACCCCTCTCCAGATTGATTTTGGTTTTCGCAGTCCAACTTTGAGAGGCCATAACTTGGACATCCGGACTCCAAATCAGGTGTGAACATTTTTGAAATTGGGTAAAATTTTCTAAACTTTCCAGTGGTTAGCTATTTACTAGTTTTGGTGCATTATTTTGTTCAGAAATTGCATTTTTTGGTGACTGTACTTGCATAATCCTACATTTTGCAACTTCAAATGCTCCGTATAGGCACATCTAGAGTCAAAAATAGGTTCCATTTTTTTCAAAAGTGTGTTATTTTTTTTACACTTTCTAGATCTACAATCAAGTTGTAGGGTTATGTGGAGAAAAGTGTCACTTTCAGCAATAAGGCCTTTCTTTGCTTTGTAATGCTACATAATTGTAGCACATTGTAAAGTTTCAGATTTGTACTCCATATACAGGTTGTAAGAAAAAAAATTAGAAGTCCAAAAAGGCCAAAATTGGCAAGTGGCCCATTGTAATCACACTACTGATAAAGTGCCCAAAGCATCTATTTTGGGGGGGTTTCCTAATTTAGTGAAAAGGGGGGGTGTTCTTGGTGTTGTGTTCTCCCTTTTCTGCACTTTTCTTTCATTTTTTGCATTATGGGAAACTTTAAGTTTCCTAAATTAACTCCTCGTAACTATGCTACATTGTCAATCAAAATGTGGTATCACCTAATGCATAATAGAGTTTCACAATATGTAGATGATACTCTTCCTAAACTAGCAAGTGATAAAGTATCAAATAGTGATATTTTAGATTGGGTAGCCATGGATAGGAAATTCCTAGGTGATATATGTTTGAGGGTTGATGATAAGATCATGTATCAAATCAAGAAGTGTTCTACATCTAAGGAAGCTTGGGATTCCCTCGAAAACCTTTATGAAAAAGTGTTTGAAGAGGATGCTTTCAAAATAGAAGATGAGCTTTTCTTCTTAGATCCTAATTCATATGATTCAATATAGGATTTCATCATCAAGGTAAATGAACTAAGGACGAAGCTTACTAATTTTGGGAGTTCTATCAAATATGACAGATTGATCTACCTCATACATAACAAGCTACCATTAGAGTATTCCACATTTGTCTCTTCTTTTAACACCTCTAAGACTACCTTAGGTTCTACCTATAAGAAAGTCATTTTTGATGAATATGTTAAACTGTTGGATGATGAAGAAAAGAAGTTTAAATCAATGGAGATTCTCAAATCACCTTAGTCTAAAGCATTAGTGGCAAACAATGAGGGTTCTCAAAATTTAGCTGGACATTCTTCAAATAAAGGAAAGGGTAAGAAGAAATGGAAGAAAAAATCAGAGGATACAAAAAATACAACACCACAATCCAATCAACAAGGCAAGTCCTCGAATTCCAACAAGAAAGGGGACAACAATAAGGAGAAAAAGAAGTATGCTTATTGCAAGAAATTAGGTCATGAAGAGCATGAGTGTTATCTTAAAAAGATTGATGAGTTGACCAACATCATGAAGAAACATAATGTTCCAATGCCTAATGCTTATAAGGGGAAAGGGTCTTCTTTAGATTCCAAGGGCAAAGGGCAAGCATTCATGGAAAATTCACACTCTTCAAAGGAATGGATATTTGACTCATGTGCCTCTTATCATATGGGTTCTTCAAAGGAGTATTTTTCTTCAATGAAGGAGTCCAAGGCACCACACATCTTCATGGGAAACAATATCAAAATGGAAGTTGAAGGAAAACAAAATGTGGAAATGGAAAATGGAGAGTTTGAAGATGTTCTCTATGTTCCAAATCTAAGTTCAAATCTCCTATCAATCTACCAAATCACTCACCTCAGAGATGGACATAGAGTTGAGTTCCTTCCAGACTCAATAAAAGTTCATAGTCTAAAAGATGATTCCTTGGTTGTAGTGGGGAAAGTGAATCATAACAAGAGGTTGTACTCTTTCTCTCATTTTGTGCCCAAGTCTCCTTCAAAGGCCTTGTTAACACAATCAAATTCAAACATGCAATTATGGCATGAGTGGTAGGATCATCTTGACTACTACTACATTCAACAACTTTGCACAAACCAAATGGTCAAAGGTCTACCTCAAATCAACTTTTCTAAGGGTGAATGTTTAATAGATTCAATGGATATGCATCCAGAAGGGAAGTTACAAAGAGGGGAGTTTTCAAGAGCAACAGGTGTTCTGTAGATGGTTCACATGATATTAGTAGGTCCTTTTGCATTCAGCTAGGGTCACTATATATTGACTTTTGTTGATGACTTTTCAAGGTTCACTTGGGTCACTTTCTTCATAACAAGAATGAAGTGTTGGAAAAATTTGTAGCCTTCAAGACTCGTGTAGAATAGAAATCCAGAAAGGCCATCAAAATTCTCTGAATGGATAGTGGAAGCATGTATGTGAACAAAAGACTTAAGGACTTTTGCAGACTCTAGGGCACCAATCTTCAGACTGCACCAACATTCAGTCTACATAAGATAGATGTTGCATCTTTAAGGATCCAAATTCTTAAGTCTATGTCATGCATGAAACATGCCAAGTCTCTAGATCCATTGTTAGAAGTCAAAGAAATCTCTAGTGCCACTCACATTCTTAATCATCCTCCTTATCTAGCCTTAGATGGCGAAATTCCTTTTGAGGCATGGTGCAGTAGAAAACCTATTCTGACACACTTCAAAGTCTTTGGTTGTCTTACATGGGCAAAGATATCTTCTAGGGGATGCAAGGCATAGTCATATTAGCCTTGTACCTTCATTGGTTATGAAGATGGTGTGAAGGCATAGAGACTTCTAGATCCTAAGAAACATCAGATTTTTGTGGAGAAGGATGTATATTTTGAGGAAAGTTCACCCAGATTGTCCTCTACTCTTCTTCATACATTATATAGTATGGAAACTGATAGTGACACCAATAATAGTGCTTCAATAGATTCAAACACATGGGATTCTATTGATAGTTATAGTGAGAGGTCACTTCATCAATCTAGTTTGAATGCATACATTGCCATAGTGATAGGTCCAGAATACTAGGGTACATCCAATCTTCTAGATACAGGTGCAGTGATAGATTTGGGGGATAGTATTGATGATTTGCCTCATCTTCTTGATGTAGAAGCTCCTTCTTCAATTGTCACAAGGATTCCATCTAACCTTCTTGTTCATTCTCTACATGATCAATCATCACAGGTTGAAGTGATTGTGGATACTTATGATGAATAGTTGCAGGAGGGTTTTCCATTAGTTGTAGAGATAGACAATTCTTTGGGATAGGTTCTTTAGCCACTTGAGTAGGTTTCAGAGACATCACTTATTCATGGGATTATTTCTTTGCATAGCAGAAGCATCTCATTTGTACCTTTGGCATTGTTGCTTCCTAAAGGGAGGAACACATTCTACAATCTTGGATTAGCTTCTTCATCAGAGTAGCCACTTTTTGGTATTCTTCTTTGGGAAGGGGATCCTATCCTATCTCTCTTCCTCTTCTCATTCTCTTATGTATATACTAGATGTATGTTGTAATGGGAGGGTCTTGATTACTCCATCCATCCATACATCCCTATTCATCTCTCTTTTTGGAGGAGAGTTTTTCCCATGAGGTTTTCCCGCTTTCTCTCCTTTATGAGAGATTGCATTTTCATTATGTACATGGGTACCTAACATGGGTCTAGGAGCCAGGACCCATCCTACATTGCATCCTAGATTTCATAAGCTTAAGGGAATTCCCCTAAGTTGCACTAAAGGGGGGGTGTTGGTGTAAATAAGTATTTACTTATTACACTTACTTAAGTTTACTTAGTTTAATGTATTATTTAATTATTTCACATTATTTTATTATTTATTTAGGTGAGACACTTAGGAGTTTGTGTACTCTCATTGATGTACACAACTCTAATTATGCACATGGTGTCTACAACATAGGAGTATGCATCATTGACTAAGTTATCATGTTGACAACACAATTATCCACACTCCTCATTTAGCATATGTTGTCTACACCACTGATTTGCATGCTACACCATTGTAGGCTTATCCTCACATCATTGCACTTAATTTTGTGATTAATGAAGGATAATCCATATCTGGTGGACATGTTCCTGGTTACATGACTTATCATGTTGCTGACTTCTATGCATTCTAGAAGCTCTCCTGAGGCCTCTATATACAGGCACTCCTTGTGTACTCTCAAGCTGGCATATTGAATGAATATTATCATTCTGATCATACTCTATCTATTTTGGTCTACTATGTGCTTGTGTTGATTTCTTTAGTTCTTGGGTGAATTTTGGCCTAAGCCAAATTCTTACAATCACTAAGGGCTTTGTAATGATTCATGCTAAACACAACTTTTATGACTTCATCCTCCTTGACTTTAGCAGTCATGTACTCATTAATATGGTTATTCAAAATAGGGTGAAAAGATCTCAAAATATCATTTTGCATGTTATGTTCACCTGCATAGTAGGGGGGTTATAGAGCTCCTTGAAATAGAGATAGAATTCACACTATCTCCTCTATATCAATAATCTCTTGACCATTATTGTCCACCAACAAGTTTATGGTGTTATAATTTTTTCCTTCTTGACACCAATCTATGTAAAAAAGGTTGTGTTTTAGTCACCCTCCTCCAACCACTAAACTCTTGATCTTTGTTTCTGGAAAACTTCCTTCAGATTTAGGAGTGTCTTCCATAAGTTCTAACACTCCCTTTCCTCCTACTATTTCTCAACATTAGTATTTTCCTAAATAAGTTGGATTTGGAGGGATTCCAACTTCTTCTGAGTAGATTTCTTTTCTTTGGAGATATTTCTAAATGAAGATTTTCTCCATCCCTGCACTTCTTTTTATATTCTTTCAAGTTTGCTGGTTATACGAAACATGGTCATTCCCTCCATTGGGTACTTGCACCACCACACAATACAATCTCTGAACTTGGTGTATGAGTGCCACATGATTTCATATCTAAAAGGCCTATGTCTGGTAGGTTGATTCTTCAACCAAGAGAACACTAATATAGAGTGATCTAAAATGATCCTTGACTCCACCTTTAAAGAATAATGTTGAAGAATGTCCCAACCAGAAGAAATAAGATCCCTATCAATTCTAAATCAAAATTTTTCCCAATCTATTATTTGACCAAGTGAATGCAAGACCCTAAAGATCAATATCAATCAAGTCATTTCTTCCAAGAAAGGCTTCCAAATATTTTATACTATAAGAAAAGTCTTCGAATCCCCCCAGTTTCTCCAATGGATATAGAGTGGTGTTAAAATCCCCCATGCATACATTTTTTTCTTGTCTCATAGTCTCAGTCACTTTAGTAGCCTCATCATAGAAAACTAGTCTACCATTCCTAGTGTTGCAGGCATTGAAATTGAAAAAATTCCAACTAGGAACATGGGAGGTGAAACTCATGGCCTCGAAATGGGGATTAATATAGGTGACTATTCGCACCACCATGTAAAGATTCCACATCATGGAAATACCACTAGAGGCACCATTAGCCTCACTATAAGAAAATTTAGCCATTGGCCAAATGTCAGTAGCAACTCTAGAAAAAACTTGCTCAATCATTTTAACTTCCTGCAAAAGAATCAAGCTAGAATTTGTTAGGATTTAACCATGGATAGAAATAACAATTACATGCAAATATAAACAATATCAAAAAATATTAGATCACATAGAAGAGAACACAAGACACCAACACATAGAAGAGAACACAAGACACCAAGGTTTAACATGGTTAACCCAATCCCTAGGCTAAGTGCACCAAACAGTGAGTCCAATATTATTATCATCCAATGATTACAACCTGATTACAATCTGTAATCCCTTACAGCTCAATGCCTCTGCAAGAAGAAATTTTTGCATCACACATAATGAAAACCCCTAGCCCTAAGCTCTTTTATATAAGTATTTTTACCATTTTAGGGTTATAATTAATAATTACATGTCGGCCCAAAATCTTAATAAAATAGAGCCCAAATTTTTTCCTAGGATGATGCCCCGAGCCCCAAAGAATTATCAAGTATCTATAACACTTCCCTTATTAGTCACCACATACTAACAGACTTAAGCTCTATTATCTTTTTTTTAATTTTATACTATTTCTTGGGGCTATTTAGCCCTCTCACATTCTGAGATATGAGCTTCATCTTTTATGATATTGAGTTTCCTTTAGAGGTTTTTATTTCCCCTATGCTATATCCTTCTATTTTTCCTTTTGACGGGTGTTCTTGGTCAGAGGTCATCCAATCCTTGTGGATGACCCTACATCTACCCTATATCCTCCTTTACACTTCTACTTTGGGACCGTCTATTCAGCATCATTGTTGAGAAGGTAAAGATTTGGTAGCTCAATTATGGGAGAAAGCATAAATTCAACAATACCTTGAAGTGAAACCATTAGGGTGCCATCACGAAGTGGTGATGCATTCCCCAAGAGGAGGGTTGAACAACATGGATTAGCACCACTTTCAACTTCCATCACTTTAATCATCTATCCTTCCTCGAGTTGGAATAGTTGTAGAGTGAGTGTGTAAAAAATATCGCCCTCTTCATGGTCAATAATATCATCTGTAACAATTTGGACTTCTCCACCCTATTCAATAGGCTCCACCTTCATAGGGGTCTTACCTTCTCACCATTTTTTCTAGGGGTTTCAATTAGGTCCTAAGAGGCCTAATTCACTAGGCTTTCAGCCTTTTCAACCATCTCAGTAGCTTTCAAGATTTCAACCACCACCACTCCCAGTGAGGACACTTTGTCTTTGAGTTTCTCACCCTTTAGGAAATCCATAACCAAATGACCAAACATGTTGTACTTTTGGAAAAAGGTGGCTCCATCCTCATAGATTATTGGTTGTGATCGGTTACCCCATCTACATTTTGGTGAGCTATTGTTGACAAGTGTTTATTCATTCTAACATTGATATAGAATCTAGCAAAACCTAGTTTAGTTCTAGAGCTAGTCATATTGTCCATTTTGATGAACTAATCAAAGGAGATGCCAATCCATCTAAGCACCTACTCATCTTAGACTTATAAAGGGAGACTAGGCAATCTTATCCAGGCCAGAGCATACCATTAGAGGTCCCTCTCATGGTTGAATCTTGGTTCCAATTTTTCCATCAACAAGGGGTGTTTGCCAAAATTCTAGGAGCCTTCCATGACCAAGTCATGATCCTTTTCCACAATAAAGTTGAATAGGAAGAGGGGGCCAATCATAGTAGAGATGGAAACAAAGTAAGAGATTTTCCACTTCATAGAGCACCACTTCTTTACCATATCAACTATAGGTAGGAAAGAGATGAACTTTCCAACAAGGAAAATGGTAACGCTCGAGGTGATCAAGTCCACCACTAAATCTAGAAGAGAAATCATGGGACCAGTGGCCCTTGAGGAGATCACAAGTTTTAGCCCAGAGTCCACAAGAATCTTGGATTTGACAAAAGCCTCTAACCAATTTGACTTAGGGGACATCATCATGCAGATGTCAATAGGGGACCACTGATTGTTTTGGGGGCCAAACAAGCATAGTCATTAGAAAAAATGCAAGGTTTCATCAAAGTAATATCTTCTTGGAGTAGGTCATGAACATTTTGGATCTTAGCACATAAAACTAGTTCCAAATTGAGACACACAAGCCTCGTCGGCTCTACTAGGGGGGTAAAGGTGGGGGACCATCCCCTTGAGGTCAGAGAGGGCATAGAGCTTGGGAGGAAGCCAAGAGCGAGGAAAGAGTATATGTAATTTTAATTTAATAATACATTAATACTATATTGTAATTGTTATTATATAAATTAAAATAAGATAGTATTTAATAATACTAACTTATTATTATGTTATGCTTAATAAGAAATAATAAAATCCAAAATTTATTGTATTAACTTTTAAAAAAATTTATAAAATTTATATTTACATAAAAAAAATATTATTTTATTAAAATTTTCTATAATTTTTATTTAATGTATATTTTAAAAATATTGTGAAATAGTTGTAATGCGTAAAGAAGAAAAACCTTTTGGACTATAAATAATTCACAATTGTTAAATTTGTAAAATTACTTTGTAAATGATAATTTGATAATAATATTGTTAGATTGAAGTGGATCCAACATCAATATCTTATAAGTGTTTTTTTCTCTTAAGGATATGTTTATGATATTAATTTACTATTGATGTTATAATCTCCATCTTATATAACTTGAGCATTTCTCCACTTATAGTGTATTCACATCAATATTGGATGTTACAATTATTATTGATTTTATATAGTTATGATAGAAATATAGATTATAGACACATTGGAAGTTTCAATTATTATCGATTTTATATAGTTATTTTACAAATATAGATTCTAGACACATTGGACAAAGTCTCCTTAATCTTGAAAGAGTAGAACTCAAATAATTACAAAGCTGATAAAGAAGTTGAACTTATTATGCATAATATAAAGTGGCTATAGTTTCTCAAAGGCATGCTAAAAATAGAGTGAAAAAAAGAAATCTCCAAAAATACAAATTAAAAGGCTATATGATAATAGATCATGAAAATTTTTCCATGTTGACCATAGAGAAGAAATAAGCACCAAAAATCACATTAGAAATTTAGAAAAATAATATGTTTGCTTAATACATTAATCATGATATTAAATGCAGATTCAATTTCAAAGAACAATAAATGTAAACATAAGTTGTCTGTAGAAGAAGAAACATAGAAAATGGTGTCTTAAATATGTTCTCAATACCCTTGAGCGAAACTAACATAAATACAAGTATACAAGATAAGAGAAACCATAATTCAAGTTGTTCCATCAATGAATTCATGAAGATGGAGGAGGAATTTACTTGTGAAAGACAACCTTAAATAAACCTTCGAAATCTTTATATCCAATCCATAAGTTGAGTAGTGAAAAATGAAAGTGAAAAATGTTTTTTTTTTCCCTCTATTTTTTTAATTTTTAACATAGAACTGATACTTTAGGATATTATGTTACTTCTTACTTTTTTATAAGTAAAGATTAATTAATAAATATAAAATTTTGATGTAAAAATAATTACATAACTTTGTAAAAAAATGTAATTACCACTTTGAGGAATTTTAACATGTAAATTTTTTAATAAAAAATAAATCTAAAAATAATTAAATATATTGGTTATGAACCAATTTGCATTTAATGAGAGGTTAATTTATGATCAGATGTGATTGTCATGCATTTGAGGATTTTTTTCCCTCTATTTTTTTAATTTTCTAACATAGAACTGATACTTTAGGATATTATGTTACTTCTTACTTTTTTATGAGTAAAGATTAATTAATAAATATAAATTTTGATGTAAAAATAATTACATAACTTTGTAAAATAAATGTAATTGCCACTTTGAGGAATTTTAATGTAAATTTTTTAATAAAAGGTATTCTATATGTCATTTTAATTAAATCTAAAATAAATCTAAAAATAATTAAATATATTGGTTATGAACCAATTTGCATTTAATGAGAGGTTAATTTATGATCAGATGTGATTGTCATGCATTTGAGGATTTTGGATGACTTATCCATACAATAGGTAATATTGGTATTATAGGTATTTATTTATTGATTTATTTTTTAAGAGGGGTAAATGCTTTGACCTAGAGCTATGAACTAGTGAGGCCAGAAATGGGGGACCTCATCCCCATTAGATTTGAACCTTGATGACAAGGATAACAAGTCAACAACTTAACCATCACAACATGTCACTATTGGCAATATTATAGGTATATTTTAGAAACTAGAAATTATTTTAATTTTTCAATATGATATAAATTTATGCTAAATGAAAAACAAAATAAAATATTAAAGAATAAAAATGTCCTATATATTTGAATTTTAGATGTTAGATTTATTATGAAAATAATAGTCTGATAAGTTAAAATTAAAAAAATACATACAATTTAGTTCAATTTTAGAATTAAAAAAATCTACACACAAAAACGAAGATATAGATTAAAAGTGTTGCTTATTTATAGATTAATTACTATTTTCCATTTTCTACTAATGCCTAAACAACATAAATTTACTTTTTGATTTTAAATATATTAATTATTTATTTAATTTTAGTAAGTATAATAAAAATAGAAATATCAAATCACTTTAATGCAAATTTATCTAATATATTTACTATCAAATATGATTAATATTTTAATAATTCTAACCCTAATCTTATATAAAAACAAAATTATAATTATAATTACAATTATAAATCAAAACCCAACTCTAATTCTAACACCACTTCTATGAAATTTTATATGTCTAATCCTATTAGTAAACAATAAGTGAGCTTTTAGCATCTTCCAAAATCCACTCCCATCTTGAATGAAAAATTAAGACCACTTGATAAAGAAGTGCCACATAGTGGCTTATATTTGAGTAAACTATAATAGTTTAATAAAATGGAATAGTATAATAAACTTAAAATAGTTTATAAAATGGAATAGTATATTAAACTTAAAATAGTTTAATAGTTTAACTTTATTTGATTCTAATGATAATATTTAGAGTAATTGAATTTAAATTTGAATATTTTTCATAAAATTCTAGATATAAAAAATACTAATATTCAATTTCTAATTTAAAAAAATTATCATTCTATTGTTAAAAATAATTTCATATTTAATATTTTAAAAATAAAATATTTTTTAATATAAAAGTTTTCATTAATTTATAATTTATAATATAAATATAATGATCTATCTTAGCTATTAATTTATTATTATCATTTGTAATATAAATATATAGTCAGTATCTCTTCATTTGAATTCAAAATTTGATTCATTTAATATTTTCATATACCTATCCTTCCTAAAATATTGCCTCACGATATGGGTATGCTTTCCTACAAATTTGCTCCTATAAGACCCAAACTTATAAGCCAATCATATTGAAATAAAATAATTTTATGGATTTTAGAAATTAAAATTCTTTTATATATACATTAGAAAAATTGTAAATTGAAATCTAAAATAAAAATATTTAGATGTGATTGGTTGCAATAAGAGAGATTAATCACTACTTAAATAGGAGTGATTGCAATAGTATATTGCCTATGACAAATACAATAATTCCTTAAACCCACCCCTAAAGCTTATGCTAAATAAAATTGAATATTAATTTATAAAAAATCTAAACAAATTAACCTAATCCTATATTGTGCTATTATTTAAGTGTATATCAAAATCTTAACCCTAATTTAATCCAACTTGAAAAATAAAACTAAATATAACTAAACCTTACCTCAAACTCAAAATCTAATCTAAGTATATTAAAACAATGGATATATCTCAGTCCTACATAAAAATGCAATTATGGTGAAAGATTGATCTTAATTAATGCTTATTAGTCCCTGCCTTTGATACTATTACTTTCATTCAATTCAAATTTTCAATTAAATTGACCAATCAACTCATAGGATTTAAAAGATTAAAAGAAACTTCAAATGTTTATATTTTTTCTAATTTTTCATTATTTTATAAATCACATTCAATTCACTCTATTGAACCATTTTGTTTTTGGTAGGGAGAAAATTCAATTTTCTCCAACAAAAATACAAATATTTTCTAACAACTCTATCATGCATTAATGAATGTATTAATTAAAACTTTATATTTTCCACATTTGTGACAAGTTCATTAGATTTTCAAAAAAATAATATTTTTATCTTCCACCTCACACCAATTTGAACAAAAGTGAATGTCTAATCAATATTAATTATCACAATTTTATTTTTCTTACCAAATTCAAATATAGAGTTAAATATTCTATATTTCTTATTTTAAATATATTTCTTAATTTTACATTGAAGTTTATTTTTGTCAATTGTAAAATGCTATTTCTTCAAGTTTACACTATGTTTTACTAGCCACTATTTTACAATCTTGAATTAATTTTTTTAATACCATTTTACAAATTGTTAAACTAAAACTAGCCTTCAAACTTACTAGATATTTTGTTAGTTTGAATTAAGTAATCAAAAATCTATTTTTTTAAATTAAATATTTCAATTTACAATTGAATTGGTAGAAATGAGTAGTTCATTCATATAATATAATTTCTATTGTTATTTATATATTTCTCAAAATAATATAATTATTAATATTTTTAAATTCCAGTTAACTCTCTCTATCATTCTACCTTTGCTTATCCTTATTAACATATGATCATTCTCTCTTTAGCTCTTTCTTTCTATCCTTCCTTTCCATCTATAAATCTCTATTTTCCTTATTTTCCAATTATTGGCTGTAACTTTGACGAATTGCATCTCTTGTTGAAGTTGTTTCCCATTCTCAAAATTTTCTAAACAATCACAGGTAGTTGAGGTGACAAGCTACTTTGTTATATACAAAACTACTATGACCAAGCAATTCCAATATCTCACCCCAACTTAATTTACTATAGTAGGTTATTTTATTTGTGTTCTATTCCAAATTGTTAAACCCTTTATTCATGCTAATATCAACTTTCACGAAACATCCAAAGAATCCAACATTGCTCGGGTCATTTCAACATTCTATTTACACCATTTTGAACATAAAATTTTCAACATATAGATATTTTAAAATCAATCACCTTATCTTACCTTGATAAAGATGAAATGATGAGTAGTTTTGAAATTAATATTGTTAGGTTGATAATATAATTCTTTCCATGTGAAACAAGGGGTGCAAGCGCCAAAGTTCTTTCCTTTAGTGTGATGGGTTTTGAGGTAAGAGTCGAATCAAATTATACATATAAACTTTTGAACATTTAATGACGATGACATATTCATAAACTACAAGCTTACTAAAAATTGTACACAAATTAAGTGCATACGAAATTTGATTTGGTGAAGGAAATAATAATGAAGAAAAGATTGCATATTGTTTCTCCTTTGTGTGGTTTTCAATTAAATTACGTGTTGACTGGTTTTAAATTTATAATTGATTATATCATAAAGGTTAAGTCACTTTTGCACAACTTGGAACTTGGTTGAATGTTTCAATCTGGGATGCAAAATTAAATATACATATTTTTGTTAGAAGTATTTTTTGTATTCTTACATCTTTAGAATGTAAATCAACTATTGCATTAATCTTTAAACTTAAATTTACAACTAATAAATAATAAACAATTTAAACATAAAACAATAGATAATGATACAAGTAGAAAAATGCATTTTATTGTGGAGTTTTTTAATATATTAAAATTTAATTTATAATTTATTATATAAAAAATATTTTCTTATTAGAAATGTTATAATAAAAATTTAGATCATCAATAGTTAACACTGTTCACATATTTATATATTTAAAATAAAAATACTAAAAAATTAAGAAATAAACAAAGTTGAAAAAAAATTTATAGTATTTTTATCTATTTTTATAATATTGCTAAGCATTTTATATTTTCTAAAGTGATTTTATTTATTTATCTTGGTGAATTGTATGTGGCAAAATTATAGATAAGATAGGATTGATTGGGATGAGAATAAACAAAACAAAAAGAAGTAATTAAGCTCTTTTAATGGTCTTGTACCATACACAATAAATTGTATTAAATGATGATATGATATTTTTTGCTAATTAAATTTTAAAAATAATAATTTTTTCATTGCCTTTTTTGAGAGTAGCCAATAAAAATTTAAATAAAAAGCATTATTTATATATTTTAATTCATTAAAAATTGCCAAACTTTACCAAATCCAATAGTCTTTAAAAAGTATTAGACATGATTGAATCAAATTAATTTTTTCTGTATAAAACAATTCAAAATAGTTTTGTGTCATAGGAAAGAACTAATAAATGTGACATGAATCTGGGAAAAGGTTAGTTTTAACCCCAAAAAATCATTTCTATGTTCATATACGATCATTTAAAAAAAAAAAAATAGTCCCTTCCTTATATTAAAAAAAATACAATAAAGTTACATATTCACAAAAAAAAGGGGCAAGGGGAAACATGATCACCTCATGAGTTCACATGGCCTAAGGCCATATATCAACTATTCATAAAAAAAACTTTAGAAAACATAAAAAGCCTCAAGCTACCAGTGTAGTGCCAGCCGAGGGAGGAGGGTCCTTATCATCAGAACCCCACCTAGGGGTGGGGTGTGTAGATGGCTCAAGGGGAGCCCATCAGTCATTAGTAGCAACATTATCTTCTACTTTTTCTCCCTTAGGCCTACAAGGAGAAATGGCTAAGTCTAGCCAATGAAACACCCACTTGGGGTCTAAATGCGTAGAGGGCCAATCGGTAGTAGGAGCAGCAGGAGGAGCCATTAGGGACCACCTCGATTTAGAATTTTGAGGAGGTGAGGTAGAGCAGTGCCGACCACAAAAGCCCCCTAAAGAGCAACACCAACCAAAAGCACCACCGCTTGGAGAGTGGTGCAGTTGAGAGTGAGGTGTGTGTGAGTAGCAAGTAGAACTAGTACATCCTCAATGGTGACCATAAGGAGGGGTACAGTCACTGGAGGCCAAATCTGGCAGAACATTCAAGCTACCATATAGTGGGCATTTTCACAATGTGTCAATAGCTTCTATAGGTGAGCCACCTCTAGAGCCACTTTATCTATTTGTACTTGAATCTGCAATATGACATTGTTATAAATACATGCTTTAGTGCACATAGCAACATTAATGTCAAGTATGTTATTAGCATAAATAATTTCAATGCAATCTTTCCAAATGGTAAATAAGATCTCCAATTTGAAAGCATGCCATGTCTGGGAGTACTTGAAGGGAATCTGAGTGTTGTCACCTAAAACAACCATATGCCAAGAGAAGGCTTTTGGGTGGAAGGGGCAAAAGAGATCATGGATTCACTGGTAGTAACACTGAGCCAATCAACAGAACCAAAAAATGTGCAAAAAAGTCTTTGGTTGACCATAGAAAGGGAAACAGGGGTTAGGAACACCTAGATGCCATTGTAGGGGTCCCAAAGGAAAGCCCTGGAAAAGAATACACCAAAAAAAATGCATAATTTTAGGCTTAGTAATGGTTTTCCACATAGTGGAGAGCCTATGACTCTAACCATGGTGAGAAGATTGCAAATTCCATCTTTGGTTGAGAACTTCAACCATGGGCAGCTAAGGAACTAGCCATCGATAGCCAAGCCTAGGCTTATAGCTAGTTACCAGGGTGTTTGGATACCACTTCTAGTATTTCTACCAAGGGTGAGAGGGTTGAATGCCAATTTTATGTAACAAATTTGGAGGCACCGCAAAAACTAGAAGATCAAAAGTCTGGTGATTTGGATGAGTGAGCTGAAATTGTACTTTCATGTCCTCCCATGAGCATAAGGTTATTGTAACTCTGGAGAAAAAATCTTTAGGGATTCTTATGCCGCATTTTTAAAAATGCAGAGCACTAGCCCCATGCACTCTAGCTAGGGGAACACCTTGGATAGCAAATAATGGTGACCACTAGAGATTGTGTTGGTTCATGGAAAGCCCATCTTTGAATCCATCACTAGCCCAACAAAGCTAGGGTTTAGTTGCTTCACAGGCTTTCCAAATACTCTTGGCAACAAAAGTTCCCTAAATTTGAACAAGTTTACTGGTCACAAGAAGGGTTTGAAAACCAATCCCCTTCCAAGCTAGTTGGTGAACCAAAATGCCAGAAGAAATGCAGTGCCGCAACAAAATCTTCCAAGCATCATTGTCAGAAAGAGCTCAGATAACCACTTTGTAAGAAAGAGCAATACCTTGCTTCTAGGTAGACAACAAGCCTAGGCCACTAGACTCTTTGGAAATGCAACAAAAATCCTAGGAAACTCTATGAAAGCCCTAGTGAGAAGCATCTGAAGCCTAGAGGAAATCATGTAATAGGTACTCAAGTTTGAGATAAGAGGCCTTTGAAGGAGTCCAATAGGAGGAGTAGTGCACATGGGTGGCGACCAACACTTTGGAACAAATTTGGAATTTTCCCACAAGGGAGAGAGGTTTGATGATCCAATATTCTAGCTTCTTCTCTATTCATGCAAGGACCACATTCTAGAGCTCAACGATAGAAGCTTGGAAGGCAAAAGGGATGCCTAGAAAATGAAAAAATTCATCATGTTGGACATATTTCCATTGATATTACCCAAGCCAAGTAGATAGGGGAAGGAAAAACTGCCTTTAGCAGAAGGTTTTGTGCCACTATATAGCAGACCCTGAAGCAAGACAGAAGGTGTCAAGACATTATGGAGAAGAGGCAAAATTCTCCTCATCCTTAGTGAGAGTGAGGAAGGAGTCATCTACAAAATGGCCATTCACAAGTTGATCAGGGAGTCTAGAAGGGAAGTACCATAGACCCTCCCTTGTGAGATGGCATTTGTGAGCAAGTACCCAAAACCTTTAGAAGCCAACACATAAAGAGAGGGCACAAGAGGGTAGCCTTGAAAAATTGAACGATAAAGCCCAAAGGCTTGAGATTGGTAGGCATTGATGGAGATGAAAGTAGAGGCATCCCCAAAAAGCATCTGGATTGACTACAAAAAACTAGGGCCAAACCCAAGTGCTTGAAGCATTGCAAGAATAAAAGGTCACTCTATCCGGTCATAAGCTTTGGAAAAATCAATCTTGAGAAAGATGGTATGTTTCTTGGAGTGTCGACCCCATTCCATCCCTTCCCATACAAAAATTATATTGTCTAGGATATAATAGGATTTGATAAAAACCCATTTGTTTAGGATGAATAATCTGAGGAAGAAGATGACAGAATTTAAGAGAGATAGCCTTGGTAGTGATCTTGTAAGAGAAATTCAACAAGGTGATGGGCCTCTAATTAAATATATCTTTAGGGTCACCTACCTTAGGTATGAATTTGGTATTCCCCTCATTAATAATATTTCCTAAAGAGCAGGAATTGTAGGTGTCAAGGTAAACCTTATGCAAGTCTAGTCCAATCTCTTTCCAAAAGACTTTTCAAAACTCACAAGAGAAACCATCACAACTAGGGGCCTTATTGTCTGCCATGGAGAAAAAAACTTCCTTGAGGTCCACTAAAGTGAGATTCTACTCACAGAATGCATATTGTTCTGGAGTGAGCCTTTTAGGAGTGACATGTAAACAAGCCTGCAAGGCTTGATTTTGGACTTTCGAAGGGCCTTACACCATGAAAAACTTTTTATAGTGGCGAACAAAAGCTTGGAGAATGTTAGGAAGCTCACAAAAGGATTGTTGACCCTCTCGAATGTGTTTGATCCCCTCTGCATAATAGAAAGCCCTCAATGCATGAAAAAATTCCTTGGAAGCTTGATCTCCAACCTTTAGCCAATAAAGAAAGGCTTTGAGTTGAGCTCCCCAGGCAGTATAGTTGTCCACAACCTTCTTCTGGTGGTAGAGTTTGGCAAGCCAAACCTAGAGATCTATGTCAAACAGATTCATGGCTAGAGCTTTAGTGGCCATACAAAGATCTTTGGTAGTGGCCCCATATGATCTCTTGCTGTAAGTGGCCAATTGTTTCCCATAAATGTGAAGAAACCTTGTAGTATGAGTGATGGCATCATTCCATCACTAAATCCACCCAAAGGTGGAATGGGGCCTAGGTTCAAGATTCCAAGTTTGTAAAATATGAGAGGGGGTGGGTGGATGTGACAGTAAGAAGGAATTAAGGTAAAACTAAGTTTTAAATAATGAGGAGGGTTGGAATGCCAGCTAATGGAGAAGTGAATGGTAAAATGGTTAGAAAGAGTCACATCAGGGAGTGGAGTGATAGGTAGCATACTCGTGTGTGAAAAGGAAAAAAAGGACTAAGTAGAAATCATAACATGGTCCAACCTTTTAAGAACCCTATTAGATCCCTCTCAAAAGTTAGACCAAGATTACCCGACACATCAGGCCGGCGATGGTGAACATTGGGATCAAAAAGATCCAACTTGTTCCATATGTAAAACCCGGCTTCCCTCTCTCTAGCTAACCATCAAAAAGGAAAAAGGCCCACTTTATCAATAGCTAGCTCACTTTATCAATAGCTAGCTCAACCATATTGAAATCACCATAGAATACCTAGGTGGTAGGCTGAAAATGATTAGCTAGCCACCTCCACAAGTGTGAATGCTTGACCACATCATTAGGGGCATAGACATTGACAATGCCAAAAGAATAATTTTGAAAAGATAGAAAAATCCAAACAACTCTCTGCATGGGGTTAGAACCATGAGAAATAACAAAAGGAAAAAGCTAAGGGGAGAGGAGAGTGACTACAACACCTCGACTAGCTTCATGTTGAGAAGAAAAACTAACACCATCTGGCCATATAACATGGCAAGCTTAGTTGAGAAGAAACCTAGATACTTTGACTTCTTGCAAGCATAATACATCAATATTGCCAAGCCTATGCTTGGTATCACGAAGAAAATATTTTTGAGGGAGGTCTATTAGGCCTTGCACATTCCATGAGAGAAAATTCATTATAAGACAACTTGCATATTCTCCTCGTCCCCAAGAGAGGAAAAGTTGTTATGCAAGAAAGCAAAGGATTCAAATGAGGGGTCACCCAAAGAAATGGCTCTTCATTTATCCCCATTGATAGAGACTACATTCTAACCTTTAGGGTTGTGAGAGAAATGGAGAGACTAAGAGGAAATCATAGAGGCTGCTTGAGGCACACAAACCCAAGTAGCTCAGACATTTGACTATTTTGTCCCTTGGGTTTGAAATAGGCGGTGGCACAACCATGGGAACCTCGGGAGCTGTAGGATCAAGATGAGCCACACTAGAGCTGGGATAGCTAGGTTCTTGAGAAATGGGGCCTGGTTTGGCAACGCCCTTGCCTTTCTTGATGACTATTATCCATTCATCTTTTTTAAAGGTTGGAACTAGCTTGATTTCATAGACCAGAGAGTGATTGGACTCAAGAAGAGGAAAATCCTTTATCTTATGGCTAGTAGATTGACAAAAAAAGCAAGTATATAGGAAATTTAGGTAAAGCACCTTTTGGGTAAAGGTTGTAGCACCAATCTGAATTTTAACTAATTCTTTAAGGCCCCTAGAGAGGTTGACCTCAACACAAACCCTTCGCTAAGGGCAAGCATTGAAAAATTTCCCCAGTTCCACACAAATCACTTTTCCCATAGTTTGGGTAATTTCAAGGAGGAAAGACCGGCAAGGGATGGGCAACTCAGGGAAATCTAACCAAACTAGAACCCTAAGTTTGCGGTCATCCAAGACACAAAAGTCTTGAGACCATCTCTGAAAAACAAGCAGAGACAAGTGAATTGTCCACAACCCATGGCTAAAAATGCTCTTGACCTAGGAGGGGTTACCAAAATGAAATAGAAAAAATCCCTTAGTGAGGCTTTGAATCCCCTAGGGGGTCCAGGCCTTGGTGACCCATTCATCCAATGTGCATTCAGATGGAGTGTGACCCACAAAATACCCAATGAGGGTTTGGGTTTCTAGCCATTGACAAGAAGATTCAAAAGTAGAGATATTCAAAACTAGGTCAGGAGAGGAATTACCTCATGGAACACCTTAGGCACAAACTTGTGTAGGCATTTGCTTGGTGGGGCCATTCTCACATGCAACAAAAACTCCAACACCAACAACAACTGCTAGGCCAGAGAGGGCTGAGGCCATTATATCCTAAAAGGAATTCTTGCACTAAATATAGAATGATAAGTGGCACAACAAAAAGGGTTGAAACAAGATTGTACAAACCCTAGTAGAGCACATTTAGCAGTTTCTTAGCCTATTGATCTATAAGATCATTTTGTGTGCTTGAGTCATCGATATCATTATGAAAAGCATGAAGCATGAAGCCCAATAATGCCATTGCAATGTCAATGGCTTTCAGCTTTGACATCAAGACCACAAAAAATATAGGAGTTGATTGACATTGTGTAGTCAAGGGCATTACATATTATGTGCTCAAATAATAGTTGTTGTGACCAACTTAATCTACTTTGACATGCTCTTAAAATTTGGTTCTTTTTTAAGTTGTTAACTCATTTAATATTTTGACATCAATTTTTACTAACATCAATAGAATCCAACACCATGCAATTTATTTTAATGTTTGGTTTTCATTTGAACATGACATTTTAACAAATTATTGAAAGTCAATCAATTTACCTTTCCTTGATTTAGATGAAACTCTCAAAGTCAGTTAATTTATCTTCCCTTGATTTGGATGAAACTATCATAGTCTTAAAATCAAGAATTATTATTATCTTGACAATATAATTTTATTAGGCTTTAAATAAATATAACATCAATTTGGAAAAGGGTCACTTTTAACAATTAGTTTTACATTTCTAAGTCTATATAAAATTTAGGTGGGGTCTTGTACATGGGAATTTCAAAATGAATTCATTGATTTGAATTTTAAAATAAGTTAGTTGTAATAAATTTATTATTTCTATGTTCATATAAACGTTAGGTGGAATCTTATAACTAGGAGCTTTAAAAGATGCTAGTGGATGCAAATGAGTCTTTTAGAGAATATTATTCATTCGATAGAGACTATACTTTTAGATATCGGTGGTAACAATAGCATTGAAATATTAACTAATATTAATCAGAAAAATAACATTATAATATATGATTTTCTCATCAACCCTTTTAAAAAAATTTAGCTTAAACAATTATTTCCTTAAAGCAATCTACTTTCTTCTTTCACTTAATAAAAGAAATTCTAAACTTTCACCTTGAGAGTTTTTAATACTTACGTAACTAAAATTAATATTTTAATAAATTTTCTTGGAATATGTCAAGCTTTACATTACAAGATTGCACAACTCATTAATAATGAGCTTATTCACATCTCTCCTTATAATGAGCTCCATTTAAATTTTGATTTCTATAAATAACATTGAAGTCCCTATTATGTTGCTCCACACTGTGTAACATTGTTAGCTTATCTTGTTAGCTTATCTCTTGGGAGCTCATTGTCATGCATGGTCCACTTTGAGATTACAATAATAGGTCATCTCTTCCCTTTTTCCTACACTTGGGGGAAAGGGAATCATATCCTTCTTTCTCCTTCTCTCAAGGATCCACTTTTCACAAATTTAATATTTTATCTCATTGACCTTTACTAAGAAAACAAATATTTTATCTACTTGGATTATATTATTTCTTAGTTGTTAGATCTGGTAAGATTGATGTGACTAGATTTCTTTAATTATTCTAAAGTTTGTCTAGATAATTTATCTAAATATCTTTGGATTTATACTAAATATAGTTTCTAAATATTTATCTAAATATCTTTGAAGTTAAATATTAATTCCTTAAGATCATATTTGAGGATATTTATAATTAATTACATTGAAGTTTATCTAGATAATTTAAATATTTTATCTAAATATCTTTGAAGTTAAACTTCAAAATAATTTATCTAAATATCTAAAATTATTTTCTTTAATTAATAACCTCAAATATAAATATCTCATCTAGATAAACTTTGTATCTCACATTATATAAGTTGTATGGATCCAAACTTCATGGATTACACCAACACTTAGGTAAATTAAGGTAAAAATTTATTTCTATATGAGAATTCCTTAGAGGCATGAAAATATTAACTTTGAAGCCATGTCTATCCCTACCAAACCATGAATTTCCAACAATTATAAATAAGTAAAGTTTAAAGGACGTGATAGAATCATATAGATATTTCCATAATTATATAACTAAAAAAGCATTATATGATATGTTAAAACATATAAACCTTAAGATCCTACTTTTTCAAATCTTATCAAAGGATACTATAGGCTAAAAAATCATGAGTTTATCAATGACTAATAATTCTTAACTTTGTGAATGTGTGCTCCAAGAAACATTATTATAACAATAATCCTTATTTTTATCAAGGTGCATATGAATACTAGGCCCTTGATTAATTTGTTTAGTGATTCAAAAAAATCTGAAAATGATTTGTCTGCACTTATCTTCCCATGATAACTAATTAAAAAAATGATATACTTTGCATCTACATCTTAATATAGAAAAACATCAATTAAGAATCAAATATAAATTGTCAAGAGGGATGGTGAAATAAATTTAACAAATTCTTATCATAAGACCCTATTAGTTAAATACATAGGTTTTAACCAAAGACCAATTCTATTTGGGCACATTTTGTAGTAGGCATAGAAATGGAGAATCAGAATGCATATTGGGAATAGGAATGGCTATTCCAATAACAAGTATTTATTGGAATGGACATAAGCTCATTTTAGGGGAAAAATGGGAAGATGTATTCCTATTCCCTATTCCAATTGACATACCAAATAGAAAATAGAAAATGCATTCCTAATTATTTAATAATTATTAATTATTTGATATCTTATTTAGAAAGTCCCTTGCTAAAAAATCAAAGAATGATAAAATAAAAGCTATGAAAACCATATAAATTATAGTAAAATACATCCGTACACACATAAGCATACACCATATACCATTATTCATCACACATATAATGGGATATATATATATATATATATATATATATATATATATATATATATATATATATATATCTGATAAGGAATGTAATTAGTATATTATTTGACATGATAAAATCCCATTGGCACCATTATTTTTTGTGTCATCTAAGCAATATTGTTTTAACATATATATGGAAAATAAATTGAGTTTCTATATGAAATGATGATCAATTATACAACTTATTCCATTTTTGGCCATTCAAATGGATTAGAGAATATAAAGCTTCCCAAATAGACCTCCATGCACGAACTTGTAACTAAGTATAATACTTTAAAAGTTTTATCTCATAGTGCTTCTAATTTTATAATATATTAAAGACTTAGAATTGATTATAATCTCTCATGCGTAGCCATTAGTTTGATAACTACACTGATATTGATCCAATTGAATAAATATAGATATACTTCCATATACATATGCATATTTTTATATAAGTGTATCTATTTAATGACATATTTATGGATATTGATCATTAAGAGAAATGTGCCTAATAAAGAATTTTATTAATATATCACTTCTTATGATTAAATCCAGTGATTAAACATCCTTTTCTCTACCATCTAGGATTATTATTCTATTGTATACGATCAATTTTTATTTTTTATTTTTATTGGTAAACAACCAACGCCTAGATTCATTATTGTTATTTGTTGTAATTAATTATTTTATTGTGTTAAGAAAATTTGAACCCAAGACCTCCCATATGAGAGGTTCACAAGTTACCATTGTGTTGTAGACTCTTTCCTTTTATGATAAAAAATATTGAGCTTACATATAAAACAACTATTAATTATACAACTTAAACCATAGTGAAACCTATTATTTTTGACCATCCAAAAGGATTAGAAAATAAAAAACCAACTGGAGCTCAATTATGAAATGGTAAAACTAAGTGGAGTACTTTAAATTTTTTATCTCACAACACATCATATTTAGCAATATATAAGAACCCAAGAATTGATTACGCTCTCTCAAGCCAAGCCATTAGCTTAGTAACAACTTAGAAATCTTGATCTTGTTTTTGATCCCTTATGGATATACACATCTTTATGCCTATGCCATTTTTTATTCCCATTTTGGGAGATGAAGTTCTCTTGAGGAAGAATCTTTAACAAATTGAACAAGAAGCCACACACACTTTCTAGACTATTTAATTATATATTTTTCTATAATATCTCTTTTTATGTACTTGAAAATAGGGAAGAAAAAACCTTATTAGGTGAGTTGACTACACTTTTCTCTTTTTTTCTATTCTTAGTGACATCTCTCTTGCTATGATTTGGGATATGATGAAGACTAAAGTTTTTTGGGGGTTTGGTAGTTTCTTCATCTCCTTAATCATGATTAGATTAGCTTTTACTTTTTATTTAATTTACTATGAGTATGAGGTACTTCATACTATCACTATAGTGGGTGCTAAATATATTATCTTAAAATGAAAGCATCCATCATTTATGATCTTTTAGCTCACATTGTTTACTGATTTTATAGACCATGAATGTATTTATTCTCAAATTTTCTTTTCTGCTAATAAGTTCCTAATTTTTAGATTCCATTAGTGTAGTTTTTGAGACTTCGGAGTTAATCCTTCTCAAGATAGCCCTTTATGCAGGAGCATCTTGGGTACTTGGAAATCTTGCATAAACCAAAAAGATTTCCTTTATTTTTCCTATTTACTATTTGAATAATGGTCATTATTTTTAAAGCTCTCTATTTTTGTAAATTAGTTCCTTAATGTGGACCTATCATAGATCTATTTCCTAATCTCACAAAATCAAATTCTAACATTTACAGGAGTTATCCTTCTCTTTGGTCAATGCATTTGATTTTTCTAGCATCTCAAGCAATGTGGAAGTTTTTTTTAAATGAGATTTTGTTGGACATTGTGTCATTCCATGCACTTGGGAACCCCTTCTTGGATCATGTGTGGACCTATCCTTGTACATGTGGAATTTTACTTTCTTACTTGAAATGTCACTAAAATTTCCTATGTGGAAGGACCTATATTTTTCAATAATCTACCTAACAGGATGACTTATTGTCTTGCTAGCTACATAAGTAGAGATCTAGGATTATGAATAGTATATTGAAGTTAGATAGAAGTAAAATACTAAGATTTGGTGTTGTAAGCCCAAGCACTTGAGCTCGCAGATTGTAAATTGAATGTATATCACTACAACTAGGTAGCCCCTTTTCTTGACATGTTGAAGGAAGATTATCTCACAATTTCTACATTTTTTCTCTATGCTTGTAATGTTCAGTATTTCCCTCAGCGCTCGTGACAAGGGCTTAACCATGTCTTGTGTATTATAATTTGAGTGGTTCTATTAGGCATTGATAGATCGATATTTTGGTTCATTGACAACCCCACTCTAACAAGTGGTATCAAATCTTGGTCACAAGTTTGAATCCTTAGACCCATGGGTAACACTGAGGGAAATATTATTGGAAAAATGTTTAGTGTTCCCTTTTGAATTTGTGACAAGGGCTTAACCACCTCCTATTTACTTATCATGCCCAAAAATTATAGGGCAAAAACACAACTACAAATTTTATTTTATTTTTGATATAAAACTTTAAAAACATCACATATAGTCTTATACATTGACAACTAAGTTATTGAATGGTCAAGAGATTAGGATACCTAACAGTTATGCTTATAGGGTTGCTCAAACTTTTGACACCCTAATTGAAGTGATCCTTACTGGGTTGGTTGAAGGTTCATCTCTAATCAACATTGGAAACCATGGGAGTAGTTTAATGATGCATCTACAAAATCTAATAGAAAGAGTCCAAATTCTTTTTATTATGAATGTTAGTATTCATTAGGACTTACTAGTTATTTTTTCGAGAGGTTAAACTCAGTATGAACCATGGATTATGCATCTAGGGTGGGGGTTACATTAAAGTGTATACTTATTGGAGATTTAAAAGTCTATATATTATGCACTTGAGTAGGGGTCATGGTTAGAGTATTGAACATATTGAATAATGACTAACTTTTTCTTTTTTTAATAATATGAATCATTAAAATTTCATTTCATGAATTATAAGTCATTCACCACTAAAAGTCTAGAAGCTAGATAATCCCACTTGACTTTAATAACCTATGCCATTAGATATTTTATTTTGTTTTCACAATAAGGGTTCTAGCCTATAACCTTGTTTAAGTGTGACATATAATATGAATTCAAGGTTCATAAAATAACCCAAAGTGATACTAGTATGCACAAAGTATTAAGAGCTATAACTAAATCATTCTATATTACTCACTACCACTAACTACAAATTACTAACTATAACACAAAATAACTAATAACATATCTAATACCAGTCTAATGACACTATCAAATAATTTGTTTCATTTAATGCTCTAGTAGCACAACATAAATAATTTAATGGAGATCATTTTATATTTATTAGGGCTCTAGTTATAACAATGAGCTAGATAGTAATGGAATTCAGAAGGGGACATGTGTCTACAAGACCTTATCCTACAAATGTCATAATAGAATATCGAATTAATTTAACAATCTATCCTTGTGGTCAACTATTGCATCTAAAGAGTATCACATAAAATCTTTCTGAAACACATAGATTCACAATTAAATGATATTAAAAATGGTATACATAATAAGTAATTATTCATAATTTCCATCAAGCATTATATAGCTTTATCAACACTATGCAATGTACCCATAATGTTCAACATGTACATCTAGATCACAACTCTTAAATGAATAATTCATATATATATATATATATATATATATATATATATATATATATATATATATGTATGAATAATTCATATATATATGTATGTATGTATGTATGTATGTATGTATGTATGTATGTATGTATGACCACTAGTATTATATACATAATATGTTTATAGTATTGGCTCTTCATCACACTTTGTATATTTCATGTATACAAATGTGTATCAATAATTGAATGTAACGATTAACTTCGTAATCAATTATGACAATGATAAAGTAAAACATTTAAAATTATTTCTTGATAATTCCACTATACTAACTTCATAATTTGCTAAAAATACAAATCTACTTACTCTAGCTACCAATTATATATTCCATATCAAGATAGCACAATTTTATTTTATTATGATTTCAAAATATTAGATATATACATAATTAGTTGGTAAAATATTATTTATTATGTAACATATACCTTATATTTCAATAAATTACTAAACATCCTAACATTATTCAAATCACATTAGTTACTTACTAATATTAGACTAAAAAAATAAATTTAACTCTACTAGGTTAAAAGCACAAACCTATGTCACCTTTTATAAAGGAAAGTGATATCAGAATTTAAACTCTTCAACTTTAACGACATAAAAGTGGCATTTGTGTTTAGAATTTGAAGATGATGTAAACTAATGAAATATGTAAAATTGGATTAAGTTTATATTTGTAATTCTTTTTAAAAAAATTGATTCAAAATTTTATTTATTTTTGAATTTTTAAAGTCTATTTTTTAATCTTTAAAAATGTTGAAAATATAGAGTTTTTTTCCCGTCAAAAAAATATATGCAAATTATCATATTTTGGTTTGATTATGGAATATTTTAGAGTTGACATGTATACCTAGTGCACCAAAAAAGAAGAATTGAAATTTGGCTAATATTTTTTAAGTTATAATTGGTCAAAGTCAAAGTTATCAGAAATTGACTATTTTTTCTCCCGTCAAAATTTTTCAATCAAATCTACATTTTTTTAAAACAAATATTCTTGAAGAAGACCCTCTCCTCTAGTGTAGCATTAAAAAATAATAATTTTTGAACATGATTTACTATTTTTTGCCTATTTTTGAATAGACATCTTCCTGAATCTTAAAATACCTACTTGTAATATTTTTAGATTATAACATATTATCCATAATAAAAATAATGAAAAGTTTTTTTGATCATAATCTTGACTCTGAGACCTACAGAAGTATATTTTTAGTTTTTAAATAAACTTCATTTTAATTGGTCAAATTGACCTTCAAAGTGAGATGTTTATAGAAGTTCTTATTTTTGCTTGTGTAGCTACCACTTAGGATGCCATATAGATAGTTACAACTGAAATGCTTTCAGCCGCAACTCTTTTGGCTAAAAGGGTTTTGGCCATAACCCTCGTTGGCCTATCAAACTGCTAGTAGTTAATTTGGCGGTTTCATATAATATTATTATTATTATTATTTTTAATAAATATAAAAAAATGAAAAATAAAAGAGCATTTTCAGAAGACAACGATTTTTGAAGCCATTTTCAACAAATATTTCACGAATTTAATCAAAACTGTAAAGGATCGAATATTTTTAAGGTGTTTTTTCCCATCTACTTATTTTTGTGTATTCTATATTGAAGCATTAACTGGTATTTAGTGAAATCTAAATTAATTTTTTATTTTCTATAGATTAAAGTATTCAATGGGCAGTAAAAGGAAAAGATCAAGGAAATATGATAGAATAAGAGATGACAAAATGAAAGGTCATACAAAACGTATCCAAAACCAACCTATTGAAATTCCTGAATAGGATGAGATTCATGAAGAGAATGAAAGTAATGAAGAGGAAGAAATTGGCACTTCTAATGATAGAAACAAATTAGAAGGCATACCGAATTTGATGGATTTGGATGAGGATCTACTTTTAAACAAAATTCCATCTAAAGATATGATAAATGATAACACTATTAGAAAGCATTGTCAAAACATGTGGGATGAATATTTCAAAGATAAAAGTATATTTGGACAGATACAATTATTTCTCAAGTTACTTAGGAGAAAAGATATGAGTCTGTGAGGCCTCACCCCGACCCTTCATAGCCTTAATTGTTACTTTATCATTTTGATACTTACTACTCGAGATGTCGAGACATTATCTGATGCTTAGAACATATCATATTATTTCATGTTGTGTGATGTTATTTTCAGATATTTGATGTCTATCATTTAATGTTTTACGTATATGTATGTCAATGAATTAAGTAAAAGGTAAGATTAACATTTTGGTTTAAGATATTTTAAATGGTTAAGAATTGAATAGGATGAGAGGAACCCTAATTTTTGTTATAGATGGATGTTTTAATTTATGTGATTCCTGATACGTATATATACATATGTACATGTGATTTTTGGGACTACTGATATGTGCAATGAGTGTGCAGATATTTTAGCCGAAGAAATCGATGAAGGAATAGAACTGATCTCTATGTGTTAATTTTGGAAACCTTGTTGTTCGTAATCCAAGTATTGTATTGTGAGATGTATGTATGTATCTCTCTGTGTTTAGTGAATGTTAATGTTCCTAACTATGTTCTTTTAGTGTCACTTGACACTCGTGAATTGTTTGTGCTCTTTAGCATGCTAGTTAGGGTTAGATGTGTAACCCATGGGCCTAAGTCAGTTTTAGTCAGTGTCAGTTTGCTAATTTGGTTCTTAATCACCCTTAATTTGGATTAGTGCTTAATCTGCATTGTTAGAGTTGTTAGATGGTCCTATTTTATTCCTAGATTTTGTTTGGCTCTAAATCTATTCCTAAGGCTTTAAAACATAAAATATTTATACACAAGGGGTATGGGTATGGGTTAGAGGTCTTTTCCAACCCCTAAGCCCTGTTTATTGACTTTTGAGGCCACTCAAAAAGTTTCTTTTTGCTTTTGTGCGAAAATTGACTATGGCTACCATGAGTTTCATTATCCCACCTCCACTTAGTGTTTAACCATGGTGTGGGTTGAGTTAGGAGTTTCTAGAATTGCAAGTGGGTGGGAGAAGTTATTGATCCTTTTGGTGGTTGAGTTTGAGGCTTATTTAGAGGCCCTTCTTGGACTAGTGGAGGTTGTTACCCAATCTCTACATTTAGAGAGGAGTCTTGAGAGATTGGAGTAAGGAAAGGGGAAAGCTCTGCTCAAACTTGTTCATTGCCATTACCTCTTTGTGAAAGCAGGAATTGTCATCTCCCTTGTTTAGTTTTCATCCTTGTTTCATGCCTATGCTACCTTGTTGTTGTTTGAATATTTGTATGTTTGTGGGTATGTTGGGAAGATTTGAAAACCATGTTATTTTGGATGATTTTTTTTTCATGTTTATGTTTGAAATTTTGAGATTTTCTTGCATGGGAGTTTTGGTATTACTCACCCTTGGATAGGGCAGAAGTGACTAATTTTGGGAAAGGTTTGTTTAGTCGGACTCCAACCAGTGTAGAGTCTCTTCTTAGGATGAGAAGAGGGAGAAAGGGTAGGGTGTTATGGGCCCCTACCTATAAGCACAAACATTGTATGATTATGGTATGTTGAAATGGAAGAAAAAAAGTTCTTGGTTTATAACCCCGATTGGGCATCTATTTGGTGTTGTGCTTGACTTCTCTTGGTTGGAAGAATCCACCTTTCCCTAGTGTTGATTCATTGTGAATCCTATTGTGAAAACCTTGTATGAATATGCATGTTTGATTTGTTTCTTAGTCATGCTTACTGTCACCTGATCAGATCTTGTTCTCTCCACGGTTCTTAGTAATGTGTTGCAGAAATTGATATGGAACCCTTGTTAAGGGCCATGATGGAAATGTATATTGATTGTTGAAATTCAATTACGTTCGAGATTAGAATCCTGTGTAGAAATGTATTTTTAAACCTTTGTTGAAGTGGCAATGAAGCCAGGTTTTCTTACTGGTTCTTTCCTGGTGGAGCCTTTGAACCAGGTAGTTTTATAGAAAAAAATTAGATTGAGTAAATATGCTTACATTGAGTCTTATAGCTTTGTTTTCAGTTTTTCTTATGTAATTTAAAAATCAGATGTGATGGTGTTACCTTACTGCACATTTTTATGATTGGTAATCACATTCATTTAAATTAGATTAATCAGATAACATGTTGATATATATGCTTAGCTATAAAATTTTAAGTTTAAAATATGTTAAGAAAATTTGCATTTGAGTTGTGTTTAAATTTTATAATTATACATGTGTGTGAGGAAGTTTAGTGAATTTATTTGAATACTTGTTTATTACATTTAATCCTATTATCACTTTTAAATATTAAAACATAACTTGTTGGTGTTTTTGGGCATGACATTTTGGTATTAGAGCCTAGTTTCGTGACACTGGGGAAATAATGGACCCATGTAAAGTGTGGATGTTTAAAACTACATGAAATAAACCTCCTCTCGTATTTTCGTATTTGATTAGTGTAACTTTGACGAAATGATAAAAATATATAGACTTCTCTGTAAGTTCTTGTTAAAAAAAAAAAATCAATATTCAAACTTACACTTTCAACAACATTGCTTCTCAATTCTGAGAAGATTGGGAGGAACATCTGAGTTAGTGAGTAGTATTTCATTGTATTAGCATACTTAAGAGATCTCACCACCCTTTTATGTAAAGGAAGAATCATCGATGGGAAACATATATTTTGAGTGTGAAGCTAAGTTGGCTTGGTGCTTTAAGTTAATGTGCTTCTTCCTTTCTATTTAGATTGCCAGATTGATTCTAATTATCATGGAAGAATAGAATTAACCAGAAAGTGTTAGATTAGGTAATAGTATTAGAATGATAATGTTATTTCCATTCTCTTGTATAATTAAGGTATATGCATGTTAGAGAATTGATAGTTGTAAAATATCATAGTTGCACATTAGAAAAGGAAATTGAAACCCACAATGGTATAATAGACCATCTCTAATGCATTTAAAATTGATTATGGAAATTATATGGAAGAAGTAGTCTAATTAGTTGAGTGGAAAGAAGCACTGTAGGTGCTTAAAATTTTTTGGAAAATGTATGGGTTGTCAAAAAGGGGAAACTCAGTCTATTACAGACATATAAAATAATAGCCTATATAAAATATCATTACTTTGATGGCAAGTGGAAGAATTTCATTTTTTAAAAAAAAACTCACCTTATTTAATAACAAGTTAGACTTTAGTCCCTCCATGATGCGACCCCATAGGTGGGATAGTTGCACAATAAATGTGATTTGAAATGCATAATATTCCTTCATGCATCTGCCTAGTCAAATCCCTGTCCAAGGCCATCCAATCAAAAGTAATGTTGCGAAATGCGTATGTCAACAAATTACATAGGCATAAATGCCTTGAGATACGTATGGAGATTTTTTTCCTTTCTAAAACCGTGGGATGGATTTGACTGTGACAAATCACTTGGGAGGAGAGCAAGAAAATGTTTTAATGTTAAATATAAGTCACTCTTGCATCCCCATATTTCTCCTCCCCACTCCATGTGTTGACCTTGCCTTGCATTGGGAGGGCAAGTGAATATTTTTTAATAAAAAAAATTCAACCTTCCTTTTGCACCCTCCAATCCCCTTCACCATCATGTGCTCGGGGATCACGTAGGGCGAGTGGAGACAGGCCTACGTCAGCCTGTAAGGCCATGGGGCAGTGCATTGTCCTTGTAGACAGGCCCCCCTTGTCATAGTCATAGGTAGATATTAGATTTGGGGGGGCGGGGGGTGATTTTCTATTATATTTGATAATTGTTTCTTTTGGTGATGAGTAGTGGTTAGTTAGTAGATTATAGGTAGCAGTTTAGTATTTAGATTAGTAGATATGTTATGATTTCGGAAAGTAGGATAATATGTGTTTTTTAGTTAGAATAGGATTTGGTAATATTTTTAAATGTGAATTTTGCATAGTGGTAGAATTTTAGGAACTTGTTTTTTTGAAGTTAATTTAATAAAGATAGAATCTTAATTATTCATTGTTTTTTTTCATTAATTTTAGATAATTTTATTAATTAGTGTTAAATAAGATTAGATTTAAATTGTTGTTAGATTAGTGACTTGGTTATTAGGTTGTTTATTAAGTTCTAGTTTAAAAGTTTTAACTTTAAATTTGAATGTTTTATTAATTAGTTATACTATCATGAGAATAGTTAGAATGATTGTATTATGGAATTTATTAATGTGAATTTAAATTTATGATAGCTTCAAATAAAGTTGAGATTAAATTATAGATTATTGAATTTATTCTAGATATCGATTTCAAGTGTAAATGATAAGTGAATAAGTTAGAGTATATTTTGGATTCTAGTTTTTAAACGTAGTTAGCAAGCGTTAAATAGTTAATGAAAGGGTCTAGCCAATTAGATCATCTTTAGGGTTTAATGGGAATGTTACAATGAGGTCACAATTTTTTTTTTTTTTTTTTTTGGGAGGATGCAACACTGATGTGATCTCAATACCCTTGTCTTTTGATAAACTCTAGGAGGAAGTCCATGCCTAGTGGGGGAGGATGTGAGGCCTCACCCCGACCCTTCGTAGCCTTAATTGTTACTTTATCATTTTGATACTTACTACTTGAGATGTCGAGACATTATCTGATGCTTAGAACATATCATATTATTTCATGTTGTGTGATGTTATTTTCAGATATTTGATGTCCGTCATTTAATGTTTTATGTATATGTATGTCGATGAATTAAGTAAAAGGTAGGATTAACATTTTGGTTTAAGATATTTTAAATGGTTAAGAATTGAATAGGATGAGAGGAACCCTAATTTTTGTTATAGATAGATGTTTTAATTTATGTGATTCCTGATACGTATATATACATATGTACATGTGATTTTCGAAACTACTGATGTGTGCAATGAGTGTGAAGATATTTTAGCCAAGGAAACTAACAGAGGAATAGAACTAATCTCTATGTGTTAATTTTGGAAATTTTGTTGTTCGTAATTCAAGTATTGTATTGTGAGATGTATGTATGTATCTCTCTATGTTCAGTGAATGTTAATGTTCGTAACTATGTTCTTTTAGTGTCGCTTGACACTTGTGAATTGTTTGTGCTCTTTAGCATGCTAGTTAGGGTTAGTTGTGTAACCCATGGACCTAAGTCAGTTTTAGTCAGTGTCAGTTCGCTAATTTGGTTCTTAATCGAGTTTAGTCACCCTTAATCCAGATTAGTGCTTAATCTGCATTGTTAGAGTTGTTATATGGTCCTATTTTATTCCTAGATTTTTTTTGGCTCTAAACCTATTCCTAAGGCTTTAAAACATGAAATAATTATACCCAAGGGGTATGGGTATGGGTTAGGGTTCCTTTCCAACCCCTAAGCCCCTTTTATTGACTTTTGAGGCCACTCAAAAAGTCTCTTTTTGCTTTTGTGCGAAAATTGACTATGGCTACCATGAGTTTCATTACCCCACCTCGACTTAGTGTTTAACCATGGTGTGGGTTGAGTGAGGAGTTTCTATAATTGTAAGTGGGTGGGAGAAATTATTGATCCTTTTGGTGGTTGAGTTTGAGGCTTATTTAGAGGCCCTTCTTGGACTAGTGGAGGTTGTTACCCAATCTCTACATTTAGAGAGGAGTCTTGGAAGATTGGAGCAAGGAAAGGGGAAAGCTTTACTCAAACTTGTTCATTGACATTACCTCTTTGTGAAGGTAGGAATTGTCATCTCACTTATTCAGATTTCATTCTTGTTTCATGCTTATGCTACCTTGTTGTTGTTTGAATGTTTATATGTTTGTGGGTATGTTGGGAAGATTTGAAAACCATGTTATTTTGGATGATTTTTTTTTTCATGTTTATGTTTGAAATTTTGAGATTTTCTTCCATGGGATTTTTGGTATTACTCACCCTTGGATAGGGCAGAAGTGACCAATTTTGGGAAAGGTTTGTTTAGTCGGACTCCAACCAATGTAGAGTTTCTTCTTAGGATGAGAAGAGGGAGAAAGGGTAGGGTGTTATGGGCCCCTACCTGTCAGCACAAACATTGTATGATTATGGTATGTTGAAATGGAAGAACGAAAGTTCTTGGTTTATAGCCCCGATTGGGCATCTATTTGGTGTTGTGCTTGACTTCTCCTGATTGGAAGAATCCACCTTTCCCTAGTGTTGATTCATTGTGAATCCTATTGTGAAAACCTTGTATGAATATGCATGTTTGATTTGTTTCTTGGTCATACTTGTTGTCACCTGATCAGATCTTGTTCTCTCCACGGTTCTTAGTAATGTGTTGCAAAAATTGATATGGAACTCTTGTTAAGGGCCATGATGGAAATGTATATTGATTGTTGAAATTCAATTACATTCGAGATTAGAATCCTGTGTAGAAATGTATTTTTAAACCTTTGTTGAAGTGGCAACGAAGCTGGGTTTTCTTACTGGTTCTTTCTCGGCAGAGCCTTTGAACCAGGTAGTTTTATAGAAAAAAATGAGATTGAGTAAATATGCTTGCATTGAGTCTTATAGCTTTGTTTTCAGTTTTGCTTATGTAATTTAAAAATCATATGTGATGGTGTTACCTTACTGCACATTTTTATGATTGGTAATCGCATTCGTTTAAATTAGATTAATTAGATAACATGTTGATATATATGCTTAGCTATGAAATTTTAAGTTTAAAATATATGTTAAGAAAATTTGCATTTGAGTTGTGTTTAAATTTTATAATTATACATGTGCGTGAGGAAGTTTAGTGAATTTATTTGAATACTTGTTTATTACATTTAATCCTATTATCACTTTTAAATATTAAAACATAACTTCTTGGTGTTTTTGGGCATGACAGAGTCTTGTTTCAGAGTTGTTGGGTGTTGATAATAGGAAAAACCATGTGCATAATATTAATAAAATAATAGTTGAAAACTTGCAAAAAGCTCATAAAAAAATTGACAACATAACTCAAGGAGGTGATTTCAGTAATGCATATAGAGCATCAATGACTATTATATCTAGTAGAAAATTGACACATAGAAAATAGGTACATGCAATTTCTAATGTACTACATATATCTAGAAGAACTATTCAGAGATACATCAAGAGGAGAAATATGCTAGATGATAACATTGAGAATAAATGGATGAATATTCGTAGGGTTCCTCAAAAAGACAAAATTTCTGAAGATGTAAAAAAGACAAGTTATTGAATTTTGAACCACATGTTCTCGTGTTTCTTCCAACATATGTGATACTATACAAATTAAAGATCAAGAGACAGGTCCAAAATTGAACATCCAAAACATTTCAAAGATATAACTCAAAGTGAATTATTTCAAACATTCAAGCAAGAATTTTCAAATGTCAAAATATGTCAAGGAATGTTTGAGAGTTTGTGTCCTTCCTTTGTATGCATAAATAAGATACATGAAACTTTTTTTTAAAATCATGTTGAATTTGGTCTACACTTGCAATCATATAAAAAAGTTATGGCAGTACTTGATCCTAATTTGGTCATCCATAACAATACAATAGAATTTATGAAGTCCATATTATGTGATAAATTAGAAGATTTAGATGAGTTCAAACTACAATGCATCAAAAATCAGTGTGAAGATTGTGGAGATTTACATAAATTTTCAATGCAAATTGAGAATACTAATGAATTGACACTAGTTTCATGGATGAGATATGAATATGAGACATACTAAAATAAGACAAGAGATGAATCCAAAAAAATTGCATTGAAGGAGAGTGAATTGTGTTATGATGAGTTTATGACCAAGTTCTGTGCATTGATATATCCACATAGCCAACATTGTCGTGGTGCATGATGGCAAGCTAAACAATTTTGTGATTAAATTTTTTTTTTTTTGCACCTAGTTGTATACTTTCAGTTGTAGATTTTTCTAAGAATTATACATTTACACCTCAAAAAAAGCTTAGAGGGTAATATTTTCATTCTAAGCAAGTTGCAATATTTGTGTAAGTGACCTATAGACATGCACAATTTGAGGTGGATGAGATAGAAAGGTTGGCTGAAAATGAATGCATCATCATCAAAGAGGTTCATTTCTATATTAGCGATGATAGAGTTCATGATAGGAGTTATGTAGCTCATTTTTTTGCAATTTTCTTTGAAGATCTTAGAAATTATGGAATAAATGTTTTAGAGCACTGGATTTTGTCTAATGGTTGTGCAAGTTAGTATACACGAACTTACACATTTATTTAACTTTATTTTAACTTATATTTATTTGTACATGCCTATTTCGATTTGATACATGTACACAGATAATTGTTGGATATGTGCAGGATCATGGTGTGCCAAAAAGTGGCAATGTGAAAAAAATAGAGTTTGAACACATCTAAAAGCACTTCAAAATTCGCTCTGACTTTTTTCCACCTATCCAGGTACCAAGTCTAGAAGGAAAGGCTGAGCCTTATCGGATATTCGATCTAATATCATATATCTGATTATATATCAGACATCCGATAATATCCAATATATAATCGGATATCCGATAATCATATGACATTATTATTATAATATTATAATAATATAAAAAAATTATATTATAATAGTATAATATATTATTTAATATTATATAATATAATATTATCATAATAATAATAATTATACTATAATATAATAATAATATTATTATTATATTATAATCGTATAATATTATACTATAATAATAATATTATATTATAATGTATTATATAATAATAATAATAATAATAATATAATATTTAATATTATATAATATAATAATAAAAAAGTATAATATATTATAAATTATAATAATATAATATAATATAATATAATAATTATATTATATCATAATAATATAATAATATAATATAATATATATAAAATAAAATATAATATAATATTTCAAAGCTATATGTTATATGTTATATATGTTATATCTTATATATAGAATATAAGATATGCAGGCGATCGGATATCCGATTCAATATCGTATATTTGATATCTGTAACATTACATATTAAAAAAAGACCAGGCATGCAAGACCTTATTTCTCACATTTTGGGGGCCAATATTAGCGCATGACCAGATTTCAGATATAAGATCGAATATCATATATTAAGGTATGTTTTTTTTGTTTTTTTAACTAATTTTTAATCTAAAATCGATAGATTTTAGCATGATTTTGTTTTTTTTAGTTGAATCTAGGGTTTTTTTGAAAAAAAAGGTTAAAAGTAAGGTTTTTTTAAATATATATTGCATTTTGTAATTCAATAGGAATGGTTGATCAGAATGATGAAACTGAGGCAGAGAATAATATTCCTCATAACCCCCCACAAAATGATCCAGTACCCCACAAAACTGTCCACCAAATGATCCTCTACCCCCTCAAAACCCTCCTTGAATCGAAGATTTGATAAATGAAAATCTCATCGAGTTGAGAGGTTTGCATAGAACATATAATAATGTACCCGCATTGGCTCCTATGTTATCCAAATTAAACACCATAGTGGATAACATTGAAACCCTTACAAACCAACAAAATGCCGCTCTTCATTGGCATGATCAAATGCACGAGATGTTTGAAGATGGTTTGGATTATGATGAGGTTGTAGCCCTCAACATAAGCAAAGACAATTTGGCCAGCCTTTTTGTGAACCCAAAAATGGGTTTACCAGTTGACCCAAAAAATTCCAAACTATCAATTAAATGGTGCACAAATGATGCCATACTTGCAAACTTTTGGGATCGTTGGTGGATGGTTTTTGATATCCCTCCACATGGAAATTTAGACATACCATTTTATTTTCTTAGAAAATTATATGCTGAATTTGTGTTGAAACTTAAAGTAAACTATTGGAGCATGAAGCCCAACATGGGCTTAGGACTAGGAGCTCCTCAGGATAGACCCTCTTCTCAGCAAAAGAAAGCTGGCACTTTTGTAACCCCCACTAATATCTCCCCTCCTCCTCGAGTGCAACATCTAGATATTATGATAGAGCCTAGCTCTCAAACTATCAGAGCCATTCATAGGCTGAGTAGCCTAATGATATCTCAGGCTAGGTCAATCTTGCCTCCTCGTGTTGATGATGCTGGTGCTAGTTCATCATTGACTAGCTCATCACACGTTTGTGTGCCTCACACTTGCATTACATGCAAGAATATTTTCCTGGGTCCCATAGGTGATCTTCCTGAGTATCATTTTGTATTAGACGAGGATACACTAGACACACACATAGAGGCTACAGACCCTAATGCGAGAGAGGAGGGGAATGCAGAGGCATGGACTCCTTTGGTGTTGGTACATGTAAATAATTTTTTGTTATGACATATGTGATTTAAAGTTAATTTTTATAATAGAGTAATTTTAATTTTAAATCCATATTGACTTTTATATGTATGTGATCTTCATTCATGTTTAGTTGATGACTGAGGAGGAGCTCAGATAGATTGATGGTGCCATGCTCTCAGCCATTTCATTTGGCCTTGAGACATCTATGGTACATTATGTTGTGTTCGCATTTTTTTTTCTATTTGATATTGTAGCATATATGGTTGCTAATCTTTCTTTTATCTTGCAGGTAGCACCTATTTCGGAGGGACAAAGTGGAAAGGGTGAGCCAGCACGCATTAACAAAGGAAAGGTAATTAGACACTTTCTATTTGATTAAATATCGATGTATTCTTGTAAAATATTTGTGGTAATCCCATTTAATTACATTCTTTATTGTATATAGGGCATCGCTACTAGTAATGAGCCTGCACAGATTCTGTGTCATAGACCATCAGGGATTTCCATTCGCACTGAGAGCCCCATTATATGTATAAGTATCTTTTATTTTTTATTATCCTTATCTTCATAAATAAATTCAAAACTAATTTTTATGATATCAATAACTACTATTTTGTATCTCATAGGAGACTCCTAGTGCACATGAGCTTCGATGGGAGAGTTATGTAGATTTGATGATGTGGCCACTCACTCCTAAGGAGGAGCCTACAATAGTGAGTTGTAGTTTGGATTCATGATTAAATATGTTATAAATTTAGCATGCTATGAATTATAATTTTATAGTTTAAATTGTAGATTCATCTGATAAAGGTATTTGAACATATACAACCCACAATCAGAGAGGTACTAGCATTGCCGAGGGCATACGAGAGGACTCCTGACCAGTGCAGGAGGTCAATGAGAGAGGTATTTATTATAAAATTTTGATAGTATTAATCTCCATTACAAAAAATATCATTATGCATTTGAGTAATTCAATGTTAGATACGTAGAATCATATAAATTTAGTAGTCTAACTTTGGGTTTTCTTTTTTTGTTTATGTAGGAGGCATCTGATCCACCTAGTGCAACAAAGAGGTTGCATTTTGATCATCCACTAGCACCCTAGGATAGTATAGTTGTCATAAGATGCATCATGAGACATTTTGGGATGGCATATGCCACATTGTATATAGAAACATTGATATTATACACATTTTGATGGCATGATTAGCCACATTTTGTATATGGATCTATGTATTTTGATATATATTTGAGTACTTTGTCTATGGATACATGATCTTTGATATATATTTGTGTAAAATTCTGTCTATGGATACATTTATTTTGATATATATTTTTGTCACTTATGTGCACAATGATATACATATTAATTTAGTATCTAGTATTGTTCAATTTATCATGGATCATGTGTATTGTTCATGTTTATGGAATATCATTAATTTTGATTATGTTTTTTATATTCAATTCAAATGCAATAATTATTGAATAACATTTTAACAACCTTTATTATCAAATTTGGATGCAATGTATAATTTGAAGTGGTATCATGACATAAGCATGCTTGTTAATCTCCTACACAAGGTTTAGATAACCCCAAATCTAATTTTAAACTCCACCTTCAACCTTGAAACTAACTCTTGGCTTCAAATCTAATCTCAACACAGTTAAGGACTCCACTCCTAAACCATGGGTTCTATCCCCAACCACCAGGTCATTCATAGATTCATAATCTTTGATAACTATCACTTCACTTTGTTACTATCCTCATACTACAACTTTTCAATTTCAACATAACTTCAAAATATCTCAACTTAAGAGACTTTATTAGACAATTCATTGATAGCCCTCATGATCTCTGAGTTATTTTAGGCCTCGGCATCACCGTCTTGTAGCATTCAACGGTTCATCGATATCCCTCACTAGCTTCAAGTTATGACCCTCGAAAGATTGACCTCAAAATGCACTTAGAGCACCTTGGAGACTCCTCGGTATGGGGTGGCTACAGATGATGGATGGTCTCCATGGCCAGAACAAGGGTGTCAGTAAGGTTCACCCGCCCACCCAGAGCTAATGGCATTGACAATTCAATGCCAAGATTAGCGATTTCAAAGTTATGCTGTGGTGCACCTATGAACTGAGGCACATTATGAGTTTTGGCATCGAGCAAGATCGTTGTGCCGAATCCAAATAGAATGAGATAGATTATTTTAGGTCTCAGCATTACCATCCTATAGCATTTGACCATTCATCGATAGCCCTCACGAGGTCCGAGTTATGACCATCGAAAGATCGACCTCGAAATGCACTTAGAGAACTTTGGAGACTCATCAGTACGGGGTGGCCGCAAATGATGGATGGTCTCCATGGCTGAAACAAGGGTGTGACTAGGGTTCACTCGCCCATTTGGAGCTAATGGCACTGACACTTCGATGTCAAGATCAACAGTTTCAAAGTTACGCTTTGGTGCACCTATGAACTAAGGCACAGTGCAAGTTTTGGCATCGAGCGAGATCACTGTGCCGAATCCAAACGAAATGTGATCTCTCAAAAATGAGATAGGTTATTTTAGGCCTTAGTATCACTATCCTGTAGCATTTGACACTTCATTTATAGCCCTCACGAGCTTCAATTTATAACCCTCGAAAGATCGACCTCGAAATGCACTTAGAGCACCATGGAGACTCCTTAGTATGGGGTGGACGCAAATCTTGGATGGTTTTCGTGGCTGGAACAAGGGTGTGACTAGGGTTCACTCGTCCATCCGGAGCTAATGGCACTAACGATTTGATGCCAAGATCAGCGGTTTCAAAGTTATGCTATAGTGCACCTATGAACTGAGGCACACTGTGAGTTTTGGCATCGAGCAAGATCGCTGTGTCGAATCCAAATGGAATGTGATCTCTTGAAAATGAGATAGATTATTTTAGGCCTTAGTATCACCATCCTATAACATTTGATAGTTCATTGATATCCCTCACTAGCTTCAAGTTATGACCCTTGAAAGATTGACCTCAAAATGCACTTAGAGCAACTTGTAGACTCCTCGGTATGGGGTGGCCGCAAATGATGGATGGTCTCCATGGCTGAAACAAGGGTGTGACTAGGGTTCAATTTCCCATTTGGAGCTAATGGCACTAACAATTCAATGCCAAGATTAGCAGTTTCAAAGTTACACTGTGGTGCACCTATGAACTAAGGCACATTGCGAGTTGTGGGATCGAGCGAGATCGCTATGCCGAATCCAAATGAAATGTGATCTCTCAAAAATGAGATAGGTTATTTTAGGCCTCAGTATCATTGTCTTGTAGCATATGGCAATTTATTGATAGCCATCATGAGCTTCGAGTTATGACCCTCGAAAGATCAAATTCGAAATGCACTTAGAGCACCTTGGAGACTCCTTAGTACAGGGTGGCTGCAAATGATGGATGGTCTCCATGGTTGGAACAAGGGTGTGACTAGGGTTCACCCACCCATCTAGAGCTAATGGTGTTGACAATTAGATGCCAAAATCAACAATTTCAAAGTTACGTTGTGGTGCACCTATGAACTGAGGCACACTATGAGTTTTGGCATCGAGCGAGATCACTGTGCTGAATCCAAACAGAATGTGATCTCTCAAAAATGAGATTAGTTATTTTAGGCCTTAGTATCACTGTCTTGTAGCATTTGACAGTTCATCAATAGCCCTCACGAGCTTCGAGTTATGACACTCAAAAGATCAACCTCGAAATGCACTTAGAGCACCTTAGGGACTCCTCGGTACGGGGTGACCGCAAATGATGGATGGTCTCCATGGCTGAAAAAAAGGTGTGAATAGGGTTCACCTGCCCATTCAGAGCTAATGGTGCTAACAATACGATGCCACAATCAGCGGTTTCAAAGTTATGTTGTGGTGCACCTATGAACTGAGGCACACTGCAAGTTTTGGCATTGAGCGAGATCACTGTGCCAAATCAAAACAGAATGTGATCTCTCAAAAATGAGATAGATTATTTTAGGCCTCAACATCACTGTCCTATAGCATTTGATAGTTTATCAATAGCCCTCACGAGCTTTGAGTTATGACCCTCAGAAGATCAACCTCAAAACGCACTTAGAGAACCTTGGGGACTCCTTGGTATGGGGTGGCCATGAACGATAGAGGGTCTTCGTGGCTAGAAAAAGGGTGTCACTAGGGTTCATCCACCCACCCAGAGCTAATAGCACCAATGATTAAAATAGTTCTAGCCGGTAGGAGCTAGATTTTGAAAAGTTGTCAAGAAAATTGCAAAAGTTGCTAAGCAACATTTTGCATTTTTTTTGCTAAGACAAGTTTTATTGCAAATTTGATTACAAATAGACTCTACAAACTCCTAGGGACCCTAGTAATGTTCTAAACATCTAGAATTACCTAAAAAATATGGAATTTACCAAAAATCCACTTTATTGGACCAACTGATGGCCAAGGCTTATAGTTGCACCATGGGATCTTGTGTCCATTACAAATGTGGATGGTCACAGGGAGATCATTAGATCTATCCCTAGACCTTATTACATCAAGAAAAGAAAAATTATTAGGTGCTTTGCACTAGTGTTCCCTATATTTCATAAAATTAAAACTATGGAGTTTCCTTCCAAAATGCTCATGTAGTGATTACATTCAAGATTTGAATTTTCTAAAGCAATAAGCTAAATTTTAAGTGACTTATTGAATGTTTCAGCTTATGAAATGACTTGAGATTATTATGAGACCTTATTAGGACCTATCTAATGACTCACTTACCCTATGCAAACCTAGACATTACTAAAGTTCAAATTTCATGGTTCTTTACAACTTTTCAATATGAAAGACTTTCAAAACATTATACAATATTATGACTCTTTATGCTTTCAAATGCCATGATTGGTTGCAAAATGGAAGAAATCAAGTATTTTAATTGTTCATATGTACTTTCTAGATTTTTCTTATTTGATTAGTTTGATAAAAATAGTTTTAATAATCATAATGTCAACTTTATGTCAAATAAGAAAAAAACTAAATTTGTAATAAGATATCCCCAAGCAATTATCTTTCATATAGTTATAAATGCTCTTAAAATTGTCCTTATAGCCTTGTATCACATGCAAATATGATTTGCAAGAACTTGTTCAGTAGTTTCCTCTTATAATTCCTTACAAAGAACCTACCAAAATACATATTAGAATGTGCAACTAATTTAACCTGTCTTTTTCATTATTACAAAAACTATATACAAAAAAAGTTCACATTTTACATCATAAATCGTAGGAATTCTCCCCAATACCACCCCCCCAACTCTTCATGATGTACCTACATTCCAATATCATAAAAAAATTAGTAGCTTATTGTATTAAACAAGATAATCATTAGTTCATTGAATCATTATGAAGAAAATAACATAAGAAGTAAATATACCTAGTCGAGTGTTCCAATAGGGTCCTCTCTCTATTTTAGGGTCTCATACAAAGCTTCATGATCAACATTAGCAATAGTAAAAAGTTCTTTTACTTTTGGTCTTCCTTGATGCTTCAACAACTTTACATTTGTTGCTATAATAAGATGCAAATATATGAGAACTATTTTGTGCTTCTGATAGTCTTTGAATGCAAGAATTTCATTCTTTCTAAGCATGTATGTTTGTAGCCATGTTCCAGTGACAACCACTGAACTAGTAGGATATGTGAATCCATCATCATCTGTGATTGGTTGTGCAAGTTTTTGTTTACCTCGTACACAACGTGCTAACCAATAATCAGATTTCTCATCATTCCCTTGTGGTGCAACCAATGCAAAGACATGTCCTTGCTAAAGTAGATCTGATAGATGGTTATGCTCAAGTGAAATTTCCATGTCATCATTTCTGATAGAGCATATGATAGACAATGGAGTAAGATAATGTGGAGCCCATATGTGTACCCACTCACTTGACTCACAGTGATCCCAATCACATTGAAAACAACTAGGACAAAAGCAAGCTAGCTATTGTGTCCAAATGTCCATGTACTAGAATCAGAGCTTTGGAATGAATACATTTTTGATGAGTCTCTCATTGTAGCACAATCTAATCTATCAGCTACAAACCCTTCCTCAACCAACCAAAAGAACCTATGTACCATTGAATGAAGAGTCCCCCACTATGATAATGCTAAACTACACCAATCAACAATGCTACAAGCATCAAGAAGCTCTGCTGCTAAAATCTTCAGTTGCTCCATGACTATAGCTCTCTCCACACATGCCCCCGCTCCATCATGTTCCCCTTTTCCATGGCCAAACTCAAAAAAACTCCAAATATGAGGCACCCCTCTCTCTATGTGCATCCTACACAACTAATAAAACATGTGAGAATTCTTGAATTGACCTGTACAGTTATCTGACCAAATGATATGTCTATCCATAGAAATTGCATGCTCATGTAAGAAATCAAACTAATTCTCGAAACACTATTGCATAAACTCGTGAGAGTGAGATCTATCAGCACTCATATAAAAATGATACTCTCTAATAATCTTTCAATTATCTTCCGCACTATCAGGGGCATGTCTATATGTTATGTGAACAAAAATAGCAATCTGAATAGAGTTGTAATACTGAGATTGTGTCTCATTTTGAGGTTTCAATGTGTAGTTCTCAGCAAAATCAACAATTGATATAGTAGTGCTAATGGGAAAAGTCTCCTTGCACATTCTAAATTGTTCATCCAACCACTAAGACCTGTGACTATGTCTTGCATACTTGTAAACAAGATTTGCCTTGAAATCTGAAATAAAACTAGCCATACTGATATCTTTTCCAACCAATTCACATCTAGAGCTCTCACCTCCACTCTTCAATGTGTATTTCACCATTTCATATACATTTTTTTTCACTATTGTCTTTCAAAGATCTTGTTCGCACTCCTCATGGAAACATGTGTCAAACTTGGATAAGCCACCACATTTTGAACACTTCTCATTTAAGCAAGCATTTCTATAAAAGAAACAACCCTATGACCCACTTTGACCAATATATACCAGTATAATATGTCCCTAGGGGTCCTAAGACTCCTACAGACATATATCGTCATTTAATGGATCATAGGAGGTCATAGATCACCCTATGACCCCCTTTGGCCCATATTAACCATTCTAATATGTCCCTAGAGATCCTAGGACCCCTAAGAACATATCTCGTCATTTAATGGTTCATGGGGGCTCATAAGTCATCCTATGACCCCCTTTTACACATATTAAACATTATAATATGTCCCTAGGGGTCCTAGGACCCTTAGGGACATATGTCATCATTTAATGGATCAAACAGGGTCATAGGTCAATATATGACCCCTTTTGACCCATATTAACCATTCTAATATATCACTAAGGGTCCTCACACCACTAGGAACATATCTCATCATTTCATGGGTCATGGGGGGTCATAAGTAAACCTATGAACCTTTTTGACCCATATTAACATTCTAATGTCCCTAGGGGTCCTAGGACCCCTAGGGACATATCTCGTCATTTAATGGGTCATGGGGGTTCATAGATCAACCTCTGACCCCCTTTAAAACATATTAACCATTCTAATATAGGGGTCTGAGGACCCCTAGGCACATATCTCATCATTTAATGGGTCAAAGGTGACCTATGACCCCCTTTGACCCATATATACTATTCTGATATGTCTGTATCTCATCATTTATTGGGTCGTGGGGGGTCATATGTCAACCTATGACCCCCTTTCACACATATTAACCATTCTAATATGTCCCTAGGGATCCTAGGACCCCTAGGGACATATGTCACCATTTAATGGGTCAAAGGGGTCATAGGTCACCCTATGATGCCCTTTGATCCATATTAACCATTCTAATATGTCCTTAGGGGTCCTAGGACCCTTAGGGACATATGTCATCATTTCATGGGTCAAAAGACCCTATGACTCCCTTTGACCTATATAAACAATTCGAATATGTCCTTAGGGGACCTAGGACCCCTAGGGACATATGTCATCATTTCATGGGTCAAAAGGGGTCATAGGTCACCCTATGACCCCTTTTGACCCATATGAATGATTCTGATATGTTCCTAGGGGTCCTAAGATCCCTAGGGACATATCTCATTATTTAATGGGTCAAAGGGGCTCATAGGTCAACCTATTACCCCCTTTGACATATATTAACCATTCTAATATGTCCCTAGGGGTCCTAGGACCCCTAGGGACATATGTCATCATTTAATGGGTCAAAGAGCTTCATAAGTAACCCTATGACCCCATTTGACCTATATGAAAAATTCTAATATGTTCATAGGGGTACTAGGATCCCTATAGACATATGTCATCATTTAATTGGTCAAAGAGGGTCATAGGTCACCCTATGACCCGCTTTGACCCATATAAATGATTCTAATATGTCCAGACATATGTCATCATTTAATGGGTCAAAAGGAGTCATAGCTCACCCTATGACCCCCTTTCACACATATTAACCATTATAATATGCCCCTAAGGGTCCTAGGACCCCTAGGGACATATGTCATTATTTAATGGGTCTAAGGGAGTCATAGATCACCATATGACCCCCTTTGACCCATATGAATGATTCTAATATGTTCCTAGGGGTCCTAGGACCCCTAGGGACATATCTCATCATTTAATGGGTCGAAGGTCACCCTATGACCCCTTTTGACCCATATTAATGATTCTAATATGTCCCCAGGGGTCCTAGGACCCCTACGCACATATGTCATCATTTAATAGGTCAAAGGGGGTCATAGGTGACCCTATGACCCCCTTTGACCCATATTAACCATTCTAATATGTCCCTAAGGGTCCTAAGACCCCTAGGGACATATATCATCATTTCGTGCGTGAAAGGGGGTCATAGGTTACCCTATGACCCCCTTTGACCCATATGAACAATTCTAATATGTCCCTAGGCGTCCTAGGACACCTAGGGACATATGTAATCATTTAATGGGTCAAAGGGAGTCAGAGGTCACCCTATGACCCCCTTTCATACATACTAACCATTCTAATATGTCCCTAGGGGTCCTAGGACCCCTAGGGACATATGTCATCATTTAATGGGTCTAAGGGGGTCATAGTTCACCCTATGACCCCCTTTGACTCATATGAACGATTCTAATATGTCCCTAGGGGTCTTAGGTCACCTAGGGACATATTTCATCATTTAATGGGTCGAAGGGGGTCATAGGTCACCCTTTGACCCATATTAACCATTCTAATATGTCCTTAGAGCTGTTGAGACCCCTAGGGACATGTCGTCATTTAATGGGTCAAAGGACCTCTAGGGACATATGTTTTCATTTCATGGGTCAAAGAGGGTCATAGGTCACCCTATGACCCCCTTTGACCCATATGAATGATTCTAGTATGTCCGTAGGGGTCCTAGGACCCCTAGGGACATATGTCATCATTTAATGGGTCAAAGAGGGTCATAGGTAACCCTATCTCCCCCTTTCTCACATATTAACCATTATAATATGTCCTTAGGGGTCCTAGGACCCCTAGGGACATATGTCATCATTTAATGGGTCTAAAAGGGTCATAGGTCACCCTATGACCTCCTTTGACCCATATGAACAATTCTGATATGTCCTTATGTGTTCTAGGACCCCTACAGACATATCTCATAATTTAATGGGTTGAAGGGGGTTATAGGTCACCCTATGACCCCCTTTAAACCATATTAACCATTCTAATATGTCCCTAGGGGTCCTAGGACCCATACGACCATATGTTGTCATTTAATGGGTCAAAGGGGGTCATAGGTCACCCTATGACCCCCTTTAACCCATATTAACCATTCTAATGTATCCCTAGGACCTCTAGGGACATATGTCATCATTTCATGAGTCAAAGGGGGTCACAAGTCACCCTATGACCCTTTTTGACCAATATGAATGATTCTAATATGTCCCTAGGGGTCCTAGGACCCCTAGGGACATATGTTGTCATTTAGTGGGTCAAAAGGGGTCATAGGTCACCCTATCTCCCTCTTTCACACATATTAACCATTATAATTTATTCTTAGGGGTCCTAAGACCCCTAGGGACATATGTCATCATTTAATGGGTCTAATGGGGTCATAGATCACCCTGACCCCATTTGACCCATATGAATGATTCTAATATGTCCTTAGGGGTCCTAGGACCCCTAGGGACATATATCATCATTTAATGGGTCGAAAGGGGTGATAGGTCACCCTATGACCCCCTTTGACCCATATTAACCATTCTAATATGTCCCTAGGGGTCCTAGGACGCCTAGGGACATATGTCATTATTTAATTGGTTAAAGTGGATCATAGGTCACCCTATGACCCCCTTTGACCCATATTAACAATTCTAATATGTCCCTAGGGGTCCTAGAACTGCTAGGGACATATGTCATCATTTCATGGGTCAAAGAGGGTCATAGGTCACCCTATGACCACCTCTAACCCATATTAACCATTCTAATATGTCCCCTAGGGGTCCTAGGACCCATAGGGACATATGTCATCATTTAATGGGTCAAAGGGGGTCATAGGTCACCCTATGACCCCCTTTCACACATGAACCATTATAATATGTCTTTAGAGGTCTTAGGACCCCTAGGGACATATGTCGTCATTTAATGAGTCAAAGGGGGTCATAGGTTACCCTATGACCCCCTTTGACCGATATGAACGGTTCTAATATGTCTTTAGGTGTCTTAGGATGCATAGGGACATATCTTGTCATTTAATGGGTCTTTGGGGTTCACAGGTCAACCTATGACCCCCTTTCACACATATTAACCATTTTAATATGTCCCTAGGGGTCTTAGGACCCCTAGGGACATATGTCATCATTTAATGGGTGAAAGAGGGTCATAGGTCAACCTATGACCCCTATGACCCCCTTTGACCTATATTAACCATTCTAATATGTCCTTAGAGGTCCTAGGACTCCGAGGGACATATGTCATCATTTAATAGGTCGTGGAGTGTCATAGGTCAACCTATGACCCCTTTTGACCTATATTGACCATTCTAATATGTCCCTAAGCATCTTAGGACCCCTAAGGACATATCTCATCATTTAATGGGTCAAAGGAGGTCATAGGTCTACCTATGACCACGTTTCACATATATTAACCATTCTAATATGTCCCTAGAGGTCCTAGGACCCCTAGGGACATATGTTAGCAATTAATGAGTCGAAGGGGATCATAGGTCACCCTATGACCCCCTTTGACCCATATATACCATTCTAATATGTCCCTAGGGGTCCTAGGGACATATCTCATCATTTAATGGGTCGTGGGAGGTCATAGGTCACCTTGTGACCCCCTTTCTCACATATTAACCATTATAATGTCTCTAGAGGTCCTAAGACCCCTACAGACATATGTCATCATTTAATAGGTGAAAGGAGGTCATAGGTCAACCTATGACCCGCTTTGACCTATATTAACCATTCTAATATGTCCTTAGGGGTCCTTGGACCCCTAGGGACATATCTTGTCATTTAACGGGTCATGGGGGGTCATAGGTCAACCTCTGTACCCCTTTGACCCATATTAACCATTCTAAGATGTCCCTAGGGGTCGTAGGACCCCTAGGGACATATCTTATCGTTTAATGGGTCATGGAGGTTCATAGATCAACCTATGACCCTCTTTCACACATATTAACCATTCTAATATGTCCCTAGGGGTCCATATCTCGTCATTTAATGGGTCAAAGGGACCCATATATACCATTCTGATATGTCCCTAGGGGTCCTAGGACTATTAGGGACATATCTCGTCATTTAATGGATCGTGACCTATGACCCCCTTTCACACATATTAACCATTCTAATATGTCCCTAGGGGTCGTAGTAACCCTAGGGACATATTTCATCATTTAATGGGTCAAAGGTGGTCATAGGTCACCCTTTGACCCCCTTTGACCCATATTAACCATTCTAATATGTCCCTAGGGGTCCTAGGACCCCTAAGGACATATGTCATCATTTCATGGGTCAAAGGACCCTATGACCCTCTTTGACCTATATGAACAATTCTAATATGTCCTTCGGAGTCCTAGGACCCTTAGGGACATATGTCATCATTTAATAGGTCGGACATATGTCATCATTTAATGGGTCAAAGGGGGTCATAGGTCACCCTATGACCCCCTTTGACCCATATGAACGATTCTAATATGTCCCTAGGGGTCCTTGGACCCTTAGGGACATATGTCATCATTTAATGGGACAAAAGGGGTCATAGGTCACCCTATGACCCGCTTTGACTAATATGAACGATTCTAATATGTCCCTAGGGGTCCTAAGACCCCCAGGGACATATGTCATCATTTAATGGGTCAAAAGGGGTCATTGGTCACCCTATGACCCCCTTTGACCCATATTAACCATTGTAATATGTCGCTAGGGGTCCTAGGACCCCTAGGGACATATGTTGTCATTTAATGCATCAAAGGCGGTGAATGGTTGACCTATGACCCCCTTTGACTCATATATATTAATAATATACATATATATTAATAACATATATGTGTGTGTGTATTACGTTATTATAGGTAATGAAAATATTATATAGTTATATATAATATATTACGTTATTATACATATATTATATTATTATACATATTAATATAATAATATATAATACATATTATATATATATATAATATATTACGTTATTATATTTAGTAAAAATAATAATAATATAGATTATATTTATAAATTGTAATAAGATTAACATAATATATTATTATATATTAATAGATTATATCTTATATCTTTACATTACGTTATTATATATATATTCTAAAATACGTCTTTACATAGTAATATAAGTGAAATAATTTATAAATCATAAGCTATAACTTTTAAACGCAATTTTCTCTCTAAAATGGGTTGAGATTTGAAATTTGCCACCCAAATTCTGCCAAAGCATATAAGATATCTGATTTGAAATCGGATATCCGATTAGGCTTGGTATTTACCAAGCCTACTTGGTCAACCCAAAAGACGTGTTTGAAGAGGGTTTTAGTTATAATTGGACTTCGGGTAGCCGTCCAACAATGTTATATTGATCGAAGTTGAATGAAACGAAAAAGATTTTTTAATATCGCTCTCGAGATTCCATCAATATAATTTATGTCAAATTCTAAGATCGATAATTATTTATTAGTTAATTATCAATGTAGATTATTGTAAAGTGTTGATTGACATACTGATTGAAAAATAACTATAATTTTCAAACGATATAACATTTTATAAATCTAAAAGTTGTGTCACATTCTATGTTTTGCCTAGTATAAGAAAAAAAAATAAAAAAAATTAGGTAAAATTTTCTATTAGTTAAGGTGGTCAGACACGAGACTTTTTTTTTTGCAAAAGTTTTGGTAGAAAATTCATATTTAATTATTTATTTGGAATAAAAATACCAAAAAATAAGCGTCACATCCGAGCATGAGTCTACTTTTCATATCTATAATTATATTAAAAAAATATTATCATTTGATTTTGATTAAAGTGGTCAGACATACACTTACTTTTTATTTTTGACTTGAAATTTTCATAGTACTATAGTAAAATTCAAACTTTTGACCAATCAATTTTTTTTTCTTCTAATAAGGCCTAGTAGTTTAGAAACTACATTAAATTTCTTATAGATTATTTTCTTATAACTTTTTGATATAAAGTCCATAACCACTTTAAAATTATGTGTCAAGTTGACATAACCCTGATTTGTTGATTTTTCACTGCCACTTAAGGCCATAGTTTGGTTGACCATGATCCTGCACATACCCAACATACCATTTGGGTTGGGCATGTTTTCCCTATCATTTTGCAATTTTAAATCAACATGTATGTCACTTCCATGTTGTGGTTTTTCTGGTACACATTCTATGGATGGTGAGCATACATTCTCAATATTTAGTTGATTATTTGTATTTGGAGGATGGTCATATATGTGGCTTGGTTTGGCTTGAGGATATTGAACTTGGTAGCTTTGTGAATTTTCAAGAAGCACCCTCTTAGAAGTACATTGATGATGGCTTTTCTCTACATTTTGCAGATCTTGATTTTCAGTTTCCAGTTGTTCAACTGTTATTTCTGCACTTCTTCTAGCATATCTTTTCGTGTGCCCTTGATTTTGTGTTACTCTTTGTTGTTCTCTTTCAAGTTATGTCTGTTGTTGTTGTTGATGTCTATGATATTATTTATTATACTCTCTTTGATATTGTCTTTGGTATTCTCTCCTTTCCTCCATCTCAAAATTCAACCTAGCTCTCCCCATAGCTAGTAGGAAAAAAACATTAATGAAGTAACATTTATTTATATATAGATGAAAAATATTTCACCAATAAATATTATTAAATGTGAATTAAATTTTGTAAATAATTTATGCCAGAATGAAGATAAATAACCTTAGAAAAGTAACATATGTTTGTATATAAATGAGAAATACACAACCAATGAACCTTACTATTACAATGTAGAAAGAAATTAGAGAAAGTTATTGTGCAAGTAGATCAATGAGATGATATAAGCATCAAAATGTATGCATAAAGTATCCATAAATGGAGAGAAATATTGGAGACAATTTATTATATTGTTAAAAAATATATTAATAAAGGAAAAAAAGAGCATGAAGAATTTTTTTTTTCAAAATTAAATTAAAAGATTTATGGAAGTGTATACTTTTATTATGAAATATACAACATCAAGATAAATAGTCACAAAAGATTATTACATCATGGAAATCAATAATCTTATTTATTACATCATTTTATTACAAAATAGATAAGCACATGATGTTGTATTTTACAATACAAAATACCAATATAAAAAATAATAAGAAGTCCACTTTAAAAGATAGTGAGCATTCACTTTCTAATAGAGTAGAATAGTTGCCAAAACATATGTGGGTCTCCACAGAAAAAAGAACCAAGAGCATATTCACCACCACTGCCTTAATATCCACCTTCTATTAACCAAATCATGAGATCAACGCAAGCAAGCTCAAGAATACGGTTCAAGAGTTTGGGTATGTGGAAAGTAGATTTCAAAAAACTGTTGTTGATTTAGCGGGGACTGAAACTTGTCAACAACCACACTAGACCACCAACAATTGTTCTGAAAGACATCTACAACCAAATCTAATGGAATGTATCCTGGTAGTGGAATAACCGGTGGTGTAGGTCTAATATGATCAGCAAAAATCTCCTCAATAAGAGGTTCTCGAGTCATCTCATCTATAATAAAGTGATCGTGTTGAATAACAAACGTTGGCCTTTGAGCATTTTCCACTCGACCAATTACAGTGCCATGGAACCATGCTCCCTGGAAGCCATCATCATCACAACACACTTTGAATTTCTTTCCATAGTTAAAATTTATGATGTGCACCTTTAACATAAAAGGAGTACATAAAATCTTTTCAATTACATGTATTTAGTTCAAAATAAGAGATAAAGGAATAGTTAGTATTGAAATATGTGTTAGAAAAAATTACATTCTAAAATTTATTTATGCATAAAAATTACAATGTAATGTTGGAAAATGGCAGCATTACCTTCCACATTTCAAACATTAAATTTATTTATGGATAAAAATTACATTCTAATAATCTACGAAAAAATTACATTCTAATATTCTACGAAAAAATTACATTGTAATGTTTGAAAATGGCGGCATTGCCTTCCACATTTCAAACATTAAACTAATTTATGCATAAAATATATTTGAATAAAAGAGTTCGCAATATAATATAAGAAAAATGGTGGCATTGCCTTCCACTTTTGAAACATTATTTATGGATAAAATTACATTCTAATATTCTACAAAAAAAATTACATTCTAACGTTTGAAAATTGCAGCATTGCCTTCCACATTTCAAACATTAAAATAATTTATGCATAAAATATATTTGAATAAAAGAGTTAGTAATATAATATAAGAAAAATGGTGGCATTTCCTTCCATTTTTGAAACATTATTTATGGATAACAATTACATTCTAATATTCTACAAAAAAATTACATTCTAATATTCTACGAAAAAATTATATTCTAATGTTTGAAAATGGCAACATTTCCTTCTACATTTCAAACATTAAACTAATTTATGCATAAAATATATTTGAATAAAAAAGTTAGCAATATAATATAAGAAAATTGATGGCATTGCCTTCCACTTCTGAAACATAATTGCCTAAGAGTTAAATAGAAAAAATATTAGTACATCATTTTTGTTTATTATTTTATAATAATAATAATAAAAAGAAGAACAACAAACATGCTATGAGAGTAATTCAATCACAGATCGTTGTATACAAGTTTAATCTAAGAAACATTGCAATAATAATGCACAAAAAAATGGAATGGAAGTCAACATAAAATTTCATAATTCATCCAAACTACCAACTATTTGTTTCGAGCCTTACTAATTTACTCTAAAAAAACGTGTTGACAAAATTTACTATCTTTTAAATCTATTTACAATAATAAAATCATGGAAAACATGTCGTGTACGAAGAAAACAAAAGTTGAATCTATATTAGAAAGGGATGGTGTATGATATGCATGCCTTTAAATTCAAGTTTAGTTAACTATATAAAAGTCCAAAGTAATTAAAAAACTCTAGGAATCCAATGCGTCTTCTTCATGGTACTTTCCTCGACATTGGTTTTATTCTATGGATTCCAAATCCACATGGTGGTGTAATCTAGTTCTTGTATCAACTTAATTAAGCTTTGTTTTCAACCACTCATAGTTAATCCTCCTTGGTCATTTGTATACATTTTATGTTCCATCAAGTGTGCCCATTTATCATTTTCAACCAAGAGAGATATAGATATTCTTATCTACTCATTACCTCATCTATTTACTTTAATATATAATTTTTTTAACTTGCTATTTTTCACCATCATTTCAACAAAATAGAAAGGTAAATTAAGTGATCATCTTATACATTACAATAAATATATCTTAAATAAATCTATAAATGTATTTAAGAAATAGATAATCTCTAATAAATAGATTGATCATGTATATTAACATCCACAATATAATAATATTTAAATTTTAAAAAATCTATGTGAAATATTTGAATAGATAGAAAATTTAAGAAACAAAATGAAAGTGAGAAAATATTATTTATGTTCTTATTTTAGGTACAAGTCTTCTTCTTAAATAATTCTTACTATATTTATAATTGGTGAGTTAGATGGTTTTGTATATCAAAATACCAATTTAAATAAAATACAATTGTAATTGAAACTAAATTTTAAAAAGCCAAGCATAAACTTACTTTTGTATTTGATGTGACTTGAATCTTGATCTCCAAATTTGCAATTTCCATTTCTAAATTTCTTCTCTTCTTCAACAACCTGTAATCTTTAAGAAAAACTATATATTCTACTCACTGTCTCTATTTTCTATCCTACAAAAATTCTCCAAAAAACATTCTAATTTTGCAATCTCCTTTGCAACAGAAAAATGAAATACAAACATACTTATATAATAGATGAAAGGAACTCTTCCTCTCCCCACAAAAAAACCTTTCCTCTCCCACCCCATGGAATATTGGATTGCCAATAATAGAAAACACATTATAATAAAAAATGCATTAACAAAATGCATTCAGAACATGCGATAATAATATTATTTGCATTGACAATAACATAACATGCGATGGAAGAAAAATGCATTTGAAAAATGTGATAGAACGTGGCACTGCCTTCTCCCACGACCTTCTACCCATGACCTCTATGCGCATAGTCACGTCGGCATTATTGTCGCTGCTAACAATGATAGTAACTGCCGCCACTGACATATGTGAGTGGCGGCAGTTACCATCGCTGTTAGCAGTGATAGTCTACTGCCGCCCGCCGCGTGGAGGGTAAACCCCCGCAGTTTGATTTTGTTTTCATTTTTTATATTTTTTATATTGTATTTTGTTATTTATTTTGTTTTTTTTTTAAATTTTTATTTTATTTTATTTTTCAAACTTAATTTATTTATAAAATTTTAAATGAAGTAATAATCTACTTTAAATTAATTTATTTATATAGTTTAAATGAGTATAGGTTCATATTGCTGAAAAAGTAATAAAAGTTTAAATTAATTTATTTATAAAAGATTAACTGAATATAGTTTAAACTTACTTCTTTTTTCTTATAGATTTATAAAATATTTTTTATTTTTTATTTTAGGGCCTATTATTTCGGGAATAAATTTTCTTTTAATTATTTTATAAGGTGCCACATGGCCATGGAAAAATATAAGGCATTTATAAAATTATTTTTAATTAAATTAGTGTGTAACTACTCTCATTTCTTTTCTATTGATGGAGAATCTATTTTGGCATATTCTTATGCTAGAGATTTGTGATGTGATTGTATAGAACACCTCTCGATGTAATGAACATATATACATATATCTATGAAATAAAATATGTACATTTTAATCTACATTCTTATGTATAATTTAGGATCTCCCCTTAATAAATGTCATTAAATATAGTTAATTACACTTAGATTAATGCATTAAGATGAATAACATATACATAAACATGAATATTGAAAACATGAATAAGACATTAAGATGAATAACATATGTACATAAACATGAATAACACATACATAAACATAAAAGATTGATCTTGACATTAAAAAATCAATAACATGTACATAAACATTAATAAAAATATGAATATTGAAAACATGCATGCACATTCAACATGAACATATGTACATATACATCTGTGAAATAACATCTAAGACACGTAGATATATGTAATAAAATATATCTAGAGAATAATGTACCCATATCAAATGTATAAAAATATTATGTATCAAATGTCTCAAAATATCATATCAAGCATGTATCCAAATTGTTGGAGTTGATGAAATCCAACTCCGAAGACGCCCAAGATCACCTGTATGCAAAAACCTGTCAAAGAGAAGCCAAGGAGGGAAGAGCGTGGAGCAAGGGAAAAACCCTAAACGGACATGAGAGAGAAAATATGAAAACACAAGAAAATATGTATTTACGATATGCTAAAAGTGACGTTGTGATACAATGAGGGAGAGACCACTTATAAAGGCCTCAAGGAATCTCCTAAAACAAGCTAGAAGACACTAGGAGATAAGTGTGACAACTAAGCATACATTCACATGAGGTGGAAAGTCCTCAAACAAGGTGAAAGGATAAGTATGACTTAGGAGAGAACAAACTCCTATACTGTCAACAACTTATAACTAACTCCTAGACTACAACTAATAAATAAAATGCATTTACCTAAGTAAGCTTAAGTAAATAGAATAAATAATAAATAATTAATTATTTACTCTAACACAAATAACCTATAAAATATCAGAATCTCCATATAAACATGTATCCAAATAACATCTAAAAGATCAAATTGTCCATATAAACATGTATCCAAATAACATATAAAACATCAAAGTATCCATATAAACATGTACATCTAAAATACTATATCAAATGTCTCCAAAATAACATATAAAATAAAAGGCCATCTAATTAGGTAATCCCCCTCCTGATTCATGTCCCCAAAAGGGTCTATCAGTTGTGTTTGAACCCTGTGTCAAATGATAGTGTCAAATTATGTACAAAAGAATTATATCATACATATAATCAAATATATATTTAAATTTTAACATACCTGAGACTCATGACATGTAGGATCTGTTAGTGTTTGTAGATCACCAAAATATAACATACTATCACTCAAACCCTATAACACACATACAAAAACACACAAGTTAGATTGTGTCAAGAATATATATGTTTGTTCCTATATGTTTAAGTGTAAATTTTACCATAATTAAAATAAATTTAAACATATAGACATATTTTCCGTAACATCATGTAATGCTTTGCTGATCTAACTGATATTTAAATCATGCAATGATAAAACATTATTAGTGTCCAGGTTGATAGTGTCATCTAAAAGAATCTATATAAATAGATGAGGTTTTCTAGCAGTGGAATCGTGAGTAGGGGGGGTGTTGTAGGGTCTTGAGTAGCTGGGGATGGTGCTACAGGGTCCTAGGTAGCTGGGGCTAGTGTTGTAGGGGCATGTGTAGTAGCAAGTGCAGTAGAAGGTGTAGGAATGTCCTCCTGCCTGTGTGAACCCTATGATCCTATTGTACATGATAAAATATGATTGATTTGAGTGCCAATGTCATGAAGTGGAATCCCTATGACTATAGATAATGCTCAATATGAATTCAAAAGATCAGATACTAAATAGGATCTCAAATGATGCAATGCATCCACATCTGAGATTGTAGAAACCTCTAGTGGAGAAGGTAAGTCTACTACCCCATATGCATCATCAACACCTATGCTAGATGATGCAACTATGGGAATAGTACCTTGAGACCGTAGCATATATCTACCACACTCATAAGAAGAAATCTCCTACAACTGTGTAGCAATAGTGGCAATGCTCAAATAAATCTGTGTCTTCATTGTGTCATCAGGAACACTCTAGCCTAGAGTAACCATCTCTAGACCTCTCTGAATAACCAAAAGGTTTGGACCCATCATTTCCCATTTATTAATGGGCGCAGGAGTTTCCATAGGTCTAAATCTCTCTAAAAGTCTACCCAGACCCTGCCCAACATGACCTAGATAATCTGTGTAATCAACATCATGCTATAAATGAAATTACACAAAATAATTATTTGTAGAAATACAGAGAGAACTCATCCTTCTATGGCCATCTATGATGAGTAGCCAACGAGTGAGGATATATAAATGGTGTGATGAGCTCATCAGTACACTTCATCATAGAGAAGCCTCTAACTCTAGCTCTATCTCTATAAAATGGAAACATGGTCTTCACCATGGTAGTGGAGACCTCAGTGTCAACCTATCTATACTTCATAGTACTAGTGACACTGCGAGATAGAGAAGAATAAAATGTCTCAATACTGATATCATCAAAAGGGTTGTATGATTCAATGGTCTAAATCATATAAAACAAATCCTCTCGCATCACTATAATCTTCTCCCTATTAGGGAGGGTGGTAGAAGAGGAAAGCAAGGAGTCTAGAACCTCTATAGCATGAGATAATCTAGCAAGTGTTTCTCTAAATAACTGCTCTCTATCCTCAGTGGAGGATGTGGATCTTTGTGATATGCCAGACTCAACACTCTAACCCCCTCTATGGACACTAGCATCCCTTGAGGATGCAGAAGCACGATCCCTAGAACCAGATGCCATAATGTATATATGTATATAATGTATGAGGATATGCTCGTGTGAAGCTACAAGAGACAAAGTCTAATAAATATCTAGAGAACTGCACATGCATATATATATATATATATATATATATATATATATATATATATATATAGATAGATAGATAGATAGATAGATAGATAGATAGATAGATAGATAGATAGATAGATAGATAGATAGATAGATAGATAGATAGATAGATAGATAGATAGATAGATAGATATACACATACAAGTGTAAAAATAAAAATAATTAAAAGTTAAATTTAATTTAAAACACACGTATATAAATACACAACATTAAATGTATGGTGCTATTCAATCATGTACATGTATTTTAAAACAAAGTATCTTAGAGATGATATCTAATGTATTTTAATGTGCTCATGCAAATGTGAAAAATAAATGTTCATACATGTACATGTATATGCGATAAAAAATAAAATTCTTGATTAAATTACAACTAAGTGTACACATGTAACTTAATTTTTTTACTAAATAAGATTTTGATTTAGCTATCGGGTTAAAGAAATTTTCTAAGTTTCATATAAATACATACAAGTGTTTCTAAGTTTCATATAAATGTACAAGTGTTGTATAATTTTTTAGAAATTAATGATATGTTTTAATTTCAAATTTGTATATAACAAGGTTACTTTTGTTTTTTTCTTCCTAATGTTTGACTACATTTTACTTCTATATAATTTATGTTTCAGTACACTTTACATAATGTTTTTCTACATTTTAACCTAATGTTTGACTACATTGTTGCTTATATTTTAAATAATTTACTAACAAATCTAAATAATTCAAATATATTAAAAAATTAACAAATCTAAATAATTCACTAGTAAAACACTTTAAAACCAAATAATTTGACTTATATTAACATTTATTAATAAAAAAACACTTTAAAAAAAAAAAGTTGACTTCTATTAACATCTACTAATAAAGAAAACTTTAAAAAATTTTAAAAATGCAAAAAAAAAAACCATTAACCCCTTACGGCTGAAACACCTTAACTACTCTCCAATAATCTCGAAACTGCTATAGTGCAAATGGTAGCCACAAAGTGATTGACGATAGTTTTATAAAGCATTGGGGGGTTACGACTGAAACCCTTTCATCCAAAAGGGTTTCGGCCATAACCCCCCATGCCATGTCGATGGGAAAATCTCCCATGTCTGTATGGTCGGAACGTTTTCGACTGAAACCCTTATGGCCGAAACTATTTTGACCATAACCCTACCAAATATCACAAATGGTGACACAACTTTGTGCTTTCACCCACTACTAACACACTTATCAAGGTAAGAATTCTTATCACTTTCTAAACCTGATATTAACTTCATTACATACTAACTAACCTACATTAAACAACTTCTTACTTTACTAGCTTTTTCCTCACCACTACCCAAAACCATATTAAGCTTTAAGCCTACCAAACCCCTCTACTTTTCCATGCATTTGTATCTACTCCTTTAAGGCACATGAGTGGGGAGTTTTTGGGGAGATGGGACCTTTTTGGGTAGTCTTGGCTACAGTCTTGTTTAGGATTTTATTGGCTTGATTGCCTTTTACCAAACTTTTCCCCTTTTACCACCTTTTTAAACCATGCACTTTTTGGGAGGATGGGACCCCTCCCATGTGTGAGGAGGGGTTGCACGAGGGTGGTCGGCCTTTGTTGATTAAATGTATTTCTTGCAACTTTATGCCTTTGACTATGTTTTAGGTTTGGTGCAAAGTTGAGTGTGATGGCTAAACCATAGGACAAGTTTAGTTTTCTAGAAGCTTTTTATTATCTAAATTTTTTTCTATTTTCCTTTTCCATAGTTTTAATTCCTAAGGAAGTTACTATATATTAGGAATAAATAATTTGAAACAAGTAGGAAAGTGTCACATGTGTATCAAACTCTTCATCATTACTTGCAAATATGACTAGTATGTCCTTGTCTTATGGATTTGACTTAGTTTTTTTTTTCTATGTTTATATTATAAGGATTATATATAGGGAATATTCCAAGGAGTATCCCTAAGAATAAAATATTGAACTATAATTGGGAGGGGATTTATTTTCCTCTCCCATACAAATTTCAAAGAGTAATATGTGCATGTGCAGGCTTATTTACTCATGGTAATCTATGACTTGTGATTGATTTGATTTATCTCCTCTACTCATCTATGAGCTTATGAATATTGGTTTGATAGGGGTTGGGTGTTACTTATAATATTCTAATGTAAATTTCAAGGATTATGAACCTATTTAAAATCACCTAAACAGTAGATTTAACACATGAACTATATTTGAGAAAAGATCAATATGAACTAGTAGATCAATTCTTCCTAATCAAACTTGAAATGAGATTGTTTATTGAACCAACATATGATGAAATTTATTTATGTGAACAATCTTTGGGAACATACTTTCTTACTTTGAATTGTGAATCCAAAATGGATAAGATCCTACATTTTTATATTCATCTTGAATACTAAAGAACAAGTTTCTTATGGGGAGAAATCTCTTATGCATTCAACCATAACTATCTTCCATTTCATAACATCTAATACATGCCATTGAGCCTTTCAACACCAATACATACTATACTATCCAAATTTCTTCATTTCCTTCATGAATCCATTTCTCACAATAATGCATATAAAATGAAGGTCTCATTTTTACCATTCAATACACAAATGACAAAATAGAAGGGTTCAACTCTTACAATACAATATACAATGACATGGAGGAGGACTCTATCCCTTCAAATACATCACAATATTTCACATCCCTTCCTTTCTACTATGCAACCAATCATTGCAACATCATGAATAAGATGGAAAGAGATTCTCATACATGTACAATGCACAATGATAAGTTTTCTCCTTGAAGCAACATCTACAAAATGATCTTTCCAAGCTTTTTCCATTGCTTCCTTGAGCACAAAATCTGAAAATACATCAAAACAAACAACAAAGACCATGGGTACTCTCCTCCCAACCATAGGCCTCCAAAGAGACCAACCCCAAGCAAGGGGAACAAGGCTCAAACTGTGTTTTATTCCAATCTTACAAATGCATACATATCACATTACAACATTTAACAATACCATCCCAAGGATATTTGACAATTTGGTTCACCTATGGAACCATGAACATAGGGTGAATGTGTTCTTTTCAAATGGAGACTTTCCATATCAAACAATACCTACAATAAACAATTTTTGTACCCTTTTGAGGTTTTCACAAATTAAAAATGTCATGCCCTTTCAAAGCTTTCACAATCATCCACCAAACACCCTACCATCAGTTGTAGATTCCTTGGAGTCCATACTCCATAAACTTCCTTTATACACCATAATTCCCTTATCATCCCCAACAAGATATGAATGATTATGGGATACAATGGAATTCATACTCCAAGGTTCTCAATACATTTTCAAGCCCAACTAACCCCTTCACCCTAGACTTCTCTTCCCTTCCCAAAGGGTGAGTGAAGCCCTCACACCTATAACAACACTTATGCACAAAATCATGGAAAACAAGAGCAAGAGAATGATGAAAATCCAAACTTCATGCTCATCACAGCACAACACAACATGATAAAAATAATACCACACATCTCTCTTACAATGGCATTCTTACTACCTACATTCTCATGAATGCAATACCAAGATTCAACTTGAAAATGGAAGAAATTTACTACATGGCAAGAAACACCAACCTTGAATTCCCTTGCAAAAATGGTAATGAAAGGTTGTAGAAAATCTCCCTCCTAGCTTCCAAACCCTAAGAATCTCTAAAGCTAGAGAGTGGGTAGACACCCACTAATTTGATCCCAAGTCCTCTAAAAAGGATCCCCAAAACCCTCACTATCTAAAAATAGTCATAACATTAGCTTCCTTTACTTACACCATTGTCTCTTTCTAAAAATGTAGCCTTAAAAAAAAAAAGGTTGTGGAAGGAGTCATGTGACACTCCTAATTTCGAATTTCTTTGAAAGTGACTTGTTTGGAGGGTTCCCAAAGTCATCTAGGCCTACTAAAGGTTAAATTTAGACCCCCAACCCATACTACTATCATGTGGGCACTTATTTTTCACCATGTTAACCCCCTAGGACAACTTTTTGATCCCCAAAATTTAACGAAAAGTTGGAATTCGAACTTCAATGAATAAGGACTTATCCTAACATTTTTCAATGTGAGATTAACTTGGATACTAAACTAGGGTTATGTTTAGGTTAGGTTACTTTTCTAAAACCCTAAATCCCAAGTCATTTCCACGTGGAAAAAACAAGTGTCAAGTGACACAAACACAAAATATTACATTTAAAGTGACTTGTATCCAATAATACATGCATTCAAATATCACCCACATACCATTCACATTATGAAATAAAACACATTACAAAGAGGTCTAAATCCTTCTGAAGATCCAACCTCAGCCATGTCATGTTCACATGGGTTTGAGCCTTGGTTCCCCATTAAACCCCATGGTTAAAATCCTACACACTAAACTCGAGCATCAGTAGTCCAAGAGAATCATATGAAAAAAATACATGTATTTATGTACATGGAAATTCAATATTGCATAATTCACATTAGAATATTCACTTATCACATTTAACTTAACTTTTTCTAATCATTTCATATAAACATTCAAAACATCAAAATATCAAATTTTGTTTATCAACATTAGACTTAACATGATCAAATTAATATTCTGAATAACTTCATAATCTACTTTCTATTATAATGATGAAATATTGAATCCACAACTATTGAGTCCTTAGGTATGTGAATTAGGTTTTAGTGCATGTCAAAATCTATCCTTTAACCCTAATTTCCATTTAAACATTAGAATTTGACATTTCAAGCATTTCTATAATTCAATTTCTATCAAAGAAATTGTAATAGATTAAAATATGAATGGAATCATTAAATATATTATTTAGGTCCTAATGTGAAAACATAAGTGTGAATCATCCAGGGGCAGGCACTACATCCACCCCCCCTGGGATTAGGCTTACTGCTGGAAGCCTACAGGAATGAAAAACTAAGATACTCACTATGCGGGTCCCATTGAACCCTTTTCCTCCCTACAGAGGAAACATGATTCCACTAAGGATATTACAACACCCTTAGAGCAATATGATTCTGGTTTAATGGTAAACCAAAAACCATATCGATTCAACATCATTCCTTTAACATCTACTAAAATAGATTCTCTAATGCATTCTAAACAAGAACAACTTAATGCTTGCAAAGATAAACAAATGTATACTACCTTGAAACTTAGATAAAAGATACATGTTTTGCAACTAGAATAAGTTTTCAATTTTTAGTTTTGGCTTCATTTAAGTTTTCAGTAGAATTTTCAATTTTGAAAGCTAAGTGTTGAAATATAAAGAAAATATGCAAGTAACAGTTTTAAGTTCTGTTTCAATTCACCTAGTTTTCAAGTTTTTTTTAGTTTGAAAGAGATACACATGATAGTTCAAAGTTTTCACTTTGTTCAACTAGTTAACAACTAGTAGCATTCCAATATACCCAGAGCTCTCAATGTTGAAACTCGGGCTCTGATACCAAATGTAATGCCCCGCCAAGGGATCCAAAGAATTTTACTAAGTTTGCCAAACAATTTTTTTTTTAAAAATATGAAAGATAAAACCATTCATAACATTTGCGGAAGCAATAGCAACAATTTAAATGAAAATAAACATAACATATATACATAACAGGCTACATTCTTTAAAGATTCCTTAACGTTGTATCACATCTAAATTAACTATTCATCTAACATCTCATCCTTATGAAATAATAATGATACATCCAATGTACTTAAACAATATACAAGTGTCCTTTTGTGATTATATTTTAGTTTAGCTCAATCATCCACTGTACATATCACAGGGTATGAAAATCTTAAAAGAATAAACATCCAAGTAAATAAAGTACATCATCATCATCTAATATTAATTCATGATGCAATAACATAAATGAAACCACATATCATACATGATACATCATCACAAAAGATAACCATATATCACAAACATAAATAACTAAGTGCACGGTTCCTCCCAACCGTAAATAGCATCATTAGACCATCGTGGATCCTAGCCATCCCTCCGTGCGTAACATTCTGAAGCACCGAAGAGATCATCGGTATTAACATAGTAGGAATGTCACTCCTAAAACATCCTACTAACATGCAAAGTAAAGCATAGGATACCATCATCTAACATATGCAAATCATCAATATAGGAAACATACCAGCAAATACATCCATCATAAGGTATATCATCTATCATAATGCTCCAAGAACATAATGAAGATAAATACCAACCAAGAATGCTCCAGCCACGGTGTCTCCGATGGATCTCAAATGATAAGAGTGGAAAATACACTACCATCTGACCGCGTGGAACCTAAGTGGTCCACTCCCACCGTGTTGAGGAGATAATCTCAATAAATTCGATCCCAATAAAAACTTATGAATGACTGAGTTCGGGTCTATCCAAGGGGCAGCGACAGGACAATTTGTGATGAATTAAGAATTTCCTTTTAAAATAATTTTCTCTAAATTTAACCATAAAAGGGTTTGTTCATACACATCTAAAAATATAATTGATAGAAAGATTACATCTAATCATTCGAATTTTCACCATAAAATTTCTATTTTAATTCCAAATCTTGTCTTTCTAATTTAATATAAATTCGAACCCAAACCCGATTAAAATCTAATTTCTTTCTCATTTGGAACTAGAGTTTTTCTATTGTTTTCTTCTCAACCAAATAAAATATCTAGATTCCAATTTCAAATAGCAGATTCAATCACAGAGAGTATTCAGACACATAAAACAGATATGATGAAGACAGGAAGAGAAAGAGTGCAAAGGAATATGAGAATATCATGAGTGCACCTGGACATTGATGCTAATTTTCCATGCCTCAGAAGTCCATAAAAAATCTTTTCTTTCTCCATCATTCACAATTGTTCCAAGAATCCAAGCCGATCGAATCCTCCAAGTGATTAGAAAATGCTAGAAGGAGCATAGAAGCAAGTAGAAAATATATGAGCATATGAATCTTCTCCCCATGCATGTAAGCTTTGAAGCTTCTATTTTAGCTTTTAGCCCATGGCTTCCATTAAGCTTTTCATTTAAGCTTCTATGAATGCCTGAATATCAAGAGCTCTCAAGAAATTTTTGGAATGCTTCTTGAAACTGCTGAAAGGTGTCACCAACTAAGCATGGGTCTTTTTCAATTCTTTTTGATGAGTCATAGAATTGTAGACACCTTGTGCTTAATTGATGCACTAACCCCCGTGTTGTTGACACATGTTAATTCACATGCAAGCTTGTAACTCCAATTTACTTTACTCTTTCTAATTTAATTAATTTATTTATTAAGTCTCATGCACTAACTTTAATATCTCCACTTTTCAATCTTAATATATTTATATTTTAATCATATGAGATTTAGAATCTTTTAATAATTTAAAATATATTTTCCATTTTTCAATTTCATTTTCCAAAACTTTATTGCTAAAATATTTATTAGCTTTAATAATATTATTATTTAGTCATTTATTTAAAAATGAGCTCCAAATATATTATTATTAAAATAAATATTGTCACATTCCAAATTTAATATTATAACTTTTATCTTCCAATTTAATTATTTTATTTTCAAATCTAATTATTTTATTTAATTAATTTTTCAATTAATTAAATAAAATAAATATTAAAATACCATATTAATTTTCTATTAAATTAAACCATTAATTAAATATTTTAATTAGGCTTAATTAATAGAAAATACTCCAAAGACTCACAAAGGTAAAAATATGAAAAACCCATCATAGCCAAAATACATACAAATCAAACCAAGGGGTTTAAATCATGAATTACGTCATCCAATGTATTCGGAGGGTACTCAACTCAGATAATTGTCCTAATTTTTTAATTAGAACAAATGGCTTAAAGGGTTGGGATTTGGACTTGAAAATTTATCTCCTCTCTCTTATCATTGAGATAATGTGATAGGGTACACTAATTCTGGCAATTTAGGGAAGTCGATACCCGATACCTGCATAAAAACTATGCATGTACAAACACAATATATACACTAAACTAACTAGGCAATGGTAGGAAGTGGTGCATCGTGTAGATCTCGACTAGCAGGTGACTACGACTCCCTTCTTTAACCACATTAGACATGCCATACAAAAGCAAACACGCAAAGCAAACACACATACCATTCACATGCAAGTATGGGGTAAGTATCCATAAGAAAACACATATGATAATAAATCATCTTACTAATCATCATTAATAATTGCGAACACTAAAAATAATCATCATACATATATGAAATGTAGATTCTAAGTAATCTCATCACATAATAAACTGAATCCATAGCTCAATATCTAATAATCTCAAAACAATGCTGCTAACCAACAACATAAAACTAGCTCTAAAAGAGTTCAACAACGATAACAAAATGTGAACTAGGGGCAAGTACTACATCCACCCCCCTGGGATTATGCTTACTCTTGGAAGCCTACAAGAATGAAAAGCTAAGATACTCACTATGCAGGTCTCATTGAACCCTTTTCCTCCCTATAGGGGAAACATGATTCCACTAAGGATATTACAACACCCTTAGAGCAATATGATTCTGGTTTAATGGTAAACCGAAAACTATATCGATCCAACATCATTTCTTTAACATCTACTAAAATAGATTCTCTAATGCATTCTAAACAAGAATAACTTAATCCTTGCAAAGATAAACAGAGGTTTACTACCTTACAACATAGATAAAAGATACATGTTTTGCAGCTAGAATGAGTTTCAATTTTTAGTTTTGCCTTCGTTTAGATTTTCAGTAAATTTTTTAATTTTGAAAGCTAAGTGTTGAAATATTAAAAAAATATGCAAGTAACAATTTTAAGTTCTGTTTCAGTTCACCTAGTTTCAAGTTTTCAGTTTGAAAGAGATACACATGATAGTTTCAAGTTTTCGTTTTGTTCAACTAGTTAACAACTAGTGGCATTCCAATATACCCGAAGCTCCCAATGTTGAAACTCGGGCTCTAATACCAAATGTAATGCCTCGCCAAGGGATCCAAATTTTTTTACTAAGTTTGCCAAACAATTTTTTTTTAAAACATGAAAGATAAAACCATTCATAACATTTGCAGAAGCAATAGAAACAATTCAAATAAAAATAAACATAACATATATACATAACAGACTACATTCTTTAAAGATCCCTTAACGTTGTATCACATCTAAATTAACTATTCATCTAACATCCCATCCTTATGAAATAACAATGATACATCCAATGTACTTAAACAATATACAAGTGTCCTTTTGTAATTATATTTTAGTTTAGCTCAATCATCCACTATACATATCATAGGGTATGAAAAGCTTAAAAGAATAAACATCCAAGTAAATAAATTACATCATTATCATCTAATATTAATCCATGATTCAATAACATAAATGAAACCACATATCATATATGATACATCATCACAAAAGATAACCATATATCACAAACATAAATAACTAAGTGCACGGTTCCTCCCAACCATAAATAGTATCATTAGACCATCGTGAATCCTAGCCATCCCTCCGTATGTAACATTCCAAAGCACCGAAGAGATCATCGGTATTAACATAGTAGGAATGTCACTCCTAAAATATCCTACTAACATGCAAAGTAAAGCATAATAAATCATCAACTAACATATGCAAAGTAAAGCAAATCATCAATATAAGAAACATACCAGTAAATACATCCATTACAAGGTATATTATCTATCATAATGCTCCAAGAACATAATGAAAAATAAATACCAACTAAGGATACTCCAGCCACGATGTCTCAGACAGATCTCAAATGATAAGAGTGAAAATACACTACCACTCGACCACGTGGAACCTAAGTGGTCCACTCCCACCGTGCTGAGGGGATAATCTCAAGTCCCAAACAGGCTATCAATCCACAAAGCATAAATCTCTATAAGTCCAAAAATCTTAAAAGTATACTAACTCAAAGGTTTCCATCACACACAAAATCGACATCTAATTCCTAGAGGCACACAATGACATGTAGGAAACCTACTCTGCAAGCGGAAAAATGTCATCGCAATTATCACGTACAAGTTACCCTGGCAGTTAGCTAAACTCCACGGGTCCATATTGATCTCATGCGGCCATTAGTATCCTCTCATACTGACGAGGCATACTACAAAATGCACGGTCGCAAGCATGCATTCTCACTACTCCCATCCTAGCCTGTACAATCGCTCAAGGCATGGGCGAGAACCAAAACAATTATCTTTTTAAGTTCATTTAATCTCCATTTAGTGTGTTAATGTTATCACTTATTAACCAAACTTACAATGAGTTACCCTGGCAGCCACTTAGGGCCCCGGCCCCCATTGCAAGCCACTTTCCACACTACAAGTAGATTACCTACCCTAAGCTCATGGAATCATAAATCTCAAAATCATAAAAGATAATCCATAATAAAATCATCAAATATGCATAAAAGCATCAAATATCCATAATAAGAATCATCAAATCTCCAAGATAAGAATCATCAAATCTCCATGAGCATCTGAAAAAGCATCCATAAATAATTATGACCACAATAGTTCTCTATTGGCAACTGAAGGAATCACTGATAATCATAAGTATCAATTGGTTCTCAATAACCAAAATATATCTCAAGATAAATAGTTCTCAACAAGAAACCAAGAATATCTCAAAATCATACTGATCGAAGACTCCAAAATGGTTGAGTCAAACATGTCACAACATGACATCATCAAGAAATAAATCCATATTTCAGTCCCATCATGGCGACTAGAAAATAATCCAAGAATAACTGATTGATGACTCAAAAATGATTAGCTCAAGTGTCTCATACACATACCTCTCAGCTTCACACATGAAGACTGATGAACAATAACAATCAGTAAATACAAACATTTCATAGAGCATACGATCACATTACCATGGTTGGGCTTATAAAGATCAAAACCAAATAAGATCAACATGCCATCATATCTCATAACCCCCGAGCCTCTGGTAACATCTTAGGACTGGTCAACACTAGTCAACCCAAAACTCAAAACAAGAAGCATATAGAATACATGATGCAAACACATGTTTTGGTTTACTAAATTCACATAGTTGAATAATGTGTAGGGGTTTTCAGTTTTCTGTTTGCAAGTATACTTCAAGTGTTTTAAGTTTCATCATTTGACTTACAAGTCAACCCAATTTCCCCAATAGCATTATCCTTCCATTATTAAGAATTACATTCTAAGAATAACTTAAGGATAAATATTCACTAAACTGATCATCATTGACATTTAATTAAATTGTTCTATATTTAACCATGATCCATATTCTAATTGATTAACCTTTCAACTTTTCTAAGATTATTATTCATTTATATTATAAGAGGACCATTATCATTCTTCGAATAAGAGATTATAACTTTATTAAAATTATCAATTACATCAATCAATTAACATAGGTCCATATTCTAATAGTCCTTAACTAAATATTACTAAGTCTTCACTATTAAATATCTAAGGTCATTATTCAAGTCATCAGATTAAGACCTATCAACTTGATATCAATACTTTTAAAATTTCATTAAAAGAATTATATCAGTTAAATCTCTATTACATAACTTAATTATTAATTAAATCTAATTAACTGTCATTAATTGATTTAATTAATAATTGCATAACCATAGCAACGTTCCAATTAGTATCAGTTGACTAATAACTAACTAGAATTCTGTAAGATAAAAGTCAACTATAATTCAATACTCAAATGTTCATATTAATAATTCAATAATAATTTGTTAATATTTATTAGCAAGCTATATTGAGAATAAATCTATAATGAACTCATTCGTCTTCTTTCAAAGAATACCAACATTCCCTTGACAAATTCGTATTATCATTAATCTTTTCAAATAAGACTCTATCACACAACTTAATTATTAATATCATAGTTATAATATCAACTCAATGAATATCAATTGATCAATTATAATCCAACTCCAAAAATTATTATCTTTTACCAAACTTCAATTAATAAATAATCTCCACTAGATTAACTCTAATGAAATTTGTTGATATCTATTTAAACCATTATTTATTAATAGTTTGCTAGTCCTTACAAAAATTAATAAATAATAAACTCCTCAAACTATACATACTCGATCTATAGAATCTTTCCATAAACTCATTAGTTAATATTTGGCTAACTCTTAACTCCATTAAGGTATTCAAACATATTAACCAATAACATAATAATTCAGTCTTAATCCAATATCATTCAGAGTTTCTAAATTTAAATCAACATAATATAAATTATCATCTTACAATTATTTAATCAATATTAAAATCAACCATTAGACTCCATTTTCTAATTGTTCTAATAATATTTTGTCTATATAAACGTTGTTTGAAAGAGATCCCTATCACGAACCAATAAGACTCATTGTAGATTTTAACATGAATAATCTCCAAATTCTTAACATTATCATCTTCATTAAACAACTCTAAAATTGTATAATATATATTAAATAGTATTCAATATACATTATAAAAAGTCCCCTATATAAACTATATTAAAATATTTTTTCTTTTAATTTTCTCTCATTTAAAAATTCATTTACTTAGATTGACTAATAATTAATTACACTTCTTCTACTATTAACTAATCTTAATTAAATTTGATTTAATTAGATTAGATAATAAACCATATAAAACTAATGCATTTTAATAAGATTCTAATAAAGAAAGATTTCAATAATATCTTTAATTCATTCCATTCTTTGATATATTATTTTTGTGAAGTTTAAGCATAAAGAATTCTTGGTTATGGAAAATGGAGAAATATTTGTCCTTGAATAAAACAATCTCAGTACGACAGTCATATCTCCCTAATGAACTGTTGGATCGAGCTGAAATTGAAATATGTTGGAGAGGGCCAAGTTGCGCCACTTCTGACTGGAGCGATCGAATAAATTCGATCCCAATAAAAAGTTATGAATGACTGAGTTCGGGTCTATCCAAGGGGCAGCGACAGGACAATTTGTGATGAATTAAAAATTTTCTCTTAAAATAATTTTCTCTAAATTTAACCATAAAAGGGTTTGTTCATACGCATCTAAAAATATAATTGATAGAAAGATTACATCTAATCATTCGAATTTTCACCATAAAATTTTTATTTTAATTCCAAATCTTGTCTTTCTAATTTAATATAAATTCGAACCCAAACCCGATTAAAATCTAATTTCTTTCTTATTTGGAACTAGAGTTTTTCTATTGTTTTCTTCTCAACCAAATAAAATATCTAGATTCCAATTTCAAATAGCAGATTCAATCACAGAGAGTATTCAGACACATAAAACACATATGATGAAGACAGGAAGAGAAAGAGTGCAAAGGGAATATGAGAATATCACGAGTGCACTTAGACACTGATGCTAATTTGCCATGCCTCAGAAGTCCATAGAAAATTCCTTCTTTCTCCATCATTCACAATTCTTCCAAGAATCCAAGCCCCTAGTTTTTCTAAAATATGCATTTGGCGGTTTATTTTATTTTCAATACCCTATCTGTTTTTATCATTTATTTGACATTAACACACACACACACACACACAAACACACACACACACACAAAAGACTTTTATATCTTAATCAAACATATTCCCATATTGTTATTGCTATTATTCTAATCATTATAATCAGTACAACAAAGTATTGAGTTTTTAAAATAGATTTAGATAATTTTATCTAATATATTTATATTGTAAAAACTAAGCATCTTTATTTGATTGTGTAAAGTTCTATATTTACAATAAGAAGAGCTCAAAGAACAAAAGAAAAACCAATTACTTACAAAGGCAATGTTGTTTAAGCTAATGTTAAATATATTATTAGTATATTTTTAAAAAAGTCTAAACTAATGTAAGTATTAGTAGAATTTAATGAATTAAATAAATGTAGTTATAATTTTAAAATTAAAGAATTATTTATTTTTGTTTTATTATTTGTCATATAAATCATATATAAAATATAAAATGTATCTACAATTTAATTTAGAATAAATTTAAAATCAAATTGTAGATATTAAAACTAAAATCTAGATGTAATGTAATTTTCATTTTTGACCAATAAATCTATTTTTTTTATTTTTTTGACTTTGTGAACTAATAGGTTAACATAAAGTCTACAATGGAAAACCAATACTCATCCTAGAATTTGGAAATTTGTGTTCTAAGATATATCAATCTTACTCTTATGTAATGCAATGCCTTTTGAGCTCAGAAGCATCTACCCAACCGACTGGATTCACTATTTAGATGACTATTTTGACGATTTAATAAATAATTTTAAAATTGTTTTGCAATAACATTCTAATTTTATTTTTAATTTAATATCTATAAAATGAGGAATTTTATTAGCCAGTTATCCATTGGCTTTGAGCTCTACCTATAGAAGTCTCTAGCTTAAAAATCATCACCCCAGAGAAATTAGAGCCAATCTTCTCTTTCTTACAAAAGGCAGGGACTTTAGCTCTTTCAAAGCTCTTGTTTTCTTTGTCATCATTTGAATATGTGAGGGTGATAATAAAGTTGAATTTTATAGTCGAAGAAAGCATTTCCATAAAAATAAGTTTAAGATCTAATGATTTCTATATCCAAGAGTTTTGCATAGATTTTTAATTCCTATTTTAGTCAATGTGTTCTTTAATTGTTCTGAATATGGCTCCGTGAACATTTTTTATTTTTTTATTTCATACATATTATTAGCGTGAATGTCATATATTATCTAGTTAATTGTTATCAAGATCTATTTTGTATGTAATTAAATTTAATGATTTAGATTAAATAGTTCATAAAAATATTTTCTAGAATTCTACCAATCATATAGAATTATTCATTCAATAAAATTGACAGAAGTAAATATATCACACAACTAAATTTCAATCATTCTAAAAATAAATCTTATATAAATTAGATAAAAGAGAAATATTTGTTTTTTAATGGTAAATTATTTTTAATTGGGTAAATTTCCCAAATAAAGCAACTGAAGTCTTCTCTCTATTATTTAGATCACCGTACCATTGTATGTATGAATCATTTATATTTTGAAATATTATTAGCCGATAGGCTTTCACTTGGGCGATAGCCCACCGGAATGTTATCATGCTGTTGCTTGTAGCCGATAATTGGTTGTCAGAAACTTGGTGGTTGTCGATAATTTTGTTGATGTCTATTACTTGAGGTGAATAGCCATGTTGCAGAGGAATAATGCCATAGTGGCATGCTGTCCTTCGACAATGAGATAAACACAACTCATAACTCACTATAGCAGCATTCTGGACAGCGAGATGCTTCACCGCTGGATCCCCAAGCCACAAGTCCTTTGGCTATGCAGATAAGGAGTGGAATTTTGCCAAGCCCCCTGCCAAATTAGTATGGGAGAGCCGCTTCATCGCACCACCCCTCCAACCATCATAGTTTGGCCACTTAGGTTTTCTATAAATTCGGACATCATATATTTAATAATTATTCAAAGTTTCTTTGCTTGTTTAGTTTGATTTGTGTAGATACCACTGTGCTAATATTAGTTTGGAGCATTAGCACAGTGGTATCAATATAAAGTTGTGATTAGGTATAGATTGATCAATATACGTAGACATAATACATCATATAAAGTTTTGATTGTCCTGGTAGACATGCATGGAAAATTAACAATATCAGATTTCCACAATCCATTTGTAATGCAAGTTCATTTTGGATTTGATTGTGTGTGTTTTTTAGCATCATGGTTTCAGATCATTCTCTATAATCCATCGCCAGTTAGATGAGAGAGTGCAAGATGCATGCAAAATGTCATATCATATGCAAGGCATGTGAACTGTTTTATAGAATGCCTAAAAAACACTGACAATAACTAATCAAACTATCTTAAACACCGACAGTAACTAATATTCTTCTTCATTAATATGCCCGATACAATAAGAAAACTTGGCAACTATGCACAACAAGTTATATGCTAAAAGGAAATCATTTAGGAGATATTGAACATGTGGAGAGTGGGACAATCCCTATCTAACACTTGCTCCAGAGTATGAAGCTACACAAATTGAAGTATTTGGGGGAAAAAAAATGTAGAACCACATTTATAGAGGTTGGAAATTGATTCATTAGAGTCCCTCATCTAGCACATCTTTGGATAAGGCTGAGTTGGAGTATCCAGAGGGATGCATATCAAGAAGTATTATGGGTGGAGATTACATAATGATAGAATCTGGAACAAGGTTGGTTCATACTGCTCTAGGCCATAGCCAAGAAGATTTTTTGACTAGCATGAAATATGAGCTCCCAGTGTTGTCTCTTGTAGATGATAATGACAAGTTTACTGAAGATACTAAGAAGTTTGCTAGTTTGGATTTCTTGGGTGATGGAAATGTGGCAATTTTCAAGAGCTTAGACGAACACTTCACTAACAATATCATCCACAAAAACCTTGTCTTTGCATGGCCATCTTGGATTTACCAAACGATAAATTGTGAGCTTCTCATTTGGGAGGTGTTAAGTTCAAAAGTCTACTTGAGCTTAATACATAATCTCAACAAATCTCAACAAGCAATAATAACATCATACTTAAAGAGTCCTCTTATGTTCTTGTATTGAATGAACTAGACCCTGTGTTCTTGTAATTAAGTTGTTTTCACTATCAGGAACCATGAAGAGAAATGTAGGTGTGGAGATTAAGGACTCACCATTATTTTGAGATAGTCCCGGTCATCAACTAAGGGCTGCCTAGGAAATCTTACATAATTAAGTTGGAAAATGATGTGACATGGAATGGCTTAAGACCAATTCCATTCGTTTATGACTAACATGTTGCACTTATCTGAAAATGCATATGGGAGAACACATTAGAGCATTGGGAGGAATATACATAGTTTTCCTTGTCTAAGATGGTTGAAAATGCATCTTGTTCTACAAAAGACAATAAATAAATGATCAACCATATTAAGCCTAGTAAAAAATTTACATGGAATGACTTAAGCCTGATTCCATTCTTGCATGAGTTTTAAGCTGTATCTACCTACACACATTTATATTGCAAGCACAAAACACATGTATAACATATAAAAATCAATACAACATTACTTGCAACAAAGTTGTTCATTAAGTTCAAGCTTGAAAACTAAAATTAGGGAAGAGGAATTTAAGAAGCATACCAAATATATTTAGTCCCAACCTCACATATACTAGTTTAAAGAAACCATCGACAAATTGAATAAGCCACTAGGTGATATAGAAAGTTACTACAACTGGAAATAGAACCACACTGCAAAATTGTGTTCAACATTTCAAGCCCACATAATCATCTAGTACACATTTCAAAATAGATTAACAATGCCCTAATCCTTATTAGAACTTAAATTTGAAATAAATGAAATGATCTATAGATCAATAGGTTTCAAAGTGCAATGCAATAAATGGAAAAAATGCCTTCTTACCATCTGCTGATGAACTTTTTTGAAACCCAGCTCTATAGAACAGCATAAAAGCCTAGTCAAATACAAAACCACACAACTTTGAATTACAAAACCATGCAAGAATTAAATAAGCTTTTGACAATAACAAAAGGAAAAATAATTTAAAAATAACATCACACGCACAAAAAAAATTAAAAGTTAGAGTAGCATCATTAAAATCATAAACAGAAAACAAATTAGAAACTTATTTAAATTATTTTTGGAATCCATTCAAATTAAAAACATTAGAGATGTTGCTCTACTATCTTATTAAAGATCCCAAAGCACTCTTTTGGGTATATGTGACCAAAAATATGTACAAAATTCTTTAACAAAGCCTGAAATGCACAAAGGAAATTAGAGGCTGAGCAGAACTTAATCTTTTCGAACGTAATGACTAACAGTTACAACATGCTTTACATGATTCCTCATAGTAGTAAGCTATATGAAGGATTATAAAAATATGAATCCTTGAATCATCTCACCTGGATCAAATCTGTAAGCTTTGCCTCATACTCCTCAACTGTCAAATTATCTTTTGTACCTGATAGTCACCCTAGGTCAACTTCCACTGTAATATTCTTTGCATGGGCCATGGTTGTTATGTATTCAGTATATGAAATATTCTCACTGAAAGATAGATGTGAACTATCCATCATTACAGAGTCAACACCTTGATAAACAATCACATACACAACAACATGTCTATGAATGTTTTTGCATATATAGAGATAATCATTCAATGTACTACAAGGATTTATTTGTATACCTCCAAAAGACTTCATAGGTTATGATGGACATTATTACATTGTAAGAAAAAAATGCAGCAATTATAATGATCTCACCATGGAATAGGTGACAGCACAAGCATGCTACCATATGATTCATTTCTTTCTATAAGGTTCCACTGAATCATTTATTTAGATACTAAGACATGTTTTAAATCTAAAAAAGTTTTGTGATATCATTGCATATAACATACCATCTCCAAAGTCTCAATCAAGTCATGCTTTTCAATTCCATGATCAATATGTAATGTGTTAGGGACCTGTCAAAGTAACTTTTATGTTAAGCATTGTTTAGAAATGAGCCAAATTTAACTATCAAAGAATAAAATTGGGATGATTCATTATGTAATTCTACTGAAAATACTTCACTTCACATTTAAATAGGATAGAGAATGATCAATTTTAGTTTATGGATGCCATCCTACACGAGATAATTCATTTTTCTTGAAATTCAAGCTTAAGGGCTAAATAAATTGTAAAGCATCTTCATAGATACTTATGTAAATCACGTGCACCAAAGAACTAACACTTGCTAGCTCAAAAAGTAGTAGCAGATCATTGAGGAGCAATAGAAAAGAAAGTAGTGGTAGTATTTTAAGTTATTGCCATACTTGATACTAAAATACTATACAAGAAGCCCCTTGTAGATATGCATTAGGGGATTATTTTCCATTTACCTTTACATAATAATTAGAATACTCCTGGGTCCTCTGATCCTATGAAAGAGTAAATTCAAACTTGAAAATGGACAAGGTTTAATGTGTCATGATTTGATAGGAGTGATATGGTCAAAGAAATACCTGGAACAGATTACTTCCTACCACACAAATTTCTTTTGTTGCACTTCAAAATATTTTGATAATATTTGTTTATCACTATAAGTCTTATACATACATTACTCTACCATTTTATTTTATGTGACTCTGCAAGGACACTACCTTTTGTTCCATGCATGACTTTCCTTTCTAAGATCGCTTGTAATATTCATAAGAACCTATTTTCTCCATAAAACAAGTAATTCCAATGTACAAAAATAGCTTAATTATTTTTACAATGATATTATGATGAACACAACATGATAAGCTCTTTGGATACATATAGTAGCATGCTCTATAGTAGAGATACAACATGCAACCAAAGGTGCTCCCCCATGCTTTAGGGTACTTGGATGGATCTATGAATACAAGAAGAATAAATCAAATCATTTATTATACTAAAAAATAGACATCACCTTTGGTGCCCTTTTATTGTGGCTTGAATGATATAAAAGCTCAAGAAAAAAAAAGTCATGTAGTGAGGAGTTCGATGGAAGTGTAGTCATAGAAGAGATGGAAGTCTAAGCATTGTTATAGATTTACTTGGTACTAAAGGAGCAATAGGGGTCACTGGATGTTGATAACCTTAATCCCAATCACTATTTTTGTTAAATTCATTTCTAATTGTCTTTTGGAATTTTCTGGCTAAACCATCCTATAAAAATTTAAAAATAGAATCGTAAATAACCTAACTTGCAAAATAGTTGGGCTTTTTTTAGCCTCAACTTCTGCTATAATAGCTTCAAATGCCTAAAGATTGTATATATTGAATGCTCTGACAACATATTGATTTCTTTTAGCTTCCTAAAGAAATGAATTAGCATTCTCTTGCAAATACTATCTTAAGTTTTAGAAGAAATCCATGCAGTGATTACCAGCTCTTACCAGAAGAAGATCTTTCGTTGAAGATCTTGCTAGAATAGCCCAATTCTTAAATACCTAAGCTAATGTTGTTGGATACAATTGTGTATTGTGTATTGTCTTTGATGTTACACAAATGTCATTCCAGTCATCAGACAGAATCTACTGAGCTCGGGTGATCAACAAAGAAATTTACAATGCTAACCGAGCTCCCAAGGTTAACAAAGAAAAGTTAATATTTACCGAGCTCACTCAGGCATCAAAGGATTTTGTAACAAAAAGTTAGTATTAACTGAGCTCCCAAGGTTAACCAAGAAAAGTTAATGTTTACCGAGCCCACTCAGGCATCAAAGGATTTTGTAACAAAAAGTTAGTATTAACTGAGCTCCCAAGGTTAACAAAGAAAAGTTAATATTTACCAAGCTCACTTGGGGATCAAAGTATTTTGTAACAAAAAGTTAGTATTAACCGAGCTCCCAAGGTTAACAAACAAAAGTTAATTTTATCAAGCTCACTCGGGCATCAAAGGATTTTGTAACAAAAAGTTAGCGTTAACCGAGATCCCAAGGTTAACAAAGAAAAGTTAACATCTACCGAGCTCACTCGATTATCAAAGGAAATATGGCAGAGAGTTAGCTTCTACTGAGCTCACAAGGTCAGCAGAGGAAGGTCAGTGCTAACCGAGTTCACTTGGTCTCCAAAAGATTTTCGTAGGGTTTGCAGTATTTACCGAGCCTCACTTGGTTAACACTAGAAAACTATTCTAGAGCAGTGGTCACCGAGCTGGGTCAATCAGCAAAGGATTTTATTGTTTTGATATTAAGTTCAATTGTTTCATGCACCTGACTGATGTAATTTTTTTAAAAAAGTTTTTGTAACTTATATTTGAGCCGACTTGATAATCTGAAAGGTATATATTCAGATGTTCAAGTTGTGATTTAAAAGAGAGAGAGAGAGAGAGAGAGAGAGAGAGAGAGAGAGAGAGAGAGAGAGAGAGAGAGAGAGAGAGAGTGTGTGTGTGTGTGTGTGTGTGTAAGTATATGGATGAGGATGGAATAAGAAAATATTGAGTGAATTCTAATGAAGGATTAGATATCTTGGAGGAGCTACAAAGTTGTATTTAATCAGTAAGGATCTAGTGAAGCCGAACAGAGATCTATAATCAGCAAAAGATAAGTTGCATATCATTTAGGTCACCTCATTGTTCCTTTCTAATCATTGCAACAGTGAATCTAGAGTCTCTTAATGGAGTTGGTTTAACAGACATTTTGTAAATCCTCTAATAAGGTGACAGTTTAGTTGAATTGTTCTAAAGACCTCTAACTAGGCCACTCCTAACAGAGTGATTAAATCCTCTAACAAGGTCACACTTAACAGTGTGTATTGTAACCTTTAATAGGGTTGGCTCCTAACAGGGCTCACTTCAAAAAAGTGAAAATTGGTGACTAGTTACTTGGTGGTTTTTCCCATATTGGGTTTCCACATTAAATATGGTGTCTCTTGTGTTCATTTATTTAACCTTTGCATGAACATCAATAACAATAAAAGATAGATGATCAATAATTAGTTAACTTACCAAGTTATAGTATTCCTGCACTATTTATCGAGTATCAATAGTAAGTAAGTATTATAGAAATCTAAGGGATTTTCAAAATAGTTTTTGTGGTGACTGATTCACCCCTCCTCTCTCAGTTACTTCATCTATATTTCCAACAATTGGTATCAGAGCCTTTGGTGCTTGTAGGACAAGATTTCAAGGATCTAAGCCAAAGATTAGGATGTCTTGTAAGAGGGAAATTCCAAGACTTAATAGGGACAACTTCTCAGCATGGCAAGGGTTGATGAAACTTCATCTAACTTCTATTGAAGATATAGGACTAAAATATCTTGATGAAAAATATGCAGAATTAGCTAGTACACTATCTATCAATGATATTGATGAAAAGAAGACCCACAACATCATGATGATAGATATAGCATCTACTCTGAGTTATGAAGAATTTGATGACATCAAGGACTACAAATCTGCTTTTGAAATGTGGGAAAAGCTGAAAGAAATCTATGGAGGAGATGATAATGTAAGAAGAGCCAAAGAAAAAAGTCTAAGAGGACAATTTGATCAGATGAGGGTGAGAGAGGATGAAAACATTGCAAAATATGTTGAAAGAGTCAAAGCATGTGTCAGTGCAATCAAAGCATCTAGAGGAGATATCAAGGAGGAGACAGTTATAAATAAAATTCTTAGAACTCTACTTCCCATTTATGCAATCAAAGTTTTTGCAATTCAAGAAAGAAGATGTGAAGCAAATCATAAGATAAATCTAGAGGCCATAGTTGGAAGATTAATTGCATTTGAATTAGACAACTTTGACAACTATGTTTCAGCTTCTAAAAATATTGAATCAGCATTTGAAGCCAAGCTTTCACTCAAGGAGAAAAGTAAAAAGAAAAAGAAATCTCAGTCAGGAAGTGAAGATGAATCAGACCAAAGTTCAGACAGTGATCTTGAGGTGATTGAAGCTCTACTAGCAAGAAAATATTCTAGAGGTAGAGGAAAATATAAAGGTAAAGTTTCTCTAATCTATTTTTCATGTGAAGAAATTGGTCATATTGCTGCTAGGTGCGCAAACAAGCAGAACAAAGATGAGAAGAAAGGTTACAAGTACAATGGCAAGAAAGACTTCAAATCATTTAAGGATAAAGGTAAGAAAACATGTTTTATGGCTAAAGATTCTAATGATTCTAATGATGAAGAAGAAGAAGAAATTGTCTACATTGCTATGAAAGATGAGTCTGATAATGATGAGGGAATGGTACTCATTTCTCATATGAGCAAAAATGATACATGGATCATAGATAGTGGTTGTTCTCATCACATGACTGGTGATAAGACTAAGTTTGAATACTTTAAGACTATGATGGTGGCAGTGTAATATTTGGTAACAATGAACCTTGTTGTATAAAAGGAAGAGTAAGAATCTCTCTAACCAAAGAACTTATATGTGATAATGCCTATTGGGTAGAAGGACTAAAGCATCATTTTTTAAGTGTGGCAAAACTACTCAATAATGGATACAAAGTAGAATTCATGCATGGAAAAGAAAGACTGTTGGATGGCAAAGGAAAACTGATTGGATCAGGCACTCAAACAAAAGGTAACTTATTTTATGTTGAACTTGGTGAATGTTCATGTTTTATTGCTCAAGTTGAAGAAAGTTGGTTATGGCATAAAAGATTGTGTCATGTCAATTTTGATAACCTGGTGAAGATAAGCAAATTCAAGAAAGTAAGAGACATTCCTAATATAAATAAACTTGAGGTTGGTCTATGCAAGAATTGTCAGATTGGTAAAATGGGAAAAACTAGTTTTAAAAGTAAAAATTATTAGTCTGAAGATATATTAGAAATAGAAATTGTGCATACTGATTTATGTGGACCCGTTCGAATTGAAAGCTATACTGGAGAAAAGTTCTTCATTTTTTTTGTTGATGATTACTCAAGAATGATGAATGTCATGTATCTAAGGAACAAATTAGAAGCATTTGAGAAATTCAAATGGTATTTGGCAAGAGTAGAAAAGGAAATAGGAAAAAGATTGGAATTCTTGAGGTCAAACAGAGGAGGAGAATTTATTTCACATGAGTTCAATAATTTTTGCATTGAAAGAGGAATCAAAAGATAGGTATCAGCCCCTAGAACTCTTGAACAAAATGGAATAGCTGAAAGGAGGAATAGATCTATCATGGATTGTGCAAGAACCTTAATGATTGAAAAGAACATTGCTATCAAATACTAGAAGGAAGCTATCAACACTGCAGTTCATACCTTGAACCAAGTATAGCTTAAAAAAGACTCATTCAAAACTCCCTATGAGCTATGGTATGGCTATAAACCTAATGTAAGTTATCTAAAAGTATTTGGAAGTAAATGTTACATTTTGAAAGAATCTAGAAAAGGAAAATTTGATGTAAAAGGTGATGAAGGAGTATTTTTGGGATACTCTTGCAAAAGTAGAGCATATAGATGTTTGAACTTGTCTACTTACAAAGTCATAGAAAGTGCACATGTGAAAGTTGATGAGTTTGCAGAAAGGACTGAAGAAGAAAGAAAAAGGGAACTAGAAGATTATAGAAGGTTTTTTTCACTACAGTACTAGTCAATCAGGAATCTTCTACTCTCGAGTCATTAGTAACCGAGTTACAGGAAGTTCAAACCAAGCTACAGCAACTTGAGTTACATTCTGATGCTACCGAGCAAGTGTCTACCGAGTCTGAAGGACCCAAGCCAATATCTACCGAACCAGAATAGCTAGAACCTGAAGTTGAAGTGCAAGAGGATAACAATGAAATTCATTCAAAAGGAAAGGAACCTGTATTAGAAAAATATGTTAGGAGACATCATTCAGTAGATCAGATCATTAGAGACAAATCTGAAGGAACCATGACTAGCAGTAAGTTGAAAGGTACTTGTTTACTTGCTAATTTTGAACCTAGAAATATCAAAGATGCATTAGGAAATGATAGTTGGATTGAGCCTATGAATGAAGAAATAGAGCATATCGAGAAAAACAAGACATGGACTCTTGTACCCACGCCTAAAGATAAAAATGTGATTGGAACTAAGTGGGTATTCAGAAACAAGTTGGATGAAGATGGTAAGGTATTAAGAAACAAAGCTAGATTGGTATGCAAAGGATATGCTCAAGAAGAAGGAATAAACTATAGATAAACTTTTGCTCCTAGTACAAGATTGGAAGGAGTCATAACTTTACTAGCATATGCTGCTCACAAAGGATTCAAAGTTTATCAGATGGATGTCAAGTCAGCATTCCTCAATGGTATACTGGATGAAGAGGTTTACATTGAAAAACTTGAAGGATTTGTTGATCTAGATAAGAAGAACATGGTCTAGAAATTACACAAGGCATTGTATGGTCTGAAACAAGCCCCTAGAGCATGGTATGAAAGATTGCATAACTATCTTATTCAGATTGGTTTTCAAAGAACTAATGATAACAACTTAGCTTGTATATAAAGGAAGGATCAGATAATAAGATTTTCTTGGTAGAAATATTTGTAGATGATACTATTTTCATAGGGAATGATGATCTTTGCAAATAATTTTTAGAACAAATAAACAAAGAATTTGAAATGTCTATGTTTGGAGAGATCAAATTCTTTGTTGGTCTTCAAATTCAGTAGAATACAAATGGTATCTACATCACTCAATCAAAATACATCAAGGAGATATTGAAAAAGTTTGGTATGGAAGATTGTAAACCAGTTGGGACTCCCATGTGTATTGCATTAAAAATTACCAAGGAAGATGAATCAAAAGAAGTAGATCAAACATTGTATAGATCTATGATTGGAAAGTTGCAATATGTAGTTCATACTAGGCCAGATATTGCCCTTGCAGTTGGTATTGTAGCAATATTTTCAGCAAACTAAGAGAAAATCACATGATGACAATCAAAAGAATAATGAGATATTTGAAAGGAACTGAAGATTATGGTTTATGGTACAAATTTGGAGGTAATCTAGATTTGAAAGTGTTTACTAACGCTGATTGGGCAGGAAACTTTGATGACAAAAAAAGTACAAGTGGAGGAGCATTTTTTCTCTGATTGGGCAAAAAAACTTGATGACAAAAAAAGTACAAGTGGAGGAGCATTCTTTCTTGGAAAGAGGTTGGTTTCTTGGAAAAGCAAAAAGAAAAACTATACATCCCAATCTTTAGTAGAGGCAGCGTATATTGCTACAATAGTAAATTGTTCTAGTATTGTTTGGTTTAAACAATTGTTGGAAGGCATGAAGGTGGAAATCAAAGAACCAATTGTTATGTTCTATGATAATACAAGTGCAATAAATATATCTAAGAATCCAGTGATGTATTCCAAAACCAAGCACATTGCAATAAAATATCATTTTGTTAGAGAATTGGTGCAAGATAAGGAGATCAAATTGGAATATGTTCATACAAAGGAAAAAATTGCTGACATATTCACAAAGCCATTACCTAAGGATACATTCTTGTATCTAAGAGGTAATTTAGGGGTCACTCCCCTATTTGAAGTTCACTAAAATAAAATTTTAGTGATGCATCAACACATACCAAGTTGAAGATCTATCAATTGATGCAACATAATCAGGAAATATTGCATATGAATCAGTACTAAAGGTACATTAAAATTCATTTAAGTTGTGTTGTCTTTGGCATGTGTTGTCAAAGAGGGAGAGTTTTATTGTCATATCTTTCTGAAATTTGTTTGAGAAAAAAAGTTTTCTATGAAATTCCTTCACAGAGGGAGATTACTGAAAGAGGGAGAGTTTTCTATCTAATAGAGAAAATTGTTCTGACAGAAAAAGGTTTGTTAGACTTGTTTTCAAATTTCATTCTGCTATGACATGTTGTGTTGCCATCAATGCCAAAGAGGGAGATTGTTTGATACAATTTTTGATTGTGTATTGTCTTTGATGTTACAAAAATGTCATACTAGTCATCAGACAAAATCTACCGAGCTTAGGTGATCAACAAAGCAATTTACAGTGTTAACTGAGCTCCCAAGGTTAACCAAGAAAAGTTAATATTTACTGAGCTTACTCAGGCATCAAAATATTTTGTAACAAAAAGTTAGTATTAACCGAGCTCCCAAGGTTAACAAAGAAAAGTTAATGTTTACCAAGCCCACTCGGGCATCAAAGAATTTTGTAACAAAAAGTTAGTATTAACCAAGCTCTCAAGGTTAACAAAGAAAAGTTAATATTTACTGAGCTCACTCAAGCATCAAAGGATTTTGTAACAAAAATTTAGTATTAACCAAGCTCCCAAGGTTAACAAACAAAAGTTAATTTTACCGAGCTCACTCGAGCATCAAAGGATTTTGTAACAAAAAGTTAGTGTTAACCAAGCTCCCAAGGTTAACAAAGAAAAGTTAACATCTATCAAGCTCACTCAATTATCAAAGGAAATGTAGCAGAGAGTTAGCTTCTACCAAGCTCACAAGGTCAGCAAAGGAAGGTCAGTGCTAACCGAGTTCACTTGATCTCCAAAAGATTTTTGCAGGGTTTGCAGTGTTTACCGAGCCTCACTTGGTTAACACTAGAAAACCATTCTAGAGTAGTGGTCACTGAGATGGGTCGGTCAGTAAAGGATTTTATTGTTTTGATATTAAGCTCAATTGTTTCATGCAGTCGATTGATGTAATGATTTTTTTTTAGTTGTTGTAACTTATATTTGAGCCGACTTGATAATCTGAAAGGTATATATTTAGATGTTCAAGTTGTGATTTAAAAGTGTGTGTGTGTAAGTATATGGATGAGGATGGAATAAGCAAATATTGAACGAATTTTGATGAAGGATTAGATATCCTGGAGGAGCTACAAAGTTGTATTCGATCAGTAAGGATCTAGTGAAGCCGAACAGAGATCTATAATTAGAAAAAGATAAGTTGTATATCATTCAGGTCACCTGATTGTTTCTTTCTAATCATTGTAATAGTGAATCTAGAATCTCTTAACAGAGTTGGTTTAACAACCATTTTGTAAATCCTCTAATAAGGTGACAGTTTAGTTGAATTGTTCTAAAGACCTCTAACCAGGCCACTCCTAATAGGGTGATTAAATCCTCTAACAAGGTCACGCCTAACAGTGTGTATTGTAACCTTTAACAGGGTTGGCTCCTAACAGGGCTCACTTCAGAAGAGTGAAAATTGGTGACTAGTTACTTGGTGGTTTTTCCCATATTGGGTTTTCACATTAAATATGGTGTCTCTTGTGTTCATTTATTTAACCTTTGCATGCACATCAATAACAATGAAAGATAGATGATCAGTAATTAGTTAACCTACCGAGTTACACTATTCCTGCACTATTTACCGAGTATCAACAGTAAGTATTATAGAAATCTAAGGGATTTTTGGAATAATTTTTGTGGTAACTAATTCACCCCTCCCCTCTTAGTTACTTCATCTATATTTCCAAAAAATGCATCATGACCCCCAACATTACCTTCAGGAAAACTTATCAGTACTTGTATGGGAGTAGACTTATAGATTGGGGGATGTTATTTGCATATTTTGAAATACCTGGAGACACAATGTAAGGAGCACCAGGGTGTCTAATTTTAGGTCCTAGTTGCCACAGGGGAACCCCAGCCAAGGCTTGTCCAACCACCTCTACATGACATGCTCCCATTACTTTGGTGGCTAGATCTGATGATGTGATACCTCCCTAAATAGAAGTCAAGCAAAATCCATAGAAAAAGGTTTTTAATAATATTTCATATTACTAGGAGAAAAATGCACCCAAACAACCTCCAATATGTATTATTTTGGCTTCATTCTTATCAAGAATAATTTTACTTGATGTTGGAAATACTGGCTTTTTTTTATCATGCATTCATAATAAATAAAAGCATTCCTCATGTCCTCATCAAGGTATGTCTAGTTAAGCTTGGAAAAAGCTTTCCCAAATTTTGATGCAATAGGGCCCATTGCTTCTCAAGGGGAAATAAATGATCCAGTTGAGCTCCGTGACCATTTCAATGGTTCTAGCCTCTAGGAAATATCCAAAAACTAAGTTTTTGATTTTTTATACAATTCCAAAAATTGTATTCTAGGAGGGCCTTGGGAAAAAATTTGGCCCTCTGCTACTTCAGGAGGGGAATCCTCCTATAGGTCTATCTAGATCTCTGGGAATTCTTTCTATAAGTAAATATTTGAGCAACTAGTGGGAAATCTTATCTATCTTATCTATCTTACCATCACTAGACCTAATTTGAGCTATATTGTAAGTTACGTTTCTAGATTCATGACAGCACCCAAAAACAAAACATTAGACTGCTACAAAGTAGATGTTGAGATATGTGAGAGGGGCACTTGACTTTTGCATTCTATATGGTAGAAGAAAGGATCCTAGGTAGGTTGGGTTCAGGGATTCAAATTGGGTCGGTTGTGTTGATGACAGGAAATCCACTTTTGGATGAGTTTTCAACCTTGGTACGAGTGTAGTCACATCAAACAGTTATCAACAATAGAAACAAAGTATCAAGGAACTATTGAAGTAGCATCTAAGCCAATATGGCTTTGAAGGATGCTTGCAAACATGCACATGTCCCCAAAAGGGCCTTCACACTTGTTTTTTGACAATTAAGGGGTGCTAAACCTTGAGACAAGCATCCAATCTTGCACAACCATACCAAAATGGTGGAGCTTCACTATCATTCATATCACAACATGCATAAGATGGATTGATGATGTTGCAGTATACTCCAACTAGGGATCAAACTATAGACAATCTTACCAAGTCCTTGAGTCTTGAAAAATTTGTAAAAATTTAGAATAAACTTGGTATAGTCAATAGATTGACCATTGAGGAAACTAAAGTAATATTGTAATATTAGTTTGTAATGGTCAATCAAGTTATTATGATAGACTTTGGGAATATTCTTTTGTGGTTTTTAAATTAGGTTCTTATCCTTTGGTTTCTTAGTTGTCAATCATATCTCTTTTTTAAGGAGACTTCTCTCCTTTGTTAATTTAAATATATTAGTAAAAATTATGAGTTTTAGATATTTGTAATATCCAATGAATTAAATTTTCACGCAATACAATTCTTTATTTTAACTTTTTTTAATACCAAATAAATTCAATTTTCACCCAATGGACTAGGAGTTATGATAGCACAAATTTGGGGTACCAATATATCTATTTTCCAACTTTTCTTTTTACTATTGTAACTTATCCTTCCTAATCTTGTTGTCCATTTAAACTTCCAAGGAGACAACATGTGGAAACTCTTTGGATTTTGACAAGAACTATAGTTTAGAAGTTCACTAAGTTTTTCTAGTAATGTACATACAGAATTTGAATCAACAAGGCAAAGTTGAAGACATGCATCTCTTCCACAAGGTTTGTCAATTTATATCTTAAAACTATATCCTTGTAGCTACATGAATCTTAAGACACTCCAATTATCAAAATAATAACAAAGTAATCATAAAACATATGATGCTAACTTGTAGGACATCACATTGTCCAACAGTTGCATAAATTTGATGTGACTTCCTAATAACAAAGGGAAAATGAAACTGAATATATTTACTGTAGAAATGTGCATGTATTATATCAAACTAATCCTTTAATTTACTTTCCCATAGCCTACATCAACTCCATAAACAAAAGATGTGCCATGCTGAAGCAAGCAATATGTGAAGCCACCTGTGGATTGACCAGAATCTAATGCAACTTTTCTAGCAACATCAATATTTAATTTCTTGAGTGCTCCCTCCAACTTGTATCCTGCTCTACCAATGGTTTTCTTGTTACAAGGGTGTCTGATGTGAAGAGAAAATCCAGTGGCATCTATAATGAAAATATGTTGTCAACTACTACTAATTTCAAGAGTATTAAGGATAATCACCTACATACATATTTTGGAACTTCAATAGTGATTTCAATGGAAGCCTTCTCTGAAACAAACATCCCAACCTTGCATGCCACTTGCCCATCAACTAAAACCTTGCCTGCAAAAGACTAAATCCCAAAAAATATTAGGCAACCTGGACATGAACATGGATCAAATCAAATACAAATTACACATTTAGAAATAGTTAGAGTACAACATAAACCTAAAATTCAACACTGATAAGAGATCAAACATTAGATATACAATCCTAGAATTAATAAATTGCTTCCTAATGGAATTTAACATAATTTTTCTTCACATAGGCCTCAAGCTCTTTTATAGCTTCCAAAGAAAGCTACTAGATCACTTTTGAAAATTCCAAGTATCAATGCAAAGCGCCATAAAATATAAAGAGTGTAACCTACACCAAATATAGCTCCTTGACAAACAAGTATATAGTAAGTAGTTTACCTTAAACATAAGAATCACTAGAATCACAAATAAAAACTAATGCTTAGTGGATGTTGTAAATTTCCTTAAAATTTTGCTTGCTGTAAAATTTTACATGCACTGTTTTTCAAATATTCAATATAAGAGCATTTTATCTTCCTAGTATATTGATCTCTATCCTTGAATATTATCCACTCTCAGAATCTAAGATATTAGATATTAAGTTTTTACCTCTAAGTATCCAAGATTGTATCATGGTCCTTGAGTACTGTGGAAATCTTTGTACCCACATCTCATCAAGTCTTTGCCTCTTATATCCAGTAAAACCACACTTAAAGTGATTCAAAAGTCATGATCTCAAACTTATCATTTTTGGAAAGAAAAAATGAATTCTAGAATTGTGTAATCATATACAGGGAAACTCACTTTGATTGACCAAAGATTTGAAGCTTTAGAAATAATTGAACAAACACTTCCATGTGTATGAGGGCAAATGCGAAGCAATAATGTAAACAAAATCAAATAGATGAATCAAAAGGTGTGAATTATTTTACAAATAACAAAGCATATAGTGCTTCATAAGGAAATAAAACACCTTGTGAATTTCACTTGCTTGTATTCATCAAATGAGCTACAATATATCATTAGAACAACATGCAAATATTATGCCCTAGCTAAGATCTTTTAATTGGGAGAATGGCATTGAGAAATACTAGTGGCCAACACAATTAATTCCTTACACTAAAAAAATCTATATATGTGGTAAAAAACACTAAATTAGTAGCCAATGATACCATCATAAGAAAATAGCTTCCCACAATGGGAAGACTAATTTTCTTGCATTAAAGGGTGACTTGTATTCTTCAAGCTATAGGTAGTGGTTACATTCAATTACACCAATCATCTCATACAGTCCTATATAACTACAAGACACGACCCTACAACATGAGATTTCTTAGTAATTATATAGAATACATATATAATACATGCTTCAATCTCCAAATTTAGTTTAGTGTCCTTGCTTAATCCTTTGTTTCTACAATTTGAAAAAGTACAAGCATCCATACTACTGAAAGTAGCTAAGAGCACTTTTCAACAAGGTAATTAAAGAAATGGACAATGCTGCTCTTGCACCCCATACAAACTTTGAAGGCAAAAATAAGCTACTTTCTATTACTGAGAAGTAATTGTTAAAAAAATTTAATACATCAACAGAAGATCAAAACAATCATTATAAAGAATATACAAATTTACAAAAAAGTACGTTTCTAATAAGAAACTGAAGGTCATAGAAATGATCTTATCTATTTACTTTCCTTTTGTGGAAAGTTGAATGGCTATTTTATATGATGGTTGTTAGATAGTACTTTAGTTCTCATGTTCTTATGCTATCCATTGCTTCACTAGCAAATACTTTCTTTGTATTTCCAGTCTTAAGTACATTTTTTGACATTGATTATTTTTCAATTGTGTTTGTATCCAGGGTCTTGGCCAAATTTGGCTAGGTCTTCTATAGACACAAAAATCATTTATTCATTCTCCATGGCAGCAATATCACCAACTTCAAATGCTGACTCCACAACAACAACAACTATTAATGCAAGCACAAGCACAAGGAAATCTGACATCACCTTCAGGTTCAAATGTTAATGATGTGGAAAGTAGAAGACTTTAGATGCTTCTGAGTAGTAGGAATCCTATTACTGGCAAGGATGGTTAACCAAATGCAATTGGTGATATGACCCAGAATGTTGGATCTCCATTGTAGTCTACATGACCTGCTCCATTTACATCTACTCTCATCCTTTCCTTGTTTTAAGTAATGAGCATAGATGGTCTTGGTCATTATCTTTCAATGATTGAACACTGTGTATTATGCTATGAGGAAAATATTTTCTACTAAATTGTGTTTGTATTTACCTAAATCGACAGGGAAGCATACCCTTAGGACAACATGATAATTGTCCAGTGGCTATGTCATTCATAGCAAGGCATGGTGGAGATAGGTTCCTTCTTGATATTGTAAGGGTTACATATTCTACTCTTCAGCAACAAGTAGAGACTAGCTCAAGTACATAGACAACCAATTCAACGAGTGCAAAAATAGAAGCCATAGAGATCGCTAAAGAAAAGGTATGATTGGAAGGGGCCATTTTGTTACAGTAATGACAAATTCAGAAGAGAAAAATAAACAAAGACTAGTCAGTATTTTCAAAATAAAATAAAATATAAGTCAATTATAAGATATCTCATGAAGGTTGTATATGTTGGGTATTGCTCTTACCTCATAAAAACATTACACCATGTAGTAACTCAATTGTAATCATAACTTTACGTTATCTTAAGGTAAATTTTGCCATTTTCCTAAGCTAATTGTCTCTTCATTAAGTTTTATTTCTTTTAGTTTTTTTATTAAATGCACCTATTGTGTGGGGTACCTGCACCTTTGTAATTTTTGCACATTGTTTAACTCATACCATATTAGAGTTGTGGATATGATGTAGGAGAATCTTGCATGGGAAAATTATTGAAAAAAAAAATTTGAAAAAAAAAAATTTTGAAAAAAAAAAATTGTGGAGGAGAGAGAAAGTGACGAAAATTAGAGGAGAAATAATTTTAAAAAAATAAAAAGGGGAAAAAGGAGAAAAGAAATGAAAAGAGGATTTTTATTTTCGAGGTGCATAGGTGGCATAATAGAAAAAATAAAAAATAAATGGTTGTCATTCCATTTATCGAGGTGTGTGGGAAGAATTTTAGGAAGTTATGAATATTATAGAAAGTTTTGGAAGTTGTAGAAGGTTGTGGAAGATGTAGAAGGTTGTGGAAGTTGTAGAAGGTTGTGGAGGAATTCTAGAAGGTTGTGGATAAATCATGCATGGGGTGGTAAGTGCCTATTTAAGCAAGGCATATGAGCATTTCTAAATCAAGCTCAAGGAGAAACTTGAGGAGTAGAAGCTCAAGGAGAAGCTTGGAGAAGCTTGAGAAGTGGAAGCTCAAGGAGTAGCTTGGGAAGTGGAAGCTTGGAAAGCTTGGAAGGCTTCAAGGTGTGAAAGAGAAAGAGGAAGTGAAGAGTGAGTTTTCCTAAGTCTATGGACAGAGTACCGAATGTGAGGCAGTTTACAGTAGGATTATGGTGAAGTTGAGAGTGTAGATAGAGCGCCGAATGTGAGGCAGTTTACACTTGGATCTTGGATAAGGTTGGAGAAGAGCTAGTGACCACGGTTTAGAAACAAGGAGATTTCTTGGTGGCTTGTGAGAACAAGTTGAGATCTTGGAGGTTTCTACCAGAGTGTGGATCTGGGCTAGCTTGGGCTTGGATTGGATCTTGAGAGATCTTGCAGAAAGGTTATTGTAATTGCTAAGGATTTTAAAGTTTAATAAAAATTTTTGGGAAGCATTTTATCTCGTTGTCTTCATATTGTTGCATTCTTGGTTGTGAGTTGGTAAGGGTGATGTGGCCCTTTGTCAGTGGTATCAGTGTGTACCTTCATCAAGTGGTATCAGAGAAGATCTACATTAGTGGTATTAGAGCAGGAGTTCCTGAGTGTACAAGCAGATCGCCGAAGTGTGAGGTAGTTTGTACTAGGACCTTGGTTGGGTGAAGTTTATCAGAGAAGGAGTTCCTGAGTGTACAAGCAGATTGCCAAAGTGTGAGGTAGTTTGTACCAGGATCTTGGTTGGGTGAAGTTTATTAGAGTGGGAGTTCCTGAGCATGTAAACAGATCGCCGAAGCTGAGGCAGTTTACACTAGGACCTTGGGAGGACATACAGATTGATGGATTGATGCAGAGATGGATGACTGAACTTGTTGAGGCATGATCATAGAGAGCTTGTGGATTGCAAATCCATTTTCCTAGACTTGTGATGTGGTTCCTGATTGTTCGTGCGAGGTGGCAGGTTGCGATCTGACTTGCAAACAATTTGGTTGTCACAAGGAGCATGGGAAGGATTTGTTGCAGAGGGTTTACGAAGATCTTGGGAGATGGCCCCAAGAGGATTGAATCCTAAGATGATTGCGAAAATTCATGATATAGTGGAAAGGAATTTTTCTAAGATGTTTGCTCAGTTGGATGCTAAAGCTAAGGAGGTCAAGGTGGAAGAGGTTGGTTTTGCTGATCAGTTTGTGGAGTCTGATGCAGAACCTGCAGAGCAACTAGAGGTTGTTGCTGAAGATATTCATAACCTTGTTGATGTTGGGATAGAGGTTGGTTTTCATGATCAGTTGGTTGAGTCTGACATGGAGACTATAGAGCATTTCTTCATGGATGATCCAGATGATGTTGGTGGTGACTTGTATGTTGCAGAGCACTTGGTCGTGGATGATCCAGTTGTTGTTGGAGGTAAGTTATGTATTGCAGAGCATCTTGTTGTGAGCAATGAGGTTGCTAGTGTTGAGAGTTTGGCATGTGTTGATGGAAATGTACATGTGGATGCTGATGTGGAGTTTTTTATTGCTGGTATGGATTCACTAGTTGTTGATGTGAATGGGAGTTCGGTAATGAAGAATTATGTTCAGTTTGTTCCTGGGAGTGAGCATGCTAATTGGATGGTTGAGATTCTAGTGTTTGATAGAGTAATGAAGATGTGGAAGATTTTCATGGTGGTTTTGTTGTCCCTGTTGAGGTGGAAGCCTTTGGTGAAGATGAAGATGGTGGTAGATCTTTCTTTTGGTGTCAAAGTGTGGGACACACTTTTCTATCTACTAGGGGAGTTTGATGCAGGAGCATCTTGCATGGGAAAATTATTGAAAAAAAAAATGAAAAAAAAAAAAAAAAATTGTGGAGGAGAGAGAAAGTGATGAAAATTAGAGGAGAAATAATTTTAAAAAAATAAAAAGGGGAAAAAGGAGAAAAGAAAGGAAAAGAGGATTTTTATTTTCGAGGTGCATAGGTGGCATAATAGAAAAAATAAAAAATAAATGGTTGTCATTCCATTTATCGAGGTGTGTGGGAAGAATTCTAGGAAGTTATGAATATTGTAGAAAGTTTTGGAAGTTGTAGAAGGTTGTGGAGGAATTCTAGAAGGTTGTGGATAAATCATGCATGGGGTGGTAAGTGCCTATTTAAGCAAGGCATATGAGCATTTCTAAATCAAGCTCAATGAGAAGCTTGAGGAGTAGAAGCTCAAGGAGAAGCTTGGAGAAGCTTGAGAAGTGGAAGCTCAAGGAGTAGCTTGGGAAGTGAAAGCTTGGAAGGCTTCAAGGTGTGAAAGAGAAAGAGGAAGTGAAGAGTGAGTTTTCCTGAGCCTATGGACAGAGCACCAAATGTGAGGCAGTTTACAATAGGATTATGGTGAAGTTGTGAGTGTAGACAGAGCGCCGAATGTGAGTTAGTTTACACTTGGATCTTGGATAAGGTTGGAGAAGAGCTAGTGATCGCGGTTTAGAAACAAGGAGATTGCTTGGTGTCTTGCAAGCACAAGTTGAGATCTTGGAGGTTTCTACCAGAGTGTGGATCTGGACTAGCTTGGGCTTAGATTGGATCTTGAGAGATCTTGCAGAAAGGTTATTGTAATTGCTAAGGATTTTAAAGTTTAATAAATTGTTTTGGGAAGCATTTTATCTCGTTGTCTTCATATTGTTGCATTCTTGGTTGTGAGTTGGTAAGGGTGGTGTGGCCCTTTGTCAGTGGTATCAGTGTGTACCTTCATCAAGTGGTATCAGATTAGATCTACATTAGGATAACTATTTTCTTATAAGCTATATCATTTCAATTTCAATCAACTTTTAAACATTGCTTGAGAACTTTGACCTTTTGATTCATGTTTGAGCTTTAGTTTCTCTACATGAACTATTTCTAGTCTTTATTTAAGTTGTCTTTTTAATTTGTACAATAGCCTATGATGTATTGTATATCAAATTGGTCTGTCAACTTTTTATTTATACCTTTCATCATCTATCTCTTTTAAGTTTTGGCATCTATTAATCTGTAGTTCTACCATACATAATTGACTTGATTGTTTTTGTGGTGGCTAGTATTAGTGAAGTTTCTAAGTTTTCAAAAATCTTCTGACATAGTGATATTCTCTTGAATGATTCTCATTGTGATTCACTTATGCATTGATTAGGTCTAACTTGTAAGTTGTCAAGTTGTTTTTGATTTCTCATTAACTCTTTCACATTTGCTTGGAATATTTTTTTTCTATCGTGCATGTGTGTTGGGAGCTCAAAATTCAGTTAGTTATAAATGACTACCAAGTTAGATTCAACATTTCCTTTGCTTGATATATTCTATCTCTTAATATATTGCATCCATTGGTCTATGGTTCTTCTCTTAGTTATCAGGAAACTCCAATATAAAATAGGTACCTCATTCCCACAGTTTTTGAGGACTAGATTTATATGTAGCATAGAGGAACTCTTATTCATGTATTTGTTTAGCATTATCGTAATTTGAAGTGATGTAAACTAAAAAATGAAAGAAACCAAAATAGCACACATACATGTAAATGCTTGGCCTTAACAAATGGACTATCCTTAACCTCAAAAAATGGACTATCCTTAACCTCAACTTAATGTATAACATTGCCTTTGGCACAGAGTGTAAGAGCATCCATTAATGTTCTTTTGTAGAGCCTCTGCCACATTCCTTCCACAACATCTCCTGAAAATTATCATAAATAGAATGGAGATTATGAAATTCACAAATCGATCTAAATATTTAAATACTCCAATTTATATCAATAACCTCAAATCTACTCTAAATCATTATAGGCTCCTCTAATACATAAAAACCCCAACAAGGAACTGCAAAATCAAAGCATAGAAGAATATAATTCCCTTGCAAAATTCTAGAATGACCTAGAAATGTAGTACAAAACCAAAACAAAATAGAAACAATCAAAATGACATGCATAATTGTAACTCTTACAAAGCCTCTGCCACATTCAATGAGATCACATAAGAGCCTAAACCCAAATACGAGTTGTATCTATTGAACACAACGGAGGTCAATAATATAGGTGTCCTATCTCGGTTATGGACAATGGAAGAACATGTCACATAGAGAATGGTCTCTAAGGCACAAAATGACCTATCCCTTAGGCATGAAATATCAAAAAGTAGGAGCAAAATTTAGATACTCTTAGTGAATAAGCACTAATTGGTATATCGTCACCTAACTAAATGTCTTGCTGATGTAAAATGATTTATAAAAGAATCAGACGTCTCTATTGGTCAAGAAAGAATGTTGCGGTAAAACTAAAGCCAAATCTCAGCAATATAAGCCAGCAACCACCACACCACAGTCTACTATAAAATCTCCAAATGTGGGTTTTACCACAAGGGAGATCACTCATTGATACAACTTTACTTAATGGAGCTAATAATTCCATCTCTATTTACAATAAAAGAGAATTTTTTTTCATTTATATTTTAGTACGCATTGCTAGCCTTCTAACACATGACTATTTCCCTTCTCACCTTCATGATGCATCAGACTATAATCTGAAACATTCTTAAATTCTGAAGAATTCATTACAATCTCATTTATATGATCCATGAAAAGCTATTCCACCTAATCTAAAATCTAGGTTTAATGGAAATTATACTTATAAACATAGATATACATCAGTTGCTTGATCAACCCCATAGCTGACAAATCTTTAGATTTTACCAATTAACGGTGAATTAAAGCAAAAAGACCTTTCAAAGCCAAATAATATTGACAAATACAATTGGAATTCCTTTCTCATCGAATCTATGCCAACTGTAAGCCCCAGTGGCTAATGGTACCTAGATTAGAGTGCCCTGCAAATTGGCTGAAGATTCCAAATTAGGTTCTATGAACTCGAATTGTTGTTTCAAATTTTTCTTATTTCCCTTAAGATGGGATACTTCTACAGATCTAGTTTTGCCCTATTAATTCTTTAAGATTGCACTGCCATTGATATTATTTTAAATTGTTTCTAAAGACTATGGACTATAGACTATGGAAGAACATGTCCGACAGAGAACACATCCAAACTAAAGACATACAAAATAACAAGCTACAAATCCTCCAGTAAATAATTAACCTATCGGCTTTTTTTATTATTATTAGTCCTGAATCTTATATCTAGGTTGATTACTGATTTAATTGCTTTGTTTATTTTATTGTTCTAGATTGTTTTTGTGATGCAACATTTTCCCTTCCTAGTCATATTGGCTTTTCTAATTTTAACTAGTATACTTCGGTAGTTGAACTATCAAAGGAAACAAATATGCTCACGTGTTAGTTTTCTCATCAAGAAGCTCCTAATTTCTACTCCCTCCCTATTTTCATTTGCTAATAAATAGTTGTTCCACAAAAAAAAAAAAAGATTTTTATATTAATCATGTAAAGATAATTTACAACAAGAATTGGAGTTGGGTTTTGAGCATGTTGGAAAGACAGGTGTAGGGGAAGAATGGATGAACCTCGTAGCATTCTCCTTTTTGAGTGAGATCATCTTGTCGAAGCATTCCTTAAGCAATAGGAACATAACAATGAATATTGAATCATTAAATCATGTAATTTAACCTATCTTGTATCGAAACAAATTGTGATTAGAGAATGGTTGTCTAAATTTTATGTGAGCACCAGAGTCCATTTTCCATTTTTCCACATGAAATAAAGTGAATAAAGAAAAATTTCAGAGCACATGAAATTGAAAACCATAGGCCCTAAATTGGCCAAATGATAGAGGAGAATCCAAAGAAGGTAGCAAAAAGACCTGGCTATAAAAAACTAGTGTTGAATATGTAGGACTCCACTGACACATTTAAAGAATGGAATTTTGAATAATCAACATTTTTTTTATTATTAAAACCAAATATAAAGACCATGTCCTTCTCTAGATTCAAAGTAGCATTCTAAATACTATGCACATGCATAATCTAGCAGGCCCTACGATCTAATAATCATACAATTCTGCAAGAAATGCTTCATAGACAAGCTTACAAGATGTGATGAAAATCAAACCCAGTAGAGTGAAAACCATGCCCAGCAGAGTAAAAGCCACACCCACCACAAAGCTCCATGAACTTCAAATCACCAGAGTAAAACCATGCCCTGAACTTCAATTGATTGCTGGGAAAACCCTTGACTCTCCCAACAACAATTATAGCTCTTACGCATGCATGTTAAAGAATAGAATGAAATAGGCAAAAATTTCCCTTTTTACATGTTAAAAAAGCACATATTTTTCCTTTCCATATTCTGACCAATCTAAAACAAATTAATTGATGGTCAAAATTTTTGGTCTAAAAATGGGGTCAAATGTAATAGTGTCATTCAAAAACTCTATAATAATTATGAAATCCTCCAACTTGCCCAAAAGAATTTTTGCATCATTGTAAATTATTGGTGGATGAATATGAGGGAGGAGCAAAAATTAGGGGTGCAATTTTTGATATGGGGTAAATAATCTGCTAAGAGATTGGAAGAGAGGCAATCTCATTCCTTCAAATTATCAGTGATCCTTGTGGAGTTGATCCTCATAGAGAAGGGCAACAAGGTAATTTGCATATTTTCCAAATGATTTACTACTTTATTAGACTCCCAATTCTAATGAAGAGAAGCAATATCTTCAAAACATTTACCCACATGACAAGCCTCAAACATTATACCATGAAACTTCCAATCTTATAGCCTAACTATGTTTCCATCTTAAGAACCTCTGACACCACCTGTAGCTCCCCTTCATTGTTGGACCTAGTCCCAATGAAGAAAGAACTGCCTTTGGCATACTGCATTTAGCACAATAAAAAAAAAAGCTCCATCCAAACAAACAAAGTTTTTCCTGCATCAGAATTTGACTTCAGTAACTCTCCAAAGATAGCCTCTAGGATGTCCCTAATCATTTAATTCAATGTTTAAATACCTAATCATTTAATTCAACATTTGAATACCTCATTAATGGGTATATTAAGACACTTAAAGTAAATTGAGTAATACTTTGTAAAGAATCCTAACTATTCACAACTCTATTTTGATGTGTATGAAGCACATGCCATCAAAAAGATATAAATGATTGTTGACCAAGGCATAGACTTATTTAAGGTAGCTCTATAAACTTTTCCCTATATGGGGAAAAGTAGTAAAATATTAACACCTAAGGCTTTCTTACTATGCAATTATATCCAATGAATACAAAATTATTATTTTCTTCTGTAAATGCAATACTTTAGGTTGGACAAGTAAGATGAAAATTTTATACCAATATCTTTGTATCAAATTAATTTTAAACTACCCTCTAAAATGTAAAATATGGAGAAAACAAATCACAAAATAAGCATGGCCTAGTTAGATTAAATCACAATCCTACACCATCGTAACATTATGGTGTCTTAAAGAAAATATAACTAATATTACTGATATTAAAATGGCTTTCATAGAACATATTAGAGTTCAAGAAAGTAAGATATTGGGTGGCTAGTATCTCATATGGAGGACACTATAGTAGTCTATATGAGAACTTTGTTTCACTCTATCCCATTAGTTGTTGGTTTTAGGATGGAGGGAGCTCAATATCATTGTAATAAATATTACAAAGTTTAAGAAGACAATATATTAGGTTGCCAGTTCATGTTAATGGAGGCTACTATAATATATCAAATCTATTAAGTATTGATTCCAATGTGGAGAGTTATTCATATTAATAGAACTAAAAAGGAGATAATATTAAGTTGTAGATATTGATTTCATCAAATCCTACTAGATATTTGATTTCAAGGTGGAAGACAACTTATGCAAAAGAAAATTACATATTATAACTTTACTTCGCCTTACCCCCTTAGTATAGATTTTAGATAAAAGATCAAAATGTATTCTTACAAAGTTAAAAATTACCATCAAATCATGTTGTATTTGTGAAACAGATGCTGCAACTTCCTTATCAATAGTGGTACCAAAGATGCCAACGTTGTTCACCTACAACAAATCATTTGAGAAGGTCAACTAAAATCGTGTGTTGAGAATGTTTATGCTACTAATTTACTAAACATATGTAATAGGCCACCATGTGATACTAGGTTCTTTTGAGAGGATACGTGATCCAAAGGGATACATGATAGATTAAGGGAAACATGCACAGACTAGCAGATCTAAAAATAAATATAGCCATGAAAACACTTAAAGGAAATATTTTCAAACAACACGACCCATTTATTCATTCATTTGAATGTAAATCTTCTATACAAAAACCAAACATCTCTCAACTCAAAAGTAGAACAATATAACAGTTCTCAGAGTTATTTAAATGACTAACATAGTCTAACCTATACTTGTTATGCATGTTCTTTCAACACTTCCAAACCTAGACCAACATCTTTCACTACTCCCAATGATGTAGATAAACCAACAGTCATTAAATGCCAGTGCCAAGGTAATGTCATCTTTCTTTCCCCCAAAAAACAACCTATTTTTTGACTATATTCACCTAGACTATAACCTCGTTGACTTCTTGAATGCCCACATTCTACATAGAGTAAATTTGACTTTATTTCCCCTTTTTTCACAAATTGATACAATATATGCATATATAACTCTACCGGTTGGTGCCAATACATTAAGTGTGTTAAATTTATAAATATATAAATTACAAATTAACTAAATGCCAAGGGGAAACATTTAGTTAACCAATTTTTTAAAAATAAATGGTAGAACTTAAGGGAGGGACATTACAACCTATAGAATGGTGTAAAACATGGAAGATAGATATGTATTCAATGTTACAGAGAAATGGAAGATAGATACGTACTCAATGCTACAAAATAGTGGAAAACATAGATGTATCCAATCAAGAACAAGGACTTACCTGCTATGAGAAAGATCAAGTTTCCTTCTTCTACTAGTTTTTTTGAACCTGAAACTAGAGCCTAGCCAATATACAACTTACAAGCTTCAGTAATACATTTAGGAGACCATTGAAATTAACATTCATAATTATCCTCTCTCATTTGTGTCCAAGGATTGAAAAGCATCCAAGTAGAGTACTACTAGTTATATTATCCAAATTAAAGGAGAATATGGATTACCTCAAGAAACTGACCACCAGTAGCTTTGACAGCTACACTTATAGCTTTAGAAGTGTCTTCGTCAACTATAGAGACATCAATGTAATGTGACAAGATTTTGCCCCAATCCTTGCAAACTGCTCTCATCCAGCCTGTAGGTAGACCAAGACACAAAATGAACTCCCTATGAACACCCACAACATCTGGAGCATCTGGCCTATGGAATCATGATCATCAGTAATTGCATCATGATATGCTACAAATAAATTCAAGTGTAGAGATCGTAAATATTTTAGGAAAAATCAAGGAAACCCTTACACCATGCTCCAAGTCCAGCTCCTTCCCCTTCCCACACACTCAATGAAACATTAATGAAATTGAAAATGATTTTTGATTTTGAAGTTAAGCACATGTTGGTTGAAATTTCAACCAACATGGGGCTTAGATTTAAGAAAAATGAAAATTTTCCTTCTATAATCCGACCAACCTTTACCTTTTTAATTAATGGTTGAAATTTTTTGTAGAAAAATGAGGTCAAATGTAGTAGTGGAAGTTTAATTATTTCAAGTATTTATTCTAGCCAACTAAGGTGATGATTATTGGTCATTGTAATTTGTAATTGAGCTGACTTGATGATGTGAATGGTATAATGAAAGGTCAAGTTGAGATTCTAGTGTGTATGAGTGAGCATGCAAGTGCATTGATTGTTTAAAGAGGAAAGTGTGAGTGAATTTGAAGGATGGTTAGATATTCTTGAGGAGCAACAAAGTTATATTCAATCAAGAAGGATCAAGTGTGATGCAGAACAAAGATCTGTAATCAACAATTTAGTTGCATTTCAATCAAGTCATTTCATGTTTACTTTCTTACCATTCTAACAATGATTCCCAAATCTCTTGGTTTGACAGCCAGTTGTAAATCCTCTAACAAGGTGATAGTTCCTTTGAATTTTTTTAAGACCTCTTGTTAGGCCACTTCTAACAGGGTGATTAAATCCTCTAACAAGGTCACACCTAACAATGTGTTTTGTAACCTTTAACTAGGCTGGCTCCTAATAAGGCTGACTTCAAAAAAGTGAAAATTAGTAGCTAGTTACTTGGTGGTTTTTCTCATATTGGGTTTCTACGTTAAATTTGGTATCCCATGTGTTCATGTTATTTCTTTTATGCTTGCATGATAATCACTATGAATGTTTAAGATCTGTTAAAGTATTAAATACATTGTGTTTACCGAGTTACTACATTTTTAGTATGTTTATCGAATGACAACAATAAATAGTTTTATTAGACATCTAAGGGATTTGTGGATTTTTTTTTGTGGTAACTGATTCACCCCCCTCCCCCCCCACCTCTCAGTTACTCCATCTATATTTCCAACAATTGGTATTAGAGCTTTTGGTGCTTGCAAGTAAGGTTTCAAGGACCTAAGCTAAAAATCAAGATGTCCTACAAGAGAGAAATTCCAAGGCTGTCTCATGAGACTTCATCTATCTTCAATCAATGATTCAGGATTGAAATAACTTGATGAAGAATACACAACTCCTTCTAGTACATTATCTATTGGTGGCATTGCTGAGAAAAAGACTCATAACACCATGATGATAGACATTGCATCTACTCTAAGTTATGAGGAATTTTATGATATCAAGGACTACAAAACCACTTTTGAAATGTGGAACAAGATAAAAGCCATCTATGGTGGTGATGAAAATGTGAGGAGAGCCAAAGCAAAAAGCCTCTGAGGATAATTTGATTAAATGAGAATGAGAGAGGATGAAAACATTGCCAAACATGTTGAAAGGATGAAAGCAAGATTTAGTTCAAACAAAGCTTTTGGAAGAGAGATCAAGGAATAAACTATTGTAAGTATAGTTCTTAGAACATTGGTTCCCATTTATGTAATTAGAGTATCTGCAATTCAAGAAAGAAGGTGTGAAACAAATCAGAAGATAACTTTGGATACCCTGGTAGGAAGATTGACAACCTTTGAGCTAGATAACTGTGACAATTATGTTCTAGCTTCCAAGAATATTGAATCTTCATTTGAGGCCAAGCTTTCACTTAAGGAAAAAGCCAAGAAAATAAAGGACACTCAGTCAGAAAGTGAAGAAGAATCAAAGGAAAGTTTTGGCAGTGATCTTGAAGTTGTTGAATCTCTACTTGTAAGGAAATATTGTAGAGGCAAATGAAAATACAAAGGTAAAGTTCCCCTAATCTATTTTTCATGTGAATAAATTGGTCATATTGCTGCCAGGTGCCCAAACAAAGGAAGCAAGGATGAGAAGAAAGGTCAGAAGTGCAATGACAAGAAGGATTTCAAATCATTCAAGGTAAAAGGTAAGAAAACATGTTTTATGGTTAAGGTTTTTGATAATAGTGAAGATGAAATAGTTTACATTGGTGTGAAAGATGAATCTGATGATGAAGAAGATAAGATGGCACTTATCTCTCATATGAGCAAAAATAATACATGGATCATAGACAATGGATGTTCACATGATATGACTAGTGACAAAACAAAGTTTGAATACTTTGAAGACTATGATGGTGGTAGTGTAAGGTTTGGAAACAATGAACCTTGTTGCATAAAAGGGAGAGGTTGAATCTCATTAACCAAAGAACTTGTATGTGATAATGCCTATTGGGTTGAAGGACTAAAACACAATGTGTTGAGTGTGACACAACTAATCAACATTGGATTCAAGGTGGAATTCATGCATGGCAAGGCAAGACTATTGGATGACAAAGAAAAACTGATTGGATCATGCAAACAAACAAAAGGTAACTTGTTTTATCTTGATCTTGGTGAGTGCTCATGTTTTATTGCTCAAGTTGAAGAAAGTTAGTTATGGCACAAAAGGTTATGTCATGTACATTTTCATAACATGGTGAAGATAAAAAAATTAGGGAAAGTAAGAGGCATTCCTAGTTTGAAGAAACTTGATGTTGGTCTACGCAAGAATTGTCAAATTGGTAAAATGGGAAAGACTAGTTTTAAAAGAAAAAACTACTAGTATAAAGATATCTTGGAAATTGTGCATACTGACTTGTGTGGACCTATTGGAATTGAGAACTATAGTGGAGAAAAATTCTTCATTCTTTTTGTTGATGACTACTTTAGAATGATGACTGCTATGTATCTAAGAGAGAAGTCAGAAGTATTTGAGAAATTCAAATGGTATTTGGCAAGAATAGAGAAGGAAATAGGGAAAAAATTGAAATGCTAAAAATCAGATAGAGGTGGTGAATTCATCTCCAATGAATTCAATAAATTTTTCATTGAAAGAAGAATCAAAGGATAGGTATCAACCCCTAGAACTCCTAAACAAAATGGTATAGCTGAAAGGAGAAATAGATCTATCATGGATTATGCAAGGACTCTAATGATTGAAAAGAACATTGCTATCAAATACTGGAAGGAAGCTGTCAGCACTGTAGTTCATACTTTAAACTAAGTATAGTTGAAGAAGGACTCATTTAAAACTCCTTACAAGTTATGGTATGGCTATAAACCCAATCTAAGTTACCTAAGTATTTGGAAGTAAATGTTATATCTCAACAAAATCTAGAAAAACCAAATTTAATGTAAACGGTGATGAAGGTATATTTTTAGGATATTCTTGCAAGAGTAAGGCATATAGATGCTTGAATTTGTCTATTCATAAAATCATAGAATGTGCACATGTGTAAATTGATGAGTTTGCAGAAAGGACTAAAGAAGAAAGCAAAAAGAAACCAAATGATTATAGGAGATTTTCTTACATTGAACCTGATACATTGCTAGACACATTTGTCAATTAGGAGACTACTACTCCGTAGTCTTCCTCAATCACTGAGTTACAAGAAGTTCAAAATGAGTCACAGGGACCCAAGTCACATTCTGAAGCTACCAAGCCAATGCCTACTGAGTCTGAGCAACTAGAACCTAAAGTTGAAGTTCAAGAGGATGACAATGCAATTCATTCAAAAGGCAAGGAACCTATATTAGCCAAGTACATCAGAAGGCATCATGCAAAAGATTAGATTATTGATGATAAATCAAAAGGTACTTGTTTACTTGCTGATTTTGAACCTAAAAATGTCAAAGATGCATTGGAAAATGAAAGTTGGATTGAGGCTATGAATGAAGAGATAGAAAAAATTGAAAAGAACAAAACCTAGACTCTTGTACCTAGGCCTAAAGATAAAAATGTGATTGAAACAAAATGAGTATTCAGGAATAAGTTGAATTAAGATGTTAAGGTATCAAGAAAAAAAGATAGATTGGTATGTCAGGGCTATTCTCAAGAAGGCATTGATTATGGTGAAACTTTTTCTCCTATTGCAAGATTAGAAGGTGTCAGGACCTTACTTGCATATAGAACACATAAAGGATTTAAAGTATATTAGATGGATGTTAAATTTGCATTTCTCAATGGTATTCTTGATGAAGAAGTCGACATTAAACAACCTAAAGGTTTTGTTGATCCAGAGAAAAGAGACATAGTCTGTAAATTATACAAAGCATTGTATGGTCTAAAACAAGCTCCTAGAGCATGGTATGAAAATTTGCATAACTACCTTATTTAGATTGGTTTCCAAAGAACTAATGATAATAGTAGTTTGTACATCAAGGAAGGACCAAATAACAAGATTGTTTTGGCAAAAATATTTGTGGATGATACTTTGTTTATAGGGAATGATGATCTATACAAAGAATTTTTAGAGCAAATGAACAAATAATTTGAAATTTCTATGTTTTGTGAGATTAAGTTCTTTTCTAGTCTTTAGATTCAATAGAGCAAGAATGGTATCTACATAACTCAATCTAAATATATCAAGGAGATACTCAAGAAGTTTGGTATGGAAGATTCAAAAACTATTGGAACCCCCATGTGTACTGGACTAAAGCTTACTAAAGATGATGACTCAAAAGAGGTAGATTAGACCTTATACAGATCAATGATTGGAAAATTACAATATGTAGTTCATACAAGGCCTAATATTGCTCTTGCAGTTGGTATAGTGGCAAGATTCTTAGCAAAACCCAAAGAAAATTATATAATGGCAATAAAAAGAATCTTGAGATACTTGAAAGGTACTGAAGATTATGGCTTATGGTATAAACTTGGAGGAAATCTAGACTTAAAAGAATTTACTAATGATGATTGGGAAGGAAACATTGATGACAAAAAAAATACAAGTGGTGGAGCATTCTTTCTTGGAAAAAGGTTGGTATCTTGGACAAGCAAAAAGTAAAATTGCACATCCCAATCTATAGTAGAAGCAGAATATGTTGTAGTAGTAGTGAACTATTCTAATATTGTTTGGTTTAAACAGTTGCTGGAAGGCATGAAGGTTGAGATCAAGGAACTAGTTGTCATTTTTTGTGATAATACAAGTGTAATTAACATATCAAAGAATCCAGTGATGCATTCCAAAACCAAGCACATTGCTATAAAATACCACTTTGTCAGAGAATTGGTGTAGGACAAAGAAATTAGATTGGAATATGTCCATACAAAAGAACAGATTGTATACATATTTACCAAGCCATTAACTAAGGATGATTTTTTTTATCTAATAGGTAAGTTAGGGGTCATTCCCCTATCTGAAGCTCACTAAAAAATAGTTTTACTGATGCATCAACAGGAACCAAGTTGAAGATCTATCAGTTGATACAACATAGTCAAGAGAACATTGTATATGAATCAGTACTCAAGGTACATTAATACTTATTTAGTATGTGTTGTCTTTGGCATGTGTTGTCAAAGAGGGAGAGTTTACTATCTTATCTTTTTGAAATTTTTTTAAGGGAGAGTTTATTGTCTTTCTAAAATTTGTTTTGAGGAAGAAGCTACATAATTTCTTCACAGAGGGAGATTACTGCATTAGTGAAGTTTGTGGCATAAAATCTAAGAGAGAGAACTTTCTATCAGAGAAAGACTTGTTTCTAAATTTTATTGTGCTATGACATGTTGTGTTTCCTTTAATGCCAAAGAGAGAGATTGTTGAATACAATTGTCTAATTGTGTCTTTGATGTTACACAAATGTCATATCAATTGGTAGATAGTGCTTACCAAGCTCACTTGGTCAGCAAGGCAATTTTCTATGTCTACCAAGAATTTTTGGAAATTACTCTATGAATTCAGTGTCTACCAAGCTCACTCGAGCATCGAAGGAGATTATGGTAGAAAGTAGCGTTGACCAAGTTCTCATGGTTAACGAAGGAAAGTTGGTTAGAAGTTAGTGTTCACTAAGTTCACTCAATTGCCAAAGGATTTTGCAAGCTCACAGTGTTAACCAAGCTTTTGTTGGTCAACACAAGAAATCATTTCAGGATTAGTGTTTATTAAGTAGGGTCGACAAATGAAGGATTTTGTTAATTTGAGAAATGAAGTTTAATTCGTTTAAGTATTGATTCTAGCCAACTAAGGTGATGATTATTGGTCATTGTTATTTGTAATTGAGCCAACTTGATAATCTGAATGGTATAAATGAAAGGTCAAGTTGAGATTTTAGTGTGTATGAGTGAGTATGCAAGTGTATTGATTGTTTAAAGAAGAAAGTGTGAGAAAATTTGAAGGATGGTTAGATATCCTTGAGGAGCAACAAAGTTATATTCAATCAGGAAAGATCTAGTATGAAGCAGAATAGAGATCTATAATTAGCAATTCAGTTGCATCTCATTCAGGTCATTTCATTGTTACTTTCTTACCATTATAGTAGTGATTTTAAAATCTCTTAATAGAGTTGGTTTGTTAGCCAATTGTAAATCCTCTAACAAGGTGATAGTTCTATTGAATTGTTTTAAGACCTGTTACAAGGCCATTCCTAATAGGGTGATTAAATCCTCTAACAAGATCACACCTAAAAATGTGTTTTGTAACCTTTAACCAAGTTGGCTCCTAATAGGGCTCACTTCAAAAGAGTGAAAATTGGTCGCTAGTTACTTGGTGGTTTTTCCCATATTGGGTTTCCACATTAAATCTAGTGTCTCATGTGTTCATGGTATTTCTTTTATGCTTGCATAATAATCACTGTGAATGTTTAAGATCTATTAAAGTATTACACTACATTTACTAAGTTACAACATTTTCAGTATGTTTACCAAGTGACAATAATAAATATTTTTATCAAACATCTAAGGGATCTATGGGTTTTTGTGGTAATTGATTCACCCCCGCCACCCCCCCGCCAAGTTACTCCATCTATATTTCCAATAGCAGGTGTGTAGTTATCCAAGTTAAACATCTCAAAAGAAGTAAGTATACCAATTACACCTTCTAAGGTCAAATTGTTACCTAGTGTGCATCTCAGTTCTTGGATTACAAAACTTCTAATTGCATAGGTAGGGAGTAGAGTCCTCAATACTTTACTTATCATTATTTCATCTTTGATTTCTCAATTTGCACCTCAAAATGCATTAACAACCTCTTTAACTCTTGTGCAGTATTGTACTATGTTCTCACCTTCCATCAACTCTTGTCATCAAATTTACCTCTTAGGCTTTCTAATTTTTCTCTTAGAACATTTTCATCACCTCCATATATGGTCTTCAATCTGTCGCACATCTTCTTTGCACTTTCATAGTCTTTTAGGTCATCAAACTTGGCATAACTTAGGGCTAAGGCAATCTCTAACATTGCTTGGTTGTGGTCTAGATTCTATTTTAGTTGTTCACTAGTTAGAGGAGTAGGTATTACCATTACATATTCATTGTCTAGAAAATTGATAGCAACATGACTAATACTAGATATGCATAGCTTCATCAAGGTCTAGCATGCATGCAAGTTCTCCATGTTTAGCCTGGGTACATCTCTCTTATTAGTCAGGATTTTTAGATTTAAGTACCTTCAAACTTTTCTCTATAAGCATTGATCTTAGATACCAATTGTTATAAATTTTTAGGATAACTCAGGGGGTTGGAGGGGTGGGGTTGAATCAGTTACTCAAGGTCAATATGTACCACTTGAACAATTAAATAATAAACACTTCACTATTCTACTTACCCTATTTTTTCTTGATCTATATTGTAAAACTTTCATAAACATAACTTGCATTGCATAATGAAAACATTATCAAATATAAACATACATAAAGAATTCGTCATAGTTTTGACACTAGGATTTTACGTGGAAATCCAGTTTGGAAAAACCATTAGCAACATGTCACTCCTTGTCACTTTTTCAAAGTGAGCTATGTTAGGATCATACCCTATTAAAGGTTACAAAACACAGTGTTAAAGGTGACCTAGTTAAAGGATTGAATTACTCTATTAGAAGTAGCCCTACAAGAGGACTTTGATCATTCCATTTAGAATGTCACCTAGTTAAAGGATTTTCACAAACTATTAAGTCTTCAAATAAATCTTAGGTCAACCTCTTTTACAAGGATTTCAATACAAACTATTTATAATGACTAGAAAGAAAATAGTAGTTTTTCATATATGTGATTACAACTCATTTTTGTACGTTTAGATCTATGTTTGGTCCTTACGTTGGTTTACTAATAAGCCTTCCATTGAAATCTTTGATCTTGATTTGCTTGGACACCCTTCAAGAAATCATTCCACTCTTCTCATCAACACTTAAGCCTTCTGCTCTAATTTACTTATCAATAACAACATGATATCTACAAGTTTTCTCCTTTGGGTTCACATTCACTCATACTCTTTCACATTTATGATCAACCTTGCTCTATATGTCTCTCTTTAGATACAAGCTTCACACATACACATACACACCAATTGTTCAGCTCTATATATCTTTGATTAGGCAATTTGTGCGTTACCATTTTCTACATCTATCGTAGATGTTAGGGTTTATAATCAAGTTCAACTTGATTCACTATATTTTTCCATCTTATTGATCTTCTTATATAAATTTCTCTAGAATTCATCTATTAAGTCTTTACCAAATCTTCTCCTTGAAGTTAATGATCCAACTTATCAATCTTATCTTCAACATGGTTTACATCTCCCAAGAAATCAAATGAATTAGATTGATCTCATGATTTCCTTGAAATCATCCTTATACTATCACTATGTAATCTCTAAAGTATGGCACTTAGTTATCCCTAAAATGTTTGGTCGTTGTAAAGATTTTTGACTCAACATCAACTATCTTGCTTGGTTGATGTTAATGCTCAATCAACACTAATTTTTCTCGACACTAACCATAGCTCGGTTGACACTAACTATATTATATACTTCTACTCAAATTTTCTTAGCTTTCTTGACATAAAAAATCACTTTGCTTTATCAAATTATATCTAATATGTCCATTGTAACTTCCTTTGCATAACTCAACCTTTCCTCTAGGTGCTATTGTTATGAGAAAATTCTCAAATCCTCTTCATCAATAAAATATATATGACATTTAGATTAGGTAACAATATATCTTATGAATAGATTTGACATTAATGAAAAAACAACAATTTTTCCAATTGTAAGTTTCCAATAGGGAAGGTGTTGCTTCATTGGTTAAAAAAGCTCATTGTAATGGAGATTCCAATGTAATTGATCTAGAAAATGGTTTAAGAGGTAGAAAGGTACATTTAAGTTAATCTATCATGACCTATTTATTTAATGTCAACTCATGGATGGATACATAATTTTGAAATGTTCAAAAAATAACATGTCAAGCACCATAAAGATATGTACTACAATATCCATAAATTTTGCATAAAAAATCTTGATGATATGAAGAGAACTTGTGATTCTGGGATACTTGCAGTCTTTGAGGTCACTAATATTTTGTTTAGAAATTGAATGCATCCTCAATAATCTAAAAATGGATACTATGTTATTTTGGATGATATAATTGAGTGTGATTTTAATTCCTTCAAACTAGTTCTATTCATTGTAAAATGGTATAGGCTACGACTGAATCAAAATGATCTTGATAGAACTATTATTGAACATGATAATGGATTTACAATTATTAACACAAGGTCATTTGAACCAACTAGAAATGAGCCCTATTTTCTTGCAATCCAATGTGAGAAAGTATTTTACTTTGGTGTTCTACATAAATTAGGTTGATCATTTTTCATTAGACATGATTCAAGTGGAAGAATTATGAAGTATAATGTGATTGAAGAAGAAGATACCAAAGAAGTGGAAGACAAATTAGATGATTATGATGGTGAAGATGAAGAAGGAGATGATTATGATGATGAAGATGGTGAAGATTTTCATGATAATGGTGATGACATTGATTATGGTGGTGGTGATGATGGTGATGGTGATGGTGATGGTGTTGGTGATGGTGATGGTAATGGTGATGGTGATGGTGATGGTGACAGTGATGGTGATGATGACAATGACAATGATGGCCATAATGACAATCATGATGATGACAATGATCATTATGATGATGATGATGATGATGATAACAATGATGATGATGGCAAAAATGATGGAGATAATGATGATGTTCATGATGATGAGATGGACAAAGAAGGTGATCAATGGAAATGTATTAGGTGGTATGATCAATAAAATGTAACCAGTATTGATATATTCATTAAAAATTTGCTTAAGTTTTCATAAGTTATCATTATTAATGATAAAAACATTGGTGACTTATGAGACACATGTTGCAAATATGTGTTACGATGCTCAATTCTTGGTGTTGATTACTTATAATATATTTTTTGTAGAGGTAAGAAATTAAAAAGTCTATAATGATTATGAAGTATGCATATTTTTCATGTTATGTTCTACATGTAAGTTGTAGCATAAGCATCATGTAATTTGTAGTTGACTTAAGAAAAATGATTTACATATGCAGGAAACTATACCCCTTTGACAAGGATCATACATAGTAACATGGATCAAGAGGTTTAGGTTTATTACATGCTTGCTTTCTCTTTACCTTCAACATTAACTTAAGGGAAAATTCATCAATATTAGTCTTAGTTTATAGAAAAATATTCCATTCCTTCAACTATATATTTCATTTGATGGGCCATAGGTACCACCAAATACATATCTGTCAGATTTTTATTCCTCGAGTGAGAGAAATGCAAGAATAAAAGAGCATATTGAGATAGGTAGTAGGTCTATGAAAGAGAGATGAACAAGAGGTCAAAATATTAGAAAATAATTCAATAAATGCATGCAATTTTTCCTTGCTCAAGGAGATTCATGTTCTTATGATGATGAGGCAAAAGGCAACATCAAGGTTCCCTTTAGGTATATACATCTTTAGAAAGAGTGGGTACACAAGGAATTACCTCCAATTAACACCAGTTTTTGTGTTAATGAGTGGATATATCACATAGCTCCATCATAATCACATGGTTTGGGCATATTTTCTATGGATGACATAAGGGTCACTTATAACAAAGTTGTTGAATTGATGGAGTATGTAGGACCTTGATAAAATTAAAATAATTGGATGCAGATAGTTCAATATATAAAAATTATGCATAGGTATGCACTATCAACAAATTATCTACAATGGAAAGAAAATGATCAAAGTAATAGACTTTCTGTGAACATTGATGGAAGGCTAAAAATAATAGGGAATATTGTAGATTTTATAAATAGTATGCATCCTGGGTCAAGTAATAAGTGACCTGACAACATTTTCAAGGTGCATAATGGAAATCATATTTTTGTATGTGTGATAAAATCAATAAGTGCAAGGGAAGAGCTACTAATAGATTAGAAATTTAATCACATATATACAAAGAAAGTTACTATCATGGGACTTGTAAGTACTATATATGTGATATTTAAACTAATTACTTCCAATTAATAACTCCAATATACAATATACCATTTTATTAATAATATTTTTTGCTAAGTTGACTATTTCTTTCATTATGTTGATATTTTTATATATATTCTTTGTCACAGGATGACATAGTCGATCCATCAAATGATAAAAGAAGGGATGTTTCTCCCACCCCTTCTTCAACACAGGTAAACCTTTTGTATAAAAATTGATTTAATTGTAATTTTACAAAATTTCATATTATTATGTTATTTTCCTTAAGGTTTTGGACTCATTTTGATTTTTTTACTAATGTTTTTTGTCACAATTTGATGCTTAGGGGAAGAGAAAACAACCAATTACACAAGAGAAATTAGATGCTAATATGGTGGCCATGGTATTGAATGCAATGATGACATTACATATACCACTGACCTTATAAGCACGTGTAAAAAGAGCCTAAAAAGAATCAATCTGCAAATTCATGTGCTTGTGATGGATCCAACTCCAACCAAAGAGAAAGAGGCAACAAGAAATGAATTGTATCAGAGAGCACGTTGTCTGGAAGTAAGAAAAAATGAATCTTTAGCTAGTGCAATAGTTCAATAAAGGTTTACATTTTATACTAATTTATGGATCATAAACCAAAATATTTAGGTGTTATTACAACATTTTTTGAGACCTCACTGAGTTGTTGGACCTATCAAGGGTACTATTGCAATTCCTACAGGTATGTAATTTCAATTTTCAACCATGTAAAGGGACATTTTCAAAATCATGATATACCATGCTTCTCTATTGTAGTCTATTAATAGTAAAAACTACACCATTATTTTCTTCATGATTATTATTGACAATTTTATATTAATGTTGTCATGTTTTTGCAATCTATATTTTAAAAGGGAAATACATTATATATGATTATTTTTCAACCTCTGATGATGTACATACACCTCCTTTAATGAGGCTAGCCAATAGTACAAGATTTCCAACTGTAGGATCGACAACAAGGAGCATGTAAACATCCACATCTACTACAACTAGAGCTAATAAATCCTTGTTTTGCTACATTTTCTTATGTGTTAAATATAATTTGATTTTTACTTTATTTTTCATTTGATCATAGTATGTCATAGATTAACTTTGTGCAATCATAGGTACACCTTCTCATGATGATAAAACAGATACCACTACTGGTGATAATTTAGCATCCTTTCCTAGAGTAGTCTGTGTTATTTCTACTATATTGTTAGAGGCATCATTGTTGATGGACAAGAAAGATATGATTCCCTTAAAATTTCTCAATCTTCTAGGTACTTTAAAATTGTAATTATTTAGAGTGTAATTGTAGTTTACTTATTCATAACTCATTTTGACTAATGATCCCATGATGATTTTGCAAGAAACAATCTTTTATATGAAACTTGTTTTGATTTAACATTGAGGATCTTTTCTGTGAAACTTTTTTTGATTTAACATGCATTTAATAAACATTTTGAATTGAAAAAGTGTGAGAACATATATAACTTAGCTAGAATGAATTTATCTAGATCATATGTTTGAAAAAAAATAAAATTAGATAGAAATACTCAAATTCAATCATTCTGATAAGCTAACCTAAAAGGTGACACAAAATTGTACTTTTACCCTTAGGTCAACATATTTTGTCCCATTTTATGAATGTGTATTTTGTATTTTCAATATTTTTGGTCTATTTGTCAAGTTTATCTAATAGTGGGTTCATTGTTATGTCTCCTCTAGAACCCTTCACTAATTGAATCCCTAGGTATTTACATGGGAATGCCCCTTATATTTTTTATATCCCATTAGATTGCATATGTTAGCATGAAATTTTCGGTGAGATGCCTCCATATATTTTTTTATCATCTTTTTGAAATCACTAGCCTCTTCCATAGTGCATTCTCTTGGAAGGATTGTATCATTTGGAAATTACTGGTACATTATTTTGGAAACTTCCTCAACAACCTATATACCTTTGATCTTTCCTTTTTTTTCCCTTTATAAGTGCTCTACAAAAGGCTTTAACAATAGTAATGAAGAGGAAATAAAATAGTAGATCTCCTTTTCTAATTGCTCTCAAGATATTATAATAACCTTCTAGATTACCATTAATTAGAAGGGATATTTTTGGAGTTTATATGCAATTGTATATTAGAGTGGTCCATTGATGTGTAAATCCAAATGATTTTATATTTTTACAAAGAAACCTCTATTATTCTTTATCATAGGCTTTTTCAATGTCTAATTTCATAAGCATACACATTTCCTTATTAGTTTGAACAGAGTATATAAGTTCTTGGATTATAATAGTGCCATCAAAGATTGACTTATTAGGGACAAATCCTATCTATTCCTCCAAAATATGTTTTTGTAAGACTTTATTTGACTTATTTTATAATAATTTTGATAGAATTTTATAAATAATTCTTTATTTAAGGCTATAGGCCTAAAATGCTTAGGATCCTCATATTCAGTCTTTTTGAAGAATTAGTGCTAAAAAGGTATTATTGATTTTAGTTGAAAGGCCTGAATTTCTTGAGTCTTTGGTGGCTTCCCATTAATTATATCCTAATATGTCCCAAAAGTTTTGGAAGAAGAAGGCTTGGAAGCCATGCAATCCTAGAGATTTTTTTGGACAAAGCTAAAAATATGCTTCTTTAATTTCTTCTATAGTAAATCTCATATTTAGGTTTTTGTTATCTTTTGTTGTTATTACTTTAGAAATATTGCTTGTCATCTTGTTTTGATAGGCTCTATCAAATTTGAAGATTCATAAATTTTTAAAATGTCTTTATACAATTTTACAAAGGTTTCTACCATTTTTCTTGGATTATGTGTTATATTCCCTATCCTATTCTTAATTTTTGAAACTATGTTAATATTTCTATTGATGGTTGTACTATTATGGAAACAATTTTGTTTCTATCTCATGTTTTGAAAGCCACATTTCACATGATTTTTGTTTCTAGCATACCTCTTATTTAGCTTAGATATTCTATTGTTTACCTAGTAATTCTTTATCTTTTAATTACTTATCATTATCCATGTCTTCTCTTATAACTTCATTATGTTTTTCTAGCTCTTTTTTATTTTTTAGTCTAATTTTGTAGATATTTTCAAAATGGTATTTATTTCATTTGAGCATTATTTTATTTTAATATAATTTTCAATTTTGCTATAAAAAAAAAAAAACCATCTTCAAGCCTTAAAAGCTATCCTCTTGCCACCATTTTTCTATTCTTTTGAAAAATTCATCATCCAAAAACCATAGGTTCTTGCATTTGAAGGGATTCATAGAGGTTTTAAGATGTTCTCCTATCTCTAGCATTACTTGATAGTGATTAAACCTTGAATTAGGAAGGATAGTCACGCTAAAGGATAAATGAAAGAAGTTAAGTCCCCATTAAAGATAAATCTATCTAATATTTATGTCACATTATGGAAACCCATTATCCTATTCTTCCACATCAAAACTCCATTATTGGTTGAGATGTCTATTAGATTATTGTTTGAAAACCTCTTTTTAATGTCTAATATTACCTATGTGACTATTTTGGAACCTCCCATATTTTCTTGAAAATATAGTAATACATTGAAATCCTCCCCATGGTATGTGCAAGATCATGGTGGCCTACACTACAACCTTAAGTGACAATGATAAACTAGGACACCAATGTAAGTTAACTTGATGTGAAATCTTGAACTAGTGATAAACCTTATATCAAAAATATGTAAGAATATAATCCTTGGTAAATTGAAATGTAGTTTCTAAAATAGTTGTTACATATATATATATATATATATATATATATATATATATATATATATATATATATATATATATATATATATATATATATATAATGATTGATCAAAATTTGGAATTCCAATGCAAAAGTATGAAAATAATTCAAGAAAAACTAAGAAGTAGGTTAATGTCTCACCACTTTAATCACAATCAAATAATCATATTTTTTTAAAGATTATAGATAGAAGTAGACTCATACTCAAATGTGATGCATTTTATTGTAATTTTATTCTAGAAAAAATAATTAAATTTGAATTTTCTAGTACAACATTTTTTGGAATAAAAAATCTCATGTCTAACCACCTTAACTAATTCAAAACTATACAAAATTAAAATTTGTTTTTGTTTTCCTCATAGTAGGAAAAACATTGAATGTGATGCATCCTTTAGATTTTGAAAAAGTTATACCATTTGAATGTTATAACTTTTTTTAATCAATATGTAAATCAACATTTTATAGGTAACTCCATTAGAAAATAAGCAATAATTACATACTGAACTTATAATTTTTTAGCAATTATATTGATGGAAAATTTTTGGTGTCCTTAAAAAACCCTTTTCATTTAATCAAATTCAGATGAAAAATATTTTTTTTCTCATACCACCACTTTTTAGCTCGTCATGATCCTGCACATAGCCCCCAAGAAGAAATTTTCTTTGGCATAAGCCTCCTTGAAATTACTAGTCTCATTCCAAACTACTTTGTTTTCCTTTTGTTGGAGTATGACCATAGACATTAATGAGATGAAAGCTTACGACACTTCTAAGGCTATTGATTCCCCCTCCCCATATAATTATTATTAGAGACTATAGGTGTATATTTAACCTTTCTAGGATCCCAAAGAACCCCAATCCCTCTAGTCTTCCAGATTCCTATATTTTAAATTATTTTTTTAGCTTCCTAGATTAATATAATATTATATTCAAAAGGTGATAATATTTTATTGAGGAAGCACTTTTTACTAGGGGCATCCAAGCCCCTAACATTCTATGTAGTAAGGCTCATGGTTCCTTGGGAAGGTACTTCCCCTTTCCTATATGAAGTGGCACTTTCTGATTTCTTCCCATACCTCTAGCTTGTTTAAGTTCTTTCAAAGACTTCTTGTTTAATTTTTAATTCTATTTACCAAATATTGGATTTTCCATACCTTCCAAATTTGTAGTGATTGTTAGATTATATTATTTACTAATTAATTTCTATACATTGATTGTTATTTTTACATCTTCCTCTTTATCTACCTGATCCTTTTCCAATTCTTGTATTATTCTATTGTTGATTCTAAGGTCTAAATCATTTAGTCTCTCAATAAGGTCTAGTGTTTCCTGATCCCCTTTTCCATTTAAGTTATCAAATTTAAGTTGCCTTTTTGAAATGTTTTGGACTCCAATTTCTTCCTACTTTTATGATTTCTTTTTGATATTTTCCTCCATTCTAGTCTTATCCCTAATTGTATGAATTTTGGTTTGGCTTGTTGGTCCATTTTTCCTAAAAGGTTTCTACTTCGATGGGAATAAGGTTGAAATCTTAGATTTGGAGCTCTCCTTCCTCTTGAATTTCTTACAATGCTTTTTTTCTCTCCTTGTTTTGTGTAATCCCTATTATATATTTTTTTAATTGTAGTGCATATCTATTAATAAGTTCATGACTAGTTGTTTCTATTTCTGTTGGATCTTATATTTCTCTTATTAGTATTTTTCAACTATTTGATTTGATGGTCTTTGACTCCCATTTTTTTTTTTTATGTTGGATTCTTCTATTCAATCTCTTTTTGTGGATATCTTTCCAATAGATTTGATCCTGCTTCATTCTCTTCCATTAGTATGTTATGAGTTATTTTGTTAAGATATTCTCTACTTGGTTTACATTTTCCTCATGCTTTAAGATATTTCCATACTATAATTGTGAAGAAATATTTTCTTTATTACCCTTTTGCGAGTCCAACTCTAAAATTTTAGGGTGATTATCTCTTACTATTTCTAGTGAGTTTGCATTACTCTCTTTATATAATTTATTAACCCTATTATCCTAATTTTGTTTAGATTAACCTATCCTTAGATCTGGGTTCTCTCCTAGCATAATAATATTATTTCATGTCTTTTCCCCTTAAAAAAAATCATCAACTTCATAATTAATACTTTCTCTAGTAGATATACCATTGGATTTTGGTGTTCACCTCCAAATTATGTGTGCTTTCCCATAGGATCAATTAGTCACATTTATCATTATGTATTAGTATAAATACATCTTATTATATACACTTATCAGTTTGTTCCAATCTAAATATATTTTTTTTTAAAATTTGTTCAATCTTGGGTGTCTATTTCAAAGTCAACTTTGAGACCAAATCATCTTTTTTTGCTATCTAATTATTGGTATTAATGTAAATCCCTAGATTATACACCCGATTACTAGCTTCATATACCCTTGAGTGACAATCTAAGTCAATATTTAGGTTTATATCTTCCTCAACAATCTCTCCCTCCTTTGTCGCTTTATTAGGCCACTCAATCTTACTAGCTAAATATTTGCTTGGTCTGAACATATCCTGTAGTTTCTCTTTTGCCTCTATTCTCTAAAGATCTTATTTGCTTCTATTATTGTGATTCATCTATGTTGTTTCTTTCTTTGTATTTCTAATACACACCTTTACCAAATTAGTTGTTTTATGACCCTTTATGTAAGAATCATAGTTTTGTTGTCTACATTCTATATCAAACATGAAAATTTATTGAATAGGTTCTTGATAACATCTACGACATAAAGTGTAAATTAATCTATTGTTTATGATTTTAACTAGCTTAATTTCTTGACTTTCTACTTTCATATTAATTAAAATTTTGATTTCATTAGAGTCTCTAGAGTGAGATTTTTTATCCTAGGAATTCACCTATGAAATTGTCTATCTATTCAAAGAACTAAGTGTGATTCAGTTCTACTAGGTAGTTTTCAATTACTATCACTAGTACATTTTGGTAAATTTATGTGACTATGTGACTAAAAATTTTAGTCACATGACTAAAATTGATCACATTCCACTATTTCTTTGTAATTTACAAACATAGGTGACTAAATAAGTGACTAATTTGATCACCAAATCACAAGATCAAGAAAAAAGAAATGACTAAATACACTACAAAATAAATGACTAAATAAGTGATTAGATAATTATTCACTAATAATTAGTTATTGAAACACAAGTGACTAAATACACTACCAAATAAATGACTAAATAGGTGATTGGATAATTAGTCAATTATACTTTCTCTCTTCAATTTTTATAACATTTATTTATTAATGTAATAGGTTAATTTTATTTTTAATAACTCATTCATGACCCTTGGGCTTTATTTTTCTCATACTAATTGTGGTTTCACTTTGCATCCTTCTAGATACAAGATGCTTTGCTAAATGGGTTGGGAGATTTTATTGACCATTTTGGGCTCTTCAATCAATATTACAAAGTGATTTAGTTTTTCTTCAAAATGTATATCAATAAATGAATAGATTGATAATCTTTTATTTAATTTAATTCTCTTCTATTTATATTACTCATTTAGATTCTCAATTATTTATTCCAATTTTCATAATAAAAAAATTACAAATTTATACTAATAGTTAAAACTATATAAATGTAAATTTTATTTTTAATAAAATATATTTAATACCATCATTTACTAAATGTCCTACTAATCAACCTTTCATACCTATTTAACATCAAATTCCATACCTCGGTACAATTGCTAGTTTACATTATCTTAAGAAGTGTGACATTTTACTTCTATAACAACACTTACCTAGACTCTAAATTAAATATTTAGACGTCCTATAATTATGAATAAGAGGTTGGACCATTATCTATTTGTAATGCCTACCCCTAGTTGACTTTTTTGATTGTATTATCGAATTCATTTTAAGTTTGTTTTATGTTTATGTTTATGATTAGCGATACTTGGTTACCAGGTTTAATTTAGATGTATTTCATATTTAGTTGTTTTATATGTGATGAGTTAGTTATTTAATGTGTTCATGATTACTCTTTTAGTGATGATATATGTATGTTTAGTTAGTGATCTCAGTTATCTAATGATGATAGTAGATGGATTATTTATATGCAATTATATGGTTACTTACCCACACTTGCATGTGTATGGTGTACTTGTTTGTTTTACTTTATGATTGATGTTCCTAATGTGGTTGAGGGAGGGAGTTTTAGTCACCTACTAGTCGAGATCTACATGATGTACCACTCCCCACCATTACCTATTTAGTTTACAATATATAAGTATGTACATGCATGGATTTTATACAAATTATAGGTAACAGGTATCAACTTCCCTAAATTGCCAAAATGAGCATACCCTATCTAAGTATTTCAATGATATAAGTGGGGAGATAATTCTTGAGTCCAAATCCTAACCTAAACCAATTGTCCTAGAAATTAGGACAAGTATCTAAGTTGTTTACCCGTCTAAATTTGTCAAGTGACATGAATTCATGACTTTGACCCTGGAGTTTGACTTTGTTCTTTGACTTTTAGTTGAGTTTTCATATTTGGTTTTGTGGGTCTGGTGTGATTTTTAGTTGTAACTAAATCAAATTAAAAGATAATTTAGTGATTTAATTTAATTAAAATTTTATAAAGAAATTTGATATTTAATTATATTTAATTAATTAATAAATTAATTAAATAAAAGAATTAAATTTTAAAAGATTTTATTAAAGTATAATTTAGGTGTATTTGTATTTATTTAATTTAATAATTATTATTAAAGAGCTTTATTTTTATAATAAACTCTAAATAATATTATTAGTTAAATTAATAAATATCATATTAAAAGCATCTCACGATTTAATAAGAGAGAGAAAATGTAAATTTAACAAAGTTTGTTTAAATTAAATTGCAAAAAGCTTATGCATGAAATTAAAATATAATAAATTAATTAAAGAGAGAAAGGAAATTATTTATTAAAGATATTTTAAATAAAAGGCAAAAAGGTTGTGCATAAAATTAAAATATAGTAAAATAATAAAAGATAAAGATCAACGAGTCTTCTCGCATGACTACACAATCAAAGCCCTAAATTTATAGGAAAACTCTTTATCAAAGATCTAGAGCTCATTTTGCAAGGACACAGGTTTGGAGGAGCTAGTTTTCAAAAATAGGGATTTCGAAAGAGAAGGACATTCTTGTGTGGTTTGTGGATTCATTGTTTTAACATCAGATTCATGTATAATCTTGTGTGCTATTTGCATAGTAGTTTTCAGTTCTTCAAATTCCTATATTCTCTATGTCTGTTATGTTTCTATTTTTTGAATTCCTTTAGGTTGAAACCCTTGTTTGCAAATTTAGAGTTCTTCATTTTAGAAAACCTTTGTAAGTAATTTGATGATTAGAAACCCTTGCTCGCGATATTATTGTTCTTCATTTTGAGATCATCTATATGTAAATTGGAAGGATTGAAACCATTGTTTGGTAGATTGTATAGTTTTGTAATTTGATAATTTTCAATATGGGAAAGATTTGATAAAAGAAATCAAAATTTGATAAGGTCTAAATTCGATTGATTGCTTGTATTTTCCCTATAAGATCTATATTGTAATTTGGGTAAAAGAAAAATATATAATATAAAATTACCATAATAAATTTAATTACTATAGTGCCTACCCCTAGGTCACCTTTTTTTATCATTGTTGAACTCTTTTAGGGCTAGTTTTATGTTGATGGTTAGCAACATTTTTTTGAGACTATCAGATCTTGTGCTATGGATTCAGTTGATATGTAATGAGATTACTTAGACTCTACATTTCATGTATGCATGATGATTATTACATTATTTTCAGTTATTGATTAGTTAGATGGTTTATTATCACGTGTGTTTTCTTATGGATACTTACCCCATACTTGCATGTGTATGGTGTGTGTGTTTGTTCTTGGATGGCATTTCTTGTCATGCCTAACCACTACTACTATTTTTTTGCTTATTAGGATTTTGTGGTTAAAAGTTTCTTTCTATTGATATGTTCATATTATCTGTAGAACTTGGTTTTTATATTGTCCTTGGAACATGTGTTTTATATCAGAACATATTACTATCTTTAGATTATCAAGTTTGATATCTCTGATGTTACGTTATTGTTGTGTATGCATAATACTTTTGGATTGATATTAGAAAAATTGTATTTCAGTTCGATTTGACTTATCAGCTAAAAGATATTTATATTTAATTGCGATGTTATGCTTCAGTTTGTGTTTTACTGATGCATAATGTTAAATGATTTTCTTGCTTCAAATGCTTATGTTTTTATATGGACTTACATAGATCTAATTTCAGAGCATTCATTCATTTGAAATTATTATGAAGAAAATAACCCTAGTTTTATTAACTCTTGATTAGCAATATTAGTGGGTTTCGAATGCTTTGATATCGAATATGTTAATAGTAACATGTAATGGTTTTGTAAGCCAAAATATGGTGGTGGATTTGGTCTTCCATTTGTACTCGGCCCTGCAGTTGAATTTAATGCATTTTAATGAGGCATTAATGGCACTCAAGGAATGGGTCAGCCATTTTCATTTTGGTTTGAGTTTGTTGGGTTTTGGCCAGGGATTGGGCCATGTTTCTCTGTGTATTGGAACACCTGTGAGGTGTTGTTGGAGTATCGACATCATGGTGAGGAAGAAGTCTCATCTTATGGGGTTGAGCTTGATGGAGTTATTCATCAGTAGATGGTTGTAATTATTATTGATTCTTCTACCAACCTTTACTGTGAAGTTGTTTTTGTATGCATGTGTGTGGCAGCTCTGCGAAGGTTGTTTTTTTTTTGGGTTCTTGAGGCTTTGCATCGAGCTTGTTGGGGCTTTTCCACCTACTATTATATTTGAGGTAGGGGGCCTTTCTTTATCCCTATCCTTCTACTGTTGTGTATGCTCTATTTTGAAATTGTAAATTTTGAATGTTTAAGTTTGTTTTGTTGAAAGGATTTGCATATATGCAAAGTTTGAAAATTAAGTTGTTGAGTTCTGTGTATTCCCACACTCGGATGTGGGTATGGGGGTAATTACTTTGATAGCTCAGTTTGTGATATATAAGCCTGGTAATGGGTAATAAGTAATTTTGTATATTGCTATTTGCATTTTTGGAATTTGTGGTCATTTAAATTGGGTTTGTTTGTTTCACATTCAGTTTTAATAAGCTGAGGTCTTTCTCTAGTGTTTCATTTTCGTATTGTGTTGACATTTTGTCATATATTTTTCACTCTACTTATGACACAGTTGCACTTTAAAAGGTTTTGGCATGGGTTTGGTTCTATATGTCTAGCAGTTTTTATATATATCTATTTGTGTCATGGTAAGTGTTAATAAGGGTTCATCGAGTTGAATCAATGAGAAATTCATGCATGTGATATTATTGATTTGCATGGCTTATGAGTTTTGTTGTGTCGAATAGCTTATATGAGGATGAAGGCACGGTCAATGATTTATAGCTGCATGAGTTTTTGGTTATGTATAGACTTGCAAAAACATAAATGTGAGTGCGATGTTGTGTTCGTCTCACAATGGTTGTTATAAAACAAGGGTAACAAAATAGTCTTTAATGACATTCGAGTTTTATGAAAACCTGTAGCATAGGCAACCATCATATAATTATGTAAAACTAAGGACAGACTTTACATTGAACACTTAGCATAAAAAGTAAACTGTATTAACAGTTGTGGCATTATGTTAATATGTCCTTGGAATGCTCATGACAGTCGATAGTTGTTGAATTGTGTTTTGGTTTGAATTTCTTAATAAGTGTTCTTATGATAATGGGAACATGGTAAAATGCTGATTCAACACCAATCGTGACTTTTGTTAAAATGGTTATAGAAGAGTTTTAAAATGGTTATCGATTCCAATTTAATAAATATAAGTGTTAATTGATATAGTATATAACTATACATCCTGTAGATGTGAAGTCGATGTAAAAGAAACTTAAGTAAACCAAGTAAATGTTGATAATAGATGGTTTACCATTTTCATTGAGAATTTTAAAATGATTTTTGAATTTATAAGTTTGTGAGTTTTAGGGTATTCTATTGTTGTTCGAAAAAGAAATAAGATAATAGTTTCATGTATTAGTAATGATATAGTATAAACTGTTACCTACCGAAATACTAAAATAGTTTTAGATATGTAAAGTTGTTACTATTATTTATATAGGTGTTCTTTCAATTAAGAAGATAGGAGCTTGGTTGAGAATTAAATAGATGGGTATTCAATTATATAACATCATTATATATGATTCTATGTTTTAAACATTGACTGAATCTGGATTTAAAGGAATTGTAAGATATGTTTCAAATAGATTAAAAGATTTAGTATCATGTTGTATACTGATTTCATATCTGTAGCATGTACATTCTTTTGTAAATCTGTTTGTTGTGAATGCTAAGAATAGCTGTGATGAATGTATTTCGAGGTGGCTAAATTTGGTTTATCCTATTCAGTTAATTAATTCAATGATAACTTTAAAATAAATTGGGTAGGTTAATTACATATGAAAATTAATTGGCCTTACCTATGACTTAAATCTATATGGTTAAGTACGAAGAACAAGGCATATCTTTATTCTATCATTGACAAGTATAATAGAGATTACCGTTATGTGTTGGCTATGAGCATACCATGCATGGATGCAGAATCTTAGTACCATAATGATGACACCTCAGTATATATATATGTCTCATTTATAGGTTATTTTTAGTGCGAGTTTAATTTTGCATTGTTAAGTAAATGTTTACTTCTTGCATATTAATTATGGAAACTGCACTTTGTTAAGTGAATCAGATATCTACATTATGATCATGTATATGTTTAAACTAACATGTATGTAGGTGGATTACACTTTTCAACTCAGTGTGTACTGAGCCCCCTTATTTGTGTTGTGTTGCATTTCTTTGTGTTTTTTAGGTGCTTCAAGTTGAATACCATATAGCTAAAGGATGATTATTGAAGTTACTTCTTGTAGCAGAATTTGTATCTCGTAGAGTCCATATGTTGGACATTAGTGCTTAAGAATGATGTTGTACTTCATTATTGTACTGAACTCATTTTGTATTAGTATCAGTATGGAAGCATATTTGGATGATATCATCTTTCATTATGAGATTGTCAGATTGAGAATGGTTCAATCTTTGTACTGACACTTGTAATAAGTAGACTTAATAATAATAAAAAATTGTTGCATTTATGGTATTTGTTCTTTGTTTTTTTAATCTTTCATTTATGCTTAGTGTGGCATTACATTTTTGATGTGGTTAAGGAAGGGATCATAATCACGTGCTAGTTGGGATCTACACAATGCATCACTTCCTGCCATTAGTTGTTTAGCTTAGCATATATATATATATATAGTATGTACGTGCATGGTTTTTATGCAGGTTGCAGGTATCGGGTATCGACTTCCCTGAATTGCCAAGATGAGCATACCCTATCACATTATCTCAATGGTAAGAGAGCGGAGATAAATTCTCAAGTCCAAATACCAACCCTTTAAGCCATTTGTCCTCATTGGAAATTAGGACAAGTATCTGAGTTGAGTACCCTTTGAATATGTCAGATGACATAATTCGTGATATTAACCCTTTTGGTTTAATTTTGTATGTGTTTTGCTATGATGGATTTTTGTATTTTACCTTATGAGTCTTTAGTGTATTTTCTATTAATTAAGCCTAATTAAAAGATTTAATTAATGGTTTATTTTAATGGAAAATTAATATGATATTTTAATATTTATTTTATTTAATTAATTGGGAAATTAATTAAATTTGAAAATAAAAGTTATAATTTTAAAGTTGGAATGTGATAATATTTATTTAAGTTAGTAAATATTTAGCAATTAAGTTTCGAAAATGAATTTAAAAGTGGAAAAGATATTAAAATTATTAAAAGATTCTAGATTGCATGATGTGTGCATGTGATTAAAATATAAATATATTAAGATAAAACAAGTGGAGTTATTAAAGTGAGTGCATGAGATTTAAAAAATTAATAAATTAAATTGAAAAGAGTAAAGTGAATATTAAATTAATTAATGTGCATTATTTTAATATTCATTCACATAGGAGTATTCGAACTCTCGTGAGTTGCCATGTTGACAACACAGGAGTTTGCACTCTAATTATGCACGTGTTGTCAACAACATAGGAGTTAGTGCACAAATTAAGCACATGGTGTCTACAACCTTATGACTCATCTAGAAGGTTGGAAAAAGCTTGTGCTTAGTTGTTAACACTTATCCCAACTTTCGGTTGTTTCTAGAGATATTCTAGGTGCTTCCTGAAAGTTCTTTATATTCAAGCACTCCTAGAAGCTTAGGGGGAGCATTTGGAGCATGTTGGAGGACTCAAGAACATTGGAGAAGGAAGAATCTTTCTCTACAAATTTTGAGGAGAAGTGACTTAGCATTAGTGTCCAGGTAGACACTTGTGATTTTGGCCTATGTTATTTCTACTTCTTGCACTTCCTATCTTCTTCGTGTCTTCTGAATGCTTTCTGAGGATTTCATGTGTTGAAAATCTTGTTATATGTATTCTTGTTATGGGTAGTTAAAACCTTTATGAGAAAACTTCATATGAGTAGATTTGAGGAACTATGGGGCTAGGGTTTTCAAATGTGTATAGACAAATCTATTAGATGGATTAATGGGCATATTTAGAGAACAGTTATTTTAAAAAGAAGATTCTTAACTTATATAATTGAGAAGCCCCTTTTGTTTAAAAGCTATATGTCCTCTTTTTAAATATACAAATCTGCATACATATATACATATATATTTATATATATACACATTTATATATACATATATATATACATTTATATATACATACATACATACATACATACATACATACATACATACATACATACATACATACATACATATATATGTTTATTATAAAAATGTTGTAGTGCTTAATAAAACTCTATGTATATATATACATATATACATATAGATATATATATATATATATATATATATATACACACACATATACATATACATATATATTTATTTATTAATTGAAACACTTATTATTAAATCGTGGTGGAAACTATATATATAAAATTTGAATTGGATTGGAAGGAACATTTTTTGAAAAATGTTATTTGAAATCGTTTTAAAATATATATATATAAGGGAGGGGCGGGTTACATTTTCCCCGTATCCCCCTCTGTTCTCATGTGCCAATAAGTACAGAAGTTGTAGGGTACCTGTGAATGCAGTGTACCTACGAATGGTGATGGTATAGTCTCCATTTATTGTCGCACGACAGTGTCGCTTAAAATAGCGATGTCAATATCGCGGACTGCGGGTACTCATACAATATATTGACGTAGGTAAAATTTATGATATGAATTGAATTCGATTTCATATGTTATTATTAATATCAGCATGTGTTTGGTTGGAATCGAATTTGTAATTCGATTTTTATATAATGAGGTTATTAAATATTAATTGTTATATATATATATATATATATATATATATGTACATATAAATATATATCTATAATATTGTAATTCAATCTTTTAAGTGACGAAGTTATTGAATATTAATTATTATTATTATATATATATATATAATATTAATAAAAATTTATTTCAGTAATTAATCAAGTGTCATTCCCAAACTATGAGGGCAGAAACACACATTTTTTTTTTTTTAAATTATAATTATTAATAATTAAACATGCTCTAAGTTTGAAATGATTGTGATAAAAGTTTTAGTAAAGGTTCTCTAAATTATGTCTTAAGTTACATAACATGTGAAGGCATACATCGCTAGAAAGAAGCTCTCGTGATTAAAATAATATCGACGTTTATTTCGTTTCATATTAATCTTAAAACAATAGATTTAAATTTCCTCTATAACAATATATGAAAATTAATTATATAAAAATTTTAAATGAGTTCATTCCAAATTATTTTGAAAATATCAGATCAAGGACTCATTAAAGGAAAATATTACATCTACCCATACACCCATATAAACGATTAAGTTATGATCAATAAACAACCTATTAAAGTAAAACTAAATAATATTCAAAGACTAATTTATCATAATTAACTAATCTTTTAACTACTCATTAAGTTACAACTTTCTAAGTTAATTAAACAACTAAATTAATCTAAAAACTAAACTATCTAAATCTAATAATAAGCTCATCATAATTCTATCCTTAATTACAAGATAATCAAATTTTAATGTAACTCTATAAAAATTTAAAGCAATAACTTTTTACAAATAACTATTAAACAAACATAATAAAACACAACTAATCCTATAGATGAAACTAAAAACATATAACTTTAAAAATTTAAAACTTAAATAAAAATAAAACAAATTAACTAAAAACATGCTAGCAACTAAATCAATAATTCCTTATAACTTTGATAAACTAAAACTAATTACTAGCCTTCTTAACTAACAATACTATTAACAAAAACAAAACACAATATAAAAAAAAAAACTAACATATCATAACATTAACAGTAATACTAACAACTAATACTATTTTAAATCAACTTAACACTACAATTACAAAAAAAAAACTTAATATTAAATTAAATTAACTTAAAACTAACATGCTAAAAATCCAAAATAACTTACAATTTAAATAAAATAAACTAACTAACAAACATAAACTATCCTAACACAAACCCTATTACTAACACCTAACATCTAACCTAACACTTAACTTAAAAACTAACCACCCCTATACTATTCTACCCCCCTATGCCCACTTGCACCTAGGCAAGGACTGGTGCGCTACCCAAGTGCTGATTGGGTGCACCATGAGCTAGCGCACCTACCTAAAAGGTACAGGCAAATCCCCAAGGTGGCAACCTAGGGTGAAGGGCTAGCAAAACAAATTTAAACAAAGTTTGAAATTTTCCATCCCATCCATACTTGAGATGAGCGTGCCAGATCAGAAGGAAAAAGATGTGGGTGATGTCACCCTACGCAAAAGCATTGACTATGCCTTTTTTTTTTTTTTTTTTTAAACAAAACTCAAACAAGTTCATCTCCTAAAATCTGATGCCTAAACAAGAAAATGGAGGTAAAGCATTTATGTTATAAAGTTTTATACGTAGCAAAGATAGATATTTAGGGTATTTTATTAAGTTTTTAATCTCTTTCTTTATATTGGTTTTATTATTGTGCTTCTTTATTCATTTTAAATACAATATTCAATAAGGTAAAAAGAATAATTAGAGAATCTTTTTGATTCTCTATTACAAGAGACATTTAAGTGCTACTCCCATACAAAAGGCAGAGAGTTTTACTCTCTTGCAACATTTATTTTTTTTGAAAATTTTTTAAGTATAGATTTCAAAGCCATGCATGAATATATATATATATATATATATATATATATATATATATATATATATATATAGTCTATATTTTTGAATAGAATTAAAACATGGATACAATAGTTTGAAGCATATTAACACTATATTTAATATGATCTCCTACACCACTTGAATTGCAATATATCAACCATAGACATTATTTTCTTTCCTTTTCTAGCTTCACCTTACTATCTTCGATCATATCTCTCACAAAATAATATTGTGCATCAATGTGCTTGGTCCTGACATGAAATGTTGGGTTCTTTGCTAGGCAGATTGTATTCTAACTGTCACTATAAATTGTCATTGCACCCTATTTGAACTCTATATCTGAACATAGTCTCTTTAGCTAGATGGATTCCTTGCAGGCATGAGTAGTTGCCATATACTCTACTTCTATAGTGGACAAAGTGACCACAACTTGTCGCTTGCTCATCCAACTGATTGCACCACCAAATAGTGTGAACACATATGCATTGGTGGATCTTCTTCTATCAACATCATCAAACTAGTTTGAATCCACATAGCCTTGAATATCCAAGGAATGCTCATATCCTATTCCATGAAAACATATAGAATACTCTAAGGAATGCTCATATCCTATTCCATGAAAACAAACAGAATACTCTAAGGTACCCCACAAGTATATGAAAACTCTTTTTACTACATCCCAATGTGCTCTTCCTAGATTAGACATATAACGGGAATGTACTCTCACTGCTTGGGCAATGTCTGGTCTTGTATAGACCATAACATAAATCAAATGTCCAACAACACTCTGTTACATTATTTGACTCGTCTCTTTCATCTCCAATGGGGATGAAGGACATTATGAAATAGAAAGCTTCGTTCCCATAGTAATAGGAATGCTCAATGGTTTGGAATCTTGCATATTGAATCTTCTTAGAATATTACAAACATACTTACTGTAGCCTAACCAAAACTTTCTATTTTTTCTATCTCTTATAATCTCCATTCCCAGAATGTACCTTGCTACACCAAGACCTTTCATTTCAAACTTTGCTAAGAGCTAAGATTTTAATTCTACAATTAAACATTTTCCTTGTCCAATAAACATGTCATCAACATATAAGGCAATAACCACGAAACAATCACCATTAGACTTGTAGTATATATAGTGATCAGATTTGGATCACATAAATCTCACACTCAATACATATGTATCAAACTTCTGGTACCACATCCTAGGACTTTGTTTTAAACCATACAAGGATTTCTTCAATTTATAGTCCAAATGACTTTTACCTTTCATTTATGTTATTGCATCATGGATTAGAGTTAGTATGATGATGTAGTTTATTTACATGGATTTATATTCTTTTCAGCCTTTCATACCCTGTGGCATGTACAGTGGATGATCGAGCAATCAGAAATGTAATTTAAGAATGTTGGACTTTTCATTATTATCTTATGTGGATGTAGTACTAGATGGAATCATTAATAGTTAGTTTAGATGTAATTCAACGTTAAGGGATCCATGAAGAATGTAACCTGTTATGTCTATTTATGATTACTTTCAGTTGAATAATGTTATTGCTTTGGCTATTATGTTATGAATGGTTTTACTTTCATGTTCAAAAAAAAAAAAAATGCTACCAAACTTAGTGAAACTTTAGGTTAATTCTTTGGATCCCTTGGTGGGGCATTACAATTACTGTGATAATTATATATATACTATAATGATGAGTTTTGAATTACCAATTTAAAATAAATTGGGATTTGTATTTTTGTACAAGAGCGATTGAGGGTTTTATGTTTCTATTTAAAATATATATAAAATGAAAATGTGAGATTGGGGGGCATGACTTCCCCCATCCCCCTTCCTCCTTGCACTAGATGTTGGCTGCAAAGGCAAATGCAGTAGCCAAGGCTGTCGTCACAATGAGCGTTGTCATTGGTAGCATGTCATTAGAGCCAACAATATATAAACATTTTGATAGCTTTTGTTTTGTTTAAAATCTATTCTTTTTTAAAATAATTTTAATTTATGTTTTTTTTAAAATTATTATATATTTTATATATGTTAAATTTTATTAATTTTATTTTATTATTAGATTAATAATTATTTTATTAATAATTTAATATAAGTTATTTTATTAATAAATAAATCATTATTATGTTTAATAATTTAATGATTATGGATTTAATTTTAATAATATTTAATTGAGGTATTATATTATTATATTATTTAAAGTGTGATTATAAGCTCATCCATAAAATTTAGAAAATATAATGATATTTTTAATTGAAGAATCTTAAATGGATATTGGTGTTGTTAAATCTATGTTCTTTTTATACAAAATGAGGGTTTTATATTTAAATGACTTATATATGAATTATTAAGTCCCTTTGAGATTTTGTAAGCTCAAAAACCCTTAACAAATATAATACTTTGAAAAGAAAAAAACTATAATGTGTATGTTTATTGAACTCTTACATTTTGATAACAAATTGAACTATGAAACAATGTTTAAACAACTTTATATGAATTACTGAATCATTTGGAATTCTAGTGAACTCAGAAACCATAGTGAATCTAGCAACTAGATAAATGGAAATTGAAACTCTAATTGAGATAAAAAAAACATTATGAATTGTAATATTTGAAAATAAAAATGAAAGCTTAAAACCATAGTGAAAATTAAACCTTGGTGTTTTCAAAACCTAATATATTGAGAAAGTTACATTGTGTGTATTGTATATGATGTGTGATTTACTAGTGTTGGTGTTTTAGGTGTTGACTTAGCTTTGACCAAATCATGATGTTTACCAAAGGCTTGGGAGTTTTTTTCTATGGTAATGTTATGGATTGTTTTGTTACTATCTTTTATACTTGACCATGGTGATGTGTTGTGTGTGTGTTATGATGAGTTTGATCAAATGTTTTGATGTGCTTTCTAGTTCTTGTGTAGAACTGAGGTGGGTGATGTTTCATTCCTAATATAACTTTTGAGTCATTGATTAGTTATCCTTGATTGCTTCTCAGTTGCTTGTATAGGAGTGAGGTGATATTGGGATTTGTTTTTTTGGTGATGTCATCTCATGACATGGATTTGGTTTATGTGTACTTGATTCTAGATCAATCCAATTAAGATGATCATATTGGTGAAATCTGTAATTTTGATCAGTAATATTTTAGTACTTTCCAATTGCTTGTTTAAGAATTGATGTGTGGGTTATAGTCATTTGAGATCTTTTTCTTTTTGTTGAGCTTAGGGTAGGTTATCTATATGTCATGTTGGGAAAAAGCTTGCAATGGAGGTTGAGGCCCTAAAGAGGTTGTCAGGTAACCTATTTTAATAAGTGATAACACTTCATTAAGTGGGTTTAAAATGAATTAATTAGATATTAGTACCATAGAAATTCACTAGGGGGTCCAGAGTATTAAAAGACTACCAGGGTAACCATAAAGCTAACTTTCTAGTATGCCTTGTTTGTATGAAAGGATATTGATGCCGCATAGAGACGCGAGGGGGTCTAGAGTCTGTAGTGGCTGCTAGGGTAACCTTAGAGTTGGCTCATGCAATGACACTTGCCCACTTGCATAGTAGATTTCCTACATATCTTTGTTACCTCTGATATTAGTTGATACTTGTGTCTTGGTACCCTTTGAGATAGTTTTCTTTCAGGTTTTCCTTGACCTAGATGTTAATTTTTTTCTCTTGGATTGCTATCATGTTTGGGACTTGAGACTATCTCCTCAAAATAGTGGGAGTGGGACTTTTTGGGTTCCACAAGGTAGTGCTAGTGCATTTTCTTATACCATTGAGTTTCGACTATTGGATGTCATTATTGGATGTGTTTATGCAGATGTCCCTTTCTATTTGACCTTGTATTCCTACTAGATGCTTATACTCTATTGTATTGTATTTGATTCCATAGATCTTATGAGATGATGTAATCTATTTTATGATGTATATCCTTTCAACCTCTCATACCCTATGACTTGTATAGTGGACGATTGTGCATTTTGTTTATTGCCAAGTGGCATCTTGTAATTGTATAGTATTCAAATGGATTCATGTACATGTAGTTATTCCATCATGTGGAATTTTTATGTTTTAGATTTAATATTAATTAAACTTAAATGTGATTCAATGTCATGGAACCTAAGAGATGTAATATGTTTATGATGGTTGTTATGTATGTGAGTTAATGCTTCCACTATTATTTTACCTCTTATTGTTATTGATTCCGCTATATTGTCCATTGATGTTAGTTTCTTTTTAAAAAAATGTTTGGCAAACTTAGTGAAACTTAAGGTTAATTTATTTTGGGTTCCCTGGCGAGGCATTACACTATTAGTTCCTTTCTTTTTTGAGCTTTATTTCGACACAAAATAAATTATAAAAATTATTTTACCTCGAAAAGAGATTGAATTTTTTTATTGGTAATTACAAGCACAAACCTTGTGTTAATATTTTGTAATAAAACACCAAATATTAAAAATATATTCAAAGAAAATAAAATAAAAAACAATAAACCTCTTGATCTTCATTTGGTGGGTAGACCAAAATCAATTTGTTTTCTCATCTTTCCCTCCAATTATCATTAATGATGGAGGGGGAAATGAAGGGACACTTGGTGAATGAGTACAAAATATGGGATAAAATTAAGATGCCATTTTTGTACCATGTAGTAGTCACCCATGCCTTGGAATGACCCTTTCTTATTTTGCAGTTGCTTCCTAAGAGGGATGAACTACTGCAGATGCAACTTCCACTTGAGGATGACAAGAACGATGTCAGGATGAGGAATGCAATGAGTTTGGAGGATTTGGTAGCGGAATTTTTACACCGAATACTTTCTAAGGAGTGGGATTTTTTTCAAGAACAAGATATTATCTAGATTTCAAGTGTTTTGAGGTAGGAATATGAATAACCTCTACAAATAATTATTCCTATTGATCAAAGCTGAATTTATGCAGATAGTCAGTTATTTGTGTTCGATGTCTGAATACTAAATATTTTAGTAAAAGACTACACCAATTAAAATCAATTTCTTTTTGAATTGGGTCTTTGCTAAAATGTGTTGTACTTAGGATTAATCAAGTTATTCACTAACAAGGGAATAATGTAGTTTTACTAGTGCTTCTAATTTGCACGTATTTTCCAATTTACAAAAAGAAAATCTTAATGTTCTTCTTACTATCCATCTTCATGTCATTGGGTAGTGAACAAGTGTAGATAATTTCTTATGATATCATAGGTTATGTTTTCTCTTTTTCAATCTATTTGAAAGAATGTACATGTTATGGTAGATTGGTGACTAGGGTATTTTGTTGAATGACACATGATAAGCCGGTACTCCTAGTGGTGGACAAGAGCAATAAGTACTAAAGAGGTAAGATTTTTATTCAATCATTTTCTTTGTTTCCAAATTAATAAACTAAGTGTGTTGCAATATAACATACAATTATGAAACCAAGGTAATGGAGTTAGATTTGTCAATTGAGATCATCTAGGGAAATGAGTGGAAAGGATCTCAACAAGTAGAAAATTTTTATGAGTAGTTTCTTCAATGGAGATCTAACCCTTCATAAGGAAACTACCAAAAATACTAGAATATTGCACACATGATTAAAAAAAATCTCCATGATCCTATTCAATATAGAAACCTTTCCTCCAGTCAAGGCAGATCTCACTCCTCGACCTATTCTTATTATGATTGGGGTATTCCCCTTTGACAGTGGGATGGTTGTAGGTCACTAGGAAGACACCATTAACCTTTCAACATGGGTGAGTAGTAATGATGAAAGCATGTTTATTGTATGAACATTTAAAATTCCTAAAATAGTCATAAGATAACAAAGAAATAATATGGGATAGGGATGTGATTCATGATTGTGATTGTTACACTTAAAGGTAGTTCACAATGAACCTTTATGCCCAAAGTTTGAAACCACTTATGGATAATGCCATGAAACATTAAAAGACTGTATGGAATCCTTGCTAACAATAAACCCTTGATGATAGACATCTTAACATTTTTCTCTCTTTTCCCAATGTAATCATGTGCTCTCTGTCATTTATTTTCTATACTAGGATAGTATTCTATCAATATCATCAAAGTGTGGATCACAATTTGTATTCTAAACCATAGGAAGAGCTTGATATCATTCACACTCACTCTTTCACATTACTATTTATGATTAATAGTAAATAAAAGTTCCTGCTATCATAACTTTTTCATATGATGGTCAACATACACATTGAGAAATCAATTACTTAACCTACTCTCCCATTTTTTCTCTGATCCTTGCCTATTCTTTGAGATAGATCTACCAAACATTTCCTTGGACTTTATAAGACTCTCTAAGCTCTCCAATCCATTAAACATAACTCAAAAAATAAATGAGAAAAAATATACCTCCTTGCTATCCACTTCAATGGACCTATACATAGAGGTTTGCATCTTTCGAACTAGACATTTTTACTTTGATCTAATTGTTGATTTTAGGTGCAACTAAACATTTACTTTGGAAACTAAACATCTCTTTTTATTTACATTGATTAAGTCATATTCAAAAGGCCTTTTCATGACTTTATCAACCTATTTCAAACACTGATCCCTTAATCCCTGGGTGATCCCACAATAGTGGGTGCTAGTTTTGTGGCACAAACAAAATTGGAAACAGATGGAAATTTTACATTTTTGATTGTTCACATCAATATTGAATAAATGTTTGCATGAACACACCTTGGATAAAGGTTCGCACGAACATAATCAAACATAAAATAAGGATGTCCGTGTGAACCTAAGTACGACAGAGGTTCATGTGAACAAATTTAAGTTATGATTTAAATCACTTTTAATTCATCATTTTCCATTTTCATTTTAATTTTTATGGCAGAATAAAAATGCTTTGGACATTGGAGTGAACATGTTAGGGTGCTGACTGAGTTGCATCTATTTTCTCCAATTTTTGGTCATTGTATTATTTTAGGTATGTTTACATGTGATTGTTTGAATCCTTTTTTTATGTTTTTTAAGTTTTCAATGAATATTTTAGTGTTAATATTTTTATTTTAATTTTAAATTTTTTTTGATCGGTAAATGGTTGTAGCCATGATTAGTTTTTATTTAAAAAAATCAAAATTACAAGTTATCCACCATTCTAACAGGCACTAGTAGGAAAAAATAGGGAAAGAAAACCTCCAATCTTGCTCGGGACTAGAGTCCTATATTGTACATAAGTAAAAGGACATACCCCAATAAATTACAATCTTATAGATCAAAATTCATATCTGTGTCTGCCATACTAACTTGAGGATAAAGGGAAATAGAAACCTTATCTCTATATACATGTCACCACAACCAATCCAAACGTTAAGGGTTAGGAAAATAATGAAATCCATCATTTCCTTAATATTGGATCAGGATGGCTAGATCCATAAAGATATTATAAAGAATAATTAGGAGTTTATAGATTTCATTATTATTAGAATTCAAAAATATTTAATTATTATTTTTAATTACTTTTTCTTATTATTTTAAGATGTTTAAAAGATATTGAAAAATTATCAAAAGTTAGAGCATGAAATAATAAATTATTATTTTTATCATGATTAATGCATAATGTGGTGATTAAAAGGATGAGTGTTTATTAGGGGTAATAATACGAATTACAACTCTGACAGGGGGAGCAAACCACTATAGAGCTTATGATAAGGAAACACTCAAAAAATCCTATCATGGTGGAAAGAGGGGTAAACTGTATATGCGTTTCATATACACTATTTCAAATAAATGCACAAAAATTGTAAACTGGTTAATGTCAAACTGAGAGAAAAAATTAATAGAAACTAACCCTAATTCAATGCATTCCAAATGACAAGAAAATTTGGGATAGGCCACATTCCAGAGACTGCAAACGATACCAAAGGAAGAGGCAAGAAATTAGCTACATAACGTATATCTTTATTATAAAATTTGAGATATATAGTTTCAAAATGCCCCAAATGAAATAAGAGGGGACACTTTTACATTCCACTTTGCATGAAAAATTTAACCTTAGTTGTAGTCGATAGAGACATCTATAGAAACAAACCATACTACTAATTGAGCACAACACCAAAATTTTGGGTTGATATAACGAACAAAATGACCCACTTTACAAAATTCTGGGTCAATATAATAGTGACCCACAGTACATGAGATTATCAAGTTCTTTTAAGCACCAAAATAATTTTTGAGGCTTCATGTAGTGAAGAGGCCTTTGAACCTAGAGGGAATTCAAATGTAGTTCTTCCCCTACGTGTTTTATCATAATTGGGCAAACAAAATTCCACTACTTGCAAGTCTAAAAAGTCTACATCTGAATGAATGTAGGTGTCATATGCCCTTAGATAGTTGGTTAACCATTCCGTACTAGGGTCTTCAACAATTCCCCTAAACCTTAACAAGAAGTTAATACTCAACTCCATTCTTAACAATTCACAAAAAAACTTGACGTCTTGGGCTCCCTAATTACTAGGCATGGACGTCTTCGACTCCTACCAATTTCTAGACTATCTACATCAAATTCCATATAATAACCAAGGAGGGGGATATAGAGCTTGGCATCAATATTGGTGATAGCAATTTCCAAAGCTACTAACCAATAAGTATCAAAAATATTAAGGGTTAACCTGATAATATCCCACTTCTCCACTCCTGCCCTAGCTAAACAGCCCACCCAAAGCCCTACTATATCACTGTTAGTCCTCTAGGAGTATTCCTAGCTGAAGATCCCTTCTCTTAAAGCCTAACTGACAACTACCCGACTCATATCAACAATTGGCTAGAGGAGCTGATTCCACCTCTCTAGTTTTATTAGCCCACCAAAAGCCACTGTGTGGTTTTCAAAGGCATGATAAAGACTAATGTTTGAATCCATAAAGCCAAATCTAGACCTCAACCTATAACTCTATCTAAATCAATCACTACCCACTAAAATGAAAATTAAGTTTCAAAATACACTAATATATAGGGACGAGAGAAAATTCTAGATGCGACATAATGGCGATGACATCCCAATGATCAAAGTTTCCTCTTGATTTCATCATGGGGATATCGATCACTCAAAAGTAAGATTTTGATAAAAATTAGGTACTCTACCCAATTCAAACTAAGTCAATTCACATGCATAAGTATGATTCAATTATGATGAGTTCAACCGATTATATGAATCAGAAATATGATTAAAAGATGGGGTGTTAATGTCATCTATACCCAAATTGGCTAATTTATTAGCTTCCTTATTACCTTCTCTGAATATATGCAAAAATTAAACTTCTTCGAATGTAGAGAGTGATTTTATGATATCTTTTAAATTGAAATTCAACACCCAATTTGGAGTGACTCCCTTTCTGAGAGCATTAATAATAATTTGGGAGTCCCCTTCGATCACAATTTTTTTAATTTTAAGTTTAATGCTAAGATTAATTCCTTCTTCAACTACTTCCAACTCTGCAATATTATTTGTCACCTTGTCTAGAGATTTGGATCTTTCTGCTAACCAGTTACCATTTTCATCTCTTATTATACATCCTATTCTAGCTCTGCCAAGATTCCATTTTGAGGCTCTATCAAAATTCAATTTCTTTCATCCCGATGGTAGTGCTTCCCATTTATAGGTAAGTCTAGCGAGATTGTTCTTCTTTTTGTAATAGAGGGGTGGGTTGATTAACAGTGGCCATCTTTTTTTAGTTTTTGCATCCCATTCTAAAAAGGATCCTTCTTCTCCTGGGTGCTTCCTAAGGTCACTATTCATTACTTCCAAGATCGCCGCTTCTATTTTTGAATAGAGGGCTTGCTCAGATAGGCTTTGATTTAGAAAGATCTTGCAGTTTCATTCTTTCCAAATTTCCCATAGAGCTATAGCTGGAGAAATATTCTAGAGTTTACCATAGATCTTCTTAGAGGCATCTTTAGGCTAGCCTAATAAATGATCTATCCAATTGCTAGCTAGCGGGGAGGTCTAATTAAATTTGCTTTGAATCCATCTCCAATAGTCCTGAGATACTTTACATGTATATAAAAGGTGTTCTGCATTTTCTTCTACTTCTTTGCATAAAATGTATCTTGAAGGTCCTTCAACTCCCATTTTCCTAATTCTATCTACAGTTAATATTCTTTTTTGCATTGTTGCCTATAGGAACATTCCTACTTTAGGAAGACCTGTTGGATCCTAACGTAGATCCAAAGGGAGGGTGTTGATTTCCCATTTCTGTGAATTTGTAATCATTATGTATCCTTCCTTCACTTTATAATTCCCATCTTTTGAAGCTACCCAAATAAATTTGTCCTCCCTATCTCAAATTGTAATAATTCAATTTTTTAGAATGTGTTCTAGTTTCTCCTTATCAGATAGGTTAATTTCCTCTTCTGGTAATGATTTCCATTTCCAATTTTTATCTAAATCTGAATTTGATTCTTCTATGTAATCTTTCACCTTTATCCCTCGTAATGTTTTAAGGAACGATATTGCTTCTAATGATAAATCATAACTAATAAGGGGGGGAAATCTATTCCATGAATCTTCCTAGAATAATGCTTCATCTCCATTCCCTATGTCCCATGTTAGGTACTTGGAGATCAAATTTTTGCTTTTAACCATGAAATTCTAGCCTACAAAGCCTTTGGGTGGATTTTTAATTCTAAATAATGAATTTTTATCTAAAGGATTAAGATATTTATTGTAAAGGATTTTAGCCCATTTTGTGTCTATTTCATGATATAATCTCCATACTTGTTTAGCCCCTACGGCTTCATTCTGCCATTCTAGATTTTTGATCCCTAATCCACCATATTCTTTAGATTTACAGATTTTACTCCAGTTGATTAAGGTTTCTTTTTTCTTATCCTCTAATCCATTCCAAAAGAAGTCATGAAGTTTTCTTTCTAATTTTGAGTTGATGATTTTAGGGAGATGAGAACAAGAAAGTTGATAAATAGGGATGGTTGATAAGACAACTTTGATCTTGGTCATTTTGCCTACCTTTGTTAACCACCTAGCTTTCCATGATTCGGTTTGATTGTCAATTTTCTTGAGAATATGATCCCAGCCTAAGTTAGAACAATTACTTTTCTCAAGATATATCTCTAAATATTTGAATGGACACTTACCTTTTTTGAAGCCAAGTTTATTACAAATTTTGTCTTCAACTTCCTCAATAGTTTTGAGAAAGAAGATTTTTGACTTTTTAGCATTAATCATTTGTCCTAAAGCTTTTGTATATGTATCTAGGATATGTTTAATATGAACTACCACTTGGAGAGTGTTGATTCTAGCAAGAATAGTGTCATCAACAAATTGTTGGTGGGTGGTATTCTCAACTTCATTTGTGACTCTTACTCATTTAATTTTTTCTTTAGATTGCACTTCTTTAATAGCCCTACCAAAAGCCTCTACCATGATAATAAACAAAAAGGGAGATATTGGATCTCCTTGTCTAATACCCTTGGAAATGTTGAAGAAACCTTCTAGGTGCCATTAATGAGGATCGAGATTTTGGGAGTCAAGATGCATTGAAAAATAATGTTAACCCATTGTTTTGAAAGCAAAAGGCCTCAAATGTTTTGCATCAAATCTACCTTATCATAAGCTTTTTGAATGTCCAATTTGAGGAACATACAAGCTTCCTTATTTTTAATTTCCGAGTGTATAGTCTCCTATAAGATGGAAATACTATCTAAAATAGATCTACTAGGAACAAAATAGGTTTGTTCTTTCAAGATAAGTTTTGGAAGAAGTCTTTTGAGATGGTTGGCTAATATTTTAGAAAAAACCTTATAAATGGTGTTGCATAATGCAATAGGCCTAAAATCCCTAGGCAAAATACTATTTCTTTTTCTGGGGATAAGAGTTAAAAAGGTGTTGTTAATCTTAGTTAGAATAGTGCCACCATTACGAGTGGCTTCTAAGGCTTTCCACAATTCCTCTCCTAGGATGTCTCAGCATTGTTGGAAGAAGAAAACTTGAAACCCATTTGGACCTAGTGATTTATCTAGGTTCATACTAAAGAGTATTGTTTTTACCTCTTGGAGAGTAAAGGGTTTAGAGAGGAACTTATTATCCTCTTTAGTTATCAGCTTTTGGATGTACTTTAACATCTCTTCTTGGGCTGTTTTGTTGGAAAAATCATAATTATTAAGTGTGTTACTGAAGTATTTAGTTAAAATTTCTACAATTTCTATTGGGTTTACGGATTGCTCCCCCTCTGAGTTCTTAATTTTTGAAATGTTAATATAATTTCTATTAAAAAGAGTGCTATTATGAAAAATTTTAGTATTTTGGTCCCCTTCTAGGAGCCATTTTTCTCTGGATTTCCGCCTCTAGAATATTTCTTCTTTTGCTAAGATTTCTTCATGTTTTAGTGAATATTCTTTTTCTAGCATAAAGGATTCATTATTCATTCCTTTTGCAATGATTTCTTTATTTAGTTTATTTATTTTTTCTTCTATTTCTAGTTTCTTTTTGAAAATATTTGTAAAGTGTTGATTATTCCATTTTAGTATCTTTTATTTAACAATTTTTAGTTTTGAGACAAGGCAAAACATTTAGAACCTTCAAATTGTTCCTCCTACCACCATTCTCTAACATGATCCATAAAAGTTTTGTCCTGAAACCACATCTTTTCATATTTGAAGGTGTTCTTGCTGGGTTTTGTCTATTCTTTAATTTCTAGTTTCACTGGGAAGTGGTTTGAGTCATCCATAGGAAGAATTTCCACATTAGCCATTTTTTTTCGAACTGGGTTCTCTTTTTAGGAGAAATTTATCCAATCGTTCTACTATATAAAAAAATCCTTTTCTTCTGTTATTCCAAGTATAGATACTATTTTTTGTTTTGATATCCATCAGTGAATCTTTCTAAATCCAATCTTTAAAGTCTTTCGTAGATTTGTAGGCTTGAGTGCTCCCTCCTTGTTTTTCTTCCTTAAAATTGCATTAAAGCCTCATCCAATAATGATAATTTCTAGGGGCATCATATTGATGAAAGTAATAATTTCTTCCCAGACTGCTAACTTGTTTGTTGTAGGTGTTGGCCCATAGGCATTTACTATAACAATTCTAAAGTCTAATTTAGAGTTGATGATCCTTGCTCCCATCCAATTTGTTTGGGAGGAGAGTAATTCTACATTGATTTTTCGAGGGTTCCATATAATTCCCAATCCTCTTGAAGCTCCCTATGAATACTGAAGCTCTGATTTCCATTTTCTCAATTTTGGACTCAACTTCATTCCTTCATCTTTATTAAGTTTAGTTTCTTGAATTAATGTGATGTATGAATCAAATAGAGTTAAGTTATGCTTTAGCAAGCATTTTTTGCTAGGGGCATTAAGACCCCTAACATTCCAAGTAGTAATTTTCATTGCTCCATGGGAAGGAACTTCCCCTTCCCATTGTATAGAAGATCGAGAATCTTGGTTTGTTCCTTAATTTTTCTTGCTGCCTCTCTAAGTTCTTTGAGTGACTTCTTTCCCCTCTTTTGTTTTTATTTTCCACAAATTGGAGTCTTCATTCCTTCCTAATTCACTCCTATCCCAATTCTTTCAAGATTTTGTTCATTTACTACCATTTCCACAATTTTTAATTCCTCACCTTCCCCAATTTCTTCTAAGATGATTTCTTTAATCAATAGATTACTAACTTGTCGATCCTCTTCGTGTATGGTCTGGATAGACCTTGACCCTTAAACCTCTATGTTACTCTTTTCTTTGATAAGGCTACTCATGGTCATATTCCACCACATTTCATCTATATCTGAGGAAAAAGGTGGATCTCTTATAATATTATCAGTTTTTCCTAGTTTTGATGCAAACATATCTTGCCCATTACTAGGGGTTTGCCAAAATTTATAGCTTTTCTTTCTCTCTTTTTCCTTGATTGTTATATTGCTCCGTTGTGTAGAGTCTGTTGATGGTATGATAGACTCTTGCTCTAAGTTTTCCTTTTGAAAAACTATTTCTTGACAGACATCTGAGTTTTTCTCATCTCTCTTTTCTACTCTCTATTCTTCTTGCCTGAAGGGAATCGATTCTTTCTCATTTCTCTACTCCTCTGTTTGAGTTTCACAACTTCTTGATGTCTCCCCTATATCTATGATTTTAATCTTCTTGCCTTTATGTTCCATGTGAAGTTCTTCTGCTAATAGACTTTGATCTATTAGATCATTTTGAGTCAAGAGAGCTTCATACATTAGTTTCTTTAATTTCAAAATGTTTTGATCCATTTCCTCAATTACTTCCTTTTCCAACTGAAAATCCATATAGTTTTTAAATTTATTTAATGAGTTCTAATAGCTGATGTCTTCCTTCCATTCAGATTCCATCATTTCCTTTATATGCCTACCGATGTCCATTGCTTCTTCTCTAATTTCTAGTCTTTTTTCCATAATAACATTTTCCTTTGTTTCCTCTGTCAGGTTTTCTTTAGAACTTGGTATCTCTTTGGTTTCCTCTTCCTTTCTTGCTAATGTTTTGTTTGTCCTCTTTTTTAGATTTTTAATATTATTTTTAATATTATTTTTTATATATGATTTTGCAAGGTTTGGATCTATTATTATGTTAATGTCTCCTAAAGATTCTTTGAAAGATAGATTGTAAATAGATATGTTTGTGATGACTTTCCTATTTATTGATTGGATTTGATTTGTTTTAATCAAAACCCTAATTTTATTAGATTTGTAAATGTTATCTTTGAAACCTATTACTATTCCTAACGAATTATCTATCTTTTTAATTGTTGTTTCTTCCATTAATTCTAATGGTACCTCTATGCTTTCCATCCATATTAAAGATTCTGAATTTTTAATATGGTTTTTATTGAAATTTGGTTGCCAACCTAAAAAATTAATATGGTGACCTTTCTAAAAGACATAGTCTGATTTCAATATTTCCTCTTTATCCTATGGATTTTGGCATAGAATAAACCAAAAAAAATTAGCAAAAAAAGTGAATGCTACTTACCTTCTCTCCCCAAATCCTTGAAGTAATGTGCACTAGCCTGGATCTCTTCCTTGACAAACCATTCCAATACATATAGATACCCTTATCTTTACAGTCTTTCCATCTCCCTTCACTATAGGCATTTCTGATTATAATTTCTTCACCTTTTGAATATCTCTCCATGAATCTAGGCTTTGGATGATTTTCCATATTTTGCTTAAAGGTGGATTGATCTCTTTTTTGGTACGGTGGGATGTACACTTCTTTCTCCTTGCTAGGAGTTCTAATCCGTGGGTTGCACTCATGATACTATTTTGAGGGAGCCAAGGGGATTTTTATTTTTGAAATGATTTCTTGAGCCTTTCCTAAGGGGATAGAATTGGCCTCAAAAACCACTTGAGGCTTTTTTGGCATTTTCAATTTGGGGCTAGTGTTAAACTTTGGATTTGTTGCACATCTTGTTTTACTGTAGAAGGTTTTCTGTTGTTGAATTTTTCCCCCTATTCCATTTTGATTATACTAGATTTTTGGTTGCTTTTTCCTTTTGCGCGCTACCTGCCATCCATCTTCTTTATTATGGGACAGATTGTAATGAATCTCCTTATTTCATTCAATATGTTGCCAAACAAAAGTTTTACATTTTTTTTTATTTGCATCTTGGATGTTGCCTAGTTCATGAGTACACTGTGAAAGGGATTCGAATTTATTATAGGTCATAAGAGAAAGTTATGTTCCTGTCTTTCATTGAAATGCATTAAAACTCAATTTGAGGCACCTACTTTTTGAAAGGTTTTTCATTACTCTCACTGATTTCGTCATTTTCGCTAAGTTCATAGAGCAGAGCATTATTCTTAATTTTTAATTTCCCAACATTCATTAGTAATTTTTTTATTGTTTATTATTTTTAATTAATTATATTAATTTTTCATTTATAATTGTTTTATTGGTTAGCTATATTTTAATGTTATTAGAAAAAAATTAGAAAATACATTAAAAATTATTAGAAAAACTTTAGAAAATATTAAAAAAGCATTAGTCCAGAATATTAAAAAAAAATTATTTTATTTTTAGGCAAAAGTGGACTAGCCACCTATATATATTTTCTTAATAAAACCTATGTCAAAGTCTTAATTGGGAAAGAATAAGGAAAGAAAACCCAACATCATTGATGTTACATAAAAGGAGTTAGAAAGTATTCACCTATTACAATATTGGCTACAAGAAAGCCAGTAATAACATCTCAAACCAAAATCCCCCAGACCTATACACTATATGACACCCAATTTACAGCTCAAATTGTGCATTCAAATAATAAAAAAAAATTTCCTTAAGACAACCAAAAACTATAGACTAGCACATGCACATCATTCCTCTATGTTTGCATATGAGTTTGTAATCAAAATAAGATGCCTGCACATGAGAGATGAAGTGGTAGCCACCAAAAGGGAGAGTGTGTAAGCATAATTACTTCAAGTATCATCTAGTGTACTAAGAACTCTCATCACGTAAACTATGAGTGTTATTCAAAAAAATATTAGAAAATATTAGACATAACATTAAGAAATATTAGAAAACACATTAGAAAATATTTGAAGAACATTAGAAAATATTTAAAAACATTACTCTAGAATATTATAAAATATTAAAAAAACATTAGAAAATATTTTTACAAATTATTCTAGAATATTAGGAAATATTAGAAAAATATTAGAAAATATTAAAAAAACTTTAGTCTAGAATATAAGAAAAATATTAGTATAGCATTAGGAAAAAAATTTAGAAAAATATTAGTGTTATTAGAAAAATATTAGAAAAAACATTAGCTGCCATATCTATGGAGCTTAGAGATGAGATTCTGGGAGATGCATCTTTTGAGGATGTCAAGAGGGTGGCCCCAAAAGATGTCATCAAATGAGATTTATTTCCATCATATGAGGGTACCTAGGGCAAGGTGAGGGGCTATTGAGTGACATGTTGCATAGATCTTGTTGTCACTAGTATGATCTATCCTCATTTATTAACCGTGCATAGTCATTATTCTAATAAAAATTAGATTCCTTTTTATTTTATACAACAGTTGAGTGCTAAGTTTTGCATAGGGTTCAATGTCAACTACTAAGATATTCCAGATTATTACAAATAAGGGCATGATCATATTGTAGATTGTGACTGATATCAATGTGTATAGCTTCTACCACCTCTAGATGTCAAACAATTCATTAGGAAGAGACTTCCTTCAATCACTCTAGCACTAGCTCCTATTGCCGATAGAGTTGTGATTGCTTCCCTAGAGGAGAGCAATTGACAGTATTGGACACATTGCATCTGCAACTACCAATATCTCATCTGACTCTCTTGGTCGGTATATTCATAGTTGATGGAATCATCTAGGTTGAGCATCTTCAGAGGCATCAAGTGGCACTTGAGGAACCTCTTTTGATGAGGCATATAGAGTTGTTGGACTACCATTACCAGGTGATGTTCGTGCTCTTTCTAGAAAACACACACATATGGATCTAGCACTATATTTTTTGGAGGACATGTTGTAGGGTATCAGTTATATTTCTAATACACAAGGGATATCAATTCACTTAGTGATGGACACCATTATAATGCATCAAGGCCCTACAATTCCATAGGCACACACCATACTAGTGATGGTCACCACACAACATAGCTTATAACATTCTACACTAGGCTCATGACACTCTACAGATGGCTCAAACATACAAGTTGGAGATGTCAAGATCATAGCTAAGGGCTTTGATGATTTTGGTGATTAGTTACAAGGGTTATCTTAGATTAATACTAGTCAGAGCATGGGATCATCATCACTCATGGATATGTTATTCCAAGACACTGATTCTATACCATTACCTAGCCAGTTACACACACCACTTCACTTGTCATTGCTAGTAGATGGAGTTGTAGACTTTGGGGTTGGCTTGGGTGCTTTAAGAGATTGTGGCACTGAGGGTACATCAATAGATGTTGGATCTACAAGAGATGTTATTGGTGTATTAGGATGGGATGTTGACACCTGTAGTAGAGGTACATCAACAGATGATAAGATGGAGTTTGATGATCATGCTCCAACTCATGAGACCCAGTACATATATAATATTTTTAAATTTAAATAAACAAAATTTAAAAATAGTTTAGATAGATATTGAAATATTAAAATATATAATATAAATTAAATAAATTTTGTAGCCACATGTCACTAAGTACATTATTACATCTATTGTTTGGTTAGGGCATGTATGCTAGAGAGAGGATTCTATTGAGACACCCAGTAGTGCTTAGGTACAAGTTTTAAATAGTTTGTAAAGTTACTTATGTTTCAAACTATATGCACTTGTATTCATGTACACATGTTTGTGTGTGTGTGTGTGTGTGTGTGTGCGCGCGTGTGCGCGCACCAAGTTCAATTATTGCAGCTCGAGCACAAGATGTACATGAGACTCGATTAGAGGGTCACTCTGTTCATATGCATCTTGAGGGCCCCCTCTAGTATTACTAGAAATATGTATATTTTGATGCATTTATATATTCAATAATTTGTATACATGTTTACCTTTTCTAGAGACTTACATACATGTATTTCAATACCTAGATGATGTAATGCCCTGCCAAGGGATCCAAAGAATTAACCTAGAATTTTGCTAAGTTTGGTAGCATTTTTTGTTTTTACATGAAAGTAATATCATTTACAACTAACACATAAATATGGAAGCAATAGCAATAACCATCTAAAAGTAAACATAACATACTTAACATGTTACATTCCTTAAAGATCCCTTAACATTGAATCACATCTAATATAACTAATTATCTAACATCACATCCTTGTGAAATAACAATGATACATCTGACATTCTTAAACCATATACAAGTGTCCTTTTAGTAATTACATTTTAGATTGCTCAATCATCCACTGTACATGTCACAGGGTATAAAAAGGCTTACAAGAATATACATCCATGTAAATAAAGAACATCATCATCCAATATTAATCCATGATGCAATTAAAGTAAATGAAACCCCATGTCATACATGATACATCATCATCATAAAGATATAAAAATCCCTCATAAAATATAACCATATATCACAAACATGAATAACTAAGTGCACGGTTCCTCCCAACTATTAATAGCATCATTAGACCATCGTGGGTCCTAGCCATCCCTCCATGCATAACATTCCAAATCACCAAGGAGATCATCAGTATTAATATAGTAGGAATGTCACTCCTAAGTCATACTACATCATATGCAGAAACTAATTTAACATACAAAGTAAAGCATAAGATATCATCATCTAACATATGCAAATCATCAATGAAAGGATACATATCCACCATCATGAAGGACGCATCAGTCACGATGTCTCAATGGATCTCAAATGATAAGAGTGGAAAAACACTACCTCCCGACCGCGTGGAACCTAAGTGGTCCACTCCCACCATGCTGAGGAGATAATCTCAAGTCCCAAATAGGCTATCAAAATCACATAGCATAAAAATACTCTCTAAGTATAGGAATCCTAAAAGTGTACTAACTCAAAGGTTCCAATCACAACTCGACATCTAATTCCCAGAGGTACACAATGACATGTGGGAAACCTACTATGCAAGCGGGAAAGTGTCATCACATATATCATGTAGAAGTTACCCTCGTAGTTAGCTAAACTCCACGGGTCCCTACTAATCCTCATGCGGCCACTAGTATCCTCTCATACTGACAAGGCATACTATGGAATGCAAGGTCGCAACCAAGCATTCTCTCTACTCCCATCCTAGTCTATACAAGCTCTTGAAGCATGGACGAGAACAAAACAATTATCTTTTTTAGGTTCATTAAGTCAGTATTAGGTGTGAATGTTTTCACTTATTAAACAACTTACAATAAGTTACCCTAGCAGCCTCTTAGGGCCCCGACCCCCATTGCAAGCCACTTCCTGACACTACAAGTACATAACCTACCCTAAGCTCATGGAATCATAAATCTCAAAATCACAAAAGATAATTCATAATAAGAACATCAAATATGCACAATAAAAGCATCAAATCTCCATGAGCAACTAAAAAGCATCCATAGAAAATCATGACCACAATAGCTCTCTATTGGCAATTGAAGCATCATTGATAATCAAAAGTATCGATTGGTTCTCAATAACCAAAATATATCTCAAATCATACTGATCGAAGACTCCAAAATGGTTGAGTCAAAATATGTCACAACATGCCATCATAAATCAACATTTTAGTCCCATCATGGCGACTGGAAAATATACCAAGGATAACTGATCAATGACTCAAAAATGGTTAAGTCAAGTGTCTCATACATATGAATCTTAGCTATAACAATCAATAATTACAAACATTACATAGAGCATTTTATCACATAACCATGGTTGGGTTAATAAATATTGGAAATAAGACATCATCACGACATCACAATCATAACACCCAAGCCTCTGGTAGATGTCCTATAACTAGTCAACACTAGTCAACCCAAAACCCAAAACAAATAGCATAGAGAAAACACAATGCAAACACATGTTTTGGTTTGTTAAGATTACATAATTAAATTAAAATGGGGGTCTCAATTTCTTTTTCGTTTCAAGTATATTTCAAATGTATAAGATTCTTCATTTAATCTACAAGTCAACCCATTTATCACTTTGATTTAAGCATAGAATTATCCCTCTATCATTTAAGACAATTTCCTAAATAATTCGAAGATAATACTCATCTATAAAATTTGCATTCTTCCTCAAAATTAATGTCAACAAACAATTTCCCTAGAACCATCTCCCAATATTTAAATTTTAAGACCTATCACCTTTCAATTAAGTGACCCACATATTTTTTGATTTCACTATTATAGATTAAATAATCAAAATTCTATTAAATTTAGTTGATAACTAACTAACTTATTAACATCTCTTTTTCTTAAATAATAATTAACAATTTCATAATTCATATTAACAATTATCATCATGAAAGTAACATTTATAAAATAGCAAATATTAAAATCTATATATATTATTTATTAAAAGAAAACCTTTTAATATTTAAAGAAATTTCATGAATATATATATATATATATATATATATATATATATACATACATACATATACATATATATATATACATACATACATATATTTATAATATTTATAATAATCATCATTATTAATACACATATGAATCGAATCATATTATAACCTTTATTCAAACAATATAAACTTGCGCCCATTTAATAGTACTATCGTCTATGAATCGTAGACCGTACCCTGGTCGCGGTACTCAAAGTACATATGACCCTGCATAAGGGGAAGGTGATGGGACTGCTACAGTCACCGTCGATCGTGGGTACGCTGCATTTGCAGGTACTCTGCGACATTTATTCACAGGCTGAGGGGGGGGTACGAAATCCATCCCTGCCCAAATGTATATACAAAATTTTTATTAAATAATTTTTTATAGTCATTTTTAAAACATTTATATATATATATATATATATATATATATATATATATATATATATATATTTTTTTTTTTTTTTAAATCGCTTTTCTTCAAATGGAAAACGCGATTCAGATTTTTTTATGATTTCAACTATGATTTTAATATGTATATATATATGTATAATATATATATATATATATACATATTTATATATATATATATATATATGTATATATATAAGTATGTATATATATAAGTATGCATATATATATATACATGCATATATATATACATACATATATATATATACATACATATATACATATATATATACATATACATATATACATATATATATGTATATGTATATATATATGTATGTGTGTATATATATATATATACACACATACATATATATGTATATATGTATATGTATATATACACACATACATATATATATACATATACATATATATGTATATATGTATATATGTATATGTATATATATATGTATATATGTATGTATATATATATATATATATGTATATATGTATGTATATATATATGTGTATGTATATATATATATGTGTGTGTGTATATATATATATATATGCAAATTAGCATGATTTTATAAGAGAACAAACACAAAAATTTTAAAACAAGAAGGGCTTTTAAATTCTTAAGAATTTACTTTTTTAAAATAATTGTTCTCCCATTTTACCCATTAAGTCTTCTAATAGGTTTTGCCTATAAATTTAACCCTAGCCCCATAATTTCTTCAGACCTACGCATATAAGATTTTCCCAAATAAAATTTTAACTACCAATATTGAGAATGCATACAACCAAAATAGGAAAATCTTCAAAAAACATATGGAAGACACAAAGAAGATAGGAAGTGCAAGATGCGAAAATAGCATAAGCAAAATCACAAGAGTCTACCCGAATTCTGATGCTAATTCGTTTTTCCTCAAAAAACCCGCAGAGCAAGCTCCCCCCTTCTCCAAAGTTCCCAAGTTCTCCAATGCTCCAAAATGCTCTCCTACACTGTGTCTAAGCTTCTAGGAATGCCTGGATATAAAAGACTCTCAGGAAGCACCTAGAATGTCTCTAGAGACAACTAGAAGGTGTCACCAACTAAGCATGCATCTTTTCCAACCTTCTAGATGAGTCATAAGGTTGTAGACACCATGTGCTTAATTGGTGCACTAACCCCCTTGTTGTTGACATATGAGAATTCAAAAAGGTGCATTAACTCTTAGGCAAGCTTATAACTCTTATTTTAATTTTTATAACTTTTAGTATTATTTTATAATAATTATTAATTTTAATTTCTAATTTTCTTTTATTTAATTATTTTTCTCAATTAATTCTCATTTAATTAATTATAGTTAAAATATCAAAGATCATGATATTATATTAATTTTCTCCAAATAATTAATTTATTAATTAAATCTATTTATTAAGACTTAATTAATAGAAAATTCACCATAGACCTCCAAGATAAAATATGAAAACCCATCATAGAACAATTCATACAAAATCAGTCTAAAAGGTTAAAAATCACAAATTATGTCATCCAACACATTCAGAAGGTAAAATATCCAGATACTTGTCCTACCTCACTAGGAAAAATGGTTTAAAGGTTTGGGATTTGGACTTGAGAATTTATCTCCCTTCTCTTATCATTGAGATAGTGTATTAGGGTACGTTCATCTTGGCAATTTAGTGAAGTCGATACTCGAAACTTGCAACCTGCATAAAAACCATGCATGTACATATAATATATATAATGCTAAGCTAAATAGGCAATGGCAAGAAGTGGTGCATCATGTAGATCCTAACTAGCAGGTGACTACAACTTCCTTTCTTAACCACATCATAAATGCCATCCAAGAACAAACACACACACCATACACATGCAAGTATGGGGTAAGTATCCATAAGAAAGCACATGTGATAATAAACCATCTAACTATTCTTCATCAATAACTAAAAGCAATGTAATAATCATCATGCAAACATGAAATGTAGAGTCTAAGTAATCTCATCACATATCAAATGAATCCATAGCACAATATCTAATAGTCTCAAAACAATGCTGCTAACCATCAACATAAAACAAGCCCTAAAAGAGTTCGACAATGATAACCAAAAATGCGACCTAGGGGCAGGCACTATAGATGACATGTATTTCACTATTTATTTTACTATTTAGTACTTTAGTACCTAGATGACATGTATTTTACTATTTATATTTTGCATATACATGTTCATTCGAGACTTTGTGAGGCCTCACCCGATCCACTATAGTATAGATGACATATTTTCATTATGATACTTATAATTTGATGTTTTGATATACTTTCGAGACTATAGGGTTATGCTATTTTAATATCTACATTTTAATGATCCACACATTAGGACCTAATTGATATAATTAATGATTCCATTTCATGTTCTAATTATTTCAATTTTTTTAATAGAAAATAAATTTGTAGAAATGCTTGAAATTTCAAATTATAATGCTTGTGTTAAAGGATATATTTTTTTATGCAATAAAACCTAATATTGTGAATGGGATGATCGAACACTTATGGATTCAGTTTTATGACATGATAGTATGCGAAATGTTAATTTGATTAAGATGTTTCATGACTTAATGAGATATGCAGATAAATGTTAATTTAATTATGATGATTTATGATATGCAAATAAATGTTAATTTGATTATGATGATTTATGATACGCAAATACATGTTAATTTGATTATAATGATTTATTATATGCAAATAGATGTTAATCTGATTATGATGGTTTATGATATGTAGATTTGGTATTCTAACATCTTGAATGATTTATTTAAAATTATTAGGAAAGAAAATTTAATTTGAATTATGTAAATAGGGACTCTGTAAAATTTGAAATTTTATGCATTTATGATATATATATTTGATATGACCTCCTTGGACTACTAATGCTCAAGTTTAATTTGCAAGAAGTGGAACCATGGAAATTCTTGGGGGAAACAAGTTCCAAACCTTTGTGAACATAGTTTAACCAAAGCAAATCTTTGGAAGATTCAAAAGCCTCATTGTGAAAGTATTTTTCTTCATAAATGTGGGTTTTCTTCCATGTGGAAATGTTTAATCGCTAAGATGCATTAGGGGCATGCCATGGCGATGTGGAATGTGTTTTTATGCATCACTTGATACTTGTGGACTTTGTGTGTAATTGACATGTTTTTAGGGTTTTCATTATGGTGGCAATTTACCCTAAACCTAATTACCTTGTTAATGAGTAAGTAAACCCACTTGGGAAGGGGTAGGATGGGTCACAATCGAAGGAAATTCAAAATTTGACTTGGCTAGGGTTTTGAGGCATCTTTAAGTGGTCCCAAAGTGTCTTTCAGGTGAAAATAAGTTACCCGTATGATAGTATATCAAGTTAGGGACCTAATTTTGACCATGTGAGTGCCTAGATAGACTAGGGGGCCCTTCACCCATGCATTCTTCCATAAATTCGAAATTTGAGTTGTCACATGTGTTTTCTCCCATGTTTCTTCTAAGTCAATTATAGAAAATTTAGAGGGAGACAAGTTTGTAAGAGGGGGTGGCTTGGTGTTTTTGCTAAAATAGTTAGTGGGAAGGCCTTATTAGAGGGTCTTGGACAAACTAGTGGAGTGTCCACCCACTCTCTAAGTTTAGAGACAATTAGAGTTTGGAGGGAGATTAAGGGAGCTATACAACAACTATCTTTTCCTTTAGCTTGGACTAAGGTTGGTGTTTCAAACCATGTTCTTTTTCCTTATTTTAGTTTTGCATAATTAATTTGCAAGCATGGAGTATGTGTCATGGAATCATGTATTGTATTGTGAATCTTTGGATGGTAGATTTTTGTATGGTGTTGTTTCATTGTGAATCTTTGTATTTTGTTGTGGTGGTATGAATGTACATTGTGTCTCATGAAATTTCTTGGTTTTTTTTACTTTCTTGAATTTCCTTGTTTTGGAATTGAATGTCAAGTTTTGTTATGGGTGTGAGGGCTTCACTCACCCTTTGGGAAGGGAAGAGAAGCCCAAGGTGAAGGGCTTAGTTGGGCTTGAAATATAGTTGAGAACCTTAGAGTATGGACTCCATTGTATGTCATATTCATTCATGCCTTACTTGGGGGTGATAAAGTAAAAATGGTGTAGAAAGGAAGTTCAAGGAGTATGGGCTTCAAGGAAGCTATAACTATTGGAAGTATCTTTGAAGAATGTTTGTGGCAGCCCCGAAAGAGCATGTAAACTATTGATTTATGAAAGCACCGAAAGGGCTTGACGATTGTTAATTGGAGGTATGGTTTGATATGACAAGTCTCCTAATTAGAAGCACACCTTCACCCTATGGTTAAGGTTCTATTAGTGAACCATTGTGAAATACCTTTGGATGGGATTGCTCAAGCTTGTAATGTGATGTTCATGTAGTTGTAAGATTGGAATGAAGTCTATTTTGGATCTTGTTTCCCTTGCTCAGTGCATGGCTTCATAGAAGCCTAGGATGGGAGGTGAGCCTCCATGGTTCCAAGTTTTGTGTTGTGTTGCAGGTTTTGTGAAGATGGATTCCTTGGAGATATTAGGGTTTATCCTTGGAAATGTTGGAAACCAAGTGTTTTTGGAGATAAAAATCCTCCATGTCATTGTAAATGTGTTAGGATGTTAAGTCTCCATGTTCATTTCATTGTGATGTAAAGATGAGTATTCTTATTATTGTATCTTGTTGAAAATGTGTAAGGAAAGATTGAAAAATATTTATATAGTTACTTGTAAGGAAACATTCATTGTGAGTTTTCAAATTATCTAAACTAATGCAAAATGGAGAAACATGTAAATGAAACACTTCTTCCTACAATTCAATTAGTGTAAAAATTTCATAGTGATTACATCCTTTTGATATAGTTGATTTAATTCAATGCATAAATGGTTGTATTGTAAATATATATGTTATGCATACAATATGACGGAAGAAAGTTAACATATTTTGATAGTTCATTCATGTGTATATGAAGAATTAGGTCACTGGGACTTCAAGTTATAATCTATTCCTAGGTTAGATAACTCCATCACATCATCAAACTTATTCACCAAAATCCCATGGTAGAAATAAAAGAAAATCAACTTTAGAAAATAAATACATAGTCGAAAGGCATAAGGAAACCATCTTGTAGGTGTATATTATGCCTTTGGAAAATGTATGGGGAAAGAAATTAATACTTTCCCCAAGATTATAGATCAATAAAATAATAAAGGGAATATGCTTGATTCCCTAGTAGATGCCTATAGGTTTAGAGATTATAATGTTAATTAAATAAGATAGGACTTCATAAGGTGTTCTCAAGAAATGTCACCTAGGGAAGATGCATGTAATCATAATAAAGTATAAATAAATAAATAAAATAAACAATAAAAGAAAACTTTTAAAACTTTGATGAATACATAAAGAAATTTGAAATATGGGCACTCACCTTGTAAAAAGGGGCAAGACAAGAAATATTATATATATATAATGGATCTTGTAATGCCTAACCTTTTCTTGGACTTTAATACTTATCAGGATTTTGTGGTTATAGTATCTTTCTGATGATACGTTCTTTTTATCTGTTGAGCTTGGTGTTAATGTCTTGGGACATGTGTTATTTCAGAACATATTGCTATCTCAGATTTTTATGTTTGATTTCACTGTTTTTACAATATTGTTGTGTAAACATTTTTAATAATTCTGTTAGGAATTATGTTAGAAATTTTACTTCAGATTGCTATGGCGTGTTTAATTTGCAAACATTGCTAGGTTATTCAATTGCCACTGTCAAATCTATGATATGCAAAAAGAGTTTTTCTTGCTTAGGCATATTGTTATAAAATAGTTCGATCTGATTCAAATAAATTAAAAGAATTATATTCTATTAAGATGATTATGTTACAGTTGTGTTAAATGATGATAAGTATTAAAAGGTTCTCTTGTTTATATATATATTAATATATATTCTTCTAGTTATGTGATTAGGGTTTAAAAAAAAAAATACCAATAGCTTCATTATGTTATGTGTTGTATTTATTTGGAATGGGCTTAAAACTCGTGGCTATACCTTTCATGAATGGATTTATGGCATCTCATATTGTTTTATTGGTTATGAAAGGAGGTTTTATTAATAAAAAACCCTAAGGGGTTTTTCTTTGCTTTTGAAGCATATCTTTTAATGGGATATCTGCATTTTATCGTTGCCAAACTTATGGCGGTGGAAATGGAACTGCCATATCCATGGCACTGTGGTGAACTTCAGTGCAATGAATCTGGCAGTTGTGTATTAATGAGATATTATGGTTTAATGGGTTTTGTTGATCTTTTCGTTGTTTGAGTGGGTTAGCTTTTGAGATAGGACTAGAAATATGGCCACATTGCTTTGATCTTTAAGCCTATGTAGCCCTTGATGCTAGAAAATCGACATTATGGAGGGTCTTGTGGAAAGAGATTTTGTGTTTATGAGATAGAGATTTGAGAAGTTGCTAACAGTCAGTTCATTTGATTCATGGTTCAGGTTTTGTTGTTGGAAATTGTTTCCTCTATTGCAAGCAAGTTCTTTAATCTCTGTCTTGTGGAAGTGCAGTTTGGACTTGGGTTTTGGGCTTTGGCTTCAAGCTTTATTGCAGAAGTGTTTTCCATCTTCATTACTCACGTAGGGGAAATTCCTTACCCTACTCTCTTTATGTTTATAATTTTATTATTTTGTAGATTAGCATTTTGCAAATGGTTATTTGATCTTATAATGTGAATCTACATTCAAAGATGGATATGTACAGAGCAACGCACTGTGTGCAATGCCCTGAAGATACCCACCTTTGGATGTGGAGTATGGGAATACCGTATTGGGTATAGTGATGAGTTTTATATTTGGGCTTTGCCCTAGCTATACTATTCTATTTATGTTAAACCCTATTGGGGCCTCATTTTGATACAGTTAGCTATATGTGGTTTTGGTATTATGGCTTTGTCATGGCCGAGTTTAGATAGAACCCATATCTCGAGTTATTGGTATGTGTGGTTCTGCCACAATCATGTGCACGTATTAGGTTGTAGTCTCACAACTGTTGGAGGGCACAGTTACTCTATTTTACAAATTAGCTAATTGGAACGGTTGTTTTAAAAGATGAGGAAAAACATAGTGAACTATATGTGACTTTTGATGGTAATGGCATTAGGATTAACGACATAGGAGACCATTTTTCAAAATAATGGTGTTTGTTTGAGCTCAGTTGTATGTAAAAAGAGTTTTTATAAGAATATGTTAGTGTGAATTGTTTGAGCCTTTATGTGGTATCATTGAGTTAAATTAGTAGGCATTATGTGTTTACAATTTCATACTATTGCAAGGATCTAAGGTTTAAGCCATAACATAGAGTCACCTGTATGTTGTTTAAGGTATTGTCATTTTTTATTCATTTGTATGGGTTTGGAGGGATAAAACTCGAGTTTGACCTTCAAGATTATAGAATGAGTACTATAAAAAAATTAAAAAAATTGAAATGATTTTAGAGTTGTATAATGCTTAATAGCATAGTAAAGCTATTGACTGTCATTATCATGGAAATGCAATGTGGTTCGAAATCGTATTATTGTTACAAAGTATTCATTTGATAATTTGAAATTTAGATCTTGCTGTCGGTTAATATCTGACATGGAAATTCGTCAAACAGTTATTTGGGAACTTGAATTTAAAGTATAAGTTTAGTTGCGACAGCATAAACTTCTTTTTATGATTGTAGAAATTGATTTGTCTTGGATGCTGTATTATCAATATCTGTATGGTCATCATGTGAATAGATGGTATATATTTTATTGTATAAGGATTATATAGCTTAATGGCTTTTGGTTAAAGGCATGCTAAAAGTTAAATTTCACTTTTGTGAATCGTATTTTGGATATACCATAACATGGTAAAGGATCATTTGGCTGTACATGGATTTAATTATATTTGATTTTTTTGTGAAGTATCTTTATAGTAAACATGGATTTTTTGGGATGTTATGTTGAAACAAAATTCTTTTTAATTTATCTAGATGTATTTCAGTCCATAAATAAAATGGATAGTTGTTTTGTGAAAGGCATCTTTATGATATAAGTTAGCCAATTTAAACTAGAATATCATACGAACATTATTTAATTGTTTTTTGGTCTTTTCAAAGGATAAATTTAGTTTACTTTGACAGTAAGAGTAAGTAGTATAGTGATACGACTGGTAATTATCATTAAACCGGTGTAATAGTTTAGTTATAGTTACGATAGCGTAATATTATAGTACTTATTTTTGTTGTTAATATAATCTAAGTTTACTTTTGAATGTGGCAGTAAAAGATGAGTTTGTTTATCAAAAGATGAAGAATGTAATAACTGATTTGTTATTCGTAATTGTGCATTCTTAGAATATCTGCTTGATTTGTATTATAAGGATAACTATAATGAACGTATATCGAGGTTGCTAAATATCGATTTATTATAATTTAGTTGATTAAATCAGTGATAACCTTAAAATAATTTGGGGTGGGTTAATTTCATATAAAATATATTTGGCCTTACCTATGACTTAAACATGTATGGTTGAGTACAGAGAAAAAGGAATATTTCTATTCTGTCAATGATAAGTATAATAGAAATTACCGTTATGAGTTGACTATGGGCATACCATACACGGATGCAGAATCTTAGTGCCATAATGATGACACCTCAGTATATATATGATTCATTTATGGGTTATTCTTAGTGCGAGTTTAATTTTCCATTGTTAAGTAAATGTTTACTTCTTGCATATTAATTCGAAGCTGCACTATGTTAAAGTGGTTCAGATATCTGCATTATGGTTTATATATGTTTATTCTAACATAAATGCAGGTGGATTACTCTATTTTTTTTTTTAATCAGTGTGTACTGAGCCCCTTGTTGTGTTGTGTTGCATTGTTGTATGTTTTTCCAAGTACTTTGAGATTGTTTAGCAAATAACCAAAGATGACTGTTGTAGTACTTTTGAAACAGCATTTAGGATTCCTATGTTAGACATAGGTGTTTAGAAAAGATGATTTATTACATTATTGTACTGAACTTGATTTGTATTAGCATCATTATGGAAACATATGTGGATGATATTATATTTCTTATTGAGGTTTTCAGATTAAGAATGATTCAATCTGTGTATTTGTACTTGTATTAAGAAATTTTTTTATAAAAAAAATTATTGCAGATATGGTATTTGTTCTTTGTTCTTATCTTTTAGTTTATGTTTAGTGTGGCATTATATTTGGTATCAGAGCTAGGTTTTAAATAATCGGGACTCTTGGGTTTTAGGGTTCAACCCATTATTGTTGCGTATTTATAATTTTTGTTTGTAGGTTGCTATCATGCCTCCCATCACTAAAGGAACTCAAGGACGTGGTATTCCCTAGGATAACCTTGCTGGCAGAGGTTGAGGCAGGGGCAGGGGCTATGGTAGAGGTCCTAGACATTAAAATTTTGCTGGGAATGATTAGTTTGATCAAAATGCTAGGGTTGGAAACAACCAGGATAACCAAGCTGACCAGGCTATAGTTTTTCAAATGATACTGGTACGTCTTGATAATATTGAGGCTATCAACCAAATTTCAGATGGGGGAGTGAATGATAGAAGATCGCTTGTGCAAGGCATTAACCTTCCTGTAGAGGATGATCCAGTGGCAAGAGCTCAGCTCAAGGATCTTTCTAAGATGAAAGGATTGTTATTCTATGGTACGAAATAGGGTACAGTTGTAGAAGCTTGGCTGCTGAACATTGAGCGATGCTTTGTCTTACATCGTTACTTGAGTAATGTGAAGATTAGATGGATAGTTATGCATTTGAGGGATTTGGTTCCTTATGGTGGGAGCAGGAGTTGGAGAAGCTGGGCATTGATATCTCTCTAGTTACTTGGGAGCTTTTTGTAGAGTGATTCAAGGAGAGGTTTAGGTCTGATTATTGGTGTTAGGCCTGTGCAGAGGAGTTCTTTCAGATTGTGCAGTCTAGCTCTACAGTGGAAGCTTATGAACATAGATTCTATGAGCTTAAGAAGTTTTCAGGGTGGGCTGAAAATGATAAGGCCATGATACAACACTTCATCAGAGGACTTTTGCCCAAGATTGGGGAGGAAGTGAGAACTTTTCGACCTTTGACTATGCAAGAAGCTTTAGAACGAGCAAAGCTGATTGAGATGAAGTCTGGTTATCATGGGACTTCATAAAAAACTAGCATGAGTCCACCTACTCCAGATGTCAGTAGGAATCAAAAGCCTCCTCAAGGCAATTTGAAATCAGGATTTTCAGGTGGGAGATTCAAGAAGAGAAAGTTTGGTAAGAACTCCAAGAGTTTTGAACAGCCTAAACCATCTTAATCCCCTCAGAGTGTGCAGAGTAATAAGCCATTTCCTAATCTGTCTAGTCAGAATATGGGATTCAGGAAATCTATTGAGTGCTTTCATTATGGTCAGTTGGGTCATTATTAGTCTCAGTGTCCTAACTGGGACAAGCCAAAGGTAGGACCTAAGCTAGCTAGGTCTGAAGTGATAGTTGGTGATTCTGCCAAAAACCACCATATCTTTGCAACCCTAGATCAGAAGCAGGTCGAACATCAAAACACAGTTATTGAAGCTCAGGGTAATACTCTAGGTAAGAAAGTATCTATTTTATTTGACTCTGGAGCTACAGATTCATTTATTTCTTCTACTTTAGTTGCAAATAGTGGTATTTTTGTGGTAAGGGCAAGGGATAGATGGCATGTGGAGTTAGCGTCAGGATCTAAGGTGAACATTGATATTGTTGTTCCTGACTATAAGATCCATATGAAAACTTTCATTACTTCAGCAAACCTTAGGGTTATACCTTTAGGATCGTATGATATAGTTTTGGGTATGGATTGGTTAGAACAACATCAAGCCATTTTGGATTACAAGGATAAGTCAATCAGTTGTGTAGATGATCTCAGATTAGCTAGAGTTATTGTGGGAATCAAGAGACCCATCTCTTTGCGGACAATTTCTGCCAAGCAACTGGCAAAGTGTGCTCAAAAAGTCTGTAGTTTGTTTTCCATATCGGTAAATGACTTAATTGATTCCATGGATAAAGGTTCTTCTCTCGATCATCTAGTCTTGCAGAGTTATTCAGATGTTTTTGTTGAAGAGATTCCTAGAATACCTCCAAGGAGAGAAATTGATTTTCGAATTGATTTAGTGCCAGGAACGGAACCAATTTCCAAGACTCCTTACAGAATGGCAGCTCAAGGGCTGGTTGAACTCAAGTTTCAATTGGAGGAGCTGTTGGAGAAGGGTTTAATTCATCCCAGTGTTTCACCTTGGGGTGCTCTAGTGATCTTTTTCAAGAAGATAGATAGCTCCTTAAGACTTTGTGTTGATTATAGACAGTTAAACAAGGTCATAATTAAGAACGGGTATCCTTTGCCTAGAATTGATGACTTGTTTGACTAGGTCAAGGGTGCCCGAATCCTTTCAAAGATTGATCTAAAGTCTGGATATCATCAACTTAGAATCCATGAAGCTAATATTTATAAAACAACTTTTCGTACCAGGTATGGGCACTATGAATTCATAGTGGTACCTTTTGGGTTAACAAATGCACCTTCTCTCTTCATGAGCCTTATGAATGGTGTGTTTAGAACTTACCTTGACAAGTTCATAGTGGTATTTTTGGATGACATTTTGGTGTATTCTAACTATGTTGAGGAGCATGAGCAACATTTAGGGCAAGTTTTGGGATGTCTTTGTAGGAATAGATTGTATGCCAATCATGAGAAGTGTGAATTATTCAGATCGGAGATTTGCTAGTTAGGACATATCATTTCAGGTGATGGAATTTTTGTAGATCCATCCAAGATTTGGGCTATTGTTGATTGGCCCGCACCTACAAATGTGTTCGAGGTTCAAAGTTTCATGGGTTTAGCAAGCTATTACCATAGATTTGTGTCAAACTTCTCCAGTATAGTGCATCCTATTACATCCCTTCAAAAAAAAGGGAAGAAATTTGTGTGGACAGAAGAGTGCGAGGTAGCATTTCAGAAACTTAAGGAATCTTTGACTAGTGCACCAATTCTGGCGGTTCCATATTCTTCCAAGGAGTTCATGGTTTGCACTGATGCATCTTTGGATGGCATAGGGGCAGTGTTGTTGCAAGATGGACATGTTATTGCTTATCAATCTAGAAAATTAAAGATTCATGAGGTGAATTACCCTACTCATGATCTCGAACTAGCTGCGATTATGCATGCTTTGACTAAGTGGCAACATTTTCTTCTGGGTCAACATTTTGAGTTACATTCTAATCATCGAAGTCTTCAATATCTTTTCACACAACTAGACCTCAATGTTAGGCAGCAAAGATGGATGGAGTTCCTATGTGAATACAATTTTGAGATTAAGTATGTGCTAGAAAAGGAGAACGTTGTTGTTGATGCACTTAGCAGAAGGCGACATGAATTATCTTCTTTGATCTTAATAGTGGATCTTAGGGATACAATTCTTCAAAATCTTTTTGTAGATCTTTGGTTTCAAGATGTTAAGGCTATTATTGATAGCGGCAGCATCTTAGTAGGGCATTTTGAGGGGTATTCAGTGAATCCTGGTGGTTTGCTGCTTTATAGAGGGAGTGTGTATGTTCCTGAGTTGGGGGATTTGAGAAATCTAGTTATGTTGGAAGCTCACAAAGCACCATATTTAGCTCATCAGGGTGTCAAGAAAATGCTTTCTGACATTAAGCAACATTATTATTGGCCTGGAATGAAAAGAGACATAGCAGACTTTGTGGCTCGATGTTTGGAGTGTCAACGAGTTAAAGTTGAACATCAGCACCCTATGGGACTATTGCAGCCACATAGTATTCCAGAATGGAAATGGGACACCATTTTGATAGATTTTATTACTGGATTACCTATTACAGCTCATAGGCATGATGCTATTATGGTTGTAGTGGACTAATTTTCAAAGGTTGCTCATTTTGTTCTGATTAGATCATCCTATAATGCAGCATCGGTTGCCAAAGTATATATGGAATAGATAGTTAAGTTACACAAAATTCCCAAAAAGATTATTTCTGATAGGGATCTAGTGTTTACTTCATCTCTTTGGAAATCCATGCAGTGAGAGTTAGGTACTCAGCTGAATTTTAGTTCAGCTTATCACCCAGAAACATACAGACAAACTGAACGTGTCAACCAGATTCTGGAAGACATGCTTGGGCTATACGTAATGGACAGACAAAATAAGTGGGAGGAGTATCTACATTTGGTAGAATTCGTGTATAATAATGGATATCATAGTTCCATTGGTATGGCACCATTCCAAGCATTGTATGGTAGACCTTGTAGGACACCTCTTAGTTGGGACAATTTGGATGATAGGATTCTTTTAGGACCTGATATGTTGCAAGATTTGGAACAACAAGTGAATAGGATCTGAGAAAACCTTATTACTACTCAGGATCGACACAAGAAATATGTTGATAAGCATAGGATTGACCATCAGTTCTTGGTTGGTGATAAAGTGTTTCTCCGGATAAGGCCGCGTAAAAGTCCAATTCATTATGGAAAGGGGTCCAAGTTGGCACCACAATTTGTAGGTCCGTTTGAAATTTTGGAATGGATTGAACCTGTTGCCTACAAACTTGTCTTGCCACCGAGTCTTTCACACATTCATAATGTATTTCATGTTTCTGTTTTGCATAATTATATTCTTGTTATTGCTCATGTGCTGGGTTTGAAAAAATTACAGATTTTGGATTGTCAAATCATGTTGGAACTAGTGCAGATCATGCAAAGCAGAACTATGAGTTTAAGAGGAAGAGAAATAAGGCAAGTAAAGGTCCTATGGGACCCCAATGATGAAACATCTACTACCTGGGAGGACACTAAAATGATGAGAACAACTCATCTGCATTTGTTTGTTGACTTTTAGGAGAAAGTCAAAACCTAGTGGGGGAGGATGTCATGCCTAACCTTTTCTTGGACTTTACTGCTTATCATGATTTTGTGGTTATAGTATCTTTCTGATGATACGTTCTTTTTATCTATTGAACTTGGTGTTAATGTCTTGGGACATGTGTTATTTCCGAACATATTGCTATCTCAAATTTCTATGTTTGATTTCACTATTTTTACAATATTGTTTTGTAAACATTTTTAATAATTCTGTTAGGAATTATGTTAGAAATTTTACTTCAGATTGTTATGGTGTGTTTAATTTGCAAACATTTCTAGGTTATTCAATTGCCAATGTCAAATCTATGATATGCAGAAAGAATTTTTCTTGCTTAGGCATATTGTTATAAAACAGTTCGATCTGATTCAAATAAATTAAAAGAATTATATTCTGTTAAGATGATTATGTTACAGTTGTGTTAAATGATGATAAGTATTAAAAGGTTCTCTTGTTTATATATATATATATATTCTTCTGGTTATGTGATTAGGGTTTTAAAAAAAAAATACCAATAGCTTCATTATGTTATGTGTTGTATTTATTTGGAATAGGCTTAAAACCCGTGGCTATACCTTTCATGAATGGATTTATGGCATCTCATATTGTTTTATTGCTTATGAAAGGAGGTTTTATTAATAAAAAACCCTAAGGGGTTTTTCTTTTCTTCTGAAGCATATCTTTTAATGGGATATCTGCATTTTATCGTTGCCAAACTTATGGCGGTGGAAATGGAACTACCATATCCATGGCGCTGTGGTGAACTTCAGTGCAATGAATCTGGCAGTTGCATATTAGATATTATGGTTTAATGGGTTTTGTTGATCTTTTCATTGTTTGAGCGGGTTATCTTTTGAGATAGGGCCGGAAATATGGCTGCATTGCTTTGATCTTTAAGCATCTGTAGCCCTTGATGCTGGAAAATTAGCATTATGGAGGGTCTTGTGGAGAGAGATTTTTTGTTTATGAGACAGAGATTTGAGAAGTTGCTAACAATCAGTTCATTTGATTCATGGTTCAGGTTTTGTTGTTGGAAATTGTTTCCTTTGTTGTGAGCAAGTTCTTTAATCTCTATCTTGTGGAAGTGTGGTTTGGACTTGGGTTTTGGGCTTTGGCTTCGAGCTTTATTGCAGAAGTGTTTTCCATCTTCATTACTCACATAGGGGCAATTCCTTACCCTACTCTCTTTCTATTTGTAATTTTATTATGTTGTAGATTAGCATTTTGCAAATGGTTATTTGATCTTATAATGTGAATCTACATTCAAAGATGGATATGTACAGAGCAAGGCACTATGTGCAATGCCCTGTAGATACCCACCTTTGGATGTGGAGTATGGGAATACCGTATTGGGTATAGTGATGAGTTTTATATTTAGGCTTTACACTAGCTATACTATTATATTCATGTTAAACCCTGTCAGGGCCTCATTTTGAGACAGTTAGTTGTATGTGGTTTTGGTATTATGGCTTTGTCAGGGCCGAGTTTAGATAGAACCCATATCTCGAGTTATTGGTATGTGTGGTTCTGCCACAATCATGTGCATGTATTAGGTTGCAGTCTTACGACTGTTGGAGGGCACAATTACTCTGTTTTATGAATTAGCTAATTGGAACCGTTGTTTGAAAAGTTGAGGAAAAACATAGTGAACTGTATGTGACTTTTGATGGTAATGGCATTAGGATTAACAGCATAGGAGACCATTTTTCAAAATAATGGTGTTTGTTTGAGCTTAGTTGTATGTAAAAAGGGTTTTTATAAGAATATGTTAGTGTGAATTGTTTGAGCTTTTATGTGGTATCATTGAGTTAAATCAGTAGGCATTATGTGTTTACAATTTCATACTATTGCAAGGATCTAAGGTTTAAGCTGTAACATAGAGTCACTTGTATGTTGTTTAAGGTACTGTCATTGTTTATTCAGTTGTATGGGTTTGGAGGGATAAAACTCGAGTTTGAACTTCAAGATTATAGAACAGGTACTATAAAAAATAAAAAAATAAATTTGAAATTATTTTAGAGGTGTATAATGCTTAATAGCATAGTAAAGCTATCGACTGTCATTATCATGGAAATGCAATGTGGTTCGAAATTGTATTGTTGTTACAAAGTATTCATTTGATAATTTGAAATTTAGATCTTGCTGTCGGTTAATATCTGACATGGCAATTCGTCAAACAGTTATTTGGGAACTTGAATTTAAAGTATAAGTTTAGTTGCAACAGCATAAACTTCTTTTTATGATTGTAGAAATTGATTTGTCTTGGATGCTATATTATCAATATCTGTATGGTCTTCATGTGAATAGATGGTATATATTTTATTGTATAAGGATTATATAGCTTAATGGCTTTTGGTTAAAGGCATGCTGAAAGTTAAATTGCACTTTTGTGAATCATATTTTGGATATACCATAACATGGTAAAGGATCATGTGGCTGTATATGGATTTAATTATATTTGATTTAGTTGTGAAGTATCTTTATAGTAAACATGGATTGTTTGGGATGTTATGTTGAAACAGAATTCTTTTTAATTTATCTAGATGTATTTCAGTCCATAAATGAAATGGATAGTTGTTTTGTGAAAGGGAGCTTTATGATATAAGTTAGCCAATTTAAACTAGAATATCATACGAACATTATTTAATTATTTTTTGGTCTTTTCAAAGGATAAACTTAGTTTTCTTTGATAGTAGGAGTAAGTAGTATAGTGTTACAACTGGTATTTATCATTAAACTGGTGTAATAGTTTAGTTATAGTTACGAGAGCGTAATATTATAGTACTTATTTTTGTTGTTAAAATAATCTAAGTTTACTTTTGAATGTGGTAGTAAAATATGAGTTTTTTTTTCAAAAGATGAAGAATGTAATAACTGATTTGTTATTCGTAATTGTGCATTCTTAGAATATCTGCTTGATGTGTATTATAAGGATAACTGTAATGAACGTATATCGAGGTGGCTGAATATCAATTTATTCTAATTCAGTTGATTAAATCAGTGATAACCTTAAAATAATTTGGGGTGGGTTAATTTCATAAAAAATATATTTGGCCTTACCTATGACTTAAACCTATATGGTTGAGTACGGAGATAAAGGCATATTTCTATTCTGTCAATGATAAGTATAATAGAAATTACCATTATGAGTTGACTATGGGCATACCATACATGGATGTAGAATCTTAGTGCCATAACAATGACACCTCAGTATATATATGATTCATTTATGGGTTATTCTTAGTGCGAGTTTAATTTTGCATTGTTAAGTAAATGTTTACTTCTTGCATATTAATTTGAAACTACACTATGTTAAAGTGGTTCAGATATCTGCATTATGGTTTATATATGGCTATTCTAACATGTATGTAGGTGGATTACACTATTTTTTTAATCAGTGTGTACTGAGCCCCTTGTTGTGTTGTGTTGCATTGTTGTATGTTTTTCTAGGTGCTTCGAGATTTTTTAGCAAATAACCAAAGATGACTGTTGTAGTACTTTTGAAACAAAATTTAGGATTCCTATGTTGGACATAGGTGTTTAGAAAAGATGATTTATTACATTATTGTACTGAACTCGATTTGTATTAGCATCATTATGGAAACATATGTGGATGATATTATATTTCTTGTTGAGGTTTTCAGATTAAGAATGATTCAATCTGTGTATTTGTACTTGTATTAAGATAATTTAAAAAAAAATAAAAATTATTGTGGATATGGTATTTGTTCTTTGTTCTTATCTTTCAATTTATGTTTAGTGTGGCATTACATATCTAGGCATCCCCACCTTATTTAATGATGTTTTGGGCTGACCAACGTTCTAACATAAGTTAGAACTCTCCCTATTGGTGCCCATCCCTTTATAGGGAGAGAGTAGAATTGTTTTATTTTAAAAAAACATGAAACAAGACTAAAGCATGTGCAAGATCCTAAGACTTAGACACTTAACCCAAGAAGGGAGGAAGGCATTTGTCTTCAAAACTTGCTAAAGAAATTGTCCCACCCTAGGTGCACCGTTTCATGGAAGGAAAAAATATCTTTTTCTAAACTAGTGAGAAGATCCATACCTAGGTGCCTAATATTGTTTGAAACCTAGTTTATTGCTTTTGTGCATGGTTATGGGTGATGTCCTAACCTAACACTGACTTAGGTGTCAGATGTTCTTCCCTAGGTGCCTTGATATGAAAGAAAGGAAAGGCTCCATTCTAGGAGGGATAGGCACATTGGGGAATGGGTAGCTCCTAGGTTGGTGAGAACTTGGCAGCCTTCAGAAAGGGGATAGTCATAGGCATTAGGAGAGTAGAGTATTAACAGGTCATTTTGTAGATTTATTGTGCTGATTACTTTAGCATGAGCAAAAGTTAGGAGTGGTTAGTGGTAAATTTAGATAAGGGGTTGAGAAAATAATCTAAGTCAAGATGTATAGGCTGGTGAGTTAGTAGATAGGGGAATCTTGTTAATTGTTTCAGAGGAGTGTTGTAGTAAATCAATATAGCAGAATGAAGGCATGTGTTAGTAAAGTAAGTTAGGATGATTATTAGGAGAGGAAGACTTAGGAATTATATCATAGCTTTATCAAATAATTAATTATACATTATTAGTAAATAAAATAATTTTAAATAATAATAATGATAAATGATTAAAATGAAATATATAAAGAGTGGTATGTATAAATAATTTTAAAACAGTAATAATAAATAATTAAAATAAAATATATTAAGAGTGATATGTATGACAATTACATTTGGAAAGAACATCCTAATAAATAATCTACATAATATCAAAATTATGTATACGAATCTCAAATAGGAAGATTGTGAAATATATGGAACACATTATATTGGGAAAAGAAATTTTATGAGTGCATCATAATTGAGCACTAACAAAGACGTTAAACATAAAGGGATAATATAATAATCATGGAAAAAATTAACTTTATAAATATATGGAAATTGGCCAATTTGAATGCACTGTTATATTCGTGAGTTAGGGATACATCTAACCTGTGGAACTTGTAATCATGTCCCCTTAATATGAGGAAGATTTAGGTGATCAAACACTCATAGAGGATAGCAAGTAGTGGTTAGCCAATATCCACTCAAAGGAACCCTATGTATACACTAAGTATGCCCACACTTTATATATATAATATAAAAATAATAATTAACTTACTAACATTTTGGGAAAACCTAATAATGTTGCATGTATACCTCTTGTGCTAGCTTAGGACCCTAGTTTATATTCCAAAACAAAATAAATTGAAATAAAATAAAATTAGATATGTTGATATCTAACCAAAATATATATCCCTAAACTTTGGCTTGGAATACTAGCATTCTAACCCTGACACATAAGGCCGGTTAGGGTATCAACATACCTAACAATTGCTAAGTATTGCCTCCAACTCATGATTGAGTAAGTGATAACCTAATGTCCTTAAGAAACATGAATTGCAACATCTATGTAGTTTGAATGAGTAATTCTATTATTCATAGATACATGGGTGTTATGCGTAGCATCACCTATCAAAAAAAAAAAAGGTTTTTTTTTGCCTTGTAAAATTAGGGCATGACAAACTTACATGCATTTGTTGTTCACATAGTTTGCATACATGTATTTCAGTATATATGGTAGGTCTAGCAGTTCATTCTTGAGACGTACATGTATATTTTTGTATTTTATTAGATTACAAATATGGGTATGTGCAGGATCATGGTGTGCCAAAAAGTGGCGATGTGAAAAAAAAAGAGTTTGAAGATGCCTAAAAGTGCTTCAAAATCCACTCTGACTTTTTTTTACCTATCCAAGAACCAAACCTAGAAGGTTAAGCCGAGCCTTATTAGATGTCCGATATCATATTGGATATCGGATATATGATTTGATATCGGATATCCGATTTTAAATCCAATATCCGACTAATAATTAAAATCATATAATAGTATGATATATTATTTAATATTATTATTATTGATATAAAATAATAATAATATTATTAAATAATATATCATACTATTATATTATAATATTATTATTATTATAATTATTATTATACTATAATATAATAATATTATTATAATTATTATTATACTATAATATATTAATATTATTATTATAATTATTATTATACTATAATATAATAATATTATTATTATTATATTATAATCATATAATATTAGACTATAATAATAATATTATAATAACATATTATATTATAATAATATAATATAATATTTCATATATTATAATATATAGTAATGTAATATAATATATATAATATAATATAATATAATAATAAAAAGTAATATCTTATAATATAATATATAATAAAAAAGTATAATATATTATAAATTATAATAATATAGTATAATAATAATATTTTATATTATAATATATAGTAAATTAATATAATAAATATAAAATATAATATAAAAATATATAAAATGTAATATATATGTTATATTATATATATTATAATATCGGATATCCGATACCTGTGCATGGATTAAATACAAAATCACAGACCCGCGGCCCTTATTTTCACGCAAATTTGGGCCAGTCAGATCGGATATCAGATAGCAAATTGAATATCAGATATCAGGTATGTTCCCCCCCCCTTGAATGTTAACAAGATTTTGTTTGTTTTAGTTGAATCTAGGGTTTTTTTGACAAAAATGGTTAAACTTTAGATTTTTTTTTAATATATATTACGTTTTGCAATTCAATAGGAATGGCTGATCAAAATGATGACACTAAGGCAGGGAATAATATTCCTCGCAACCCACCACCAAATGATCCAGTATCCCCACAAAACCATCCACCAAATGATCCTCTACCTCCTCAAAACCCTCCTCGAATCGAGGATTTGATAAATAAAAATCTCACTGAGTTGAGAGGTTTGCATAGAACATACAATAATGTACCTGCACTGGCTCCTATGTTATCCACGTTAAACACCATAGTGGATAACATTGAAACTCTTACAAACCAACAAAATGTCGCTCTTCGTTGGCGTGATGAAATGCACCAGATGTTTGATGATGGTTTGGATTATGATGAGGTCGCAGCCCTCAACATAACCAAAGACGATTTGGCAAGCCTTTTTGCTAACCCAAAAACGGGTATACTAGTTGACCCAAAACAAACCAAACTATCGATTAAATGGTGCACAAATAACGCCATACATGCAAATTTTTGGGACCGTTGGTGGATGGTCTTTGATATCCCTCCACATGGCAATTTAGACATACCATTTTATTTCCTTAAAAAATTATATGCAGAATTTGTGTTGAAACTTAAAGTGAACTATTGGAGCATGAAGCCTAACATGGGCTTAGGACTAGGAGCTCCTCAGGATAGACCCTCTTCCTAGCGGAAGAAACTTGGCACTTTTGTCCCCCCCCCTGATATCTCCCCCCCTCCTCGAGTGCAGCATCCAAATATTATTGCAGAGGCTAGCTCTCAGACCATTAGAGCCATTCATAGGCTGAGTAGCCTAATGATATCTCAGGCTAGGTCAGTCTTGCCTCCTCGTGTTGATGATGTTGGTGCCAGTTCATCATCGGCTAGCTCATCACATGTTTGTGTGCCTCACACTTGCATTACATGCAAGAATATTTCCTTGGGTCCCATAGGTGATCTTCCTGAGTATCATTTTGTATTAGATGAGGATACACCAGACGCACGTGCAGAGGCTACAGACCCTAATGCGAGAGAGGAGAGGAATGTAGAGGCATGGACTCCTTCGGTGTCGGTACGTGTATACATTTTTTTGTTATGAAATATGTGATTTAAAGTTAATTTTTATAATAGAGTAATTTTAATTTTTAAGCCATACTGACTTTTACATGTATGTGATCTTCATTCGCGTTTAGTTGATGACCAAGGAGAAGCTTAGACAGATAGATGATGCTACACTCTCGGCCATTTCATTTGGCCTTGAGACATCTATGGTACATTATGTTGTGTTCGCATTTTTTTTTTCTATTTGATATTGTAGCATATATGGTTGCTAATCTTTCTTTTATCTTGCAGATACCACCTGCCCCGGGGGGACAAAGTGCGGGGGGTGAGCCAGCATGCATTGACAAAGGAAAGGTAATTAGATGTTTTCTAATTGATTAAATATTGATGCATTCTTGTAAAATGTTTGTGGTAATCTCATTTAATTACATTATTTATTGTATATAGGGTGTGGCTACTAGCGATGAGCCTATACAGATTCGGCGTCCTAGATCATCAGGGATTTTCATTCACACAGAGAGCCCCATTGTATGTATAAGTATCATTTATTTTTTATTTTTTTAATTGATGCAGAAATCCTAAAATCCTAAAATCCTATCTCATGCCCGATTACAACTTTCTTCCACATATGAGTCCAACATTATAACTTTGTATGCTTCCATGAGCCATAATTGGTGCAAGGATTGCCCAATTGACTTCAAGAGATGTTCCATGACCTCTGTAATGCCTTGGATCTTCAATGTTCCCCTAATGAGCATGGGATGCTCTTGCATCACTTATCTTCATAAATAAATTCAAAACTAATTTCCGTTATATTAACAACTACTATTTTGTATCTCATAGGAGACTCCTAGTGCACATGAGGTTCGACGGGACAGTTATGTAGATTTGATGACGCGGCCACTCACTCTTGAGGAGGAGCCTACAATAGTAAGTTGTAGTTTGAATTCATGATTAAATATGTTATAAATTTAGCATGCTATGAATTATAATGTTATAGTTTAAATTGTAGATTCATCTGACAAAGGTATTTGAACATATACAGCCCACAATCACAGAGGTACCAGCATTGCCGAGGGCATACGAGAGGACTCCTAAGCGGTGCAGGAGGTCGACAAGAGAGGTATTTATTATGAAATTTTGATAGTATTAATCTCCAATACGGAAAAGATCATTATGCATTTGAGTAATTCAATGTTAGATACGTAGAATCATATAAATTTAGTAGTCTAACTTTGGGTTTTCCTTTTTTGTTTATGTAGGAGGCATCCGATCCACCTAGTGCAGCGAAGAGGTTGCATTTTGATCATCCACCAGCACCCTAGGATAGTATAGTTTTCGTAGGATGCATCATGAGACATTTTGGGATGGAATATGCCACATTGTATATAGAAACATTGATATTATACACATTCTGATGGCAAGATCAGCCACATTTTGTATATGGATCTATGTATTTTGATATATATATATTTGAGTACTTTGTTTATGGATACATGATCTTTGATATATATTTGTGTAAAATTTTGTCTATGGATACATTTATTTTGATATATATTTTTATCATTTACATGCACAATGATATACATATTAATTTAGTATCTAGTATTGTTCAATTTATCGTGGATCATGTGTCATGCCCTAAATTTTACTAGTAAAAACACAACAATTTTTATTTTATTTTTTATCTTATGAATCCGCATAAGAAATTACATATTGTTAAACAAGGTTATCATTGAATAGGAGTTCAAGACTCATGTGAATAGTGTGCAGGTGTTAACATTTTAGTCACAGGTGGTTTTCAAATAGATTGGATGACAGTCTAGTTCAAGTTAGCGTCACGAGTCAAACGAGCAAGTTCAAGATACAACACTCATAAATTAGTGAGGTAATTCATATCCTAACAAGCCTCTGATACTAATATTATATTAGGGTCTGTCAGTTGTATCATATGGACTAGGTCGTGATTCTAGCATGTAAGGGAAGGGGATCAGAATTACTTATTATCCTCATTACCAATGTACACACATTCATTAATCATTACAATATATATTAATGTGACAATTAGTATATTACTATATCCTCATTATCTATCAACATTGCTTCCTCACCAAATTATTGAGTGCACAACAAGATTGTAAGCAATCTACTAAGTTTTAAATTTATACAATCAATGGTATCACATAACATCTATGGATTGTTATTATCAACTAGTCATTTACAATACCACAAGGAGAAAACTTTCTTTCACATTTTCAAATGATAACAATGATGTCAAAGCAAATCTGTGACTCGTACCAATGCTTTCATAACAATATAAACTCCAAATGAAACATGCATATACAACCTTATCAATATTTTCTTCTACACGTACATTAGGTAACAATGATACAATCTCCTTCCATCACACTGGGGCAACATAAGGGACTTTTCAAAATCATAAGGAACATGGACATTGAAAGATATGGACAATGAGTAGCATGAACATTGTCCAACATGATCGTTGAGAACATGAACAAGCTGGTGAATCCTCCTTCACAAATGAGGGCACAATGTCAAGTTTTCTCATCCAACATCAATCTACAAGATGATCATTCCAAGCCATTTCCATTGCTCCCTTGGACACAAATCTGCATATGCAACACAACAAAATAACAAGGACCATGGGTTCTTTCCACCCAACCATAGGCCTCAAAGAGACCACCCCCGCGCTAGGGAACAAGGCTCAAACTAGGATACACATACAATCTTTCAATGCATAAACATTACATTTCAAACTTGAACAATTTCCCCCCAAGACTATTTCACAATGGCTTCACAGATGGAACCATAAACATAGGGTGAAGGTGTGTTCTAAAATGGAGACTTGCCATACCAAACCATATTTGCAATAAACAATTTTCATGCCCTCTCGGGGCTATCATAATTCACCAAATTTCATGCCCTCTTGGGGCTATCATAAATGAACCATTTAATGCCCTCTCGGGGCCTCCACATTTCCTCCTCCAAACCCACTACCATCAGGTGTAACTCCTCAAACTTCCTTTCTACACCATACTTTCCTTATCACCCCCAGCAAGATATGAAATGTTATGGCATACAATGGAGCCCATACTCCAAGGTTCTCAATACATTTTTCGAACCCAACTTAAGCCCTTCACCCTGGACTTCTCTTCCCTTCCCACAAGGGTGAGTGTAAGTCCCAATCCCATAACAATACTCAAGCACAAAACAAGAAAACAAAACCAAGTAGAAATAAAACAAGAAATTTTGGCAAACACCCCACTAGTTTGGCCAAGACCCTCTAATAAAGCCTTCCCACTAACTTATTTTAGCAAAAAAACTAAGCCACTCCATCCTTACCAACTTGTCTCCTCTAACGGTTCATCGATATCCCTCACGAGCTCTGAGTTATGACCCTCGAAGGATCGAACTCAAAATGCACTTAGAGCACCTTGAAGACTCCTCGGTACGGGGTGGCCACAAATGATGGATGGTCTTCGTGGCCAGAAAAAAGGTGTGACTAGGGTTCACTCGCTCATCTGGAGCTAATGGGACTGGCGATTCAATGCCAAGATCAGCGGTTTCAAAGTTACGCTGCGGTGCACCTATGAACTGAGGCACATTGCGAGTTTTAGCATCGAGCGAGATCGTTGTTCTGAATCCAAACAGAATGTGATCTCTCAAAAATGAGATAGGTTATTTTAGGCCTCAGGATCACCGTCCTGTAGCATTTGATAGTTTTTCGATAGCCCTCACGAGCTCTGAGTTATGACGCTCGAAGGATCGACCTCAAAATGCACTTAGAGCACCTTGAAGACTCCTCGGTACGGGGTGGCCGCAAATGATGGATGGTCTTTGTGGCCAAAAAAAGGGTGTGACTAGGGTTCAACTGCCCATCCGGAGCTAATGGCACTGACGATTCAATGCCAAGATCAGCGGTTTCAAAGTTACGCTGTGGTGCACCTATGAACTGAGGCACACTGCGAGTTCTGGCATCGAGCGAGATCGCTGTGCTGAATCCAAACAGAATGTGATATCTCAAAAATGAGATAGGTTATTTTAGGCCTTAGGATCACCGTCTTGTACCATTTGACGGTTCATCGATAGCCCTCACGAGCTCTGAGTTATGACCCTCGAAAGATCGACCTCAAAATGCACTTAGAGCACCTTGGAGACTCCTCAGTACGGGGTGGCCGCAAATGATGGATGGTCTTCGTGGCCAAAACAAGGGTGTGACTAGGGTTCACTCGCCCATCCAGAGCTAATGGCACTGACGATTCGATGCCAAGATCAGCGGTTTCAAAGTTACACTGTGGTGCACCTATGAACTGAGGCACACTACGAGTTTTGGACTTGAGTGAGATCGCTGTGTTGAATCCAAATGGAATGTGATCTCTTGAAAATGAGATAGGTTATTTTAGGCCTCAGGATCACCATCCTGTCGCATTTGACAGTTCATCGATAGCCATCATGAGCTCTGAGTTATGACCCTCAAAAGATCGACCTCAAAATGCACTTAGAGCACCTTGGAGACTCCTCGGTACAGGGTGGCCACAACTGATGGATGGTCTTTGTGGCCAAAAAAAGGGTGTGACTAGGGTTCACCCGCCCATCCGGAGCTAATGGCACTGATGATTCGATGCCAAGATGAGCATTTTCAAAGTTACGCTGTGGTGCACCTATGAACTGAGGCACACTGCAAGTTTTGGCATCGAGCGAGATCGCTGTGTTGAATCCAAACAGAATGTGATCTCTCAAAAATGAGATAGGTTATTTTAGGCCTCAGGATCACCGTCCTGTAGCATTTGACAGTTCATCGATAGCCCTCACGAGCTCTAAGTTATGACCCTCGAAAGATCGACCTCAAAATGCACTTAGAGCACCTTGGAGACTCCTCAGTACGGGGTGGCCACAAATGATGGATGGTCTTCGTGGCTAGAACAAGGGTGTGACTAGGGTTCACCCACCCATCCGAAGCTAATGGCACTGACGATTTGATGCCAAGATCAGCGGTTTCAAAGTTACGCTGTGGTGCACCTATGAACTGAGGCACACTGCGAGTTTTGGCATCGAGCAAGATTGCTGTGCTGAATCCAAACGAAATGTGATCTCTTGAAAATGAGATAGTTTATTTTAGGCCTCAGGATCACCATCCTGTAGCATTTGACAGTTCATAGATAACCCTCACAAGCTCTGAGTTATGACCCTCGAAAGATCGACCTCAAAATGCACTTAGAGCACCTTGGAGACTCCTCGGTACGGGGTGGCCGCAAATGATGGATGGTCTTTGTGGCCAGAAAAAGGGTGTGACTAGGGTTCACCCGCCCATTCAGAGCTAATGGCACTGAAGATTCGATGCCAAGATCAGTGGTTTCAAAGTTACGTTGTGGTGCACCTATGAACTGAGGCACACTGCGAGTTTTGGCATCGAGCGAGATCGCTGTGCTAAATCCAAATGGAATGTGATCTCTCAAAAATGAGATAGGTTATTTTAGGCCTCAGGATCATCATCTTGTAGCATTTGACAGTTCATCCATAGCCCTCACGAGCTCTGAGTTATGACCCTCGAAAGATTGACCTCCAAATGCACTTAGAGCACCTTGGAGACTCCTCAGTACGGGGTGGCCGCAAATGATGGATGATTGTTTGAAGACTACTCCATGTGTCACTATCTTTCTTGGAAAAAAAATTGCTTTTGAACATCAAGCTTGCAATATTATCAATTATTGTCAAACTTTTTCAACCAAGTCAAAATGTCAAATGCAAATATTTGTTTGCATTTTTTGCTAAGGGGAGTTTCATAAATTGACTTTGATTTTTTATGTCTCTAGTGCTTGAACATACTTAAAATGGCTCTTTGGTCTTAGAGCTATTGGTATTTTCTAACTTCATGGTCTATGATATGCATACTAAGAATTTCTTTCACTAAATGGTTTCCTTGATCTATTGACTACACTTAAATTTGTTCACTTGTCATCTCTCTTTCTATATGTTCAATACAAAGAGCTAGAAGAGACAAATAATCTTTCTTACCTTCATCTCTCTAAGCAGATGATAGAAATCAATTCTAAACTTGAGAAAAGGTTAGAGGAGAATATTGCATTCTTAAATTAATCTCCCTTAAGACCTTTACATACACACGGGGCATTCTTAAATTAATCTCCATGGAAGAAAATTTCATAAAACTAAAGATTCCATAGTGTTGAAACATAAAATCCAAGATCTCATTTATGATGGGATTGTTGATACCTCTAATGACTCATCCACTCATAGCCTTCATATCCAACTTCATATCATGTCAGTATGCATGTGCTATCTTGCTTATTGGCTTTAATTTCTTATCCTACATGCTATCTTCTTTCATGGATTTTATGGCTTATCCCAAATGTGCTTCATACAACTTTTCAATATGAAAGTCTTTCAAAACATTATACAATATTATGACTCTTTATGCTTTCAAATGCTATGATTGGTTGTAAAATGGAAGAAATCAAGTATTCTAATTGTTCATCCGTACTTTATGGATTTTTCTTATTTGATTAGTTTGATAAAAATAGTTTTAATAATCATAATGTTAGCTTTATGTCAAAAAAGGAAAAAACCAAATTTGTAATAAGATATCCGCATGAAATTATCTTTCATATAGTTATAAATGCTCTTAAAATTGTTGTTATAGCCTTGTATCACATGCAAATATGATTTGGAAGAACTTGTTCAATATCTTCCTCTTATAATTCCTTACAAAGAACCTACCAAAATACAAAAACCATATACAAAAAACTACACATTTTACATCATAATACATCATAAATTTTAGAAATTCTCCCCAATACCACCCCCCTCCAACTCTTCATGATGTACCTACATTCCAATATCATACAAAAATTAGTAACTTATTGTATTAAACAAGATAATCATCAATTCATTAAATCATTATGAAGAAAATAACATAAGAAGTATATATACCTAGTCAAGTATTCCAATAGGGTCCTCTCTCTGTTTTAGGGTCTCCAACAAGGCTTCATGATCAGCATTAGCAATAGTAAAAAGTTCTTTTACTTTTGGTCTTCCTTGATGCTTCAATAACTTTACATTTGTTGCTATAATAAGATGCGAATATATGAGAATTACTTTGTGCTTCTAATAGTCTTCGAATGCAGGAATTCCGTTCCTTCTAAGCATGTATGTCTGCAGCCATGTTCTAGCGACAACCACTAAACCAGTAGGATACGTGAATCCATCATCATCTGTGATCGGTTGTGCAAGTTTTTGTTTTCCTCTTACACAACGTGCTAACCAATAATCGGATTTCTCATCATTCCCCTGTGGTGCAACCAATGCAAAGACATGTCCTGGCTGAAGTAGATCTGATAGATGATTATGCTCAAGTGAACTTTCCATGTCATCATTTTTGATAGAGGGTATGATAGAAAATGGAGTAAGATAATGTGGAGCCCATGTGTCCACCCACTCACTTGACTCACAGTGATCCCAATCACACTGAAAACAAGTACAACAAAAACAAGCTAGTTGTCATGTCCAAATGGTCCATGTACTAGAATTAGAGCTCCGAAATGAATGCATTTTTGATGAGTTTGTCACTGTAGCACAATCTGATCTATCACCTATGGACCCTTCCTCAACCAACCAAAAGAACCTGCGTACCACTGAATTAAGAGTCCCCCCCTGTGATAATGCTAAACTACACCAATCAACAATGCTACGAGCATCAAGAAGCTCTGTTGTTGAAATCTTCAGTTGGTCCTTAACTAGAGCTCTCTTCACACATGCCCCTGCTCCATCATGTTCCCCTTTTCCATGGCTGGACTCAAAAAAACTCCAAATATGAGGCACCCCTCTCTCTACATGCATCCTACACAACCAATAAAACATGCGAGCATTCTTGAATTGACCTGTACAGTTATCTGACCAAATGATATGTCTATCCATAGCAATTGCATGCTCGTGTAAGAAATAAAAAAATTTCTCAAAACAATGTTGCACAAACTCGTGAGAGTGAGATCTATCATCACTCATATAAAAATGATACTCTCTAATAATCTTTCGATTATCTTCTGCACTATCAGGGGCATGTCTATATGTTATGTGAACAAAAATTGCAATCTGAATAGAGTTGTAATACTGAGATTGTGTCTCATTTTGAGGTTGCAATGTGTAGTTCTCAGCAAAATCAACAACTGATATAATAGTGCCAATGGGAAAAGTCTCCTTACACGTTCTAAATTGTTGATCTAACCACTGAGACCTGTGACTATGTCTTGCATACTTGTAAAAAAGATTTTTCTTGAAATCTAAAATAAAATTAGCCATATTGATATCTTTTCCAACCAATTCACATCTAGAGCTCTCACTCCCACTCTTCAATGTGTATTTCACCATTTCATAGACCCTTTTTTTCACTATTGTCTTTCCAAGATCTTGTTCACACCCCTCATGGAAACATGTGTCAAACTTGGATAAGCCACCACATTCTGAACACTTCTCATTTAAGCAAGCATTTTTATAAAAGGAACAACCATCAACTCTACGACATAAGAGTTGATCTAACAAGTCTCTTGATGATTTTGGAAACCCACTAGCCCCACAATCCTCCAACATTTCTTTACTATGCAAAGTAGAACGGATGGAGCATAATAGTTCATGGTGCATAGAAAACTCAACATGATATTTGCAACAACATGTATTTCGAATTTTGAGTGGCACACAATAAAATGGCTTCAAAGATTCAAAAGCCCTTTGTGATATATGAACACTTGGATGACTCTCTCTAAATTGTTTGAACAACATAGTTTGACTTACCTCCAAATAGTGTTTAGGATGTGGCGTGCGGTCTCTGATGCCAATTCTCAACTTTAAGACATCTTTAGCATTGGGTGATGCTCGTGAGTTAGAGTGCCAAAATTGTATAATTTCTTCCTTCACATAGTCGGATAGCTTCTTATCAAAATGTGGAAGTCTCCCACCAAATGCCCATGTTTCATTTTGAAGAGGATCATCAATTTTCTCTTGTCGACTAAGTGCTCTTCTCAAAGTAGTACGATTTAGATTCAAATCAATACAAGTTTGTCTCATATATCTACCATTTCTCAAATGATGACTTACCAAAGAGGTTGTAATAACCCTTCGAGCAGCTCTATTATCCTTCTCTCTACTATTTTTCCCAACGCTATTGAGAGCACTGAAAAGATTCTTCACAATAATGGCATTTCTTTCCAACCTTTTATTGACACGAATTTTCAATTTGGAAAGCATAGGTCTCATCTTTTGCATCTTTAATAAGTGCATGAAAAGTTGACATTGCTCTACCACTATTTTGTTGCCGAAAAACATCTGATATAGTCTTGAAGCCCATAACCAAATGGTTCTTTCTGATTTTTTTCCTTCCAAACTAGTCATAATCGTTTCATCAATTTCAATTATCCATTTTGGTGTTTTAGAACCTTCATGTTGATTATAATTAGGAGATATGTAAGGTTCTTGTGCATTAAGTTCCTGTGCATTGTCATCTTTGACATGGTCAATTATGCAATTTGGATTATGACTTGGTGGCATTTCTTCTTCAAAATTTTCAATCTCTACATTTTCAATTTCCGCATTATCATTTTATATAGGTACATTTTCATTCTCCAACTGTACATTTTCATTGATTAATATTTAGCATACCTTGTCTTTTTTTTCAGTGTTTCATTTTGTCCTTTTCCCTATATACTGCAATGTCTTCATTGGATATCTTCCTTTTACGTTTATTCTTTCGACGACTGCTGCTTCCCATTCAGATGACAAATTCGAACACCTAAGGTTATATTTTCGAATTCTTTTCGATTGGTTGGGCCCCAAAACACGACTTTTTACAAATCCCGTGAAAAAAGAGGTAAAAAAGTAATGTTGTCGGGTCTGTAGGGATAGTCAAATATTTAAAATTGATGCTAGTATAATCGGATATCCGATAATAGATCGGATATCTGATCCAGGATCGGATATCCGATATAGGAAAAGGACTTTTGGAGGGAAAACTTGCTAAAGTTTCCCTCCTTTGCCACAATAATATTAATATTATGAAAATATTTGGAGGCAAACGACTTTAATTTATAACTAAGTAAATAGTATATTAGTATTAGTATAAAATATCAATAATATTAATATAAAATAGTATTAATATACCTATAGTATCAATATTATTATTATACCTATAATAGTATTAATATTATTAATATAGATATAATAGTGTAAATATATAGTGTTTATTTATATTAAGCTACAATATATAGTATTAATATATATTATTATTATAGCTATAATAGTATTATTATTATTACTATACATATAATAATATTAATATTTAGTGTTTATTTATATTATAATTATTATTCTAAAATAGTATAAATAGTATATCCTAAAATATTACGTTATATATACTAAAATATTACGTTATTATATATATATATTAATAACATATATATTAATATAATAATATTTATAATATATATTATATTTAATAAAAATATTACGTTGTTATATATATATATTATATTATTATACATTTTAATATAATAATATATAATACAAAGAGGGTCGTCATTTCATGGGTCAAAGGGGGTCATAGGTCACCCTATGACCCCCTCTGACCCATATGAACGACTCGACTATGTCCCTAGGGGTCCTAGGACCGCTAGGGACATACGTCGTCATTTAATGGATCAAAGGGGGTCATAGGTCACCCTATGACCCCCTTTGACTCATATGAACAATTCAAATATGTCCCTAGGGGTCCTAGGACCCCTAGGGACATATGTCGTCATTTAATGGGTCAAAGAGGGTCATAGGTCACCCTATGACCCCCTTTGACCCATATTACCCATTCGAATATGTCCCTTGGGGTCCAAGGAACCCTAGGGACATATGTCATCCTTTAATGGGTCAAAGTGGGTCATAGGTCACCCTATGACCCCCTTTGACCCATAATACCCATTCGAATATGTCCTTAGGTGTCCTAGGACCCCTAAAGACATATGTCGTCGTTTAATGGGTCAAAGGGGGTCATAGGTCACCCTATGACCCCCTTTGACCCATATTACCCATTCGAATATGTCCCTAGGGGTCCTAGGACCCCTAGTGACATATCTTGTCATTTAATGCGTCAGAGAGGGTCATAGGTCACCCTATGACCCCCTTTGACCCATATTACCCATTCGAATATGTTCCTAGGGGTCCTAGGACCCCTAGAGACATATATCGTCGTTTAATGGGTCAAAGAGGGTCATAGGTCACCCTATGACCCCCTTTGACCCATATTAACCATTCGAATATGTCCCTAGGTGTCCTAAGAACCCTAGAGACATATATCATCGTTTAATGGGTCCCCATTTGACCCATATGTACGATTCAAATATGTCCCTAGGGGTCCTAGGACCCCTAGAGATATATGTCATTATTTAAAGGGTCAAAGAGGGTCATAGGTTACCCTATGACCCCATTTGACCCATATTACCCATTCGAATATGTCCCTAGGGGTCCTAGGTCCCCTAGGAACATATGTCGTCATTAAATGCATTAAAGGGGGTCATAGGTCACCCTATGACCCCCTTTGACTCATATGAACGATTCAAATATGTCCCTAGGGGTCCTAGGACCCCTAGGGACATATGTTGTCGTTTAATGGGTCAAAGGGGGTCATAGGTCACCCTATGACCCCCTTTGACCCATATGAACGATTGGAATATGTCCCTAGGGTCCTAGGACCCTTAGGGACATATGTCGTCATTTAATGGGTCAAAGAGGGTCATAGGTCACCCTATGACCCCATTTGACCCATACTACCCATTCGAATATGTCCCTTGGGGTCTGAGGACTGCTAGTGACATATGTCATCGTTTAATGAGTCAAAGACGGTCATAGGTCACCCTATGACCCCCTTTGACCCATAATACCCATTAGAATATGTCCCTGCGGGTCCTAGGACCCTTAGAGACATATGTCATCGATTAATGGATCAAGTGACCTATGACCCCCTATGACCCATATTAGCCATTCGAATATGTCCCTAGGGGTCCTAGGACCCCTAGCGACATATCTCGTCGTTTAATGGGTCAGAGAGGGTCATAGGTCACCCTATGACCCCCTTCGACCCATATTACCCATTCGAATATGTCCCTAGGGGTCCTAGGACCCCTAGAGACATATATCATCGTTTAATGGGTCAAAGAGGGTCATAGGTCACCCTATGACCCCTTTTCACCCATATGTACAATTCGAATATGTCTTTAGGGGTCCTAGGACCCCTAGAGACATATGTCGTCATTTAAAGGGTCAAAGAGGGTCATAGGTTACCCTATGACACCATTTGACCCATATTACCCATTCGAATATGTCCCTAGGGGTCCTAGGACCCCTAGGATAATATGTCATCGTTTAATGCATCAAAGGGGGTCATAGGTCACCCTATGACCCCCTTTGACCCATACGAACGATTAGAATATGTCCCTAGGGGTCCCAGGATCCCTAAGGACATATGTCGTCGTTTAATGGGTCAAAGGGGGTCATAGGTCACCCTATGACCCCCTTTGACCCATATGAACGATTCGAATATGTCCCTAGGGGTCCTAAGACCCCTAGAGACATATGTCGTCATTTAATGTGTCAAAGAGGGTCATAGGTTACCCTATGACCCCATTTGACCCATATTACTCATTCGAATATGTCCCTAGAGGTCCTAGGACCAATAAGGACATGTTATCGTTTAATGGGTCAAAGGGGGTCATAGGTCACCCTATGACCCCCTTTGACACATATGAATGATTCGAATATGTCCCTAGTGTCCTAGGACCCCTACGGACATATGTCATCGTTTAATGGGACCTATGACCCCTTTTAACCCATATTACCCATTCGAATATGTCCCTAGGGGTCCTATGACCCCTAGAGACATATATCGTCGTTTAATGGGTCAAGAGGGTCATAGATCACCCTATGACCCCCTTTGACCCAAATGAACGATTCGAATATATCCATAGGGGTCCTAGGACCCCTCTAGACATATGTCGTCATTTAATGGGTCAAAGAGGGTCATAGGTTACCCTATGACCCCATTTGACCCATATTACCCATTCGAATACATATGTTGTCGTTTAATGGGTCAAAGGGTGGCATAGGTCACCTTGTGACCCCCTTTGACCCATATGAACGATTGGAATATGTCCCTAGGGTCCTAGGACCCCTAGGGACATATGTCGTCGTTTAATGGGTCAAAGAGGATCATAGGTCACCCTTTGACACCATTTGACCCATATTACCCATTCGAATATGTCCCTAGGGTTCCTAGGACCCCTAGGGACATATCTCATCGTTTAATGTGTCAAAGGGGGTCATAGGTCACTCTATGACCCCCTTTGACCCATATAAAAAATTTGAATATGTCCTTGAGGGTCCTAGGACCCATAGAGAAATATGTCGTCATTTAATGGGTCAAAGAGGGTCATAGGTTACCCTATGACCCCCTTTGACCTATATGAACGATTCAAATATGTCCCTAGGGGTCCTAGGACCCCTAAAGACATATGTCGTCATTTAATGGGTCAAAGAGGGTCATAGGTTACCCTATGACCCCATTTGACCCATATTACCCATTCGAATATGTCCCTAGGGGTCCTAGGACCCTTAGGGACATATGTCATCGTTTAATAGGTCAAAGGGGGTCATAGGTCACTTTATGACCTCCTTTGACACATATGGATGATTCGAATATGTCCCTAGGGTCCTAGGACCCCTAGGAACATATGTCGTCGTTTAATGGGTCAAAGGGGGTCATAGGTCACCCTATAACCCCCTTTAAACCATATTACCCATTCGAATATGTCTCTTGGGTCCTACGACCCCTAGGGACATGTCTTCATTTAATGGGCCAAAGAGGGTCATAGGTCCCCTTATGACCCCCTTTGACCCATATTACCGATTCGAATATGTCCCTAGGGGTCCTAGGACCCCTAGGGACATATGTCGTCGTTTAATGGATCAAAGGGGGTTATAGGTCACCCTATCACCCCCTTTGACCCATATTACCCATTCAAATATGTCCCTAGGGGTCCTAGGACCCCTAGAGACATATATCGTCGTTTAATAGGTCAAGAGGGTCATAGGTCACCCTATGACCCCCTTTGACCCATATGAACGATTCGAATATGTCCCTAGGGGTCCTAGGACCCCTATAGACATATGTCATTATTTAATGGGTCAAAGAGGGTCATAGGTTACCCTATGACCCCATTTGACCCATATTACCCATTCGAATATGTCCATAGGGGTCCTAAGACCCCTAGGGACATATATTGTCGTTTAATGGGTCAAAGGGCATCATAGGTCACCCTATGACCCCCTTTGACTCATATGAACGATTGGAATATGTCCCTAGGGTCCTAGGACCGCTAGGGACATATGTCATTGTTTAATGGGTCAAAGAGGATCATAGGTCACCCTATGACCTCATTTGACCCATATTATCCATTCAAATATGTCCCTTGGGGTTCGAGGACCCCTAGGGACATATGTCGTCGTTTATTGGGTCAAAGAGGGTCATAGGGTGCCCTATGACCCCCTTTGACCCTTATTACCCATTCGAATATGTCCCTAGGGGTCCGAGGACCCCTAGAGACATATATCGTCGTTTAATGGGTCAAGAGGGTCATACGTCACCCTATGGCCCCCTTTGACCCATATGACCAATTCGAATATGTTCCTAGGGGTCCTAAGACCCTTAGAGACATATGTTGTCATTTAATGGGTCAAAGAGGCTCATAGGTTACCCTATGACACCATTTGACCCATATTACCCATTCGAATATGTCCCTAAGGGTCCTAGGACCCCTAGGGACATATGTCATCGTTTAATGGGTCAAAGGGGGTCATAGGTCACCCTACGACCCCATTTGACTCATATGAACGATTCGAATATGTCCCTAGTGGTCTTAGGACCCCTAGGGACATATGTCGTTGTTTAATGAGTCAAAGGGGGTCATAAGTCACCCTACGACCCCCTTTGACCCATATGAACGATTCAAATATATTTCTGACCATTAGGGACATATGTCATCGTTCAATGAGTCAAAGGGGTTCATAGGTTACCCTATGACCCTTTTTGACCCATATGAATGATTCAAATATGTCCTTAGGGGTCTTAGGACCCCTAGAGACATATGTCGTCGTTTAATGGTTCAAAGAGGGTCATAGGTTACCCTATGACACCATTTGACCCATATTACCCATTCAAATATGTCCCTAGGGGTCTTAGGACCCCTAAGGACATATGTCATCATTTAATGGGTCAAAGGGGGTCATAGGTCACCCTATGACCTCCTTTGACTCATATGAACGATTCGAATATGTCCCTATGGGTCCTAAGACCCCTAGGGACATATGTCGTCGTTTAATGAGTCAAAGGGGGTCATAGGTCACCCTATGACCCCCTTTGACCCATATGAACCATTCGAATATGTCCCTAGGGTCCTAGGACCCTTAGGGACATATGTCTTCGTTTAATGGGTCAAAGAGGGTCATAGGTCACCCTATGACCCCCTTTGACCCATATTACCCATTCGAATATATCCCTAGGGGTCCTAAGACCCCTAGGGACATATGTCATCATTTAATAGGTCAAAGAGGGTCATAGGTCATCCTATGACCCCCTTTGACCCATATTACCCATTCGAATATGTCCCTAGGGGTCCTAGGACCCCTAGAGACATATATCGTCGTTTAATGGGTCGAGAGGGTCATAGGTCACCCTATGACCCCCTTTGACCCATATGAACGATTCAAATATGTCTCTAGGGGTCCTAGGACCCCTAGAGACATATGTCGTCATTTAATAGGTCAAAGAGGGTCATAGGTTACCCTATGACCCCATTTGACCCACATTATACATTCTAATATGTCCCTAGGGGTCCTAGGACCGCTAGGGACATATGTCGTCGTTTAATGGGTCAAAGGGGGTCATAGGTCACCCTACGACCCCTTTTGACTCATATGAACGATTCAAATATGTCCGTAGGGGTCATAGGACCCCTAGGGATATATGTCGTCATTTAATGAGTCAAAGGGGGTCATAGGTCACCCTATGACCCCCTTTGACCCATATGAACGATTTGAATATGTCTCCAGGGTCCTAGGACCCCTAGGAACATATGTCATCGTTTAATGGGTCAAAGAGGGTCATAGGTGACCTATGACCCCCTTTGACCCATTTTACCCATTCGAATATGTCCCTTGGGGTCCGAGGACCCCTAGGGACAAATGTCGTCATTTAATAGGTCAAAGAGGGTCATAGGTCACCCTATGACCCCCTTTGACCCATATTACCCATTCAAATATGTCCCTAGGGGTCCTACGACCCCTAGAGACATATATCGTCGTTTAATGGGTCAAGAGGGTCATAGGTCACCCTATTACCCTCTTTGACCCATATGAACGATTTGAATATGTCCCTAGGGGTCCTAGGACCCTTAGAGACATATGTCATCATTTAATGGGTCAAAGAGGGTCATAGGTTACCATTTGACCTCATTTGACCCATATTACCCATTCGAATATGTCCCTAGGGGTCCTAGGACCCCTAGGGACATATGCCGTCGTTTAATGGGTCAAAGGGGGTCATAGGTCACCCTATGACCCCCTTTGACCCATATGAACAATTCGAATATGTTCTTAGGGTCCTAGGACCCCTAGGGACATATGTCGTTGTTTAATGGTTCAAAAAGGGTCACATGTCACCCTATGACCCCCTTTGACCCATATTAGCCATTCGAATATGTCTCTTGGGGTCCAAGGACCGCTAGGAACATATGTCATCGTTTAATGGGTCAAAGAGGGTCATAGTTCACCCTATGACCTCCTTTGACCCATATTACCCATTCGAATATGTCCCTAAGGGTCCTAGGACCCCGAGGGACATATGTCGTTGTTTAATGGGTCAAAGAGGGTCATAGGTCACCCTATGACCCCCTTTGACCCATATGAACGATTGGAATATGTCCCAAGGTGTCCGAGGACCCCTAAGGACATATGTCATCGTTTAATGGGTCAAAGAGGGTAATAGGTCACCCTATGACCTTCTTTGACCCATATGAACGATTCGAATATGTCCCTAGGGGTCCGAGGACCCCTAGGGACATATGTCCTCGTTTAATCTGTCAAAGAGGGTCATAGGGTAATTTGACCCATATTACCCATTCGAATATGTCCTTAGGGGTCCTAGGACCCCTAGGGACATATGTCGTCGTTTAATGGGTCAAAGAGGGTCATAGGTCACCCTATGACCCCCTTTGACCCATATTACCTATTCGAATATGTCCCTAGGGGTCCTAGGACCCATAGAGAAATATGTTGTCATTTAATGAGTCAGAGAGGGTCATAGGTCACCCTATGACCCCCTTTGACCCATATTACCTATTCGAATATATCCCTAGGGATCCTAGGACCCATAGAGAAATATGTCATCGTTTAATGAGTCAGAGAGGGTCATAGGTCACCCTATGACCACCTTTGACACATATTACCTATTCAAATGTCCCTAGGGGTCCTAGGACCCCTAGAGACATATGTCATCGTTTAATGGGTCAAAGAGGGTCATAGGTCACCCTATGACCCCCTTGACCCATATGAACGATTGGAATATGTCCCTAGGGGTCCTAGTACCCCTAGGGACATATGTCATCGTTGAATAGGTCAAAGAGGGTCATAGGTCACCCTATGACCCCCTTTGACCCATATTACCCATTCGAATATGTCCCTAGAGGTCCTAGGACCCTTAGGGACATATGTCGTCGTTTAATGGGTGAAAGGGGTTCATAGGTCACCCTATGACCCCCTTTGAACCATATGAATGATTCGACTATGTCCCTGGGGGTCCTAGGACCCCTAGAGACATATGTCGTCATTTAATGGGTCAAAGGTGGTCATAGGTCACCCTATGACCCCCTTTGACCCATATGAATGATTCGACTATGTCCCTAGGGGTCCTAGGACCCCTAGGGACATATGTCATCGTCTAATGGGTTAAAGAGGGTCATAGGTCACCCTATGACCCCCTTTGACCCATAATACCCATTCGAATATGTCCCTAGGGGTCCTAGGACCCCTAGAGACATATGTCGTCGTTTAATGGGTCAAATGGGGTCATATGTCACCCTATGACCCCCTTTGACCAATATGAACGATTCAGCTATGTCCCTGGAGGTCCTAGGGACATATGTCATCATTTAATGGGTCAAAGGGGCCCCTTTTGACCCATTAAAGGACGACATATGTCCCTAGAGGTCCTAGGACCCCTAGAGACATATATCGTCATTTAATGGGTCAAAGAGGGTTATAGGTCACCCTATGACCCCCTTTGACTCTTATATATTAATAATATACATATTAATAATATACATATATATTAATAATATACATATCAATATAATAATATATATATATATATATATACATATACATATTACATTATTATATTTATTGAAAATATTACGTTATTATATAAATATATTAATAACATACATATTAATATAATAATATTTATAATATATATTATATTTAATAAAAATATTACGTTGTTATATAAATATTATATTATTATACATATTAATATAATAATATATAATACGTATTTTATATATATATAAATTATGTTATTATATTTAGTAAAAATAATAATAATATATATTATATTTATAGATTGTAATAAGATTAACATAAGATATTATTATATATTACTAGATTATATCTTGTATGTTTACATTACGTTATTATATATATATAATATATATTAAAATATGCCTTTACATATTAATATAAGTGAAATAATTTAAAAATAAAAAATTAGAACGTTTAAATCAAATTTCCCTCCAAAATTTGAAAATTTTTGGAATTTGACTACCGAGCCATATCGGATATCCGATCAGGCTTGGTATTTACCAAGCCTGCCCGGTCAACTCCAAAGACGTGTTTATAGAAAGTTTTAGTGATACTCAAACTTCGAGTAGCCATCTGACAATGTTATTTTGATCAAAATTGAATGAAACGAAATGGGTTTTTTAATATCGCTCTCTAGATTCGATCAATATAATTTTTGTCAAATTCTGAGTTCGATAAGTATTTATTAGTTAGTTATCAATGAAGATTATTATAAAGTGCTGATTGACATACTGAAGAAAAAATAGCTATAACTTTCAAAAGGTATAACATTTTTTAAATCTAAAAGTTGTGTCACATTCTATACTTCACCTAGTATAAGAAAAAAAGAAAAAAAAAAATTTGATCAAATTTTCTATTAGTTAGGGTGGTCAGACATGAGACTTTTTTTAATCCAAAAAAGTTTTGGTAGAAAATTCATATTTAATTATTTATTTAGAATAAAAATATCAAAAAATATGCGTCACATCCGGACATGAGTCTAATTTTCATATCTATAATTTTATTAAAAAAATATTATGATTTGATTTTGATTAAGTTGGTCAGACATACACCTACTTTTTATTTTTGCCCTGAAATTTTCTTAGTACTGCATTAAAATTCAAACTTTTGACCAATCAATTATTTTTTTCTCTTGATAAGGCCTAGTAGTTTAGAAACTACATTCAATTTTCTACAAATTATTTTCTTACAACTTTTTGATATAAAGTCCATAACCACTTCAAAATTATGTGTCAAGTTGACATAACCCTGATTTGCTGATTTTTCACTGCCACTTAAGGCCATAGTTTGGTACACCATGATCTTGCACATACCCATATTTATGTAAGAAAGTTCATTTTAATCTTTATAACATGTATATTAATTTTGTAAATGCATGTTTAAAAGAAATATATATAATAATTAATTTATGTAATTTGTATACGAACTAAATTATGAGAGAGAAAGGGGAGGGGAAGGGGAAGAGAGAGAGAAAGAAAAGAGAGGGATAAATATTTTTAGTAGATTACAAAGATTTAAGTGAGCTTACATTTTAATCTTTGTAACATCTATGTTAATTTTGTAAATACATGTTTAAAAGAAGCATATATAATAATTAATTAAATTTATGTAATTTGTATACAAACTAAAATATGAGAACGGGGGAGAAGGAAAGAGAGAGAAAGGGAACGTGAAGACAGAGAAAAAGTTGAGAGAGAGAAAGAAAAGAGAAATAAATATTTTGAGCAGATTACAAATATTTATGTGTGCTTACATTTTAATTTGTATAGCATGTACATGTTAATTTTGTAAATGCATGTTTAAAAGAAACATATATAATAATTGATAAAATTTATGTAATTTGTATACAAACAAAATTATGAGAGAGAGAGAAGGGGAAGGGGAAGAGAGAGAAACATATAAATCAATTTGTACATAAAATAAACATATATTTTATCAATTTAAAATTTATTTTAAATTTCAAATATAAATTTTAAAATCCTTCATACCATGGTGCTCATGTATATCTAAAGAAATAGTTTTAAAAAAAATGTCTACATTTAAAGGTCCTAAAATTTTATTTAAATTAAATTAGGCCTAGATCTCAAGGCCTGGTTCAACCATGATGTTCACTTATAACATTTAATATCTTCTCATGATTTTCACTGTCTAGTCTCCACTTGTGACATCCACATTTAAACTTGACTAGATGTAGACAAAGTCTGATGGCAAAAACTAGGTGGTTGTATTGTAAAACCTTGTTGTCAGGTTGATAATCAACAAAGTGTATTTCATGTTTGACTATTTTGATTTACTTTAAATATGTTCCCTATAGCACAATAGAACCTACATCATAAATTTAAATATTTTAAAATTTGATCCAAATAAAGTTACCTAGCTATTAATGCCTAAGAGGAATAACATTTCATCACTATCTTCAGGATAATATAACTTTCTCCTCTTTGCAGTACATTGCAATTAATAATAATTGACACCTTCATGATTTCCAAGCTCAACAATCACTGCAATGACATCTCCTGCAGAAAAATTATGTACATGTACATTATATAAGACATTTCATTGATAATTAAATAGCAAGTTGAGATTAATTTTTATGATACTTATCCACTTTCACCAATCCAGAGATATGATTATAATCATCAAAAATTAATGGAATATCATCAAAATTGTCATATTCATCTTTATCAACTATTAAAGTCTCTTCTATCTTTGCTTCAAAGGATAAGGGTAACCAACCTCTCTGGTCACATGCTTGGATTAAGGGTCTCATAGCCAAAATTAAAATATTCTTTTGGATTCTTCTCCAAAACAAAATTGTGACCCTTAACAACTTGCAAAAATGAGCTATAAATGTGGTTAATAGGTGTACTTTATGCAAAAATGGACTTGAAGATAGAAATCATATGTTTTTGAGTTGCTCTTATACCCAGGAAGTCTAGACTAAGATTTTGAATTTTTGGGGCATGACATGGGTCCATCAAAACAATGTGGATCTTTCTTTCAAAATTTGGAGCTGCCCCTCAAAGGATCCTGATGCTCAATTTCTTTGGAAATTAACCCTCCCTCACCTTTGATGGGGCATCTGGAAAGAACGAAATAATAGAATATTCAGAAATAAAGATCTTCCAAGATGGGTGCTTGGTTAGAATATCATCAGAGCCTTCAAGGAGAATTTTAAATCCTAAAGGAAGTCTGCTCAAACCTTCCAACTTGATAACCCTTTATGATCTCAAGGATCTAAGTTGAAAATTGATAATCCTAGATCAATCATAAAATGGTTTGTTCCTCCTAATGGATGAATCAAAGGGAATTTCTTTGGAGCTGCTAAGGGAAACCTAGGAAGAGTAGGATGTGGAGGTTTTCTTAGAGATCATGTGGGAAATGTTATTTGTGCTATAGCAATCCCTATTGGTCACTCGAATAGCCATATTGCTGAAGCTAGTGCAACCCTCTATACCATTAAATTAGCTGTTGATTTTGGGTATTCCAAATTATGGTTGGAAGGTGATTCTCTGAATATTATTAATACCTAAATAATAAAAATTCTATCTCATGGTCTATAGAGGCTATGGTTATGGAAATCAAAACCTTATTTCAAAAATTTGAAAAAGTGACCTCATTTCCCATACATTTAGAGAAGCCAATGGGGCCACTGACTGGATAGCCAATCATGTAGTTCAAATAGAGCATAAGGTGAGGTGGCTTGATGAATTAAACACGCACATGGATCTTAAAGGGAATATTAATCATGATGCTATTCATTCCAAAGTGGGAAAGATTTGCTTGGGTTAGAAATTTAATGAGTTTGGGGAGTGGTCTTATGACTGTCAGATTACCTTCCCTAAGGAGGTACATTCATGTGAAGGTTATGTGCTCTCTACATGTATCATCAAAAAGGCAACCTCGATCTCGAGTTACAAAAAATTATTCTCATTCAACCTCTTTGGTATCGGTATCTAGGTGTCTCTAGTTTTTTGTTCACTTGTAAAATGGGGGGTGAACCAAGGAAGTAGGAGCCCAAAAAATGTGATGATTGGAAGGCTAGGTAGGACATTTGGAAGATTCTCTAGAAAGGGAAGGTGGTTAGTTTTTTGGAGCATTTGCATGGATTCAAACCCCATGTCACCATTGTCTTCTTCAAAAATTGAGTCGATGACAAAGTTACTCTCCACGAAGTCACTGTGAATCTTACTAAGGAATTCATAGCTGAGGTTACTAGGCTCCCCATGGAAGGTATTAAATTCCTAAAATAAACCAGCATTTCCAATGCAACCTACAAAAAATTCCTAAAGATGGATGTTGAGGAGAAGCAATTGGAGAAGAATGGAAAGTTCTTTGATGTGCAACAGATTAAAGGTATTTGGCATGATGTGCTTGGCTGTACCTATGAGTACTTTATCCTTGATGGTAGGAATAAAAGAGTGCACAAATTCCACTTTGTCTTTCTTAACCATTTTAGGTATAAGGACAGAATTTCCTTCCCTTTCTATTTGCATTTCTTTTTGCTTCGAAGCTTGTATGCCCATAGAAAGAAAGAGTCACGACCCATTTTACATGAAGGTTTGATATTGTTCATAGAGGGTTTTTTGTAAAAATAAATCCATTGCTTCATCACCCTCCATTGGAAAACATAAGGATTCTCAGTCCATAAAATGTAAAATTGATGAGAATGTTAAAGAGAAAGATAAGGCAAAACTAAAACCCTCTAGCTCTCGAAGACAAATTGTTGAAAAGGATTCTGAGGTGAAGAGTACTAAAGGCTTAGATAAGGATGTCCTAGAGGAAGAGGAAGGGATGGATGTTGGGGAGTTTAGCTCTAACCTAGAAGGTTATCTAGAAATGAAAGGAAAAAATGAGAAAGGGAAAGAGGAAGAAACAACTAAGGATAACTCAAAACAGAGCAAATTTGATAATGAGGGTACTTAGACTGTGTTTGGGGGAGGTGATAAAGATAAAGATAATTTAATTGATGATCCATCCATTATGAGTGAGGAGGAAAACATGGGGAAGGCTTCCACTCCTACAAAGGAGATAGAGGGACAAGATAAGGAGGTTGCTAGTCAACATGACCCTATGGAGACTAGAGAGGAGGAGTCGTTGGATGGGGAGGAACAAATTGATAAAGTTGTGTCCCCACCACATGCCATTGTTGAAGATGTGAGTGACTCCCCAAAGAGGGAAACCAAGCTTTCCTTGCTATATTCTACTAAACTTAAAGTTGATTCTTTCCTCCAAGTCTATTCTTGGATTTATAATGAAATAATGGGGTTTGTAACGCCTCGCCCAGGGATTCAAAAGAATTAACTTAAACTTTGCTAAACAATTTTTTTTTTTTTTAAATGAAAGATAACATCATATGCCTCAAACACATAGTAGCAGAAGTAATGCATGTAATCATCTAAAGAATACATAGCAGGTTACATTCTTTAAGGATCCCAAGTCATTGAGTCACATTTAATCTAACTATACTAAGTCTAACAACTACCACATCGACAAGAAAGAATAATCAAAAGTCCAAAGTTCATAATATACATTTATTTCAATACCTCTTGGCAACTAAAATTTTGGAATGCTCAATCATCCACTGTACATGTCACAGACTATGAAAGGCTTAAAAGAATAAACACATGTGAAAATAAAGATACTTCATCCTCATTGAATCCATTAAACAAGTGCAATAAAGTAAATGAAACCATTAACATACATGATACATCCATCCATCAATAAAGATATAACAATCATCGTAAAAGATAACCATCCATCATACAACACAATTAATCTAACTGTGTGGTTCCTCCCAACTGTCAATAGCATCATTAGACCATTATGGGCCCTAGCCATCCCTCCACATGTAACATGCCAAGTCATCGAAGAGATCATTGGTATTATAGTAAATAGGGATGTCACTCCTAAAACATACTACATCATATGTAGAAAGAAATCTAACATGCTACAACATATACATAAGAAATCTAATCAAGTAAAATAAAGCATAAGATGATTCTATAAGTAAATAGCATCATCTATCACTTGCTAAACATCAATATAAAGAATCATGTTAGCAAATAATATCCAGCATAAGATATAACCTTCATCATAATTATTCAAGAACAGAAGGAAGGTAAAAACAAACAAAGAATGCACTGGAGGAGATAGGCTCAAGTCAAAAACCACATGTGAAGAGTACTTCAACCAAAAATCACCAATCATCATCAATGAAAGTAAATAACCATAATAAAGACATTCAACAATAAGTACACTACCAGAGGTACACACAAACTTTATAGAGGAGACTTAGGCTACATACTAGGGAGTGTCATCACATGGCTACTTGAGTTACCCTAGATTGGTCTCTCATTAGACCCTGGACCCTCAAGCATTGAGTTTTCCTGGACTAGTTACTCTGAACCCCAGACCCTCAACATGGCACACATAGAACTAGAAAACATATCTCTAACTTATCTTTTTAATTTGTTTCCCCAAAATTATTAATTACTAGATTATCACTTATTACATAACTTGCAATAGGTTACCTTGGTACTGACCACTTTGGGCCCCAGACCCCTACTGCAAGCCACTCCCAAAGACATGTACCTAGACAACCTCTCTTAAGAACATAATACATAGTTGTGTCCCATAACACAACATTCATAATCAAACTCGATTCTTTAACAGACAACCTAGCAATAAGGTGGTACTTCCATCCAAATGCACATAAATGCTCCACAAAATAACCCTCATAAACATAATTTTCAATTTGAATCACAAGATGTATCATGACATCCAGCCACATGAATAGTATCAAAGAAATATCACAAAACCTCTGGCGTATGCTTATGAAATTACAAATAAAGAATCATATAAATTACCTTAGCCTTAAAAAAACAACTAGTAAGCATCAAAAGATAATCCACAATAAGAAAATCAAATCTCCATGAGTGACTAAAAAGAATCCATTGATAATCATGACCACAACAGTTCTCTATTCACAACTGAAGGTATCAATGATAATCAAAATATCCATATCAATGATAAATCACAATATCCATCGGTTCTCAACAAGCAACCAAAAGGAATCTCAAAATAAATCACAATATCCATTGGTTCTCAACAAACAACCAAAAAGTATCTCAAAGTAATACTGATCAAAAACTCCAAAATGGTTGAGTCAAAACATGTCACAACATGATATCATCAAGAACAAATCAAACACTTTAGTCCCATCAAGGTGATTGGAAAGTAACCCAATTATAACTGATCAATGACTCAAAAAAGGTTAAGTCAAGTGTCTCAAATACATACACCTCAGCTTCACACAAGAAGTCTGAAAAGCAATAACAATCAATAACACACACATCTCATAGAGCATACCATCACATTACCATGGTTGGGTTTAGAAAGATTGAGATCAAATAAGATCAACATGCCATCACATCTCATAACCCCTGAGCCTTTGGTAGACATCTTATAACTGGCCAACAATCTAGTCAACCCCAAAATCCCAAAACACAAACAATATACATACAACAATGCAAGTTCCATGTTTGGGTTTAGCTCTGAACACACAATGTTAGTTCACCACAAAGTTCCAATTTCCATTTTAGTGTGAGTAATTTCCATTTTAGTGTGAGTTTTCAAATTCAAAGAGGTACATCTTGCTCAACATGGTTTAACTCATTCAATTTCTTAAATAGAATATAAAATTACCCCATTCAATTTCCAAAGATAATCAAGATGCAAATACATGGTTATGCCAAGTAAGAGGTTTCAATTTTCATTTCAAAGTATATCCTAGGTAAAAGTATTCTTCATTCACCCCAATAATTAAACCCATCTGGATATTCCAATAACTAACATCATAGAGGAACAAGATACAAACACATGTTTTAGTTTGCTTTTGCAATCACATGGTTAAACCAAACATGAGGTTTTCAGATTTTGTTTCAAGTATATTTCAAGAGTACAAGATTCTTCATTTAATCTCCAATTCAACATAGAATTATCCTTCCATTATTCTAAAATAATCATAAGATAATTATATACTTGTATAAATTATTGCACTAGCACACATTGACTTTTAGATAAAATCACTCACGCTATTCAAAACATTAGAATAATACTTATCAACTTCCAAATAATTAGTTTACAATTTCCTTTAAACACTTCAAGGACAATAATCCTTATTGATTATAAGTAAAATCACTCTCATTAATAATTCAATTATTTAATTCCACTTATTAATATCTCTTTTCTTTTAATTTGCCCTCATTTAAAAATCCATTTACTTAAATTGACTAATAATTAATTACACTTCTTCCACTATTAACTAGTCTTAATTAAATTAAATTAAATTAAATTAGTTAATAAATCATATAAAACTAATGCATAAAAATAAGATTCTATTTTAATTTGAACCCAAACCTGCTATAGTGGCAGAACCAAAAAGCTTATGCGACAGGAAGTCTAGTGGCGATAGGAAGATAGCATATAGAACTATAAATCTAGAATTGCATTGTGACAAGAAGTCTAGTGGCGACAAGAAGATAGCATACAAAACTATAAATCCAAAATTGCATTGTGATAGGACGTTTAGTGGCGATAGGAAACTAGCATACAGAATTATAAATCTAGAATTGCATTGCGACAGGAAGTTTAGTGATGACATGAAAATAGCATACAGAATTATAAATCCAAAAATGCATTGTGACAGGAAGTCTAGTGGCGACAGGAAAATAAAGAGTGCAAAAGAAATATGCAAAAATCATGAGTGCACCTGGATACCGATGCTAATTTGCTATGCCTTAGAATCTGCAAAGCAAGCTCCTTCCTTCTCCAACATTACCAAGTCCTCCAAACACACCCTCCAAGTGACCAAGAATGCTTGTAGAAGCATATGAGGATGTCCATACACACTAGGAGAGCCTCTATATAAAGGCCTCTAAGATGCATCTAGAATGTGTCTAGAAAGAACTAAGAGATAAGCATGACAACTAAACACATAACTTTCAGGATAAGAAGATAAACATGATGCGGTGTCTAGAATGTTGTAGACACCATGTGCTCAAATAATATGCTAACTCCTGTGTTGTCAACATGACAACTCATGAGAGTTCGCATACTCCTATGTGAATAAATATTAAAATAATGCACATTACTTTATTCGATTAATTTTTTTAATTTAATATTCACTTGACTCCTTTTAAAATTAATTTATTAATTTTAAATTTCATGCACTCACTTTATTAAATCCACTTGTTTTATCTTAATATATTTTAATCACATGCACACATCATGTGATCTAGAATCTTTTAATAATTTTAATATCTTTTCCACTTTTAAATTTATTTTTGAAACTTAATTGATAAAATATTTATAATATTATTATTTAGTATTTATTTAAAAATGGACTCTAAATATATTAATATTAGATTAAATAAATATTATCACGTTCCAACTTTTAAACTTATAACTTTTATCTTTTATTTAATTAATTTCCCAATTAATTAAATAAAATAAAATATTAAAATATCATCTTAATTTCCTATTTAATTAAGTCATTAATTAAATCTTTTAATTAGACTTAATTAATAGAAAATACACCAAGGACTCATAAAGTAAAATACGAAAATATATCTTAGCAAACCAAACTAGGGTAGGCACTACAGGGTTGAAGAAGAAAGTGGAAACTTTGCAACATAACTAAGAGGCTGACTGGACTATTATCAAACACTTGGAGGTGCAAATGGGAGACATCCTAAAAAAACTTAAGAATTATGAGCAGAATCTTAGAATGCTTATCAAGGAAAGTATAACAAAAATGGAGCAAGTTACTTCAAGCATCTGTACTACTGCGGCGAGCCTGGGCAAAAGAGAAAATGAAGGAACCATATCTTTGGAGGGTCCTAGAAAGAGGACAAGATAGAGTTCAAGGAAAAACCTTGATTGTTGCTGCTTCTTCGGCTGCTAACTCCATCTAGGATATGGCTATGATTGGTAAGGAGGCAGTTAAGATGATCACAGAATTGCAATAGTTTCTTTGAGTCTTCTTTTCTGGTTGGGTTCTTTTTCAGGTCCTTTTTGCTGGTTGTTACATCTGGTTCCTGTGTTTGGTCCTATTTTCTAATTTTTAGTTTAAAACTGTATTGGAGGTTCCATGTCCTTGTAAAACCTAGGTACTTTAATTGGCCTATGTAAGTGGTTTCAGGTCCCTATAAAACCTAATTTTGGTGCTACTTCTAGTAGGTTTAAGGACTCTTTTCCTGATGGTTGTCTTTCTTTTTCCATTTTTAAGGATGTGAAAGGGTTTCGGGGTCCATTCAAAACCTATTTTTATCATAATCTAAAACTATATCGATAACATTAAGTGGTACCAAAAGCCATGCACCTATATATCCATGTGTTTTATTTACATGCATTATTGATAGTCTTCATCAATGTAATTATCAAAAAAATCTGAGTATTCTCTTGTCTTTAATGTCCAATTGCGATTATCTATACTCATGACTGAATGTAACGAATGTGTCTTTTCTATCCTCTTGCAACCATGCATGTTTTTTCTATTAACTCCTAAAATTTTATTACAAAAAATGGAAAAATTAAATTTAAACTTCAATTAATCAAGATAAAACTTAAAAATTAAATTTTAAAACTTAATTTCATAAAATTTAAACAAATGTACTCATCCATACCTGTTATCTCCCAAAAGAATCTATATGACACCTTTCGACTCATTCTTGATGATGTCCCTACCTCGTTTGATAAAAAATATGTCTTATACCATTTAACAACATCATGTGCATTATTTATATGAACTCCCTTATAATTCATTTGATACTTTTGCAAAGCACATTTGATGCAAGCTCCTATACCATCATATTCACCATTTCCATGCCCACTCTCAAAGAAACTCCATATGTGTTTTATATTTTCATTATGCTAATATCTAAATAATGCATAAAATGGTCTACATGATTTGAATTTTATGGCACATCTATTTGACCAAACATAATGTTTATCAATATTTATATCTTTTTCTTTCAAATAAGAAAAAAAAACATATTGAAGCAATGTTCTACGCAGTGAATGTCATGTTTTTTATCATCACTTGTATAAAAAGTGATATTCTTTTTTAATGACTTGTGCTTCAAGTGTACTCTGAAAAGCATCCAAATCTAATTGTCCATGTCTATAACAAACATGTACCATAATAGTGACATGCTTAGGAAAGAAATAATCTGATTAAATTACTTTCTGATGAACAAAGGAATAGTTCTCTATAAAATCAATGACTGATAGAATCATTCCAAGAGGGAAATTATCTCTCAAATTTTAAAATTTTTGTGCTTACCACTTTCTAAAAAATACATGGCGAATATAAGGTTGAATCAAATTCTCAAATCTATCCATAAATGTTACAATATGTAACTCCTCTTTAACATATTCCAACTTTTCTGTCTCTTTCCCCAACTTTATTTTATTCTTTACATACTTGTAACTATTATAGTTCACCTTTTTTATTACATTGATATTTTCAATTTTCAAAAGAAAAAGAGTCAATTCACCACATGTTTCACATATTCCTTTGATTCAATTTATTTGACCAACTGGATCATCTATTTTGTCACATAAAATTGATGATATAAGCTCACTTCACCTACTAGGAGGAGCAGTGTGAAAACCAACATGTCTTCTAAAAAAATTTGAAATGCCTAATAGTGGAGATCAACTTCAATATGATAATGAAAACAACAAGTTTTAAACACTTTTTTGATCTAATGAAGTATGGCTTCAATCTTTCAAACAACATTTGCCCAATTTTTATATTAGGATGTTCACTACAAACTGACACATATAACTCATATTGTGTCGTGTCCAACCAATGTTTTGTATGATCATCATATTGACTAGATGCAATCCTATACCTAATAACATCTCTACTATTTGATGAAGGATGAGTGTTATCAATCCAAAATTATATGCCTAAATTTTTGAATCCCTCATCAATCCTATCAGAATGAGGTGCTCTATACATGATTGCCCAATTTCCTTCCATAGTACTATCATCCAAAATTAATATTTTTTTAACATATTCTCTCATTGTTTTCTTGCTAAAACCCATTTTAGATGAAATTGAAGATATTTTTCTATTTTGAGTCATATTCTTATTTACAATAGACATTAACATCACTTTTCTTGTCATGGACCTATCTTTAGTTTGAGACCGCTTTCTTATGTTTCTCAAACCTTAGTTAACATTTTCAAACACATCAATTTGCATGTTATAAAATCTTCTCTTCTTTGATGTTGTGTCTACACCTAACAATTTCAATTCGTCTTGCAACTTCTTTTGTGTAAGAAAAAGTGAAAGCAACTGAGCTTGTTCAAGTATTTCAGTGTTCTAAAATTTAGTCATTATTTCACTTATTCATTGACCTTTTCTTAGATAGACTTAAGGGTTGAACAGTAGCTGCAAGTGTTCTCAATTTAGCCACATCTATTTTAAGTAAATGATCTAAATTTTTTAATGAGAAATTTCATTCTTTATAGTTTGAGCTATATTTATGAGTTTGTCCATACCAGTAGGAGCACCTAATTCTGACTCTTCTCTGACTTTTGTTACTTGAATTTCTATAGGGGGAAATCTTGAGCCTTCTCCAATATTCATTGTTTGAGATTCTACAAGGAGTGATCTTGATCCTTCTACCATATGTACTTCTTCTACTTGTGTTGAGCCTCTTTCAACATTTTATTCACCTTCACCTTGTTGATTGTCTGTAACATATTTATAAATGAACCAAATTAGACAAAAATTATATTGATACATAATTAAATTTAAGACCATGAAAATAAATAAATTTAATGTATGTATAATTACATACCTTATATATTTTTTTGATAACATGCCAAAGTTTTTTGGAGATTTCTTTCTTATGCTTCATGAGATCTCTTCCATGCACGTTTGTCTTGTCTTCCTTCCTTTTTTCCCATCAAAAAATTAAAAAAATTGTTGTCTTCAAAAATTTGTATTTACTTTATAAAATTTTCCTTCAATTTCAAACATTTTTCCTCATTCGGAAAGTGACCTATTTATGTGTTCGGGCAAACACAAGGTTTTTATACATGTTTAGGCAAACACATAAAAATAAAAAATTGGCCATCAAATTTTTTTGGTAGGTATGTTCATGCAAACACTTTAAATATGTTCATGTGAACACTATGTTCACATGAACATACATTTTTCAAAAAATTTCTTTTTTTTAGAAAAAAAAAATTATTTAAAAATCGTGTTTTGACCCTCAAAACTAGGATCAAACAATCATCTACTGTAAATTTCAAAATTTGAAATTGTGTTTCTCAGACAAAGCTTTCCAATGACTATAATTTTAATACGTATTATATTCATTAAGACTTTCAAATATGAGTTTAGCTCATTATAGGTTGATTAATGATTGAACATCAACTAACTCCAACACTTCGAAAAAAATTGTAAATTAGGTCAATTGTTTTTTTGAAAAATCTCTAGGAAATAGATTACTAAGTTATCTTTCTATTGAAAAGAAAATTTGATTGATGATATATTGAGTTCAACTTATCCTTGTCAAAATGAAAATATGTCTAAATTACAATTTATGTCACTTCAAAATTTCATAAACTATACAATATTCAATCAAATTGAATCAAACAAAATGGATCCTTTAGATATTGATGTTACAAATCCAACATCAAAATAATTACCTTATTATCATTTATAGAAAAAAATGTTATACTTGTCAAGCAGACTGACACTCTTTAAAAAAATTGATTTTTCATATGTACCACTTTTCAAAGGAGAAGATTTTTTTTACTTAAACAATAGTTTTTAAACTAAAAAGTATGGTTACAAAGTAGGAACAAAATACTAGAAATCACTACTTTGTCATCTTCAAATTATTCATATTTTTAGAGATATAGTCACTCAAATGTGAGGTTTGTTTCAAAAATGTTGATTTTAGTGTCAGAATTGGTCAAAAAGTGGTACCCACTATTGTGGGATCATCCTCACCTCCCCCACATTTAGCCTTTTATCCCCAGGTTGCCTATATGGGTAACTATTACAACTTTAGCATTTTGTTTGTATTTTATTACACTAGAGGGTATTAATGACACAATTAAAATGCCTTAGGACCTCTAAGGTCATTCCCAACTATATCACCTATGAATCCTTCATTTCACTCCATCTATGGCCTTGATTCACCAGGTTCCTGTCACATGACCAAGATCCTATCACTTTTTTAGGGTGCTCCTACACCATTGGCATTGGTGTCCCTACACCAAAAATAAAACTATGGATCATTCTTATTGTAAACTATTGTTGATTAAGGTTTTGAAAAATTGGTTGAATCTCCTCTATGACCCATGATAGGGATCCACATTTGGCTCCAAAACTATTAAAATAGACATGAAACTCATTGACAATCAACCTAGGGCATCATCGCATCGCCCTCAAACAACTTCCTACATGTCTGTAGCCATAAAATATGAACACTCATTTTACCTATAATCAACAAGGTTATAGGTAGTTCTACTAGTTAGAATGAGAGATGTTTTTTCTTATGCACACTATTTATCCTAATAAGGGATTCTAATTGTCGATAGATAAATTTCCATATCTTCCAAAATACAGTGCAAAAATTGTTGGAATATTCAAATAGGAAGAATACTTATGAGGGGGGGGGGGGGTGGTGAATTAGAAGTATCACACTTTAACAAATAAAACTTTTAGGTTGAAGTAAATTTCATGCATGTAAATACATCAAGTAAACATGAAACTAAGACATGCATCATCAACACATAACACTAAAATTTGGTAACCCAGAAACCCTCCAGGAATAATAAGGTAAAACTAGGGTGGGGATGATACCCACAAAAATTACTGCAGCAATATTGTTCAACCACTTATGATGGTTTGCCCTATTAAAGGCTTTACACTGTGTCAATAGTGACCTGGTTAGAGGATTTACAAACACTTTACATGAAGTGTCACCCTGTTAAAGGATTTAATCACCTATTTAAAGGATCTACAAAATAGCTATTAAGCTAACCTATCACCATAGGATTTTCATTCTACTACAATTGCTAGAAAGGATTAGGTACAATGAACCTGATAGATTACAATCCTTGATTGCTGAATGCAGGCACTTGTTCTGCTTTCTCTGATCATGATCCTTTGTGATCTGATAACCCTTGTTCTGAAAGTAGATTTCCTTATACACCCTTTTATATCCGCTCATATATTTTACAATGAAAATTTGTCTTCCTTATAAAGGCACTTGAGGATTTTAGGGTTAGGTATCAATCTCTATTTTCTGCTCATTGTTTACACTTCTTCCATTAGTTGCATGCCTTCATCATTTTTCTTATTGGCTGCATGTAGATTACATAGGAAAGATAAAAGATTTGATCTTATCATTTAATCCTTCGAGATTTACCTTATGTCAGCTACAAAAACTGTTTGCATCATAGTTTGTGCAATTACAAACTCTTATGCTGATTTCCTGAGTTACTCAGCTCCTGAAGCATTACTGATGCTCGGCACATGCTATTTCTTGGATAACTCGGCACCTAAATAAAACTATATCATTCGGCACCTTGTGTTACTTGACACTTGAATAACTCAGCACCTAGTCTTTGCTCGACATCATCTATGACTCAGCACTTAAATATCACTCGGCACTTTATTCTGCTCGACACTTAAAGTCATTCAGCACTTGAACTTTACTAGGCACCTGATCTTCACTCGGCATCTAAAAACTACTTGGCACATGAAGATCACTCAGCACTTGAAGTCTTTCCTAACTCGGCTCATGTTGTGGCTTGGCATTCATGGTGTACTCGGCTCCAATATAGAAAGTAGGTAAGTGTATTGGCACTCAGGTGTCAAAAACCATTATGAAGTTAAAATAAATAAATAAGAATACTTTCAAATTAATATTGATTCACTATTCTATCTCCTATAAAAAAAAAATCATATTAAAACAACATCACTTATTATCACATATTTTGCTGTAACAGTCACATATTTGCAAAAACATGTCATACTCTAGTTTTTATTACAAAATCTTCTCTCCAAACCATGCTAACATTCCATTCACCTATCAAGGTCCTTTTACATCTTTTTACAACAAATTTAACTACTTTTCAAACCACATAATTGCTGGGTGTGCAATTTGACAACTTGTGCTCATAGATCTTATATGTCAATAAGGTTGAGAGATGTAACTTGCACTAGGTGCTAAATCAGTCCTACACTAATGAACTAATACAAACACACACATCTTCTTTGTTGTTTTTAGTATATTTTTTGATGTGCTATATCCCTTTACTAATATCCTTTTGGTCATCATTTTTTAGTAGACTTTGTGTGCAACCCATTTCTCATCTCTTGCTCAGTTTCACATTCTATGTAGGCACATTCTTCTGTTGATTAGTTTAGAAATATTCTTTTGGCTTCTAGTCAGCTATTTCTTTGACTCAATTATTTCTTCCATTTTCTATCTATACATGCATCTCTCATACTTCTCTTAGTTTGTGCTCCTCATGTATTCACCATGACCTTGGGATGCTAGATCACAAATCAAGGTTTGTGTTTTGACAATTTAATGTTTTTGTGAACATTTGTTACACCATTTATCATTTCTTTGTAACATGTACCATGGATAACTTTTTTAAAAAATAATGTTGGCTCACTTCCCATGCACAATATTTCATGAGAAGCCTCAATGAAGCACTATCTTCTAAGATTCTCACTTTGTGTATCTCTACATGCATTCCTCTACATGTTTGTGTATCTATATTTTCTCTTAACTCTCGTATTAATCTATGGGCCTCTTGTATTGTCTCTGTAACACCTATTCCTATTCATGCAATCTTATTAATATTTGAATCATTGGTTACAACTGAGGATTCCTTTTCTTTCTTGGTAAAGTGGTCGTATTGCACTGGTTTCTTGAACACACTCTAATGTAGAGATGCATTTAGCTATAAAGAATTTGTATTGAGCTTAAGAACTTAGTTTTAGTTCTTTTAATTTTTAGATTTATAATTTAGAGGATGTAGTCTAAATATTATGTTGAAGCTAATAAGTAATTCCTTAATCTTGACATTTTAAACCACAATGATAATTGTTCTTATGTTCAGATGTGCTTGGTGCAAGCAAAATCAGAATTAGATCTCTAATTTGAGTAAAAAAAACTAATTACTCAATACTCCTTGGGGCTATATTAGTGTAAAAATTCTTGCTGTTACAACTTTTTGGACAACTTCTATTATGAGTGGATTCTTTGTGAAGCTAGATACTACTTTTGAGGACTACATTGCCAATGTTTTGCCTCTTTTTGGTAGCTTTATCACCATTCTTATAGTTTCTAAGGCATGTTACTAGGAGCATTATTTGAAAATGCATTAGCACATTTCATAAACTTCTACTTTTGTGTAAGAAAAAATGATTTGATTAGTGTAACAATGTTTCATTTTAGTTATCTTTTTTTTGGTTGATTAAGCTGGTACCAAACTTCTGTTAAATTTTTTCTACACCTTATTCTTATATGATCTTTTAAAGAAAATAAATGATATTGAAAGGTATATTAAGTTTGAAAAGATGTTGGCTAAAAATTGAGCAAATTTGATATGGCTTTTTAGTTGGTTTCTTTGCATGTAGTAATTTGATGCATCCATCTAAGAATTGTCTTTTTGTTTTGAGTGAGAAGAACTAAATTTCAGCATCATTATGTTTTATGCTAGCTACTTTACATATTGTTCCCTTAGCATCTATCTAACCTTGTGTAGGTAAGAATATAAAGCATATTTTTCAATAGTTTTATAAATCTATTCAAAATAGTATTGTGGATCTAATTGATTCTCACCTTAGTGAGAATAAATTTTAATTATAGAATTCAACATGAAACCAGAAAATTGAGGACACAAAATGTATATTCAAAGTCTATAGTAATAGGTTTCCCAATTCAACTTTTCTATCTTATGAAGAGATCTAAATACAACTACATTGAATTAGATACTTGTATATTAAAATCAAGAATTAGATACTTGTATATTAAAATCAAGTAACAATAATATTAACATATGGTTTGATTTAAGGTTATGTCCTTCTCGAGACTATTCTATATTCTGTAACTGATTTGTAATTTTTTAGTGTTTAAAATTTGGCAATTTATGTCACCATTTTCATTATTCAAATTTCTTTTGGATATGTACACCATTTTTTTGTTTCTTGAGCCTATAAAACCCTCATGTTACATGTCTTTTGCCTATCCTTGCCCCCTAGCAGAACCTTCTTTTTAATTTAGATTTGAAACATTGATACTAAAATTCAACAAGTTTTCAGCAAGAAGATTTTTAAATATCATTTTAGAACTTGTAACAGATAAATATAAAAATAGAGTCCCCCAAAATAAATAGAAAAATAGAGTCCTCAAACCTTTTTCTTCCTATTTTTTCCTCTTATCCCTCTGTACAAATCGACCTTCTTCTTTTATTATAGCATATAATTCTGTCTTTCCATATTGTATCCTCTACCATTCAAAAATAATGAGTTAATCACTTTATTTAGCATTTTCCTAATTGCACTGGTAAATAGAATTCACTAGTCACCCTTCTACTAACAATTATATAATAAGCATTCATATTTTGTATTCAAGCATATCAGCTTACATAGGGATACTTGAATTTACTGGTAGCATTATTACTATTACATTTATAATAAGCATTAATACTCAGCAATCAAAGCCCACATTACATGTTGAAGAAATAACAAACAAATCTTAAGCATTTTTAACTATTGCCTTTCTCTAAGAAATGGATATCTAGCAACTAGTTACAACAATAAGCCATACATATCCTACATGGTAGAAAAGGAAGACTCAAAACAACTAATGCATATAAGGACCACAAATAAATTTATGCTCAGTAATCAATGCTAGTCACTATTTAGAAGTCTACAAGAAACAAAATAGTAAAAGAAATGAGTATTTGAAAAACTAAATTTTACAGTAACCATTAACCTACCATTGGTTTATCATAGAATGGGAAACCTTGCATTTGTTGAGGTGCATTGTTGGAAGCTGTAACTTCATGAAAAATAATGAATGCCTACCCTCTAAGCTTCATAGTCTTTAGAGAAACAAAATCCACTATCCTTCCAAATTAAAAGAATAGCACATAAAGGGATTTCTTGATTTATGTTCAATACAAAAGTTAAATCAGACCAAAACTATATAGAATAAAGAATTGGATGAATAGTCAAGAATGATGCTATCCTCAATTAAAATCAATGAGAAAATAATATAAAAATCTTTCAACATAGAGATATAGACAAAATTTTCCATGGGTAACATTTTTTTTAAGAAGATAAAACCAAGGAAGATGTAAGAAAGAAAGTAATTGGAATATTCCTAAATCCATTCTAGGTATTCTTCCAGGTGGAACCATCTTTACCCTCATCAACTAAAGTGATTTTGAAAATAAGAAAGAAATACGCATAGTTTCTAGCCATCATTAGCTAGGACTATTTTAATTATACCACAAAAACAACTAGAAACATCATCAGCTATTGATATTTTAAATGGTAAACATTTTATAGATATACTTGTAGGTTTGTAGAACATCACTAGCTAGGTCTATTTTTAGTATACTTAAACAATTATCCAAAGTCATTATCTGACAAGACAAACTTAAACCAAGATGGACCACTATCATAAAAATTAGAACTATGAGTGCCCACCTTTTCCTTAATGTAAGTCTAATTTTTAATCTCCATGGCACCTGATTATCCTCTAATCACTAGTATTAGTCTACAAGGACCTGATTATAGGCTAAATCAATTAACTTTGATACAACTCAAAAAATGAAGGCATTACATTTGACATCGATGACAACACTAAATTGTTTGTATAACTTTGACATAAATGAAAACATTAAAATTTTTGTATACTTTTGACGTCAATGATAATATTTCCAATGCACCTTGTTTGTAGTGGAGACCAGATGGTGTAAAACTTGCACTGCATGCTATAGCTCCAAAAACTTGTATCACATTGGACAATAGGTCTTGATAGATGGCACCATCACAAATGTGGTCATCTCATTCAGAAGCCCCAATAATTTTGACTATTGCATTAATAGCATCATCCTCCACTTTGAACAACATGCACACTTGAACTTCCTTAGTTTCGTTAGTTTCCTTGTTGCTGCAAAAAGTGAAATGATAATCAATTGATATTTAGCATTTAAAAAATGATCAAGAAATTGATAAAATTAGCATATGCACTCATATTTGCATCCCTTAAAAAAGTTCTTCAAAGAGAAATTTTGAGGAGGATGTAAAAGGAAATAAGATTTAAATCACATTGTTGAAGCATGTGACCAAATAAGACTCAATGAAGATACTTTGAATGTAGAAGTCAACATTGGCCACCTATTCTAGTTTGGAGGAAACAATCATAGGAAACTCACATGATTTTTTTTTCCAAAGAAGGCATATCACAAATATGTCATGGCAAGAAATGTTAGAGGGAACATCATGATCTTAGACCTCAACCTCTATTAGACTAGTATCATACCACAAGATGCTTGACTTAGGCATTCAAAATACATTAATTTATAGGACATTCAAATGATAGCTTCCTTCACATTAGTTTGATCCATCTTCTTGAAATGGACTAATCTACATGACATTCAAATGATAGCTTCATGCACATCAGCTGGATCCATCTTCTTGCCAAAGGATTCTCTCCAACCTATCCAAGACTTGTTGAGATAATGGGTTTTGTATACATTGCATAATATTGTTATATTGTATTATTATATTTTATTATGTAATGTTGCACCTAGATGGACATGCAACATGTAAAGATTCCGATGGGATATACTTGATGAGTTGTATTGTAACATTGTGATAATATTTCATGTAATTATTTAATATTGGGGAAAAGAATTAAATTTCAAATATTAAATGTGGAGTCAATGGGTTAGGTAGCACATAGTTTGAACACATGGTTTATGTAATACCACTCAATAGTTTTGTGGGACTTGCTATTATATAAGCAGCCAAAAGGGTAGTTTTTGGTGTGAGAAAAAAAAAGGTGAAAGGGTAAGAGTCGAGTGGGACAAGGCTTGACAAGTTAGCAAAGGGAGCATTTGTGATGGTTGGAAGCATGGCATGAGGTGTGTGGATTCATGCTTGTTCACATGGATTTCTTGGTTGTGGCAATGTCTTTGAATGCTTCTACGGTTGTATTGCAATGGTTTTTTTGCTAATAAATACATGGTGATGTATGCTTTTGGAGGTTGTTTTTTCCCTCAATTATGGTTTCCCAGGGTATATCTTGTGCCACATTTTTGTGGGTATGTTTCCTATTCTCTTGCATGTTCCATATCTAGAAACAGTTATATTCTTTATTGCAACTTTCCTTACAAGTGGTATCAAAGCTATGATTTTATTATTGTAATCCTAGATTGAATCCACGGGAACACATGAGAGGATAAAATAAAGGGAAAGATATATGAGTTATTTATTGTAGATATGAGGGTTTTGTGTGTGTTGTTATGATGAGATGTTGACAAATTTTTGGCATCTAAAATTACTAGTCACAAGGATTTTTTGGATGTTTTATTTAAATGAGATTTTTAGGGGATAGCTTGTAGAAATGACCTCCTAGAGAAAAAAAAAACCTCACCATTAGATCTGGGTCAATGTTTCCATTAATTTTGATATATAATATGCCCTAGTTTGGCCATGTCAAGAGGAAATGAAAGAGTTTTTAAGTTTTAGCCCATGATGGCCATTAAATTTAATCCTATTAGAGTTTTCGTCACCAAAAAAAAAAAATCATTCTGAAAATGGTAAAAAAGTTGTCTTATTAAAGCAGTCCTAACTTTTTATCAGGATATTAGATTTTAGACTTCTTATAGGCATTGGAAAGCCAATTTAGAGCACTACAACTTGGTGTAGATTTGGTTCTATGATTTTGACATTTTGTCAGGATCTAAGAGCTCAAAAGTTAGATGTTTATTTTGAGCAGAAATTAGGGCATAACTTGGGCATACAGAGTCAAATTTTTGATTTTGAGTAGTCAACAAAAAGCTCTTGGAGAGCTCTACACATTGGTTTAGATTTGGTGTAGGTTTAGAAAAGTTTATTTGGTGATATATTAATCTAAATAGTTTATGATATATATTGATTATGGTAGCATTGTGATTTTATGACATTGTATGTTTAGAGATTTAAGATTTGATGTCATTGTATACTCATTTCATATTTTACATTGGTCTCATGATGATATGGTTATCAGTGTTTACTTTGGATATGTATGATGACTTGTTGGGTCTACAAGTTGTGCAGTGTCGTAAGTGGTCTATGCTTATAGGTTACACTTATGGCTTGGATATGGGTTGTCTTTTCCCATTGATCTTTAATTATTGATGCATATTCAAATTGGTGGCTTGGATTTGGGTTGTCTATGCGCCATGCCACCTAGTTTGTTGATTTTTCTTCATGTAGAAAGGATGAGATATTTTTACCAGGTATAGTCATGGTGGAGGATTGTGGTTGACTATTTTATGCTGACAGGTTGGACATATTGAGATTCAAATACTCAATTCATGGATGTGATCATGGTGCAATAAATTTTGGCTTGACATGATTATGTCGAGAGGCATTCTATACAATCACAGCACACATCCCAGTAGAGGAATATGCCAAAATGGATTCTCTGTCAACAAAAAAGAAATGGAAGTGGTTACTTTTAAACATGCATTTGCGTTTCGTTTTGATTGGCGTTTTCATTTTGTCTTTCCAACCGATGGAATGCAAATTGATTTACAATCTTCTAACGGCAAGAAGCTGTAAAGTCATTCCAATACTTTAAATATGTTGCAAATTCGACTTATGCTCTGCCATAATCCACTGCTTCCCGTGTAGATCGAAAAAATGCGTCTGGAGTTTAGGATACAACCAATTCGATTGCATAGCATTGACCTAGGTATTTTCGAGTCTTGGCATTGTTAATTTTATTATGTTTCCTTCTGTTTCATTTTTGCGATAATGTTTCTTGGCACAAACTTCTCTTTCAATCTGTATATTTCCAGCTCCATAGAAAGTTTCAATAACCACTTCATCTTGGTTATTTTCTTCATAACCAGGGATAGTTAATTTTATGGCTCCATTGTCTATGTGTGGACTTTGTATTCATTTAGCCTTTGGTTTAGCTATAGTTTAAGAGTTAGATCTCAAGACTTCGTACAATTTAACAAATATACTCGATAAAACCTTTTCCCGTTCATTGAGAATAGTCACTGTGTCAAACTTCAATGCATTTTCAAACAATCCCTTTCTTTTTCATATGATTTTGTAGAATAGCTAAATCTGCTCCAAATTCTGGTTGTCTTGCTTTCGCTGAACAAAGCTTTACTATGATTGATATTATCCTAAAAAGGATTGTTTAAATTTTTAGCCATTTTCCTTCAAATACAATCGTCATTTTTTTCGTTGTGATTAGCCCAAATTATAACTACTTTAAAAATCTTCTAATTGTTTATGGTGTTTCTTCTTATTGAAGAGAATTTATTTTCATGAAAGGTTGTAGGTTTCTGAAATGTATTATTACCAGCATTATCGATTTCTTAAATTGCTCCTAGAAAGGCGAGAAAAAATAGTTTTAATATTTGTTTTTTGTTTTATTTTAGTATTATATTCAAAATAGTTTTTTGAACTGTTTTTAATCATAATAATTTGTGTAAACGAAAGTTATTATTCAAATTATTTTTTATATAATTTTATTGTAGGGTGGAATAAAAATAGATGATTTAAAACACATTTTATCATTTTTAAATGATAATTAACAATTAAAGAAGTAATATTTTTATTAATGTAAATTTGGTTAATTGCATAAATTTATAATATCTTCATTTAAGTATACATGTAGATGTGTATGATGGGAAGAACTAGATTAAAAAGGAAGTTAGTGAGTATATCTATCCATTATAGATAATCTCAGTTATATGATCTGTATCCTATTTGCTTTTTTTAAAGGAACAAGACATTAGTAGAGCAACATTTGACATAGCCTCCTTTGTTACGTATTCATTTAGACATTCAAATGTAAAATATTGCATAAGGAAAAAGCTCACGTGAAGTCCTAAAAAAATCTAAGTTCTAAAATCCCTAATTGCCAAAAAATTTAGAACTTCACTGTCATATGTAAGTCAACAATAAAAAATAATAAAGAGATGTCTTTTACTACTTGATTAGTTTAATATGTCCAACCACATACAAATATAAATTGTGTCAGTATATCATAGTCTTAAAGTTGGATGAATATAGATGATCTCAAATGAAACAAATTTAATATGTTGGATGTGCAATCTTAAGAATGAACATTCAAAGTAACAAGTCAACATCTTAAATAGAGATGATGAACTCACATGTTGTAAGTAGTAGATTTGGTGTTATACTACAAAAATGTGATGTCAAATTATTAGTAGAGAAAAATATTTAAAATAAACAATTTTTTTTAATAAACTTATAAACTTAATCTATTAAATAGTAATGGAAGTCATCTTCATAATTAACTTAAAAGCCAGGGGGCTAGAAAGGTGAAACTCTCATGTCTTTGACACTCAGTAGAATAATAAACTCTCACCTCCCTTGCAGCTAAGGCACTTAACAAGGATCCCCCACAACTTCTTCCTACTAACAATTAGAAGAATCTTGAAGGGTTGGGGGTCACTAACACTGGAAGAGAGACAAGAGATCCTACAACAGAGATTTGATAAGGTTACCAAGATTCTAATTAGGGTGATGCATTTGGCTACATCTATCCTCCATCCTCTACATGTGAGAAAGAAGGTATCACTCTATAGGTTCCTAGCTTCTATTGTTGGATAAACTATTTAATGTGTTTTTAATCAATTTATAGTATACATTTCATTTCAATAAAATATTTTATGTGTTTTTAATATTTATAGTATACATTGCATTTGAATAAAATATTTAATGTGTTTTTAATATTTATAGTATACATTCCATTTGAATAAAATATTTAATGTGTTCATCCTATAATATAATTCATATACTTTGCAATCCATCATCAAGATTAGAAGAGAGCTAAAGCATAAATCAATAAGAAAATTGTTTTATGACAGATTGTGTAACACTCAGTTAATGGATGTATTATTTTCATTTATAATAGTCCTTTTGTTTACAATACTATTTAGATTTTCAATAATATTTAGATTTACATAAGTATTTTCATTTACATTACTGTTTACATATTAATTCTATTTAACTCTTTTATTCAAATATATTTTATGCATAAATTAGTTTAATGTTTGAAATGTGGAAGGCAATGCTGCCATTTTCAAACATTAAAATGTAATTTTTTTGTAGAATATTATAATGCAATTTTTTCGTACAATATTACAATGTAATTTTTATCCATAAATAATGTTTCAAAAGTGGAAGGCACTCCCATCATTTTTCTTATATTATATTGCTAATTCTTTTATTCAAATATATTTTATTCATAAATTAGTTTAATGTTTGAAATGTGGAAGGCAATGCCACCATTTTCAAACATAATAATCTAATTTTTTCATAGAATATTAGAATGTAATTTTTATCCATAAATAATTTTAATGTTTGAAATGTGGAAGGCAATGCCACCATTTTCCAACATTACAATATAATTTTTATGCATAGATAAATTTAATAATATTTATTGGTTAAATATTTCTTATGTATATATAAATAAATGTTACTTCATTAATGTTTTTTTCCTACTAGCTATGGTGAGACCTAGGTTGAATTTTGAGATGGAGGAGGAAAGGAGAGAATACCAAAGACAATATCAAAGAGAGTATCGTAGACATCAACAACAACAACAAACAGAACTTGAAAGAGAACAACAAAGAGTAATAGAAAATCAAGGGCGCAGGCGAAGATATGCCAGAAGAAGTGCAAAAATAACAGTTGAACAACTAGAAACTAAAAATTGAGATCTACAAAATGTAGATAGAAACCATCATCGATGTACTTCTGAGAGGGTCCTTCCTGAAAATTCACAAAGCTACCAAGTTCAACATCCTCAAGCAGAACCAAGCCACATAGATGACCATCCTCCAAATACAAATAATCAACTAAATATTGAGAATGGACACTCACCATCCATAGAATGTGTACCATAAACACCACAACATGGAAGTCACATACATGTTGATTTAGAGTTGCAAAATGATAGACAAAACATGACCAACCCAAATGGTATGCTTCAAAATGATACAGAAAACATGCCCAACCCAAATGGTATGCTTCAGTCTGAATTTAGAAGATTCCAAATGCACTTTAGATATCAGATAGATAGTTTGAAAACACCAAATATGTGTTATGTTTGTCACAAGTCGTATGTAGGAATGAAAGTATATCGCACTAGTGAGGGTCCAATATGTAATAGGTGTCGTCAAGAGATAGGAATTCACAGGTTTTCATCTGCAAATAATATAGATCCTAGATGTCAACCACTAGAGCTTGCAAATTTAACTCAGGTTGAAGAGATGTTGATTGCATGTGTAAACCCTATATTGCAAGTTACACATGCAACTAGTGGTCAGTATAAGTATAAAGGACATACCATTAATTTTCCCCAGCATGTTGAACAACTATCAAAAGTCTTGCCATACACAATTGATCATTTACCAATCATTATTGTTCGAAGAAGGGATCAACATGGTACACAATATAACTTTACTGTGAACAAGGATCGTGTTTATACAACATTGAAATACAAAGTTGAAAATGATAAATTCTATGCAGATGTCAAGATAGATGAAAGTTCTCTTAATGACTTGCCTACAAATACGAATGAGAATATTTTTCATAGATTAAAGACAGTGCACATGGAGTTTGATTTAGATGTAAATGAAGTTGTATTCCTAGGTCCTCTCATGGAGATAGATGAAGGTAATATAATTGAGCACACAAACTCTATGGCTTCAAGGCCACCTAATTCTCAAAGGGAAATGGAATTAATTCATGCATGGGTTAATAATCTTGATGTCGTTCCCTCTGCTTTAATTGAGTGGCCATCTATAGGTGCATCACCTATCAATGAGTATGTCACATCTGGGTTGTTGGATATGGCTTTCCCAACATTATTTCCAGATGGAAGTTGTGATTGGTTAGAGCCTAGAATGAAACGAGTATACTTGCATAATTTTTTAAAGAATTTGATCAAATACAGGGATCACCGCTTTGGAAAACATCCACGATTTAGGTATTTTGCACAGAACATGGTAATGAGACATCACGCGCAAAGTTCAGCATCTATTTTTGTAAAAAGGAGCTTTCATGAAATGCCAATTACTATTAATGAATTGCGTGAACATATGGAGAATATGCCATCTAATAATCTCGCAGATAGGCTAATGCGGTTAGGAACAAGTCTAAGAGGAACAAGGTCATATTGGGCAAAAAATAAAGTAGAATTAACTGACTTGCTTGACCAACTTGGCACACCTATGATTTTCTTTACATTAAGTGCAGCCGATATGCAATGGTCTGATTTACGTGCACTAATGCCTGGTACACCACCTACTAATCCACGAGAGGCTAAAAAATGGAGAAGGAAGAATATCATTGACTATCCACATATAGTCACTTATTACATGCACTTAAGGAATACAGTGTTTAGGAAAGAAATACTTGAAAAAGGTATGAAAGTAAAGGACTTTTGGTGTAGATATGAGTGGAAACATCGTGGTTCACCTCATGTTCATGGCTTCTTATGGCTTGAAGGGGCACCAAATATGGACACTATTAATTGGTCAAATGAGGATGAACGAAAAAGTGCAGAAAGATATTTTGACTCCATTATTCATGCATGGAATCCTAGACATGATCCGCATCAAAGAAATATACATGTAAGTTTCATATTATAAATCAATTAAATATTATTATATATTTCTCACCTCTATCCAATAGAATAATATATAAATTATCATTTTTAGGTCTTCCAGAATTTTGGTCAGCATCCATGCCTGAAGAATACAACACAACTCGCTGAGATGGATATAGATTAAGATTATGAATAGATACTCAATTGTGTTGAAAGACACACGGTATGTAAGGAGGGAGCATGCCTTTGTAAAAAAGGAGGATGCATGGTTTGCAGGTTAATCAAATTCAAAAAAACTTATATCTAAATTATCTATTTCACCTTTTTCAACAAGTTGGATTGACAATATATCTATTCATCAATGTTTCAGGTATAATGCTCCTTGGAAATTAAATTTGGATGGGTCAAAGTTATACACAGATGCAGATTCGGGTGAGAGAAAATTTGAACCAGCAAGAAATGATGATAGAGTTAATACACACAATCGGTACATACTACAATTGTGGAGGGCCAATATTGATTGGAAACCTGTCCTTTCAAGACATGCAATTATCAAATATATTGCAAAGTATGCAGCAAAAGCAGAGAAAAGTTCTGAAACATATCAACAAATGTTGATGCGTCTTTCAAATCTTGAAAATCCTGATGATTTAGCATCACGAGCATATAGAAAGCTTTTAACTAAGAAAGTTATAGAAAGAGATATTGGAGTTCAAGAAATGTGTCATATGTTATTACAACTTCCATTGGTGGAGTGCAACAAAAAGTTTGTTAATCTAAACATCTCACATGAAGTTTTCAAACCTGTGGTAATCAATGATGATGGAAATGAGGAAGAACTCACAAAATCTTTTGTTGATGGTTATAAAATAAGACCACTTTCTATGGAAGGTATTAGTTTGATTGATGCAGCAAGGTCCTGGATATATAATCCCAAAAGAAGAGGAGATAATAAATGGAACCCAAGAAAGAAAGCAGCTATTGTTAGAGTTTTCCCTAGGTATTTTACTATTCCTTCGCGAGATGCTAATAAATGGGTGGACTTTTGTTTTTCTGAGTTGATACTATACAAACCTTTTCATAATGTTGAAAAAGACATTGGTCATGATGATGATACTATAGTAGCAAATTGGGACTCATTCAACTATAATCCTTGGCATGTCCAAAGGCAAGAACATGCACAAAATGATGAACCTTCAACTGATTCAGAGATGGAAGATAACAGAGCCATTCAGGAAAATACTACAGAACATGAGTGGGAAATAATATTTGGGTTACACCGTGGTCAACATATGCCAGTTTCTGAAATTGACATGTTCAGAAGGAGAGATATTGATAGAAATAAAAATTGGTCCAGTCAATATCAAACTGAAGAGGAGACAATCTGAGCAATAAATTTCATACTTGAAATGAAAAAGCATGGATGTCTTATGTATGATGGCATTCCACAATGCATCAACTTTACAACTCTTAGTCACAAGCAACAAAAGGCAGTTGACATTATTCTGACACACTACCATACCAATCAAGTGCAAAATCCTTTATTTATGATAATTCAAGGAACAACAGGAATAGGAAAGTCTTATCTAATTGATGCCATCAATCAATCTCTTCAGATGGCATCAATGACAAATCCTTCTCCAATTCTATTGCTTGCACCAAGTGGAGTTGCAGCTTTCAATATAGGAGCATCTACCATTCATTCAAAGTTGTAGATTCCAATTATAGATTTTTCCCAATTACAAGGAACAAGACTTTCAAGCTTTCAACAAGAGATGGAAAATATCAAATATATTTTGATTGATGAAATGAGTTTCATTGGCCAGAATATGCTGGAAAATATAGATAGTCGACTTAGACAAGCCTTCCCACATAAAGCAAACATAAGCTTTGCAGGTATCCCCTTCCTTACAACACATGGTGTTATTAATGTCTCTCAATTCTTATTAACATTGGTCATATAGAATTTATATCTTTCGATTTTACTTTATGTACATAAATTAAAATTTTGCAACTATCTTTCAGGTGTCTCTATTATTTTAGTTGGTGATTTGGGGCAATTACCTCCGGTTAATGATAGACCAGCATATGATAGCAATAGGAGGGCAAAGTTATTATGGCAGGAATTCAAGATAGTGGTTACACTAGATAAAGTATTTAGGCAAGATGGAGAAAATATCCAACAACAAAGATTTTGTCAGCTTCTCACAAATGTCAGAGATGCGAATCCACAAATAGATGACTAAAACTTGCTAATGACAAGAACACCTATAAGATTAGATGTTGCAAGCAATGATGAGTTTGATAAGACAGTGCATTTATTCTCTACAAATGAAAATGTTCATAACCATAACATGAGGATGTTTTATTCTTTAAGACATCCAGTTGCACGTAGCCTTGCAACCAAGTCAACGAATGGTAATAGAAATGAAGATTTATCAGGTGAGGAACTTGAAACAAAGTTATTGATTAGTCACAATGAAAGAGTAATGTTGACTAAAAATCTATGGATAGAAGCTGGTCTTGTGAATGGATTGTTGGGATGTATCAGAAATATTGTCTACAAACCAGGAACTGCTCCACATGAGCCACCAACATATGTTACAGTTGAATTCGATAATTATTTTGGAGTACCATTTGATGACCATCATCCAAAAATAATACCAATAGCTCCATTTCAGAGGGGTAGGACCTTCCAACTACCATTGAGGTTGGCATTGTAATGCCCCACCAAGGGATCCAAAGAATTTTACTAAGTTTTCCAAACAATTTTTTTTTTTTTTTTTTTTTTTAAACATGAAAGATAAAACTATTCATAACATTTGCAGAAGCAATAGCAACAATTCAAATGAAAATAAAAATAACATATATACATAACAGGCTACATTCTTTAAAGATCCCTTAACGTTGTATCACATCTAAATTAACTATTCATCTAACATCCCATCCTTATGAAATAACAATGATACATCAATGTACTTAAACAATATACAAGTGTCCTTTTGTAATTATATTTTAGTTTAGCTCAATCATCCACTATAAATATCACAAGGTATGAAAAGCTTAAAAGAATAAACATCCAAGTAAATAAAGTACATCATCATCATCTAATATTAATTCATGATGCAATAACTTAAATGAAACCACATATCATACATGATACATCATCACAAAAGATATAAATATCCATCACAAAAGATAACCATATATCACAAACATAAATAACTAAGTGTATGGTTCCTCCCAACCGTAAATAGCATCATTAGACCATCATGGATCTTAGCTATCCCTTCGTGCGTAACATTCCAAAGCACCGAAGAGATCATCGGTATTAACATAGTAGGAATGTCACTCCTAAAACATCCTACTAACATGTAAACTAAAGCATAATAAATCATCAACTAACATATGCAAAGTAAAGAAAATCATCAATATAAGAAACATACTAGTAAATAAATCCATCATAAGGTATATAATCTATCATAATACTCCAAGAACATAATGAAGAATAAATACCAACCAAGGATACTCGAGCCATGGTGTCTCAAACAGATCTCAAATGATAGGAGTGAAAATACACTACCACCCGACCGCGTGGAACCTAAGTGGTCCACTCCCACCGTGCTAAGGAGATAATCTCAAGTCCCAAACAGGATATCCATAATACATAGCACAAATCTCTATAAGTCCAAGAATCTTAAAAGTATACTAACTCAAAGGTTCCAATCACACACAAAATCGACATCTAATTTCCAGAGGCACACAAAGACATGTAGAAAACTTACTCTGCAAGCGGGAAAGTGTCATCACAATTATCATGTACAAGTTATCCAGGTAGTTAGCTAAACTCCACGGATCCATACTGATCTCATGCGGCCACTAGTATCCTCTCATACTGACGAGGCATACTACGGAATGCATGGCCGCAACCATGCGTTCTCACTACTCCCATCCTAGCCTGTACAAGCACTCAAGGCACGGTGCAAGAATATAAAAACAATTATCTTTTTAAGTTCATTTAATTCCCATTTAGTGTGTAAATGTTATCACTTATTAACCAAACTTACAATGAGTTACCCTGGCAGCCACTTAGGGCCCCGACCCCCATTGCAAGCCACTTCCCAACACTACAAGTAGATTACCTACCCTAAGCTCATGGAATCATAAATCTCAAAATCATAAAAGATAATCCATAATAAAATCATCAAATATGCATAAAAGCATCAAATATCCATAATAAGAATCATCAAATCTTCAAGATAAGAATCATCAAATCTCCATGAGCATCTGAAAAAGCATCCATAGAAAATCATGACCACATCAGTTCTCTATTGGCAACTAAAGGCATCATTGATAATCATAAGTATCAATTGGTTCTCAATAACCAAAATATACCTCAAGATAAATGGTTCTCAACAAGCAACCAAAAATATCTCAAAATCATACTGATCGAAGAATCCAAAATGGTTGAGTCAAACATGTCACAACATGACATCATCAAGAAATAAATTCACATTTCAGTCCCATCATGGCGACTAGAAAATAATCCAAGGATAACTCATCGATGACTCAAAAATGATTAGCTCAAGTGTCTCATACACATACCTCTCAGCTTCACACATGAAGACTGATGAACAATAACAATCAATAAATACAAACATTTCATAGAGCATACGATCACATTACCATGGTTGGGCTTATAAAGATCAAGACCAAATAAAATCAACATGCCATCATATCTCATAACCCTCGAGCCTCTGGTAATAACCTAGGACTGGTCAACACTAGTCAACCCAAAACCCAAAACAAGAAGCATATAGAATACACGATGCAAACACATGTTTTGGTTTACTAAATTCACATAGTTGAATAATGTGTAGGTGTTTCCAGTTTTCTGTTTGCAAGTATACTTCAAGTGTTTAAAGTTATCATTTTACCTACAAGTCAACCCATTTGTTCCCCGATAGTATTATTCTAAGAATAACTTAAAGATAATTATTTACTCATTAAACTGATCATCACTGACCTTAATTAAATTGTCTTTTATATTTAACCATGATCCATATTCTAATTGATTAACTCTTCTTTTAATGTTACTTCAACTTGCAACATAATCAAAGAATCATTATTCATTTATAAAAGAACCAATTACTAGTCTTTGAATAAGATGAATATAATTTTATTAAAATGATCAATTAAATCAATAGGTACACCATCCATGACCTATTAACATTCTAATAGTATTAATTAATATTTAATTAAATATTATTAAAATTTAAGCCTCTTAATTATAATCATTATTAAATTGTCACTAATAACTGTTAAAATATCTAAGTCACTATTCAAGTCATTAAAATAAGACTCATCAACTTCAATGTAGATACTACACAACTCTAAAAGAATCGATATATCATATTGATTAAAACTTTGTTACATAACTTAATTATTAATTAAATCTAATTAACTCTAATTACTTCAATTAATAATTACAAATCTAATTGACTAATAACTAACAATAGTTTGTACGTAAAAAGTCATCTACAATCCAAATATTCATATTAATAGTTCAATAACTTGTTAATAACAAGCTATGTTAGAAATCTTATTAATAAATCTATAATGACCACCTTCGCCATTCTATCAATGAAAACTAACTTTTCTTTGAAAAACTCGTATTACTGATAATCATTTAGTTAAACCTCATTTGATTTAACTAATTATCAATCAACTATATTCAATTTCATTAACATTAAGATTAGTAATAGTTTAATAACTAATAACAAGTTAAAATAAATTTACGATAATAGATTCTTTATTATTTTTGCAAACAATGATGTCACTAGTAAATTAAATATAACTTCTTTAAGAATCGTTCTCCGGATAAGATTTACCAATAATCAATAGGTAATCATTTGTCCAAAATAATCTTTGATGATTCTAAGTATAATGATCACCAACTTCATTAATCACAATTTCATTCATGGTAACATGAATTCATTTCCATTGTATTTTTCCCCCCTAAATTTGATCTCAACTAAATTCTCAATACTATACTTCAATTATTAACTAATTTCAATTAGATTGAACTTAATTGAATCAATTAATAATTATATAAACTTATATATACTATCTTTCATTAATAATTTGTTAAACTTAACAATTATTAATAAATAATTACTCACTAATAATTTCAATATTCAATTATAATGATTGATATTCGAACCAATCAATGAATAACAACTAAATCATTAATATCTCTTTTCTTTAATTTTTCCTCACTTAAAAATCCATTTACTGAAATTGACTAATAATTAATTACACTTCTTCTACTATTAACTAATCTTAATTAAATTTGATTTAATTAGATTAGATAATAAACCATATAAAACTAATGCATATTAATAAGATTTTAATAAGAGAAGATTGCAATAATATCTTTAATTCATTCCATGCTTTGATATATTATTTTTGTGAAGTTTAAGCATAAAGAACTCTTGGTTATGGGAAATGGAGAAATATCTATCTTTGAATAAAACAGTCTCAGTATGATGGCCATATCTTCCTAATGAACCGTTGGATCAGGCTGAAATTTAAATATGTTGGAGAGGGCCAAGTTGTGCCAATTTTGACTGGAGCGATCGAATAAATTCGATCCCAATAAAAAGTTATGAATGACTGAGTTTGGGTCTATCCAAGGGGCAGCGACAGGGCAGTTTGTGATGAATTAAGAATTTCTTCTTAAAATAATTGTTCTCTAAATTTACCCATTCATCCATCTAATAGGTTTGTCCATTCACATCTGAAAATATAATTTGATAGAAAGATTACATCTAATTGTTCAAATTTTCAACTTAGAATTTTTATTTTTATTTCAAATCTTGTCTATCTAATTTCACAATATAAATTCGAACCCAAACCTGATTAAGATCTAATTATTTCTCCTTAATTGGATATAGGATTTTTCTATTGTTTTCTTCTCATCCAAATAAAATATCTAGATTCCAATTTCAAATACAAAGATTTTTCAGACACATAAAACAGATATGATGAAGATAGGAAGAGAAAGAGTGCAAAGGGAATATGAGAATATCATGAGTGCACCTGGACACTGATGCTAATTTGCCATGCCTCAGAAGTCCATAGAAAATCCCTTCCTTCTCTATCATTCGCAATTCTTCCAAGAATCCAAGCCGATCGAATCCTCCAAGTGATTAGAAGTGCTAGAAGGAGCATAGAAGCAAGTAGAAAATATATGAGCATACGAATCTTCTCCCATGCATGTAAGCTTTGAAGTTTCTATTTTTTTTGCTTGTAGCTCGTGGCTTCCATTAAGCTTTTCATTTAAGCTTCTATGAATGCCTAAATATCAAGAGCTCTCAAAAAACTTTTGGATTGCTTCTTGAAACCGCTGAAAGGTGTCACCAACTAAGCATGGGTCTTTTCCAACCTTTTTGATGAGTCATAGAGTTGTAGACACCTTGTGCTTAATTGATGCACTAACCCCCGTGTTGTTGACACATGTTAATTCCCATGCAAGCTTATAACTCCAATTTACTTTTTAAATAATCTCTATTTAAATTTTAAAACTTTTATTTTAATTTTTATAACTTTTATTATTATTTTATTTATTACTTTATTATTATTTTATAATTATTATTAATTTTAATTTCTAGTTTTCTTTTATTTAATTCCTTTTTCCCAATAATTCGCATTTAATTAATTACAATCAAAATATCAAAGATCATGATATTTTATTAATTTTCTCAAATAAATAATTAGTTAATTAAATCTATTTATTAAGACTTAATTAATGGAAAATTCACCATAGACCTCCAAGATAAAATATGAAAATCCATCATAGAACAAATCATACAAAATAAATCTAAAGGGTTAAAAATCATGAAATATGTCATCCGACACATTCGGTGGGTATTCAACTCAAATACTTGTCCTAATTTTCCAATTAGGACAAATGGCTCGAAGGGTTGGGATTTGGACTCGAGAATTTATCTCCCCTCTCTTATCATTGATATAATGTGATAGGGTACGCTCATCTTGGCAATTCAGGAAAGTCGATACTCGGTACCTGCAACCTGCATAAAAACCATGCATGTACAAACACAATATATACTAAACTAAACAGACAATGGTAGGAAGTGGTGCATCATGTAGATCCCGACTAGTAGGTGACTCCCTTCCTTAACCACATCAGACACACCATACAAAAGCAAACATGCAAGGCAAACACACACACCATACACATGCAAGTATGGGGTAAGTATCCATAAGAAAGCACATATGATAATAAATCATCTTGCTAATCATCATTAATAATTGAAAGCAATGTAATAATCATCATTAATAATTATGAACACTAAAAATAATCATCATACATACATGAAATGTAGAGTCTAAGTAATCTCATCACATAATAAACTGAATCCATAGCTCAATATCTGATAATCTCAAAAGAATACTGCTAACCAACAACATAAAACTAGTTTTAAAAGAGTTCAACAATGATAACAAAATGTGAACCAAGGGCAGGCACTACAGGCATGGGCGTTGACTATTCACAAATCTCAAGGGCTAACTCTTTCAAAAGCCACAATTGACATAGGTCCAAGAGAAAGAGCAGGATTGACAATTGTGGCCATATCTCATGTTAAGTCACTAGAAGCTTTGAGGATAATGCCACCATTTACATACGAACGCTATGAGAAAATGAAAAGTGGGAAACAACTTTCAAAGAGAAAAGTAGAAGAATGTAGATTGAGAAGTCTTGAAAATCATTGATGTTTTCAAACAAACTATTTAATAATAAAGATTTATTTGTTCTACTACATTATGTTATTATCATCGTGAACTATTATGTTGTTATTCTTATTATTACATTGATAGTTTATATTCCACAGTTAATGACAACTATAATTGGATATGCACAATGCAACATTATAACCTTATTATTTGCACTTTTTAATGGTTGCAAGTACAATTACGCTGAAATTTAATTTTATTAATTCTCCAATTTCTAATTTTAACTATGATCATCAATTGGGTCCTCAAATTAAGGTAGCTATAACATTAATTCAAATTATAAAGACCACCTTTGATTGAAATAAATCAAAATGATTATGCTTCATGACTTTCAACCAATACATTGCTATTCAATATTTGAAAAGTATGTTTGTATATTCTTCACTATCCTTCAAAGGTTATAATATTACCATGTTTCCATACCCAAAATTTCATTACCAATTCTAATACAATTAGGTTTTTATACTAAGTGACCTATTATGTTTTTTCAAAACCATTATTGATATAAAATTTATGTCCCTCTCATTAACTATGCATTTATTATTCTTTTTTATTGGTGCTAATGCTTACTAAATTTTTTTCCATGATTTGTTTTAGGCATGACAGCCTCTAATAGATAGTCAAGCATTCTTGACATGAGCCCAACTTCTTTTGTAGGATCAAATCATTTTTTTGAGATAGAGTTTCAGAAGTGTGCACGAATAATTAAACAATGTTTTGCAACTATGGTAAAAGCACTTGAGAATGCAGCTCTATCAATTGATCATGTACAAGAGATAGAGATAATGGAGATCGAAGATGTTGCCAAATATGTATGCAACACTTCTGCAAAAGTAGATGCATTTCCACCCATGATGAAAGAGGTCTATGATGATCACATTACAGACAAAGGTCGTAATACAATTTTAATCTCTGAAGAATATGTTATGTACTTGCATCATTATGGAGAACTCTATACATGGTCCATATGATGATTTCTCATCTTTCATTTTTTCAATTATTACTTCATCTAAATAATTTTATTAGGAGATATAGTTCTCCTTTCATCTATGTATCAGAATAATAAATAAATGATTTAACTTTTTAGCTCAAATTCTTCTCGACTATACTTGCAGATATTTGAAATGTTTTTCCTTGACCTTTGTGTTTCTAGCTACACTATTCATGCTAAGCATAATTAACATTAACCAATGGTCTATTTATAAATGTAACTAATAAAATTATAAAATTACTTAAGGAACATTGTAATCCTTATATTGCTCTTTAATTCTAAGAGGCATGTCTAACGGCAACAAGCTACCCTCCTAGATATAATTGTAAATGCAACATTAATTGTAACTCTAACCACAGTCCTACTTTGTCCCCTAACCTTAACCCTAACCATAATTCTAATGCTTTGTCTACCCCTAACTCAAACTATAATCCTATTTGTAACTTAAATTCTAACCTAACTTATATTCTAACACTAAACCTAACCCTCACCTTTACCCTAACCCTAAACCTACCCCTAATCCTAACCCTTTATTTACCCCTGTCTCCAACCATAACCTTAAGGCTAACCCTAACTCTAATCCTCCCCTAACCATAACTATAATCCTAATACTAACCTTAACCTTAACCCTACCCCTACCCCTAACTCTAACCCTAAATATAATTAACATTAACCAATGGTCTATTTATAAACCTAACTGATAAAATTATAAAACTACTTAAGGAACATTGTAATCCTTATATTGCTCCATTATGCTAAGAGGCCTGTCTAACGAGAACAAGATTCCTTCCTAAATGTAACTCTACATGGAACACTAAATGTAACTCTTAACCACGGTCCTACTTTATCCCCTAACCCTAACCCTAACCATAATTCTAATGCTTTGTCTACTCCTAACTCAAACTATAACCCTAATTATAACTTAGACCCTAATGTTAACTTATATTCTAATAGTAAACTGAACCCTAACCTTGACCCTAACCCTAACCCTAACCCTTTCTCTACCCATATCTCTAACCCTAATTGTGATCCTAATCTTAACCCTAACCCTAACCCTAATCATAACCCTCATCCTAACCATTTCTTTACCCCTATATCTAACCCTAACCTTAACCCTACCCCTACCCCTAACTCTAACCCTTACTCTAACCTTAATTGTGATCCTAATCTTAACCCTAACCCTAATCGTAACCCTCATCCTAACCATTTCTTTACCCCTATCTCTAATCCTAACCCTAACCCTAACCTTAACTCTACCCCTACCCCTAACTCTAACCCAAACTCTAACTCTATCATAATTAGACTCTAACCCTAGCCCTAACCGTCATCCTAACCTTAACCCTAACCCTAACCCTAACCCTTATTGTAATCATTTCTTTACCCCTATCTCTAACCCTAACCCTTATCCTAACTCTAATCCTAACCTAACCCTAACTCTAATCCTAACACTATCCCTAACCTTAACCCTACCCCTACCCCTAACTCTAACCCTAAATCTAACTCTACCATAATTAGACTCTAACCCTAGCCCTAACCCTAAATTTAATGTTGATTGAAACCCTAACACTACCTTTAACTGTAACCTTAACCCTGACTCAAACTCATACCCTAGCCTTAACCCTTATGTAGCTCTATATATAACCCTACCCCTAACTCTAATCGTTAATCTAACTCTACCATAATTGGACTTTAATATTAAACCCAACTCTATATATAAACGTAACCCTACCAATAACCTTAAGCCTAACCCTTTCTCTAAGTCCAACACTAAACCTAACTATAACTATAACACTACCCCTACCTTTAATTGTAGCCTTAATTCTTACTCTACTATAATTGGACTTCAACCCTAATTGTAATGGTAATCCTAATGCTAACCTTAACCCTAACTCAAAACTCTAACCCTAACCCTAACTGAAACCCTGACTTAAACTCAAACCCTAAATTTAACCCTAATCCTAACCATAATTCATATGCTCTGTCTACCCCTAACTCAAACTATAACCCTAACCAGGCTAACTCATATTTTAACATTAAACCTAACCCTACCCCTTTCTCTATAGCTATCTCTAACCCTAAGCCTAACTCTAATCCTAAACTTAACCTTAACCTTGACTCAAAACTCTAACCCTAACCTTAACCCTAACCTAATGCTAACCCTAACTCTAACCCTAACCTTAACCCCAACTCAAACCCTTACCCTAACCTTAACCTTGTTGTAACTCTATATACAACCCTAACTCTAAATATAAACCTAACCCTAACTCTAATTCTAAACCTAACCCTAACTATAACCCTATCCCTAACCCTAATGCTAACTATAACTCTACTCTTCAGTATAACATTTTATGTAACAATATGCTTGAAATAAAACTAAACCAAAGTGATGCAAATAAACACCATATACAGAATTAAAAAATAAAATGTTCAAGAATAATTTTATAGTAAGTTTACACTATTACAATTTTATAGTAAGTTTATACAACTATATTTAAAAAGAAAAAAATTTAAAAATTTAAAAAATACTTTTCTTGTTGCGTCGCGATTGCCACTAGCTTATATATACCTATATATATATATATATATATATATATATATATATATATATATATATATATATATATATATATATATATATATATATATATATTACGCCGAGAGTAATCGTTCTTGAGGCACCTATTTTTATTTAATCCCAAGGTTATTTTAATCACAATTGAGATTTATGAAAATGAAAATAGGCGCCTGGAGAACGATTGCTCTCGGCATAATATATATATATATATATATATATATATATATATATATATATATATATATATATATATATATATATATATATATATATATATATATATATATATATATATATATATATATATATATATATATATATATAGGTATATATAAGCTAGTTGGATATATAGGTACATCCTTGATCCTCATCGGTTTGGAGTCCTAATTTGGTTATGGTGGTATATCTTTTTGGTTGAGGATCATGGTTATTTGGTTTCTATTAAGGAGCTCATAATGTACACTCTGAGTTCTTTGATAGTTTGATGCCTTGGTCAGTTTTCATGGTTAGAGGATGGTTTTTCATCATGATGTCATGGATAGCTTGGATACACAATTTAGTGGGAGCTTGTGATAGTGATGAGGTGATAGTGTAGGATTAGTTCCTAGTTTGGTTTATATCATTTTGGTTTGGAGATCTTAGTTTTACTTGGTATTGACACTTTAGTTGTGTGTATAGACTAGGAGGATCTTAATGTAGGAGATGGATTATATGACACCATGGATGACTCGGTATCACAATTGAGTGGGAGTTGTTGGAATTGATATGTTTATTGAGTGTTTGTAGATGTTGGAGGTTTTCCTTAGATCATGTTGCTACAGAAGAGGCTTTGACATTTGCATGGTGCACTTGTTATCTACATAGTATGTGAAGTTGGTTAGATCTTGAGGACTCATGGGGTTCTTAGTTATCTTCATGGTGTGTGTAGATGGTTATTTATGGTATGTGGATATGGTTTTCTTCATGTTTTTTGAGATGGTTGCATCTTGAGGACTAATGGGGTTCTTGGTAAAGGTGTGGTTTATGCTTTCATTTGGCATGTTATCCTTGGTGTGAGGATGGATTCATTTTTATGTCATGGTATACTCTTGATATGCATTTAGAGTTTTGACATGTTATAGTATCTTCATATGGAGCATGTTATCTCTTTGGTTGAGATGGTTTAGATCATGTTGTCATATTTATGTTCTTGAGGCCATGGTTGGAACTTTGACATTGATCTTGGTTTAGTTTCTTAGTATTTAGTTGATTGATCATAAGCTAGATACTTCATGATATTGTTATGTTGCATTTGGAGTTGGCATGGATTGATTGGTTGCAGGTTCTCATGGATACTTAGAGATGGTGGTGATGTTGATTTCTCTTGGATTAGAGAAGTCTTTGTTGGGGTTTTATGGAGGAGATCATACTTGCACAATTTACATCTAGAGGTGTGTGTAGAAGGACATGATGCAGGTTATGATTTGCATGGTTTCTCTTTGGTCTTAGTTATCTTCTTAGATGTTTGATTTCACTTATATTAGATTTGAGATTGGTTGGAGATTGCGATCAGTAGTTTGTGCTCATGTATGTCATGTGAGAGATGACATGGTTATTCCTTTACCTCTTTCCTCTGTTGGTTGTGGAGAACTTGGGAGAGTGTTGTCTAGACTTATTATGAGAGTTGTTCTTGCAGATTATTGGTTTATGTATTGTGGATGTCCTTAAGACTACATGGATTCACTTCTTTGAGATGATGTGAGTAGATTGGTTATAGATTTGACATTATCTTTTGTAGTGGCAGCTTCTTGGTATATATATTTGGTACATATTGCTCTTGAGGCTTGTGATTATAGGTTACAGATTGGATATGTTGATGATTTGAGATTCACTTGGTATACCTTTGTAGGTATGGATAGTTGGATGGGTTTGGCACTTGATGTGAGTTTTGTTTTAGCTATGCATACATGTGATTACTTTTAGATCAGGTTTTTGTGTTTGGCATTTTAGTTGTTATAGGATTTTATGATCTTCTAATACAACAAGTTGGGTGGCTTTCTCTTTGGATGACTTCTACGTATGTTCAGTGGTAGTGGCATAATAGGAGGTGAGATCATTCATGTTTTAGATTTTGGATACATTGATTTTTTTGTAAGTGGGGTGCTTTGATCCATTATGGTGGATGTGCTAGGAGGGATTGTTCCCTTATTCATTTATGTGACTATAGATTGACCCTATGCAATGTATACAACAAGTGGGAGATTGTTGTGATAATGGTTACTGTACACATTAGATAATATTTTTATATTGTATTATTTTATTTTATTTTGTAATGTTGCACCTAGATGGATATACAACATGTAAAGATTCCCATGGGATATCCTTGATGATTTGTACTATAACATTGTGATAATATTTCATGTAATTATTTAATATTGGGGAAAATAATTAAATTTTCAATATTTTTTGGGTGAATGGATTAGGTAGCACATGGTTTATGTAATACCACATGCTAGTTTTGTGGGACTTTCTACTATATAGGAAGCCACAAGGGTAGTTGTTGGTGTGGGAAGAAAAAAGGTGAAAGGGCAAGAGTTGAGCAAGACAAGGCTTGATAGGTTAGCCAAGGGAGCATTTGTGAAGGTCGGAAGCATGGCATGGGATGTGTGGATTCATGCTTATTCACATGGATTCTTGGTTGTGGATATATCTTTAAATATTTTATGATTGTATTGCAATGGTTTTTTGTTGAATAATACATGGTCATGGATGCTTTTGGAGGCTGGGTTTTTTTCCTCAATGAGGGTTTCCCTGGGTATATCTTCTATCACATTTTTGTGGACCTATGTTGTCTATTCTCTTGCATGTGGATTTTAATTGTATGTTTATTTTAGATCTATTATGGGTTATGTGGAAATGGTTATATTCTTTGTTGCAAGTTTCCTTACAAGACTTTGGGCACTAGTGTTCTACCTTAGTTACATCTTGGGATAGTCTTGCATTTGTAAGATTAGAAACACAATTGGCTTCCCTATATGCATGCTTGCATGAGAATCATCTAACCTATTAAGAAATCCCATACTTTACAAATACAAGCCTTCAATTTCCAATTTGGTATATCCCTTTTTTTACGACATTAAAGACAAAGAATCACTTTCAATATCTATCTATTCTACACCTTTGGCCCCTACATAACCAAATTCTTTGGGCAAGAGCCTCCATCTTTTATTTATTGTGTTATAGCCCAAAAAGGTGATCTAAGTCACCCCACATAGTTCACTCTATCCTTGCAAAATCAAGATTTACTTTTTCTACACCATCAAAATTAGGATTTGTCCATTTGTTCATGGGGACTAACAATTTTTCCTCAAGCCTTTTATCTTTATATTACTTTCTTTAATGAACTTTGGCATTATTACCCCCAACCATCTTTATTTGAAAAATATTATCCTAGTGTGCAAATCTTGAGTTAGCCTTTTTCTAACCTTGAGCATTTAAAACTTGACAGATACAAGTTTATATTCTCTTGATCAACCCATCAACATAGACTCCTTGTTCGCAACAAAATCCTCTTGTTGTGTTCTTTCCAAATATGCCAAACAAGCATGGAAGGAGCAAAAATCCAAGCATCAACCCACCATGAATTTTATGTAGCTTAGGTCATCCCCACAAAAATATAAAAAATATAATTTTTCCCTGTGGCAAACCACCCCAACATTTGTTTAATGATGAATATAATTTTATAAAATTACAAACTATAAATAGTTAATATTATTTATTATTTATCTTTGTATATAACATTAAAATTATTAAAAGGTAATAAATAACTATATTGAATATAATATTTGGTCTATGATATGAAATAAAAATTTATTTATAAAGAAAGAAACTTTCCTCAGCATTTAATTTTTTTGCATTCTGAACCTTCCCATTACAAATTCTTGGACCTAGGAATTCCTAGTTTAATTCTCTCAAAACTCAAGCCCTTGTCAAATTCTATCAAAATTCTGCCGTAAAAACTAAATTTTGTTGGGAATAATCTCAAAGGAACCTTGGAAAAATTCAAAGACTTTTGAGTGACTTTGGATTCTTGTATAGGAACTCAAACAAAATTTCAGAGAATTTGGTCGAAAAACTCCTTTTTGTTTACTTTTTCAAAAAGTTGTAAAAGCCAAATTAGACTCAAACACATAATTAGACTAAAACTAATAATCATATTTAAGTTGAATTAAATACTATTTAAGAAGAATCAAGATGTTAAAAAGTGTCACACATCTATTACGGAATGTATGCAATACACCATTAAATGTTCATATAGGCTAACATGTATAGAAAACTATGAATTGAACAAAATATAAATAGATCTTTACTAGTTAACTTTGGATCCAAAGGTTTCTTTCTTGGCTTCATCTAGTCTATTCCAAATCTTTTTTCTTTGAATCATCGAGTATAAAATTAATGTGTGAAGCCTACGATATGGAAGAATCACAACACTGGCCTTAGATGGGCCTATAACATTACTTATTGTGCTTCATATTTGCAACAACAAAATGATGATGATTTGGTTGATGGTTTTTGATGATATTTGATCATGTTAATGTCTAGAAAAAATAGGTTGATATCTTTGAAACCTTGTAGATATAGATACAAAAATTATTTATGGGGATTCTCACCTCTATGCTAGACTACAAATTGTAATTGTAAGAACATATCTTGAGAAGATTGCACTCTGTATGGATGGATGACATTGGCTACAATTAATAGAGATAGAAGAACTCAAATTCTATTGTACAAAATGTGGATGTAAGCTTCACATAGAGAATGAGTAGATGAAATAATAACCAACTAGGGCACAAAGATGGGTTGAAAACCAAAGGTTCACAATCCTAAAGCAAGTCCTAGTTCACCAAAGAGAAGGGGATAGAAGGAACCATTTCTCCCCACCAATCCAGCACAAATCAATGCCCAAAAGGAAAAAAACATAAAAAAGAACACAAGAAAGTGTCATAATACAAGGATCCTCAATGATTAAGATTAATCTATATAGGAGAAAGAACAAAACTCAATTATATAGGACAAATTAATAGCCAGGATTAATGCCTTATCTAAGGCAAAATGACCTAAAAAATTGAAAGATGTTGACTAGGGATGTTTACTAAAAGTATTGAGTTTTGTTTGTAAATATCTCTTTGCCCAGCGTATGCAATGTTTTCTTTTTATTATTTTCTATTTTTTGATTTTTTGTACATTAATTTTTTTGATGCCAAATAGTAATACATTGCTTGAAATGGAAAATAAAATAATGACACTTTTTTGGAATTTTGTACCATAAAATAATAGACACAAATTACTATGGACATAGATTGGACCAGAAAGTTGACATTCCAAATACTATTCTTTATTGTATTTTTTGGGGTAGATTGTACAATTTTTTTTGCATCAATGTTTCAGATTACACTCTATATTCCATCATCAAGATGAGAGAGCTAAAGAAAATATGGTAAGATTTGGTCTACAATCTTACCATATTTTTCCTTTAGCTCTCTCATCCTAATGATGGATCATAGAGTGTGATTGGTAACATTGATGCAAAAAAAATTGTAACACAATTTGTCCAGAAAAATTTAGCAAAGAATTCTAATGGATCGTGGAAAATTACTATCTACATTCCAATTAATTACAAATTACTATTGGACAAAGACTAGACTGGAAATTTGAATGCCTATGTAGCTATGAACTTCTCAAACATGGTGCCTCGATGGGAGGGCTTCTAAAAAAAAATTAAATAGAGAGCACTCCAAGATTAAAATTGACTATTACTAAATGCAGAGAAGAAAATGAAATTATATATGCTGAGATAGATTTGTGGCTTTATCAATTGAAGAGTTAGAGAGCTCTTATGTTTCATACTTTGAGTACTAAGAAAGGAAAAGAAGTATCAAAATTTCAAGATTCCACTAAGAAATTCATTGAAAATGATCAAGTCTCATCATCAGACAAGGTGAAGGAATGTATTGAGGACAATGAGGCAAGGCCTAGAATTGGGAAATCAAACTTTTGTGAGAGATTTATTTTTTCACAATCTGTGTAGAATTCATTATGATTTCTATTCAAAATTATCTTGTCGTAGCTGCAACATCGTGTTCAAGCAAGTAGATAAAAGGAATCCACAAGTGTTGAGGAAAGATGAAACACAAAAGGACCCAAATAAAAAATTGAATTTTAGAGATATGCTTCTGCAAGCAAATGAATTGATAGTAGCAAAGTGGGAGAAGAGAGAAATTAAACTCAATTTATATCGAAGTGATTGGGAAAAATAGAAATGAGATCAAATCCACATATAGTAGTTCAAAGTGGACCTCAAGGAGACAACCAATTATGGACTCTGGGATTTGACGGTTCCAAAACTAAAATGGGATTGAGTCTGACTGGGCTGACAAGAGAAACATATAAAATAGTGCATGGTTACAATTTCCTTGTAGAAAGAACATGGCTGAATATGAAACTTTGGTTTTAGGTTTTTTGTAGGTCACCAAGAAAGGATTAAATAAATTCATGTACTGGGGGATTCTTGCTTAGTAATAACTGAAATCCAACAAAAATATGGATGGCACTACAAGAGATTAGAGAGGTATAAAAATAATGGGGGATCAACATTTAGAGCATCAAAATGAAAGGTTTTATTTTAAAAGTTGAGAGGAGTTTCAAGAAGGAAAATCCCAATCACATGAGCATATTTCCAACTTATAAAGGAAACCATATTTAAATCAAGTGTACAAATTCAAAATGGCAATTCCAACTAGGCCATGAGGAAAACTTCCAAAAAATGGAGAAGACTCAAGGAGGAAGCAATTCAAGATCACGAGTCATCATTATCATCCTCAAGGAGTTGAAAATTTAATCAAAATCACTTTCTAACAATTGAGTAAGAAATATTTGCAATTTTAGCAAACATCTTCCCAAGCCAAGATTATAAGCACATATGTAGAGGCAAATCTATACGATAAGCATGATGAGGTGGTGTTGGTTGTCTTTTCCAATGAGAAAATTAAAATTTCAAGGATAATCAATCAAATTATGCCAAGGTTCCTATTTACTTATTGGCTATCAAATGCTTTATAATTTTCTGATTGGCCCAAGAATTGGTGCCCTCTATTAATTGGTTGTAATTACACTCTTCATGTTTACCTGCTATTAATCTTCTCAAAATAACATTATCATTATTGCCAAGTTTATTCTTAAACCTATTCAGCCTTGTTTTAATTCTTCTTTGTATATCTTCTTTCATTTAATTCATATTTCCTTGTCAACATTACATCACTTTACCTCCATAGTATGTTCATTATATTTTTATTTTTTTGTCAATAGTCACATATCCTTAAACATTACTTGACTATTCAAAGATCAACATACTTCTTAAAAGGGGTCGCTCTTACCATAGATTTATCTATTTTAATTGAGTTCCTTTTGGCATATTTTGAAGCAATTCCCATGCTTTAGAAATCAACTTGTCGTGACCTCTCATGATGTTAAACATTTATCATTCTATCTTTTCTCTTCACACTTCATCTTGAAACATCATATCTCCCTTGATATTATGCAGTTTGTTATACCTCCATATGTTTCATGACCTCTACAAAAGGGCCAATTACTAAATTTAGTCCTTCACAAATCTACCCATCCAACAATAATTTTCAATAGAAATTCACAATGTGAGAGGTTACTCTTTTTACTGAGTCATCAACTCAATTTGTAAATGTCTTTGTTGATGAAAATATGATGTAAGAGTATCTCAAAATCTTCACTTTTTTAATTTTAAAGGATTTTGATAATGCCAAAACTTGTCAACTTTTTTCATTTCTAATTACCAATGTTACATTTAAATTTCAATCAGTGATAGAACTACTATGATTTCTTTCATTACAAGAAGATATGATGTAACATATTCTATAAGAGTCTCACACATCATCTCTTTTAATGTAAACAATTTCTTGATTGGTATCTCATCCATGATTCCATAGAATCAATTTTTGCACCAAGTTCATCTTCTAAAAACATGGATTATTATTATAGGACCTTCATGTATCTTTAGTTCTTAATGCTAGACCAAGAGCAAGAAACTCCATAAATCATTCAATATCATCAAGGATAACAACACTTAAGAGTCTTGTAAATATTCTCAAAATCCTTTATTATAATTGCACATTTACTACTCTTGCAGAGTCCTTTCATTGTTTGGGCTAATACTACTTTCACAAAAGGAAAGTTACTATGAATGCCAAAAGTTACTACCATGATAGTTCTATGACACCCTAGTAGAATGCCTTTCAAGAAAACAAGTAGTCAGAGGACTTCCTTTTCTCTACTTAATTTGTTCCACCAACATCATCCTTACATATATGTGTTTGTCTTTTACCACATTCAACCATTTCATTACATTCAAACCACTCAAGTTTGTCATTAGTTGCTCCAAATGTTGGCTTTATTTCTTGTAATGCATTTCATTTGACATAAATGACAACCTTTCACTTCTTAACATAAATGACTACTATCATGTAACATCCACTTTGCAAAATATTCACTTTGTGACTCCTTTCCCTCTCTTGGCTTCCTCCCAATATTATGCCCTCTCTAATCTCAAGGGTATGTTCCCCTTTGGTTGGAGCCGACAGGGCTTGTATGTTTAGATCTAGAACTAGTTTTGTTTGCCAAGGCCCAAAATGTTTGTGACCTACTCCAGGAAGATATTCCTCTGATGGAACCTTGCACTATCCCTAATGATTGTGCTTGTTTGGGCCCAAACCCCTCAGTGGTCCCATATTGATGTCTATTTCAGTGATGTCCCCTAAGTCAAACTAGTTTGGGGTTGTTGTTAGATCTAAGGTTCATGTGGACTCTAGTACAAAACTTGTGATCTCCTCAAGGGCCACTGGTCCCATGATTTCTCTTCTAGATTCAGTGGTCAACTTTATTGGCTTAGGCTTACCCTTTGTCTTGTTCGAAAACTTGTCTCCTTCTAACACATGGTTGATATGGTAAGGAAGTGGTTCTCTATGAAGTGCAAACTCTCAAGGTCGGTGTCCATCTATGTTATGACTTGCCCCCTTTTCCTGTTCAACTTTACTATGGAAAAGGATTGTGACTCAGTTATGGTGGGCTCCTAGTATTTTTCCAAACACCCCTTGTTGATAGTGAAATGGAATTCAAGCTTCACCCAAGACCTTTATAGGTATGCTTCAATATGGATAAGGATGCCCAATCTCCCTTTAAAATTTTGGGATGAGCAGGTGTTTAAATGAATTGGTAACTTCTTTGGTTATTTCATCAAAATGGAAAATATGACTAGCTCTAAAACTAAACTAGGTTTTGCTAGATCATGTATCAATATTGGAATGAATAAACCCTTGCCAAAAAAGGTTGAGCTAAAATCTAAATGGGGAAACTGGTCACAACCAATAATCTATGAGGATGTATCCCCTTTTGCCAAAAATGTAACATGTTTGGCCATTTATTTGTGGATTGTCTGAAGGGTGACAAACTCAAAGAAAAAGTGTCCTCACTGGGAGTTGTGGTGGTTGAAAGCTCAAAAACTACTGAGACGACTGAAAAGGATGAAATCCCAGTGAATAAGGAACTAACCAACCTGAAGGAAACTTTTGAGGTGGCCTCTTAGGAACTGGTTGAAACCCCTAGCAAAAATAGTGAGAAGGAAAGAACCCCTATGAAGGAGGATGCCATTAAACAAGGTGGAGAAGCCCAAACTTCTACAGATGATATTATTGCCCATAAAGAGGGGGAGATATTTGATACACTTGCTCTACAACTATTCCAACCTGAGGATGGATAGATGATTAAAGCAATGGAAGTTGAAAGTGGTAATACTCTGTATTTTTCACCCCTTCTCTTAGGGAATGGATCACCGCTCGTTGATGGAACTCGTGGTCTCACTCCCAAGTTTTGTTGAAATTATTTCCCTCACAACTGAGCTACCAAATTGTGACCTCCTCAACAATGATGATGGTTGGATGGTCCCAAAACAAAAGCCTAGAAGAGGATATAAGGTGGATGTAGGGTCATCCATGAGGATTGGGAGACCTTTGACCAGGAACATTCCTCAAAAGGAAATGGAGAAGGATATAGCATAGGGGAAACAAAAAACCCTAAAGGAAACTCAATTCATAAAATATGAAGCTCATATCTTGGAATGTGAGAGGGCTAAATGTCCCTAGAAAATAGCATGAAATAAATCAAAAGATCACAGAGCTTAAGGCTAACTTGATTCCTTTACAGGAAGTTAAAATGTCTGAGTAGGTTTTCTCTAGAGTTGCTACTTACATTTGGTCAAGGGCTAAATTTTCTTGTAGTGAGGTTGATGGCACCTTTGGTGGCATTGTCATGATGTGGAACCTAGACAAGGTAGTTGGAATGGTAGACTAGTTGTATATGATGAAGATACTAAAGTGGTTGAGATTGTGAGACAAAAAAGAATGGCATGCATGGGGGACTTTAACACCCCTCTATATCTATTGGAGAAACTTAAGGGTTTAGAAGAATTTTTTGATAGTATAAAAGATTTGGAGAGCTTTCTTGGAAGGAATGACTTGATTGATTTTGATCTTCATGGTCTTGCATTCACTTGGTCTAATAATAGATTAGGGAAAAATTTGATTTAGGTTAGACTTGATTAGATTCTTATTTCTTCTGGTTGGGACATTATTCAACATTCTTCCTTAGAGTTAGAGCCGAGGACCATCTCAAATCACTCTATGCTAGTGTTCTCTTGGTTGGAGAAGCAACCTACTAGATAGAGGGCTTTTAGGTATGAAATCATGTGGCATTCACACATTGAGTTCAGAGATTATAGTACGTGGTGGTGGAAGGACCTAGTTGATGGAACGACCATGTTTCATATCACTAGAAAACTTGAAATAATTTGAAAAGAAGTGTGGGGATGGTGCAAATCTTCTTTTGGTAACATCACCAAAGAAAAGAAATCTACTAAGAAGAAGTCAGAATCTCTCCAAAACCAAATTATTCAGGACAATACTAATGTTGAACATCAATAGGAGGAGAGGGAGTGTCAGAACTTATGGAAGACACTCCTAAATTGGGAGGAATTTTTCTAGAAATAGAGATCAAGAGTTCAGTGGTTGAAGGAGGGTGACTAAAATATGACCTTTTTCCATAGATCAGCATCAAGAAGGAAAAGATGTAACACCATAAACATGTGGGTGGATGATAATGGTAAAGAGATTAATGGTATGGAGGAGATAGAAGGTAAAATATCTCTCTATTTCAAGGAACTTTATAACCCCCTTACTATGTAGGTCAACAGTAATACACAAAATGATATTATGAGATCTTTTCACCTAATTGTGAATAACTAGATGAATGAGGACTTGAATGAAGTCAAAAAAGTTGTGTTTAGCATGAATTAATATAAAATCCTTGGTCTTGATGGTTTTATGTTTCCTTTTTTTCAAGAATTTTGGGATATTATCAAGTATGATTTGATCCATGCTGCTAGAGACTTCATCAAAATGGGAAATTTACTAAGGGAACTCAACCAAACCTTCATTGTTCTTGTACCTAAGACTAATCACCCTAGTCATCTTGAGGATTTTTGAACTATTAGTCTATGCAACATGGTTTATAAAATCCTTGCTAAGATTATGGTTAATTGAATCAAGCCCCTCCTTGATAAGTTCATTGGTCACTACTAGAATGATTTCATCTCTAAAAGGAAAATTCTAGATGTGGGCATAACTACTCATGAGGATATCCACTCTATGGATAGGAGCAAGATCCCAGGTATGGCTCTCAAATTGGATATCTCCAAAGCCTATGATAAGGTTAGGAGGGAATTTTTGATTTCTATTCTCTCTAAACTTGGTTTCAATGTAAATTTTACCAAAATTATCAAAAATGTGATTAATATTGTCACCTTTTCAATTCTTGTTAATGGGACTCCCAAGGGTTGTGCCAAGGGGAACCCCTATCCCCATATCTCTTAATTATTATTGCTAAGCTCATTGGTAGGAATTTGGTTTCCATGAACAATGTTAGTAGGTTAAGAGGTGTTAGACCTACATACTTATGTCCTCCTAAAACTATTCAATAATTTTTGGATGACACCTTCTTATTTGGTATCTCATCTATCCATGAAGCTAGAGAATAGAAAAATATCCTAAATCAGTATGCAGAGGTCTCTTGTCAATGCATAAATTATTAGAAAAGAAAAGTGTATTTCTTCAACATTTTTGCTAGTCTGAGAGGTAAGGTGACTCGAATTTTGGAATTCTAGGAGGCATTTCTCCTAGACACTTACCTTGGGATCCTACTCATGATTAAAGAAGTTTCAAATCAGTTTTGGAATGGTCTTGTTGAATGATTTCAAAGAAAACTGGCCTAATGGAAAGGTAAGATCTTGAGTAGTGCCAAGAAATTACAACTTCTCTATGCCTCCCTACAAGGCATCCCAAGTTACTTCCTATCTATTTTCAAACTCCTTGGTAGATTCAAAGATATCTTAAAAATATATAGTGGAACTTCTTGTGGTCTAGCGCTGAAGAACATACTAGGATGAGTTTGGTAAGTTGGGAAAAAGTTTGTTGTCCTAAGGACCTTGGAGGTTTAAATATAGGAAGGATTAGACATATGAATAAAGCCCTCCTATCCAAAGTTGGTTGGAGGTTGATGAATTTTGCAAGTAATTGGTGCAACATTGTGAGGGTCGAGTACCTTGGAGGAGAATTGTTTCATCATGCACTATGGACCCAGGCTCTCCCCAGGGCTCTAAAATTTGGAATAATGTGGTCCACACCCAGAAAATTTTGAAGTTGGAGTGTCATTGGATTGTCGGGAATGGTGACACCATTGATTTCTGGGAAGATCAATGGCTCTAAGATTACCCACTCAAGCACACTAAATTCCTCACACCAAAACTTATGGATCCATGACCCAAAACCATATCACCCCAGATTGCTAATGGATTAGGACCTAGCACCAAGCTCCTATGGGGGAGGGTCTTATTCTAGAATTTCAAAACCTACTAAATAGTTATAGGATCCCCCTTATCGCAATTGAGGATTCCATGGTTTGGAAGCTTATCCCCTTGGGGGAGTTCATGGTGAAGTTAGCTTCCTTGTGCTACCTTGAGGGGGGGGAGGAGGCCCAAGGAGATATGAGAAAGGTTTGGCACCTATGGATCCTTCCAAAGATAATTTTTTCTAGTGGAAAGCTTTACATGGATCTACCCTTATGGTGGACAACCTAAAAAGGAGAGGATATCAACTTTGCTAACTACTATGTCCTTTTTCTTTAGAACACAGAATCTATATCACACCTTATTCACTACCCTTTTGCCTTAGAAGTCTGGAGGGAGGTTCTTGCATTATGGGGAATCCAATGGTGTGCTAATGAAGGTTTGCAATAATTTGTTCATTGGAATGTCCTATCTTCCCACCCATACCTAAATAACTTATGGTTAATAATCCCTCCTTATGTTTCATGTGGAATCTAGAAGGAGTGGAATAACAAAATATTTAGGGATAAAGCTACTACCAACTCGGGGGGTGGTGCACCAAGTTATCAAACTCCTAAAGGAATGTTATGAAATCTAGTAGTGGAAACCTCCCCCGAACCCCCCAGGTAGACTTGATAGGGAGTGGGCTTCTTCTTAGGGAATGTAACATATGGTGGCATAGTTTGATAATTCCAAAGCCTTGTCTACGAAGAATACAGTGTGGAACCCACCCCATAAGTCATGGTTTAAGCTTAATTTTGATTGATCGGTCACCATGGGAAGTTCTACTACTGGGGTTGTCTTACGTAATTATATAGGGAGAATAGTTATGGCTTATCTAGAAACTATGGGGGTGGCTCAAATAATGAAGATGAAGCCTTGGATCTTCTATGGGGATTGAGACTCTGTCATGCCCAAAATACAAGGCAAAAACACCACAATAATTTTTTTATTTTTTTTTAAAGTAATGATAGGATTAAATGTAATAAATAAGTATTTGAATCGAATCACTTAACTTCCTCATACACATGTATAATTATGGAATTTAAGCACAACTCAAATGCAAATTTTTCTTAACATATTTGAACTTGAAATTTCCATAGTTGAACATCACCATTCTATCTACTTTTCAATACACATGTGCATATAACTGAAAATATGAGAATCTTTTAAGTAAGGATATTACTCAATCATTTTATTTTATTTATCACCTAATTCAAAGGCTCCACTAGGAAAGAACCAGGAAGAAAACCCAACATTGTTGCCATTTCAAAAATAAGTTAACAATAACATTTTTACACAGAATTTCAATCCCAAGGAGAAATCTTCCAACATAACTAAATATCAATAATAATTTGAATTTCCTTCTTGGCCCTTAATAAGGGATCCATTTCGAATTTTGCAATACATCTCAATGATCATGGAGAGAATGAAAAACTGACCAGGAGACAATCAAATATAACATAGAGACAAATTCAAACATTCACTCCCATCTTAGGTTTGCACAATAGGTTCGACATTGAACAAAACTAGGGAGAAGGTGGATTTTTCCAATAGGAGACTTTAGCCACAACACCATAACATATGCCCTTTCAAGGCTAAAATCTCAAGAACTTTCATTCTTCTACAGATGCCCTTTCAAGGCTAATATCACAAGGACTTTCAATCTTTCACTTCTCAAATTCCAAACTCAAAACATGGTTTGTGTTGATGAGTAGGGGCCCATAACACCCTACTTTCTTTCCCTCTCTCATCTTGAGAAGAGACTCTACACTATTGGAGTCCAATTAAAGACCTTCCCTATCCATGGGTGAGTAATGCCAATACAACCCATACAATCCCTTCGAAAATCAAAGAAAAACTACAAAGGAAAAAAATTTAAGAAAATCTGTTTCAATCCCTCCCAACATACTCAACACACACATGAACATACATAAACAATAAAACTGAAACATGAAGCACAACATGAAAAAAATGGGGTGAAGTATTCCTACCTTCAAAATCAGGTTATGGAAATTGAACAAGTTTGAGATGAGCATTCCCTTCCTTCTCCTTCTCCTTCAATCCTGATTTTCACTCTAAAACTAGAGGTTGGGTGAACACTCAAACCCTCTCAAATTTGCCTCTAAATAAAACACTAACTCAACCACCTTCAAAAAGAAATAACTTCCCCACTTGTCTAAAAGTTTTAGAGTCTTATAACTAACCTAGACATAAGGCTAACCTCAAGGTGGAGTTAAATTTATCCAATCCATGATGGAAACAATCAATTTTCGCAATAAAGCAAAAATGGAGTTTTTGAGTGACCATAAAAGCCAACAAAAGGGGCTAAGGGGGTGGAAAATTCCCCCAACCTATACCCATACCCCTTAGGTACTTAGATTTCATGATTTTAGACCTTTAGAATTAATTAGGGACCTATCAAAGGCTAGGAATTTTCTTAGGACTTTCTAGCAACCTTCAAAATGTAGATTACTCGCTAATATTGATTAGGGTAATTAACCTTGATTACTAACTGATTAGCAAAAAGGTAACTAACCTAGTCCAACTTAGATCTTTACGTTACTTGGTTAACTCTAACTATCATGCTAGAATGCATATACAATTTACATGTGTCAAGTGACACTAAAAAATTACTATTACAAAACATTAACACTTAAAGATTACAAAATGATGCATTCATTCAATCCATGATACAAATAAAATACGAACAACAGGGTTTGCATTTTTTGTTAGACTCAACCATGGTTTCCATAATTGGTACACATGGTTTAGTTACATTTCTCCATCAGATTTCTTGGCTAAAATATCCTACATACGCATTGCACACATCAGTAGCTCAAGAAAATCACATAAATTGAAACATCCCTCTTTCAAATAGCTAGTTATTTATCTCGTTTCTACTCATATTCTTAATCATTTAAAATTGCATAACCAAAGTGTTAATTCTGCATTCACTTTCTACACTACTTCATTAGTAATTACATAATCAATATAACATATAACTTATTCATTAATTCAGATTAAGTACTAGTATAATCATCATTAGGTATGCATGTACCTAAACATCATAACATCACCAATAGGGCATACTGAACCATCTGAATACATATAACCTAATCATCATGGTACCAAAAATCAACATCCTCGTCATTAGATGACAACACCTCGTATCATTGTTAGTGAAATTTTAATGTTTAAACACTTGAGATAATGTATTAGTTCTTCAATCGCTGAGTATTAAAACATGGATGTATCAACTACTCTCAATTTTCATTAGGGCATTCACAACATAAAACATTACTTCATATCCATTTAAATCTCCTATAATGGTTTTAACAAAGAATTCATATTTGATAATTACATATGAGGAAGGACCTTACAGACTCATGAGGAGACAGATAATTAATAGGCTAATGGTTGAGGGGGATTTGATGCTAATTATCAAAGTCATTAAAGGGGATAGTCAAAGTTGTTGGGTGATCAAGGTAATAATTGAGGAAATTTGTAAGATGATGGAGGAATACCAAGAAATCTAGGTGGATCATATTTGCTGTGAAGGTAATGGCATGGCGAATGAGTTGGATAATTTTGGACACAATGTCACAAGGTTAACTAAATGGGATGACATCAACCTAATTCTATCATCAACTAAATTGTTGATGGAATGTGAAAGTACTTCTAATACTGATGTATGAATCATCACATCAAGTGGTGCATTTCAAGTTTTTGTGTGAGTGGGAAAGAAAAAGGGCTTATAAAGGTTACATTTGGAAAGATTATATAAGGATTCTCTTTTATGATCTCTTTGTCGTAAATGTTATTTATTTCTACAATAGGACAAAGGTAAGGGGTTTTCTTAGATCAAAAAATCTAACTATAAAAGACAATAATGACACCTCACTCATACCCTGTTGCATTTGTAGCTGGCATTGTGTGATTATGGAAAGAAAGGGGCAACTCACACATGCCAGGGAAAGAGACTTTTTGGGCCTCGATAAACCTTATGGCTTTATATTGGCTCTACATTGTCAGCTCGGATATATTTTTTATTTAACTTCCAAAAACTATCCTTCCCACAACTCGTTGGTGTTAAAAAATTTAGAGTTGGTAGAAAAATCTAAAGAGATGGTGGGGTCAATGCAAGAAGTTGGGTCTCACTTTAGGCCAAAAAGTGGAAGTATTTTTCTTGTTTTTGAAATTTTTTGTCAATTGATGTCAAAATTTGAGGTATTTAGAGATTGAATATTAAAAAACTCTAGAAATAAAATTTTTAGTGTTCGGAATCTAGTTTTTGAATATGTAATTTATTTGTGCACCCATATGATAGATTTTTTTTTGGTATGGATCTTTAAAAACCACTTTTTCAAAATGCCTACTTTAGGACCATACCATGCTCGTGTATGGACACCATAATTTGACACAAATTAATGAATTTTTTCAAATCCTTTTAAAGGGAGTTACCTAATACACCTAAGATTGATGACAATATTTTTTCTTAACTTTTTATTGAATAATTTTTTTATTATTAATTATTAATTAGCTATAAAGGTAAATTTTAAAACCTCTCATGTATGGACCACATAATTTGATCAAAATCTCACTTTTTTCATTTTTTTTTTAACATCAAAAGAATTGTATGTAGATTGATGACATATACATTAATTTAAGAAAAATTATAAAATAAAAAAGTTATTAAAGTTTTAGTGAATGTCACTTTTTAACGTTTAGCAGATAGTTTTGATTAATGAATAATCAAAAAATAGAAAATAAACTAATAACACTATAAAATTTACATTTTTGAAATTAGAATAGCAAGACCTATAATGAGTTTTTGTCTCGTCAAAAAATTCAATAGGAATGACTATAAAAAAATTACGATAATACCAGAAATTGTCGATTAAATGCCTTAGGAAAAAAAAGGAGCACAAAGGCATGGCTTGGTGGGACCAAGCCTATGCCATGCCTTTCCCCAAGGAAAAACCCCATGCAAAAGTCAGGAGCCATACCAAATTCCTGCTCATGTCTCACGAATCAAGCACCCGATTTGTAATTCACAAATCGGGTGCCCAATTGCTTTGAACCATTATACCGACTCTTTGATAATCGGGTACCTAATTCTTTTAAAAATTGGGTACCTGATTTATAAACAGGTACCCAATTTTTAAAGAATTAGGTGCCCAATTTTTAAGAAATCGGGTACCCATTTCTGATGTACCTGTTGGGTCCCAAAAGCTACCCCACTGACCCAATTTCAATGATTGAAATGATTGAACAACAGTTTCAACCTTCAACACTGAATTTCATCACGCTTATTCTATTTTCTTGTCCTCTTATACAATTTGCAGGTTACTAATTCAAATTCAAAATTGGTGCAAACATGGCATCAAAACAACGAAGAAAGAAGAAAGCAAGAGTTCTAACAGATGAGGAGATTGTAGCAAATAAAGAGAATGAAGCACAACGTCAACGAGAGAGAAGACAGAGAATTAGAGACTTGAACAATGTTTTAAAGGAGAAAGACATTGAGGATACCACGATGGATGAAGAAGTCAAAGAAGAGAACCCAATAGAAGAAAATTTAGGTGCACATTCTAGTCATGCGTTCAATATAGGTGTGTCTCCAAACCCTCGAACTTTCTCTTGTGATGAAATTGGTGATTTTTTAGAAGCAAGTTACAATTTAAATGATTTAGATTTTCTTCATGAGAAGCAATTGTCAAACGATCATGCAAAAAAAACTCCAATTGAAATGCTTTCCCCAAAAGAAATGCCAAGAAATTTTGAAAATGATATTCAAATCCCAAATAACAGTGAAAATAGTAAAGTGTCTGAAAATAAAAATTGCATGAATGTAGACATAGAAACACCAACTACTGAACAAACATGTCAGGATGATAGTAAAGTGTCTGAACATAATTTTCATATTCCTAATGATGTGTTAGATAATCTTGAGGGATGGGTTTCATGGTGACAAATTAGGACACATGCTAATAGATTGTATAGGCATTTTTTTTATAATAAGAAATTTGGGTTTCAATGTCAGCTAATGTTGCAACTAATTAAAATGTCTAAAATGCGAAAAGTAATGAGAAGGTTGGGAATGTATGCAAAACCCAAGAATAAAAATGAGTCTTTAAAAAAAGTTGTATCCACTGTTGCTAGTGCCTTTGATGTTATCGGAAAGAGAAGTCGGTCTAAAGATAAGAATGTAGCACGATGACCAATAACAACAGCTTTAGTTAACAAATCAACATCTGACAAAAGATTGATTACCAAGATAAGTGGATATCTTAATGTGAATCGTAAGACTTTCGAAAGAGCTATAAAGAGAAGGGTTAACTTTGAATGTGATCCAGCAAATACTTTATGGACTTCTAGTGGTAGACTCCCGAGATGTGATATGAAACTTACTAGTGAAATCAAAAGTTTGATTGAAAATTTTTGGCATGATAATACAAGAGTATCACCTAATTCAAGAGATGTTCTTAAATTGAGAATTGGGTCAAAAATATGTGATCCACATCCTAAACACCTTTTGGACATGACTCAAACTGAATTGTTTAAAAAATTTGTAGATGGTAAGGTATTAAATATTACCATTAGTCAAAGATCTTTTGAAAAGTGTAAACCATGGTATAAAAGGATTAACAAGGAAAGAATCACATGTTTTTGTAAAACTCATATTCAATTTCGTTACCATTATGATGTATTTCAATCTATGTGTGGTACCATGCATAGTAAAGAAATGTTGCAAGAATGTGGTATAAAATAACCACCTCAAACTATAAAAGATTTCATATCAGGTTTGTTTTGTAAGCCACCTAATGATCAATAAATTCTTTTCAATGCATGTCTTTCTAGTACATGTGATATGTGCGGAAATCTTTCTTTGTTAGATGAATGTTTACATGAAAATGCTTTGACTACTTTTGGACAACAATTAGTTGAGGTAAAAAGATTCAAAACTATTGAATATCTATTGAAGGATGGGAAGTTTGGAAGAAGGTGTGATCTAGTTACAGATAAAGTTAGTTGTCATGCATTTATGGATGATTTTAAGAGTGTGATCATACCAAAATATGTTAAACACTCTCAATATTCTAGATGGCTTGATGGACAATTTCGCATATGTAAGAATACATTTCCAATTGGTACTATACTTTCAGTTGTTGACTTTGTGGAGAACTACATGCTTACACCGCAAGAAAAGGTACAACCACAATATTACAATTTAGTGCAAGTAACAATTTATGTTCATATAGTTTATAGGCATGCACCTGATAGTACACAAGAGGATCAAAAAATATTGAGAGAGTACCATTTTTATTTAAGTGATAATAAAATCCATTCATCTGAGTTTGTCCAATATTGTTTCAAGGTCTTTTATGATAATTTAAAAGAGAGACAAATTCAAATGACACAACATTGGATATGGTCAGATAATTGTACAGGACAATTCAAGAATGCTAGAATGTTCTATTGGTTGAGTAAGACACATAAGAAAACTAACATCCAACATGTGTGGAGTTTTTTTGAGGCTGAACATGGTAAAGGAGAACATGATGGTGCTGGTGCATGTGTGAAGAAAGCCCTTAATAAAGAGCAATTAAAATTTGAGGAAAAAGCTAAATTCAAAAATGCACATGAGATTGTCGAATGGTGTAACAAATATTTATAAATGGGATCAAGTCAAAACTCTACAATCAAACATTTCTTCTACCTAGTTGAAGAAAATAATATCCCTTCAAGATATGATTGTGATACAATTAGTGGTTCAGCTAAATGGCATTCATTTAGGAGTTCAAATTCTAACACTTGGACTATATGGATTAGGGAGCTTGCTTGTTTTTGTCAATTTTGTCTTGCAGGTGAATGGGAAGAATGTGAGAATACAGAATGGGTTGAAGATTGGCAACAAAGATCATTAGCACCTACTGACATGCATTTTGAAGATGATATAGTAAATGAAGGCCAAAATGTTACTTTTGCATCAAAAGACTATGATCGTATTTCAGACCTCATAGAACCTGGTATGCACAATTTAATTAGATTTTTTTGCGATCTCATGCTTCAATCTATATAATTTTCATATGTACACGAGTGATTAAAGTGTTTCTATACTTTATCTTATCTTGTAGGACATGTTTATGTTGTTATTGCACCTAGTGATAATGATGAACAGACTGAGTATTGGCTAGCTAGATGTGTGGAACCTAAGAAAAAAATGACATTTCATCAAGTAGACGATGATGGTTTTGAGTATCCAATCAGGTTTGTTGTTGTAGCTGGCACCTAGCTATGTAGATACCTAACAAGAAGAAATGGTTTTCCAACATTTGAAGACTACCAAACCGAAAAGAAGATTTTACACTATTCTCATTTGGTTGTGGCAACAAATATCAAATTAGAAAGATACAAAGGGAGACCCACCAATAAGGTATTATGGACAATTTCAATGGATGAGCATGAGACAATCATAGATGCATTGCAAAAGAGAGAGGATGCAGATGGTATAGTGGGATGACTACATTTAAATCAAGCACATGTATGTTTTTTCATTATTGTATTATTTTTATATATGTGTACTTATATAATTTAATTACATGTATGTTTGTGTTGTCAATACCAATTTAGAGAACTTATATACCTCTTATTCAGGTCTCAATTACAATTTATGCAAATTTAAATGTTAAAGTGAATCGAACATCAACATCTTTTGCAATTTCACATAGTAAGTACATACAAATTACACATATATTTACATAGTTCAGATACCTTGAATATTAATTTATGTGTTTATTAACATGTGTGTTTTTTTTTTACATTTTTATTTTATAGGACCTCATTTGAAGAGATGTGTTCAACCAATTTTATGTTTCAAATGAGTTCAGTGAACTATAAATATATCATTGACATTGTCTTACGTATATTGTGAAATATGTTGTACAAACTAATTAAAAAATGAGAATTTACTTCTATTTGAAAGTTAAAGGTATGTGCACTTGATAAATTATTATAAATTAATTGTCAATTTAAGTAATGACCTCCTATTTTGTTCCATTACTTTTACATTCAAGCATGTTTAAATTAATGTTTGTTTGAAGTTTCAAATTACTATTTATTGTAATATTAAAAGCAAGTCACTTGCACATGATAATTTAAAGATCATTACTAATTGTATTGATTAAATGTTAGATCATTACTCGTTGTATTCATTGTATTGATTATATCTTTCATTACCAAACAACACATTAAGATCACTTATGATGTACATTGTTAGGTATGTTATCCATACATGTGTGTCTTAAGGGGACATGGGAGTCCTAATAAGTCATTATGTCTGTTATAGGTTATGATAGGTATTCATATGTTTAATACCACATAATAGGTCTTGTTAGGTGATAATGAGTCTTACATTACCAAACAACACATTAAGATCACTTATGATACATTGTTAGGTACGTTATCAATACATTTTTTAATCGAGTAGGTCAATTTTATTTGTATGAATCTCAATGCATAAATTTGATGTGATATTTATCCAATAATGCTCTATAGATAGTTAAAATTATTGTTCATCTTGCATATATATTTACAAAATGTGGCATATGTTCATGAATAAAATATGTCAGAATAAAGAAAATGGTTTGAATATACTTAGAACATGGTGAAACATAGTAATATATGTACTACATATGCAATCATGATAAGAAATTGTAAAAAAATAGTACATGGTCTAACATACATCATAACATGATCTATGAAGTGAAAAAATACATGGTCTAACATACAGTTTTAACTATCCTAACACAAAGTGTACATACATCATAAATAATATATATACATCATAAAAACACAATCTATAGGTGCCAACAAGACCTAATCTATCTGATCGAATTTCCTCTTTGCTCCACGTGAAGAGGACTCAGATGGATCATCATGTGTAATATGAGTCATCTCGTCATGTCAGACACCCTGTGAGGTAGATGTATCGCCCTGTGTAACATGAGGCACATCTCATCATGTACTTGCTTAATTGAAATGGGTCTCAAAATCTGGCTTGCAAATAAATTAAGTATTCACTACATAATAAAATAAATTATACCACATGAGATGGGTGTCCCTCAGTAAGGGGAGGAGGTGCATTGTCAAAACTACCAAATGCAGCAGTGGTGAGGTCCTATAATTTACAATACATACATTTTTTAATTTGATTTTAGAGCATAATGAACTATACATTATGTCCATAAATCACAATACTGACCTCAAATGACAATGTAGGTACCTCCATCTAGCTAAGTCCTGTGCTCTCAGCAACACTCGTGGTGACGTAGTCCTAAAATTATGGATATATAAATATTTAGTCAAAATTAAATATACATGAATAATTACAAAGTACATAATTTGTACACTACATTTTTTATACACTATAAATTAAACATGTATATATAATGTATATATCATACCTGAGTGGTAGCCAATGTCACAGATGTGTCTATAGGTATGCTAGCACGATAATCATAAGGTGGAGTCAAAAATAGACTATACCAAGGCCTGTATGGATGAGTATGATATCCATGCTCCTGTTCGTAAAATCAAAACACATAAAATATATATACCTGTGAGTCAAAATTGTTCAGATTATAAGTTAATAATAATGTACATACATAAAAATAATACAAATTATTTGTCTTCAGTCAAAAGTTCATACCGCATGTATTTGAGGCTGTGCCTCAATGGTAACTGGAGTAGGACTTGTACTAACATCAGTATGTGTAGATGCAGACAATCCCTACAAAATCAAATAAAAAGAACATATGAGCACATGTTATTAAATTTGAATTTGAATGTACATTTTTACAGTGTAATTCAAAGTGCATACCGTATAAGGGATGCCAACATCTATAGGTCTCGAAAAAAGACTATACTACCTCCTAGGAGGAACAGTGTCATCCATCCTCTATTATTTGAAAAGTACAAATTAATATAGTTAATACAATTACACATGTATGTAGAAAGTAAATAATTATGTACACTTTATATTTATATTGAAATTAAAATCTTACCTGCTACTCTTGACTCTCTCTAGGCTCTCTCTATTACATAAGGTCAACAAATGATGACACGTCTATCTCGTCACTACCATCACCACAGGCAGCGTATACATCATCATCAAAATCTACACCCTCAACATAATGGCCATCGTGTGCTACACCAAGATCGCTCTAGGGGCATGTGCATATGCCTCCACAACTAGTACAAACATGTCCAAGTGGAGGAGCATGTACCACATGCATCCACTGCTATACTAAATTGCCCGAAAGGGCACTCAAATGGGTAAAAGCAGATGAAATTGCATGATGATGGTGAGGAGCAGGCACAACAGGCACAGGAAGAGGTACAAGGGGCTCAGCTCACCTGTAGTTTCTCGTTCTATCACTCAGCTTTGCCCCAGGCCTATCCTGAGGCATCCCTCTATCAACCCCCTGGAATGCTTTCATATCAAAATAGTTGGGTTTCAAACCCAACTCAAACTCAACCCATAAATTCCTAAGGAAGTACATGGGCACCTCATGGTTAGTGTGTGGTGGATGGTCAAATACCATCCACCACCACTCCCAAAAATGTCTTGCTATGCGCGGATGTGTACACCACCTAATGGAAATGTGAGGCTTCTTCTCACTAATTGGTTCACATGTCTTAGGGTTTACAAAATAATGTTAAAAATTTCCTTTGCCTATATGCAGGTTATAAACCTCTCTGTATGATAAGCCATTAGAGTAGAAGGCACGCATGCTTTCCCTCCATGATCTAAATGAATCGATGTCTAAATCAAAATGATGAATGGAGTCAACCATGGATTGCATGCTATCTGAAAGACATAGTAGGTGGGGGGGGGGTGCCTCACACGTCAGATAACCTCTATATCACTCATGAGGTCGTTGAGGTTATGCCTCATGGTCTCGCAGAGCTCATCCGCGATGGGTGGTGGAGGTGTGGGTGGAGGTGGAGGTGGAGGTGGAGGTGGAGATGGAGGTGGTGGAGGTGGGGGTATGGGAGGGGGAGGGGGTGGCGATGGGTCCATCAAATATAATCTGCATATATATTTAAACAACATAAAACATAAAACACATCAAAAATACATCACAACATAATACATGATAAAATTACTATTTAATAAAATTTAAATCTAAAATTTATCAACTAGATCTATATAAATGTGCATATCTTTATTAAAATCATATCAATTAAATAAATAAAGTTAAACACTTAAGTCAAATTAAACATTAAATACTAAATTTTTAAGTATGAACTCATTATGGATTATACATGTTCATGTCTCGGGATGAAAAAAAGTTACGATTATGACAAGGTTATGGTTTACAATTTTGTTATGTTAACAGTTTTTATGATGGCTAAGCTTAAGATTATTATAATGATTGTGATCCTTTAATGTTAGGGAACTTACCTAGGATTATGGTTTTAGTTAAAATTATATTTACCTATATTGGATATTTATTATGGTCCTAAGACGAGAGTTAAGGTTACAATTATCTAATGAAAGCTTAGAGATAGAATTATGATTTGATTAAAAAATATTTATGATTGTAGTTTTAATTTTAACTATTATCCACTTTTTAATGCAAACTATAAGTGTAGATCATGTCAGGTAATGAACTAATTTACATGTGAACCCTATCCCTAACCATATAATAATCCTAATATTAATCATAATCCATAATTCATTACCTTATGAAGCTTTGGCTATCCATTTTATTGCCAAAGTAATCCCTTGGCTATCCACAAAATGGTCCTAATAGATTTATATAGAAGACCAAATTGATTTAAATAAAATGAGCAGGAAGAAGACAAACTTACACCGAATATTCAAGGAGAGAATATTTTAACATACTTGAATTCTACCAACCAAAGTGAGATAATTAGAGTTCCAGTTGTTGAGTTTTCCAAAGATTTTCTTGTTGATATAAAGACACATTTCATTTATATGTTAGGGTTTACTACAAATGGAATCCCTAGGTACCTAACCACTTAATTATGAAATCTCCATCCAATACCATATTTACTACGCAAGGTAGGGGACTCAATATTTAGCCCCAATAAGATAGATTTAGAGACATAAATCTTACTACCCGATACAAAGAAAAGAGGTCCAATTTGATCATTAAATGACTCGTGTTGCACTCTTCTAGCTTAAAAAGAATACAAATATATTATCAACAAACTATGTACATTAGATACTTATTAATAATTTGGAGAGTAGATCCTCTAACTTTTAGAGACAACTGGTTATCTCTAAGGAGATAATGTAATCAGTCAATGTTCAACAATAAAAAATAAAGAGGATGCAAGAGGACACCCTTTCATAATTGATCTAGAGAGTCCGAAAAATTATGATCTACTGCCATTAATTTCTTTACTAAAACCTTGACACCAATCATAAGAGAGGACACCATTTGAAATTTAATATTGGATGGAGGGCTTGCAACATCATCATAGTGAAACTCCATTCCACCCTTTTGTAGACATTTTCATAATCAATTACTTGACCATGCCTACACTCTATCCTAGAAATGTTTCTCAATCCAAAGTCTTCCAATAGGTTATCAAGTTCTCCAATATGCATAAATATCCTTAACAAAACACTTTTGTGTAGGGTTAATGATCTTGGGTAGGATATCTTCTAGTCTAGAGGCTAAGACCTTGGCAATAATTATTTTGTATGATACACATTTAGGAGTGTCTTGTCTCTAATTTTTAATGAGATTCTTATCTCCCCTTGGGGATCAATTAATTACTTGACCTAGGGATTTTATGAGCCCTCTGTTGATCACTTGATCAATTTTATGAGCCCTCCATTGATTACTTGACGTAGGGATTTCTCATTACTAATTTTTTGGATGGAGGAGTTGATTTATGTTAGAAATGGGTTTATCACTTGGAATAATGCATCTTCATTCTAGGAATGATGGTTCTCATTTTATCCCTATCTTCTAAATCATTTTGAACTATCATTGTCTTCTAACCAAAAAAATTGATAGTAAAATTAGGAAAAAGATCTTACTATATATATCACCAGGGGGTGGGTATTTCTTTTTATAGAATAAGGCAATATTTTGTTATGTGGCCTTCCATTCTGCAAAGGTAATAAACATTTAGGCTACCCATCCAAGGGTCTAGTCCAAGCTCCTACTCGCATTGATGTGGACACCTCCACCTCTTGATGGTCAGGGAGGGTTACTTAATTAGATGCCTGATTTGTTCAAATCTCTTCTAATTTTTTTATGATGTATCATTTTGAGACCTTGATATTAATGTTTAATTAGTTTTAGGATTAGGGTTCAATTTGGTTTGTACTGTTTGATTAGGTTTACATGCTTAGGTTTCAATTAGGACAAGAGTTAATAAATTGAATTAAGTTTTAAAGTGCTAAATTTGGTTTTAGATATAATTATAGTTAGAGCTTTTAGATTAAAAACCAACATTAATTCAAAAAAGTTAGGTTTGAATTTTGTTTTAAAGTGTTCAATATATTATTGAGTTCTAGTTTAGGGTGATTTGGTTTAGTCTTAAGGTCAACGTTTAACTTGGTTCAATCTTCTAGGGTAATGGTTCAATTTGGTTAATGGTTGGGGAAAGGATTTTTAAGGTTAAATTCAAGGTTTCTACTCTTAAGTTGGGATATATAATTAGGTTTATGATCATGGTTTAATTCAATTTGGTATATAAGTATAATATTAATTAGTTAAGGGCTAGGGTTACCTTTCAATCTTAGGGTTTGACATTTATAAAATTAGTACTCAAGGTAAGATAGGAAAGTTATTTAATTATTTATATATTACCTGGTGTAGGTTTTAGCAAATTAAGATTAAGGTTAAGATGATAGTAAGGGTTATGATTAGAGTTAAATTCAATACAAATTGACATTATAGAACTAATCCTAAATGACACCCAGCCAAGGGATCCAAAGAACTAATCAAAAGTTTTACTAAGCAAGCAATAACATACATAAGAGATTGCATTCCTTAATGAGCACATTTACATTTCATTTTTAAATAATTATAAACTACTAAAAGTAAAATAAATTACACATCCACATGAAAGTTCATATTAACTACTTCAGTTCAATCCATTTAAATAATTTATATACATTTGTTCTGAATGCCACTTGGAAAATTAATTCGGAATGCACAATCATCCACTGTACATGTCACGAGGTATGAAAGGCTGAAAGAATATACATTTATAAAATAGTTTACATCATCCATTTTCGATCCATGAAACAAAGTACAATACAATTTAAGTAAAATCATTTTAAATACTATAAGTTTTTTGTTTGGATCCCTTGGTGGGCTATTATGTGATTAAGTATTTTATATATGTTTAGGGTTTTATTTATATGGTTAGGTCGAGATTATAGTTTAAACAATGAATTTAGGTCACGGTTATAGTTAAAATAAGGTCGAGGTTATATGGTTTTAGGTCAAGGTTATATTTATTTGTAAAATTACATGTTTAAACAATAAATTTACATCTAATCTAATCATTCAACATTGTAATAAATACATAAATTAAATACATTTCAAAACATCTTAAATAATAATTTTTTAAATAAACATTTACGAAACTATATTTTAATTAACAAATACAAAAATTTAAACATTTAAGCTCATTAACAATGTAAATTTACAATTTTATGTACATATTAAAAGTGAAAAAACAATAAATTAACATACATATTAAATTGAAAATTGAAAAAAATAAAGTAAAATAGTATAAAACATATTAAAATACCTGTGTATCGAAAACTAGCAGCAAGGGGGTAGTCAGTAGGGCTAAAAAATGGGCTCCCGTATGCGTCTCTAATCGGGCTCCCATTTTTGAGGTCATGAAAATGACCTCAAAAATGCCAAAAAAGCGCTTATATAAACTTTTACAAATTGGGTACTCGATTCTTAAAAAGGCGGGCACCCGATACTTAAGCAGCTCGGGCACCCGATCAATTTTGAATATCGGGTACCCAATTTTTAAAATTTGGCTCAAGTGCCCGAAACTTAATTTTAGAAACGGGTACCCGATTTTTAAAAAATCGAGTACCCATTTCTGAGAAGTACAATTCTGTGGATCTGACTTCCACGAAATTGCGACCCAACTTCTTGCGATCACCCGGTGGTTAAGTTGGGTGGCGGTATGGGCACTAGCGATTGTATTGAACCTGTGGGAGTGGAGGAGTACATTCACAAGAGTGAAGCAATGACTTCTTATCTATGGAAGGGCAGCTTGTTACCCTTTATGGAAGGGATGATAAAATATGAGAAAAATATCTCTATGCAGTACTTCAACTTGTGGAATTACAAAAGGGTGGTTATCAATGGGATGAGCTTTGAAATTAATGAGGATCTTATTACTAAGGTTGGTGGGTTTCCGATGGGTGGCAAGAACTGGTGCAAACAAGCTCATGTGAATTATGAAGCCAACCTATGAAAATTCCTCAAAAATAAAATGAAGAATTGGTCTAGATGCGAGGTGGGTTTTCTAAGGAACACCTCCCTAAGCCCTAGGATGTCTCTATTATGAGATACATCACTCTAGAGGACTAGTTTCAAGTACTATATTTTTACCATTTGCCCATCCTCAACTATTTTTGAAATTTGGATCAACTCTCTTTTCCATTCCTTTTAATGAATTCTTTGGAAGATAGTATTTTCAAAGTGAGGAGAAAGGAGGAGGGAAAACCCTTTTACCTCATCCAACAATGTTTAATGAATAAGCTGTATACCCATCATATTGCCCAAAATCCACCACTCCTAGTTAACCCTCTAGCTATTGTTATCGCCCAAGCCTCTCTTGACCCTATCCCTAGAACTACCATAAACAATTCAAGAAAACCCCCAGTTTGAGGCCACATTTGGAAGTCCTTTCTTTTTTCTCTACATAAAGTAATAAAAAAGCATGAATCCAAATAATCCCAATGTTATTTTTGTGTCTTTCAGATTTGATTTTGACCATAGAAAACACAAAATTTTATTGAAACTATTTCCCATTCTCAGAATTTTCTAGACAAACACTGGAAGTTGAGGTGACAAGCTACTTTGTTAGAGCTTCGTATACATAGATACGCAACTATTGTGACCAAGCGATTCCAATATCTCACCCTAGCTTAATTTACTAAGGTGTCGGCTATCATCCAGACAAAATGTACCAAAAGTCAACAAAAAAATCTTCAGATCTCCAAAAATATAGTAATTTTTCCTCCAATTTTTTATTGTTTTCAATTACAAAATATACAAATTATGAAGAAGAAATGTTGAAAACTTCAGCAAAATATATTGTGTTTTCAAATTTTTCAATTTTAGTCAAGCTGCATTTTGATTTGAGATAGTGCATCATTTACTATAGTTGACTATTTGATTTGTGTTCTATTCCAAATTGTTAACCCATTTATTCGTGCTAATATCAATTTTCACAAAACATCCAAAGAACTCAGCATCACCCAGGGCATTTAACCGTTTTGAACATAAAATTTCCAACATATCTATTTTAAATCAGTCATCTTGTCTTACCTTGATAAAGATGAAAGGATAAGTAGTTTTGACATTAATATTATTAGGTTGATAATATAATTCTTTTGGTGTACAATAAATGTGACATGAATCTAGGAAAAGGTTAATTTTAACCCCCAAAATAATCATTTCTATGTTCGTATAAGATATAGGTGAGTCTTATAGATGGGAGCTTCCAAAACAAGTCAGTGCTATAATGTAACAATGTGAGAATCCGCCCATGTTTCGTGTAGAGAGTGAGAGCCAACGTGGGCTTCACAACTTGCCCACCACCATCTTCATCTTCAATCTCCAAAAGATAGATGAGTATAATGCATCTCACATAGCTCCACTATCGTAAAACTAAGCGAACTCTTTGATCCTTTGGACAGTTTAACTTATAGTCAAGGGTCCTTTCAACGAGATTGATCGAATATTAGTGTCCCTTTGGATAATTGTTAAATTTACAGTTGACGACGTGTTCAATATTTTGTGGATTCGTTGTTCTTATGATGGTCATGCCGCTCATTGATGACCCATCAATATAAAACATTCAGGGACTCCGCGGCCTTTTGTGTGCTCGAGTCGTCGATATCATTGTGAAAATCTTCAAGCATGATGCCCACTAATGCAATTGCAACGTCTATGGCGTTCAGCTTTGACAATGACCACAGAAAATATAGAAGTTGATTGACGTTGCTTCCCATTCTCAAAATTCTCTTGGTAGTCAAGGGCATTAAACGTGACGTGCTATTTTTGGTTCAGGATTGACTGTTGAAATAACAACAGTTGTGGCCAAGTGATTACGATCCCCCAACTTAATCTACTTTGACATGCTCTTTAACTTTGGTTCTTTTTAAGTTGTTAACTCATTTATTATTTCGACATCAATTTTTTCTAACATCAATAGAATCCAACACCATGCAATTTATTTTAACGTTCCGTTTTCATTCGAACGTGACATTTTAACAAATTAGTTAAGGGTCCGTTTGGTTCCTGGAAGATGATAGGAATTGGGTTTTTCAAAATCCGGATTTAAAAATTTGTGCGTTTGTTTCAAAATTTGCAAAATGGAAATAGCATACGAGACTTCCAATTTTGCCTCAAAACCAGGTTTTGCAACTTCCTAAAAAAAGGAGGAATTGAAAATCAAAACCTAGTTTTGTTTTTTAAGAGTGTAAAAACAGTAAATTGGACTACTTTTTGAAATTTGCCTTCAACTCCAAGCTTACACATAAAAATGTGTCTTCACACGCATCTTCCAAATGAAACAAACAGTTTCAATAAAATCCCAAAAATTGGAATGAAGATATATAAAACCTTGCTTTGGCTAAATCAAGGTTTGTAGAAATTCGGATTTTGTAAATTCCACGAACCAAATGGACCCTAAAGTAAATCAATTTATCTTCCCTTCCCTTGATTTAGATGAAACTATCAAAGTCACTCAATCATAGATTTCAAGTTAGGAATTATTATTAGCTTGACAATTTAATTTCATTAGGCTTTAAATAAATATAAACTCAAATAAATATAACATCAAATTGGAAAAGGGTCATTTTTAGTAATGTTTTGTTACTGATGTCTAGAGATCTGATTGTACTCTAGGTCAGCACTCACTAATTATTGCTTTTCTTAATAAAAAACAATAGTTTTTACATTTCTATGTCTATATAAAATTTAGGTGGGGTCTTGTAGATGGAAATTTCAAAATAAGTTCAATGATTTGAATTTGAAAAAAGTTAACTGTAATACTGATTTATGTATTTCTATGTTCATATAAAATTTTGGCAGAGCCTTATAGCTAGTGAAAAAATGCTAGTGGATGTTGATGAGTCTTTTAAAGTGTATTATTCATTGGTGGAGGCTATACATTTAGATATCAATGATAATGATATCATTGACATCTTACTAATAAGGAAAATGACAATCTAATATATGATTTTCTCATCAACCCTTTAAAAAATCTATAGCTTAAACAATTATTTTCGTTAAAGCAATCTACTTTCTTCTTTCACTTAATAAAAGAAATTCTAAATTACAACTTGAGACTTTTTAATACCTATGTAACTAAGATTAATGTTTTCATAAATTTTCTTGGAATATGTCAAGTTTTACATTATAAGATTCAACAACTCATTAATAATGAGGTTATTCGCATCTCTCTCTATGATGAGCTCCATTTCAATCTTGATTTCTCTAAATAACATCTAAGTCCCTATTATTTTGCTCCACACCATGTAACATAGTTAGCCTATCTCTTAGGAGCTCATTGTCATGCATGGTCCACTTTGTGAGTAGCATAATAGGTCATCTCTTCCCTTTTTCCTACACTTGGGGGCAAGGGAATCATATCCTTCTTTCTCCTTCTCTCAAGGATCCACTTTTCACATTTTTTTATATTTTAGCTCATTGACTTTTACTAAGAATTTAAATATTTTTATCTACTTGGATTGTATTATTTATTAGTTGTTTGATCAAGTAAGATTGATGTATCACGATTTAGGTGAGAACTAATAGAAAAGTATATAAAAGATTACATTAATTCAATATATGGCCAACACATATGAGATATACATGTTTGATTTTAGTATACAAAATATTCATGGTTATACAATCCAAAGATAGTATGTTTCTTTTTTCAAGCATCAACTCCTTTGATCCAATTACACTTCTTATATGAATCTCTATATGAATCTATGCCCTTCTGAATATTAATTCATTCTAGAGTTGTAAATTATCTTCAAACTAGAAAACATTGTGCCAACATATTTCTACAATCACCAACTTAAACTCCTTTGATGCAACTATTAGTATAAAAGTGAAATGTTTAAATAGAATAAGTAACCACTCTCATATGAATATTAATTTCATAATTATCTATATATTATCACTTCCTAATCCTCTCCTTAAATACTATGATGTATTGTTAGATATTCATGTAGGAGAAACAAGGATCTTAACAAAATCAAATAGGTGTTACTACTTACCAAAATTTATCAATAAGATCAAATTATATGAATACAAATAAATTTATTGATCTACTCTATGGACCATAATTTGTATATACTATGATTTTTTTTTGTCAAAAAGAATGTTAATGCTTGGTAGATGAGGGTCTATTACTGTTAAGAAATTCATCAAAGAAATGAGTGAATCTTAAGTAGACCTTTCTCTTTAGTCCTTTCCTTGGTCACCTAATTATCATGAATGGACATCCCCCTATTCTATCAAAAGGAGATCTATACAATCCCAATGTTTAAGATTGCATTTTTTAATTGAAGGAAACCATATTGAAGAATTTAATATTATTCATCTTACATTAAGAAGGAATATGCATATCTTTTGTATAAAATTTCAATCATAGAAGGACTTTAGGATACAATTGTATATCTACCTCAAATATAAATACCTCATCTAGATAAACTTTGCATCTCACATTATATAAATAGTATGAACCCTGACTTCATGGAATTCACCAACACTTGGGTAAATTAAGGTAACAATTTATTGCTACATGAGAACTCCTTAGAGGCATGAAAATATTAACTTTGAAGGCATGCGTATCCCTACCAAACTATGAATTGGCATCAAATATAAATAAGTAAACATTAAGGAACATGATAGAAGCATATAGATATTTCCATAATCGTATAACTAAAAAAGAATTATATGATATGCTAAAAAATATAAGCCTTAAGATCATATTTTTCCAAATCTTACTGGGGGATACTATAAGCTAAAAAAAATCTTGAGTTTATCAATGACTAATAATTCTCAACAATATTGTTTTTTGTCTCATCTTAGCAATATTGTTTTACCATATATATGGACAAAATAATTGAGTTTCTATATGAAATGATTATCAATTATACAACTTATTCCATTGTGAATTTTGGCCATTCAAAAGGATTAGAGAATATAAAGCTTCCCAAATAGACCTCCATGCATAAACTCATAACTAAGTATAATACTTTAAAAGTTGTATCTCACAATACTTTTGATTTAATAATATATTAAAACCCAAGAATTGATTACAATATCCCATGCTTAGCCATTAGTTTTTTAACTACACTCCTATTGATCCAATTGAATAAATATAGATATACTTCCATATACATATGCATATGCATATATAAGTGTATCTATTTAAGGACATATTAATGGATATTGTTTATTAAGAGAAATGTACCTAGTAAAGAATGTCATTAATATATTACTTGTTATGATTAAATCCAATGACTAACACCCTTTTTTCTATCATCTAGGATTATTATTCTATTATATATGATAAAAAATATTGAGTTTACATATAAAACAGCTATTAATTATACAACTTAAACCATTGTGAAACCTATTATTTTGACCATCCAAAAGGATTAAAAAAAAAAAACCAATCGGACCTCAATTAATGAAATAGTAAAACTAAGTGGAGTACTTTAACAATTTTATCTCATAACACATCACATTTAGCAATATATAAGAACCCAAGAATTGGTAATGGTCTCTCAAGCCAAGCCATTAGTTTAATAACAGTCTAGAAATCTTGATCTTGTTTTCCCTTAAGGATATACACATCTTCATGCCTATGTCATTTTTTATTCCCATTTTGGGAGATGAAGTTCCCTTGAGGATGAATCTTTAACAAATTGACCAAGAAGCCACACACACTTTCTAGACTATTTAATTATATATATTTTTATAATATGTTTTCTAATGTAGTTCACAATAAGGAAGAATAAACCTTATTGGATGAGTTGACCCACTTTTCTCTTTTTTTTTCTTGTTAGTGACATCTCTCTTGCTATGGTTTGGGATATGATGAAGACTCAAGTTTTTTGGGGGCTTGGTAGTTTCTTCATCTCCTTAATCATGACAAGATTTTCTTTTCTCTTACTGAGTTCCTCATTTTTAGATTTTATTAGTGCAGTTTTTGAGACTTTAGGGTTAAACCTTCTCGATATAACCCTTCACGTAGGAGCATCTTGGTTACTTGGCAATCTTGCACCAAGCAAAAAGATTTCCTTTATTATTTCTATTTACTATTTGAGTAATGGTCATTATTGTTTATTCTTTCTCTTTTTGTAAAATTAATTCCTTAATGTGGACCTATCATATATCTTTTTCCTAATCTCACAAAATCTAATTCCAACATTTGCAGGAGTTATCCTTCTCTATGTTCAAAGCATTTGATTTTTCTAGTAGCTCAAGTAATATGCAAGTTTGTCTTGGACTAAGTTTTGTTTGATAGATCGGTATTTTGGTGCATCAACAAACCCACTCTAACAAGTGGTATCAAAGCTTGGTCACAAGTTTGAATCCTCAGACCCATGGATAACACTGAGGGGGGTATTGTTGGCAAAATGTTTAGTGTTCCCCTCAAGATTTGTGACAAGGACTTAACAAACTCCTGTGTACTATAAGTTGAGTGGTTGTGTTGAGCATTGACAAAGAAATCTTTTGGTGCAATGACAACCCCACTCCAACACCAACAAGTCCAATAAGATGAAATATTTAATTGCTATTAAAAAATTAACTCTACAATATGAAATATTTGTAAAAATTGTGCCATTTTTTTAAAAGAATATTAAAAACTCATAGAAAGTATTAAAACACCTAGTTAGAATTTTTACTTCATATGAAATGAAAAAAGAAAATAGATTTCTTTTATAGAAATAATCCTTTGAAATGGATGGATAAGTAAATTATATATCAAATTCTTTTTCCCTTACTAATATTAGATAATTGAGGAGAGTAGTTTTCCACAATCTATTACAATTGTAGTTTTGATTTAGATTGTGTTCCTATTTTTGCATCATAGTGATGGAAAAATAGGAACACAGTCTAGCAACAAAATCACAAAAGAAATGTTAGATAAGCTAAAAATGAAATCTTTATTACTGAATTATATCTAAATTTATAGCCACTATCAAATGTACAATGTTTTGAAAAAAGAGGCAATAAGAATAAAAAATAAAAATAAAAATAGATTACTTTAGTAAACATAATCTTTAATAATTAGATTTTTAAAAAGATAGATTAAAAAATCATATATCAAATCACTATTTCCTAATGTTAAATCAATTAACAATGATATCATCCAAGTTAACCTAAATAATTAAAGCTGACATTTTCCAAGTCCATGTCATATTTACTTAACACCTAAATAATTAAATTATCAAACTAATAATAATGTTCAATACTAAAAGGACTCATCCCCTATATCAATACGGTGATGTTAGAATCGATTGATCAAAATTATATGCTGAAAACGGTAATAATAGAACATCAAAATAAAAACAATGAGGATGTTGGGAAGAATTGATATCACTACAACAAAGGCGTTAGAAGCAAAATCAAAGGGCCTGCTTAAAAGGGTAGATTAGGCTGGAGGACACAGATTGGAATCACTTGGTTCACAGCAGCTGTGTATTTCAAAAAATCCAACTCTGCGACAAAATAGATCGTCACCTTGAGAATGGGAAACAGCTTCAATAAGCTTCTACGTTCCTTGTGGTCAGAGTCAAATCTGAAAGCCACAGACGTAGCACCGGCATTATTGGGATTCATGCTTTTCCATTTCTTTGTGCAGAGAAAAATGAAAGGACCGACAAAGTGGCCTCTGCTGGGCATGCTGCCTTCCTTAGTTCTTCATGTAAATGACATCCACGACTGGACTACACAAGTCTTGAAAGACTGCGGAGGGACGTTTTACTTCAAGGGGCTTGTCAAGGGCGGGATGGAAATCCTATTCACAGCGGACCCGGCCAATGTGGAGCACGTCCTCAACCGTAGATTTAACAACTATCCAAAAGGAAGGTATTTCCAGCTCGTGGGGCACGATTTTCTAGGCGGAGGCATCTTCAACGCGGACGGTGATAGGTGGAAAGCGCAGAGGAAAACTGCCAACACGGAGTTCAACTCGTCCTCATTTAGGGTAAAAATGGCAGAGACGGTGGAAGAGCTGGTGCAGAACCGGCTGGTGCCACTTCTCGAAGAAACGGCCCGGTCGGGTGAGGCAATCGATCTGCAGGACGTGCTCCTTCGCTTCACCTTCGACAACGTGTGCATGATAACGCTGGGAGTCAATCCGGGCTGTTTGGCGGGTGGAGGGGCAGAAGCGAGGGAATTCGCTAGAGCGTTTGAGGAGGCAACGGAGATGACCATGTTGAGGTTTGTGATTCCCCCAATTCTCTGGAAGCTCCTGCGTTTTTTCCAATTGGGGCCCGAGTGGAAGCTCCGCAGATCTTCGGCAACCGTCAATGGGTATGTTGATAAGTTAATCGGGTCTCGAATTGGGAGCTCCGGCGGATGGAATGGGACTGACCTCCTGTCGGCCTTCATGATGGTCCAGACAGAGGACGGTGACCGGTTCTACACAGAGGAGAAGCTGAGGGAAATAGCAGTTAATTTCATTCTGGCCGGGCGGGACACCTCCTCTGTGGCGCTCTCTTGGTTCTTTTGGCTTTTGTTATGCCACCCTCGTGTCGAAGAACGCATCCTAACGGAGATTGGGTCTGTCTTCACGGAAAGATCCTCCACTGGTGTAGAAGCTCTTGAAGGAAAAAATGGTTGCCTGAGTTTTACAGCAGAGGAGGTGAAGCAGATGCATTATTTGCAGGCGGCACTGTCGGAGTCCATGCGTCTGTTCCCCTCCGTTCCGTTTGACCGTAAGGAACCGGACTTTGACGACCGGCTGCCCGACGGGAGTTATGTAAGAAAGGGTATGGCGGTGATATATTCGATATATGGGATGGGGAGAATGGAGAGCATTTGGGGGAAGGACTGCATGGAGTTTAGGCCCGAGAGGTGGCTGGACAAGGATGGGATCTTCGTCAGAGAGTCGACCTATAAATACCCGGTGTTCAATGCTGGGCCGAGACTTTGCCTGGGAAAGGACTTTGCTTACTACCAAATGAAATTGATTGCAGTGAGTATCATTCGGGGATTCAAGATGAAGATGGTGGAAGGACATGTTGTGAAGCCCAAGTTGGCTCTCACTCTCTACATGAAACATGGACTGATGGTCACATTGCAGCCAAGAGATCCCCTTGGACTGTAAAAGTAAAATTTCTCAAGTACATTGTCTATTTACAGGCTATGTTTAGTCTTGTGGTCTTCTAGACCACAAATAATGCCTCAACTGTTTTTGAACCTACAATATAGTATCTAAATGAGGTTGAATCCGCCCTCCAGGATAAGATGTCCAAATTCAGCTTCCTCGTCCTTTCGTAGTGCGTATGTATTTGTGCTAGTTGGGTTTATTTAATGCTAAATAGTGATATTTGGGGATGCCATCCTATGGAAAATCATTTGTTGGGTTGAAGTAGTGTGTAAGTATTTGTGCTAGTTGGGTCTATTCAATGCTAAATAGTGATATTTGGGGATGACATCTTATGGAAAATTTCATTCGTTGGGTTGAAGTAGTGCCTAAGTATTTGTGCTAGTTGGGTCTATTCAATGTTAAATAGTGATATTTGGGGATGCCATCTTATGGAAATTCATTCCTTGGCTTGAAGTGGGGTTTGAGAATGTGTTTGCTTTAAAAGTCAAGTAATTATTAAATTGGGTCTATTCAATGTTAATGAATAAGTTCTAAGTATTGAATTATTAAAATGGTTTTATTTTTGTCATCATATTTATGAAGGGTGATAATAAAGTTGAATTTTATGGTGGTTCAAGAAAGTGTTTCAATAAAAATAGAGCAGAGTTGTTTCAACTTTGCAAATGAATTTTAAAGTTTAAATGACCATTGTCAATCTATTCGTTAGTACAATTATCTAAGAGAATACAACTACAACTAAAATAAGGAGTAGATATGCATTGGAATCAATTAAAATGTTAAAATATGTTCTTACCCATTCTGATTTTTGATGGTTTCTGATTTTTTTTAAAGTATCACATGTCTTTCTTACATTTTGTGTGAGTGGAATGGTGCAATTGATGAACACATTTGTTAGGACATTCAAAAAGCTAATGAATAATAATATGTCATGTTTGAATTAAGTAAAAGGAAATTAACACTTCATATCTCCAACATTCATAAAGGAAGAAATATCTAAATTGCAACTATAGAAAAAGATAAATTAAACTTACTGAAAAAAGGTTCATATATTCATGATAGATATCAACGCTCTCACATGAGATTCGATGTCTAGAAGTAGTAGAGGTGACAATTTATCCAATCAAAAGGATATCCGCATGTACACACATAATTTGTAGATAAAACACAAATTAATTCCTTAGATTTTTGCCCTAAAAATGAGCACATTTGGACTCTATGCTAAAATGATTCATTTAAAGAAATAAAGTTTCAAAATAAGCAAAAGAACCTTGTGCAATAATAGAAAAAATGCCCTAAAACAAGGTATGAAAACATTCAACACACCTCTTCTCTATATATATAGAAAAAAAAAAAAATTAATTGAGGCTTTTTTCTATTTCATCCAAATGTGGAGGATTAATATCAATTTCATCTAGTCTTTGATACATATATAAAATAACATCAAGTATTATGAATTTAATCCCTAAAGAAATACATGATATTGTACACCCGCACCAATAATGTATAACAAGAAATACCCATTGAAGGTTAAAAATAATAATTTTCAAAAGATCTACATATGCACTAGTTACGAACAAAGGTTGGGAGAAGGGATAGTTTTAAATATAATAAGAGAATTCAAATCACATTTACTTAATCGTACACTAAAACTATTCAAGCTACAATAAAATAAAAAATTTAAACATTGTGACACCCTTAGTAGTCTTGTTAATAGTTAAGTAATTAACAATTGGGTGTATCCATTTAGCAATGTCCCTCCACTTTTCACATTAAAAGACACATCTAATGGTTAATTACTTAACTATTATAAATTTGGACTGTCACAAAATAGATTGTCCTATGTTAGTCATGTTCACTATCTAAACAATAGTTTATAAATTATTTTTATTTAAATTTCTTCTTACTATTTGAAAAGTGTTGTAAGAGGGAAAACCACAATATTTAACCCAAACTTGTTTAGAAATTTTGTAGAATAGGAAAATAAGCTTAGAATATATTGGAGCTAATAAATTAAAGGAGTTTGAGCATTAACAATATAAATCAAAAAATTAATTAAGAGATAAGGATCATTTAAATTCTTATATGAAATGTGTAGATAAAAGATAATTAAAATCAAATGAAAAAAAAGAAGTCACAAAATGTAAATTAAATTATAATAGCACTAGCAAGGAACATGATATACCAAAACAATGGAACAATAGATTTATATTTTAGTTCTAAAAATTATCGTCGATTCAAATGTCCTCCCTACCTGTGTGTATTTGGGAGCTAAGAAGAAGTAAAAGAGAAGCCATTGCAATTTGGAAGGAAGCATGTAGTTAGTTTCAAAGACATGAAACACTAAGTCAGTTTTGAAGGCAATAATACTCAGCAAACCATTAATGTCAGAGTTGAATCAAATTAGTTTCATGTGGAAACAATATTTTATCATAAATTTCCAAAAATGTTGATCCAATAGTATTTTCAAGCATGAAAAAATATAGACAAGGTACAAAGAAAACCTTTGGATGTGCAAATCTCATTGTGAAAGTGATTTTCAACTAGTATAAAACTAGGTATTTTGAAGTAGCATATAAAACTTGATAATAATAAACTCTAGAGAATCTTTTTTTACAACAAAATGGAATTTCAAAGAGTATATGTAGAAGCATTAGCTAAATGAAGGTGATGGGAGAAATATCAGAGGTGTGTAAAGTAGGCAATGACCACTATGGCAAGAATAATGGAGTAGTATAACCAGTAGAGCTTTACAAGTAATATAAAAATAATAATCCAATCACCTTCCAAGAAAAATAATAATATTCTTTTTCATAGAAAAATGCTTCCATTAAATTAATATTATTTTATTTTGATCTAAAAAGTGAACAAAACATTACAGTCCCAAAAACATATTTTCAAAAAATATATCCTTATTTGGTGATTTGTGTGAGCTAATCATATTTTAAAAAACTAATTTAAGAATTATGTTTTGTTAAAAATATTACATCTATACTTAGAGAAAACTAAAATTTACTTAATAAAATAAAATATATGTAATGTGATTTGTTTAAAAGACAACTAATAGTCACTAGTTAAGATTAGTTCATTGCCTATATTTCAATGGCAAGAACTAATAAGGTTGAGGTCTAATGATTTATAAATCACAAGAGTTTTGCATAGATTTGAATTCCTATTTTAGTCTGTGTGTTCTTTTTTTTTTTTCTATTATGGTTCCATGAACATTTTTAATTTCTTTTTTAGCTGTGAATGTCATATACTATAAAGTTAGTCACTATCATGATCTTATTTCTATGTGATTAAATTTAATAATTTAGATAAAGTAGTATGTAACAAATGTTATCTAGAATTGTACCAAACATATAGAATCAATTGTTAAGTAAAATTAAAAAAGTAAATTTATATGATACAAATAAAGTTCAATCATTTTATGAAATAAATTTTACCATAATAGAATAAATTGTATAATTTTACCATAATTAAATTAGTTTTAATTAGATAAATTTACCAAATAAAGCAATTGAAGTTTTCTCTATGTCATTTAGATCACCTAGCCAATGTATATGAATAATTTATATTGTAAATGGTAAATTATAAGTAATTAATGACCAATTACCTTAATTTTTTGACCTATTTAAACTAGCTACCGTAAGTGTCACCATTACAAAAATTATTATTTGTTTCTTATCTCTCCATATAAAGATAGCCATCCCTATCCAAAGACAGGAGAAGATAGCCAAAATTTTGGAGTGTAGAATTAAGTGTTTGCTAGCTTCCTATTTACATCTTCTTTTAGGATTGAAACCTTTGGAGGATTTCTCGGCTAAGCTATTTGATAGATTTAATTCTAGATTGGATGGATCGAAATGTACCTTGATTAGTCAAGAAGGGAAACTCAAACTATTCAAGTTTTAAGAAATTTCAGATACTCAGATTTTAGGAATCAACAATTCATCTTGTCCTCTTATGTTTATGATCTTATATTTGCAATTGAGGCATTATACTTTCTAAAGATGTGATATTAATATTTACAAAGTGTTTGAGATGTGATTATTGCATTTTATTTATCATATGGTGAATTAGAGTTTATTGGATTAACCTAGGGGTATGAGACCATAGAAATGTGCCCTAAACCAATTTTCCCTCTCAATTGATTGATTTGGATTCTGAATGGATTTTTTTTTGGTCACTAGAGGCTTATGTATTTTGTGGCTTGTTGGAAGATAAAGTTTCTAAAATTATTTTGATTTTATAATGTTGCTTCATGTGAATATACTTTGATGTATGAGTTAGGGTTTTGGACTAGAGGCATGGGACCCTAAGCTATTGTGCTCATGCCCCTAATCCAATATGATAAGGATTTATTGTTGGAGTACTCAGAGAGAACATTTTCTATGTAGTAGGATAATCTTAGACTCATGGGAATGATCCCAACACTACAGGACTGTACATATCCTTTTGGATTACTCAATGAGAAGGTTATGTGTGATAGGATGGTCTTTGGCTCAAGGAAAGGATCCCAACACTATAGGAATGCATGATGAAACTCACCTAGATATGATTGAACCCCTCACTCTGTCTTGACCTCTAGTTGTCCATTTTCTTTGTGTTTTCATTTTGGGCATTATACTTTTGTGTGGCTTTATGTTACCTTTGTACTTGATTTTAAGTATAAGCATTAGACTACCTTAGAGCCTAGGCAAATCATGGTTTTGTCCTACCTCAGGGTAGTGGTTCCTTATGGTTCTACGTGATTGGGTAGCAAAAAATTAGGCTTGTACGTGGTCCAACATTGGAGTTTTATGGTGCTTGTGAAGATTTTTTGAAGACGTCTTTAATTATGATGTACTTGATGTATTTGAATTGATGTAGAATACAAATCCTAAAAGGAAACTTTTTGTTGTGTTTTAAAGAAAGCAATGTAAAGGGGTTTGGTAGATAGGAAAGAAGGGTTCTAATGGGAACTATTGATATGTAAAGATATATTTGTTGTCTCTAAATCTTGAAAGTTTATTAATGATAAATGTTGTAGTCGTTCTTTTGGAAAATTTAGGAATTGTTATGTATCAAGTGTTTATTAATAAATGTGTTCCACTTTTGTATTATGATCTTTTCCTTTCAAGTGTAATTTGTTCTATAATTATGTCTTAGAGATAGGACATGCTTAGATTAATCAAAGTTAAATGCTTTAAGGAACTGAATCTAAGAACTTATTTGTTCCGGAACTTGTTAGGACTCTTACAATTAAGATCAAAGTGAACTTAGCAAGTAAAAGAGGTACAAAAAAAGTATTCACCAAAACTTCATAACATTTAAGACTTATCCTTTCGGGTTCCCTGGCAGGGCATTACAGAAGAGGACTCAAATGTTCATCTAGATATTTTAGGGATTCAATTTTTTTACATCCATTAAATTGCAACAGACAATGTATATTTCAAAAAATATATAAAATTGCTTTCTAGGTTAATGATCAAAGAGAGAACCGAACTTACTATGTATACATATTTTTCCATGGATCTAATTACTTTATGAAAATGTTATAATCCTATGAAAATTTATATATGGTAAATTTCACTTTTTGATAACCTTTTGAAAATATTATGTCCAACTATTCAATGCTACAAATTTTACTTATCCAATACAATTAAAAATTGAATTCTCAATACTATGAAAGTAAAAAAAATTTTTAAAAAACATACAAATAAACACAAATTGTGTATAATAGCTATCAAAAAATAATTCTGTAAAATTTATTGGCTGAAATATTATCTTCTTATATTAAAACATTAAAATAAACCCTATAAAATAATTCATCAAATATTAAAAAAATTGATAATGTGTGAAATAACTTATTGTGGAAGGATATGAAATATATATTTGGACCAATCTCATAGCATGTCCTTTACTAATCAATTGATAAATCAATCCGTTAACTTACTTTTAAAGTAATTTAGCTAAATGGAGTAAAGAAGATACAAAACTAAAATTTTACCTTTAAAAACATTAGAATTTTTTTATCAAAAATTAAAAAATGGTGAAACATAATATAATAGCTAACTTGTGTTTAATAGAGAGATTTCATTTTTATTAATAAAATTAAGCCCATCTTCATATATGCCTATAGAAAAAGTATTATGAAAACTATTAAAATTGGTATAACACTGCATATGCTAGGACAGACCAAAGAGAAATTTACTATTCTTTTAAAGGATACTATCAACATAAATCTAAGATCTATAAAGATATCAAGGAGGATAATTTATGTACACTTTCAATTCTTGAAAGTTAATGTGAACATTTCAAAGGGTACCAAATAGTCTATTTCTCAAACTAATGAATTCCTTGTGAATCTTATTTAGAAAAAAAAATCCTATTTTATTTATCAAATAGACTATGTATTCCAAAACAATGATATATGTTAAGATATAAAAGGAGAAAAAACAATATTTTTTAGTTGGGGACTTGTGCCTAGAGATAAGAAAATGCCATTAATAAAAAGACAACTCTCATAGCCATCTTTTTACGCACATTTCTATTTAATTGAGCTTCCAACTGTATTAAACATCCACCTCTGATACTTGTTTACCCACACCACCTCATTTTCTTTGATAGTAAGTGTGTAAACAAAATTGACGAGAAAATTGGATTTATTTTATATCAGGAAAGATTTGAAACAAAACAAGTAGACTAGTAATGGAGGAGGCAGTCAGCTCATTTCATCCCTATTAGAGCATTGGCTTCTACTCAAACTCAAAACCTACTAATGTGGTGATCCGTGTGATACTACCCAGGAGAAGCAGAGTTGAAAATTTTGAAACACCTGTGCATGAAATTCATTTTGATATTGCTACTATCATCTAGAAGGTTAAAAGGAAAATATATTGATTTCTTAAATTGTTTACCAAATAATGTTCACACCATTTTAGTGCACACATGCCAATCAATGGTGCAAATACAATAATTGGAAGAAATAATTTGCACCCTTTAAAAACACATAATATGTAGCAAATTTGAAGTGAAATTCAATCAAGTAACTTGATAAAAAAAATAATAATAAATCCAACAAGCCATATCTCTTTACTATTGTTTCACCAAATAAAATTTAAGCTTTTGGATGCATTAATGGAAAATAAATGCTTTTACTTAAATTTTCAACGAATGATGTTTGTGTTGGGTGGTGGAAAGTACTCCATAGCCTTGTCATATTTTCTTCTCTCATTGTTGTTGAGTTGTATGGCCCAAGCATATAATGAAAACAAGAAGAAAAATTCACAACTCAAACAAGAAAAAAGAATAGAAACCTTCATAGGAGACTTGATTTTTGAAATAGAAAGTGAAAAAAAATTACATATAATTGTGCAAACAATATCCTCTACAATTTGTGAGTAAGTCTCCTCAATTACAACAAAAATATATTAAAATTTTGAAAATCTTTTGTTACAAAATCCCAAAATAATGAAATAGATTTCCATAGCTAATTTCAGGGCTATGTTAAATAGGGGAGGCAGTAAAATGTTGACATTGGATCTGCAATATATGTTGAAAATATTGTTGAGTTTCTTCTAAAGTACATTATAACTCACTACTAAGTTATCTTCACCATTGGTGGTTGTTTAATCAAAAAGGTCATTTTATTAGAGGTGATATTTTGCATCCTTATCATATTGGATCTACAATTTGCTAATAATCAATAGTTTGGTGTGATTTCTAAGGTTTGTGATTTTTCCATGTTCGACAATTGTAATAAGATCTCCATCCATAGACATGTTTGTAACATTTTTCCTCTCAAAATGTTGCCTAGCAATAGAAGGGTCATGCAGTACATATGTTAATGCACATCACACCACTAGACCATCTATAAAATGCTTCTAATATCCTTTCATATTTTTCCTAATATTTTGATGAAGAAAAAAGAAAAAACTATTGGGGAAAATCAGTGATTTTTTTAGTGGTGAATCTTTGCCAAATGGCTATTTCGTCTCTTTGGGAAATCACAATTTGGCGAATAAAATCTACATATGGGATCAACCATGTCGCCAAAATATTAAATAATTTGGGTCAAAATCCAAGGCTAATCGCTCATTAGTTTACACATAATTGGTCCCAAGTCCCGGTCCAATCGCTAATGTAATCTACAATTAAAACACAATTATTTTAAATTTTTTGCCAATGTTTCCCTAATGTTTTCTTATTGGATAATGTTATTTCGCCCTTAAAATAAAATAATATTCTCCCTTGGGTTGAGCATCACCTACCATTTTACTGACGTGTGTCTCCAATTATCCTCGTTTAGCCAACTATAGTCTATTTTATGTTTTGATCTTTGGGACATGTGTCCTAATTTTGGGAAGATTTAGACTTTATGGTCCGTTGTTTAAAATTAGGCCCAAAATAGAGATGAAGCCATTTATCTTTATTACATGAAAAATTCAAATTAAATCCTTTCACCACAAAAATGACAGAATTAAAAGTGATTATGACCAAATTGGTAATAAAAAATGTCACATTATTAATTTAATCTTAATGGATTGGCATACTACAAGTACACTATATAGTGTACACTTGGCATGTGGGCTATGGACCACTTGTGACTCTATAAATTGACCTAAAAATTAAATAATCTCTCTTTGGAAACTAACATATTATCCAACTATATTAATATTTTGAATTATATAAAATAATTAATTCACCTGTTACATTACAAAAATCTTTATGCCCAACAAAAAAATTCACCTACATTTATTTGCATACGAAAAAAAATAAAATTAATTCGCCACAGCTATTTTTAAATTTTGATATGGAAAGGAAAATTTTGCCAATAGAAAATAATTTTCTCCCTTGCCTCGAATGAAAAAATTACCCTCAATTAGAATTTTTTCCTGCATATTTAATCTTGAATTCGCCAGCATTTTACATATTTTTCTTAGGAGGGGTTTCTTAAAGTTATCCCTGGGAAAAATGTTGGTAGCGAATAAGAAATAAGAAATTTACATTTTTAATGTCAATTTAATATAAAATTTTCTTTAAACCATAGGTTTAATGGAAGTTGTACAATTTTCTAAGAACAAATTAATACTAGAATGACTAATCGAAAAGTGCAATATCCTCTGTTAATGACATAGACTAATAATATATCATCATATTATATAATGTAATATAAGAATTATAAGACCTCTAACTTGTTTTAAGAAAACACATTCATTGACCATATTTCTATTTAACTTTTATTCTCTTCATATATAAAGAATGCCAAATAATAGAAAATTATTTAAATAATTTCATATAAAATCTCATTCCTTAATATTAGATAGAAGAAGTTATATAAATCATTCATCATATTTAAAGAATACCAAATAAAATAAAAATCATTTGAATAATTTGATGTCTAATCTCATTCTTTAATATTGCAAAGAAGCGGTTATAGGAATCATATGAGCTTTTTAGGATAACTCATATCTTAAACTACGTCTCTACATATGTCATAAACCATTCAAGAGTGATTGTACGAGAGTAATTCAACCAAACCTACTCTTTAGCGTTAAATAGACCTAACTTGCACAAAGTCCTACCCGCTACGAAAGGATGAGGAAGGTGAATTTGTTGATCTTCCCCCACTTCAAAAAGAATCAGGTCAGCCAAAAAAATCTAATATTAAATGAATTAAAATCAACCTTATTTATATACTTTTGTGGCTTAAAAATGGTTGAGCCTAAGGATATCCTACGTGCGAAAGTACATGGAATTAGAAATTTATAGTCCAAAGGGATTCCCTTGGTTGCAACGTAACCAGCAGCCCATTTTTCATGTAGAGAGTGAGAGCCAACTAGGGCTTCACAACATGTCCTTCCACCATCTTCATCTTGAACCCCCAAATAACAGTCACTGCAATCAATTTTCTGGTAGTAGGCAAAGTCCTTTCCCAGGCAAAGCCTCGGCACAACATTAAACACTGGATATTCATATACTGACTCACTAACGAAGATCCCATCCTTGTCAAGCCACCTCTCCAGCCTAAATTCCATGCAATCCTTGCCCAAAATTCTCCATTCTTTCCATCCCATATACCGAATATATCATCCCCATATCCTTTCTTACATAACTTTCCTCAGGAAGCAAATCATAGGCGTCTGCTTGCTTGATGTCAGGGAACAGTCGCAGTGACTCTGACAGTGCTGCCTGCAAATAATGCTTCTGCTTCACCTCCTCTACTATAAAATTCAGGCATCCATTTGTTCCTTCAATAGCTTCTACACCAGGCAATGATCTTTTCGACAAGACAGAACTAATCTCAGCAAGGATGCATTGTTCGACCCGAGGTTGGCATAATAGAAGCCAGAAGAACCAAGAGAGCGACATAGACGAGGTGTCGCACCCGGCCAGAACGAAATCAACTTCTATTTCCTGCAACTTCTCATCTGTGTGAAGGCAGTCACCACATTCCTCCGTCTGGACCTTCATGAAGGCCGACAGAAGATCAGTCTGGTCCCGCCAATGGCGTTTTCGGTTTGGGACCCGAATATTTTTCAATAAAAATGATTCATATAAAATATATAGGTGATTTAAATGCAATAAGACCAAGCTTTGTTAAAATTTCAATAATTTAGTCTTTCGTAGCATTCATGTACAAAACTACTAGAAATTTTAACTAACTAAAAATATATTTTTTATTATGATTAATAGACCACCATGACCTCTTCCACTTCCCTATGAAAATTTTAACATCTTTCATTTTTTTTTATTGTTGAAGGCGTTGCTTCTTTATTCAATTTTGTTCTTTATTGCAATAAACTATCTTTGAATTTTTTATGTTATTTGTCCAATCTACTTTCATAACACAATCAATAATCCTATAATTTTATTAAAACTATATTATGACATAAACAAAATCTTCAATTTTAATTACTAGATAAGTCTATTTTATTGGTAAAGATCTAACTACCAATTTTCAAACTACTTAATTTTGAAATTGTAGATTTAAATAGGTATGATTAAAATATGGATGGCATTTAATTAGGTAATAGACCATATTGATGCTAGTAATATCTATCGAATGTAAAAATTGAAAAGTTGGATTATTTATTTTTGTTTGTAATATTAGGAATCAACTTACAGAGCCCATTGAAAAGAAAACAAAAAAGATACACAATAAAAAGGAGAATTAAAAACTTATATCAAAGTGATAGGACTATAAATGAAAAATCATATAACCCATCCAATAGTATATCATCATAGTTTGCATTTAATTTCTATGGAGAAGACTCTAAACCCATACAAGAAGCAACATTACAACAACAACATTACAACAAAGGCAAAGAATAATGGTAGGTCATTACAACCTTAAGCCCGCCAACCAACCAACAACAAAATAACCAAGAATCACATGGGACTAGAAGTGGTATAAGCTAACTTCCAATAATCATTATCAAACAAAAAGATAAGTAGCTTATTTTTACTACTATTGTCTAATATATTAAAGCTTGATTACAAATAAACTTAATATTCTTTTGATTCCCAATAGAACAAAGTAAAAAAAATAAACAAAGTATCTTTTGAGATAGTATTAATTAGAGTTAAAACCAACCAAAGTAAGTAAACAAAAGAATGAGTAAATCATTTAGACTTATTCATAACTTCCAACTTCTTAGAGAGGCTCTTTAGGTTCTTCTTCCACTCTTCCACTTCCTCGTCCAAGTCATTGAAACCCTCATTATTTTTTAGGAACTTGCATAGCCTAGTTTTTCCTTTGACAACTCCCACCAAAGTGTTTTACATAAGACTGTCATACAACTTACAATGACAAGATAACATGACTTTGTTTGTGCCATCCTAAAAAATTGTGTGAGGGGACACTTCTTCCAATACAACAATTTTGTTTTGGAGGGTATCAATATAGCCTATAATGTTTCAATCATTAATTTTCCCTTCTTCCAAGTGCACTAGATTGTTCTTAGTAATACCAACTTCTTCACTCTTAGAGGATGCATGTTCAAAATTGTGCATTTCCTATATCTCTCAAAGGTTTACCCGAATATCCATCAAGTTATCATCATTAGTGTCCTCCATTTCTTCCTACTTTTGAGTGTAGTTCTCATTCTCAATATTATCTGCCTCCTAACAAACCATAGGTTCAAATTGTTGATCAATTTCTGTAACCACTTCCTCTTACTCAATTTTTTCTTTCTCCTTTTTTTTTGAAATTGTGGAAGAGCTTCTTTGCCTGGAACTACCTTCCTATTTCTTATCTTCAATTTGAGGGCATTGTTTTGTTTCTTTCAACTACAAATCAGCATTAGAGTCCTCCTCATCAATATCTATATAACTTTTTCCCACATTTCCAATTTTTCTAGTATCAAGGATGAAGGAAGACTTTTTTGTAGGAGCCTTCCTCTTTTGAGAGGTACTGTTTAGGAGGCTTTCTTCAATCAAAACTACATGTTGAGGATGACCCTTGCTATTTTTTTTGGAAGGATTGTCATACTTTTTAGCACTGGGAAGGGATTCTTCTTGCAGAAATTCAATGCTAATAAGATGAATGTGAATAGACCTTGTGGATAGGTTAAGCAATGTCTAGTAGTAGGAGAGTGGTTCTACAATGTTGGTAAAGAAGGTAGATCATGTCTTGATGCAAATGAGGGTTGTCAGCCTTTTCCATATATTTGCATAGGGAGGAAAGCAAGAAAAATTATGAATTAATTTCCTCTATGTGCCTATTGTGGTTCAATAGGGGAAATGATACTAATGAAGTGTAGTATATCTTCCCATTGGAGTAAAACAATTTCATAACATAAAAACATTCCAAACCATAAGAAACTGGTAAGTAAGATAGAACATACCCATTAATAGTAGAAACAACCACCACATTTTCTCCCTTTTGAAGAACCATTCTTAATTTTTTTTAGTCACTCATACTTTTTTGTTTAACATTTTCTCCTCACCATTCCAACCTAATAGCTTACATAATTAATTCTAAGACTTTTAACTTGTTTTTAAGAAAACACATTCATTAATCATACAACTATTCAACTTATATTATCTGTGGAATAGAATAAAATCATTTGAATAATCTGATACCAAACCTCATACTTTTAATCTGATACCAAACCTCATACTTTAATATTAGATAGAAGCAGTTATATGAATCATACGAGCTTTTCAGGATAACCCATTTCTGAAACTGCGCGTCTACCCATCCTACCTCTATTATATTGATCCACATCTCTAACAAAGAAAAGATAATAAAAGGGACAAAACCATTTGAGTGATCGGACAAAAGTAATTCAACCAAACCTACTCTCCAGCATTAGATAGACCAAACTTGCACAAACTCTTACCCACTACGAAAGGACGAGGAAGGTGACTTTGTTGATCTTCCCCTCTTCAAAAAGCATGAGGTAAGCCAAAAAAAACTCTAATATTCAATGTATTAAAATCAAAGTTATGTATATACTACTGTGGCCTGAAAATGGTTGAAACTAAAGATATCCTATGTGCGGAAAGACATGGAATTAGAATCAAAGGTGTTCCCTTGGCTGCAACGTGATCATGAGCCCATCTTTCATGTAGAGAGTGAGAGCCAACTTGGGCTTCACAACTTGTCCTTCCACGATCTTCATCTTGAATCTCCAAATGATAGTCGCTGCGATTAATTTCATTTGGGAGTAAGCGAAGTCTCTTCCCAGGCAAAGCCTTGGCCCACCATTAAACACTGGATATTTATATACCGATTCACTGACGAAGATCCCATCCTTGTCCAGCCACCTCTCGGGCCTAAACTCCATGCAGTCCTGCCCCCAAACGCTCTTCATTCTCCCCATCCCATATATCGAATAAACTAGCTTCGTGCCCTTTCTTATATAAGTCCCGTCAGGAAGCCGGTCATCAGAGTCCGCTTCCTTTAGGTCAAACGGCACGGAGGGGAACAGCCGCATGGACTCCGACAGTGCCGCCATCAAATAATGCATCTGCTTCACCTCCTCTGCTCTAAACCTCAGGGAACCATTTGTTCCTTCAACAGCTTCTACACCAGTGGAGCATCTTTTCGTCAAGACAGACCCAATCTCCGTCAGGATGCATTGTTCGACACGAGGGTTGCATAAGAGAAGCCAGAAGAACCAAGAGAGCGCCACAGACGAGGTGTCCCGCCCGGCCAGAATGAAATTAACTGCTATTTCCCGCAGCTTCTCGTCTGTGTAGTACCGGTCACCGTCCTCCGTCTGGACCATCATGAAGGCCGACAGGAGATCAGTCCCGTTGCATCCACCGGAGCTCCCAGTTCGAGACCCGATGATGTTGTCAACATACCCATTAATGGTAGCCAAAGATTTGCCGAGCTTTCCCTCGGGCCCCAACTGGAAATACCGCATGAACGTGCGGATTATAGGAGGTGTCACAAACCTCAACATGGTCATCTCCGTGGCCTCCTCAAACGCTCGGGCGAATTCCCCTGCTTCTTCTCTCCCGCCGGCCAAACAACCCGGGTTGACTCCCAGCGTTATCATGCACACGTTATCGAAGGTGAAACGCAAGAGCACGTCCTGCAGATCGATTGCTTCACCCGACTGGGCCGTTTCTTCGAGAAGTGGCAGCAGACGGTTCTGCAGCAACTCTTCCACTGAATTCTTCATTTTCAACCTCAGCGACCGAGTGCTCAGTTCTGCCTTGGCAGTTTTCCTCTGCGCTTTCCACACATCGCCATCAGCGTTGAAGATGCCGTCACCTAGAAACTCGTGCCCAACATTCCGGAAATAGGGTCCCTTTGGATAATTGTTAAATTTGAGCTTCAGGACGTGCTCCACATTGAGCGGGTTCGTTGTTATTACGCCTGTCATGCCGCTCATGGCCAACCCTTGACAAGAAAACGTCCCTCCGCAGTCTCTCAAGACTTGTGTAGTCCAGTCGTGGAAGTCATGAACATGAAGACCCAAGGAAGGCAGCATGCCTATCAGAGGCCACTTTGGCAGCCCTTTCTTTTTTCTCTGCACAAGGAAATGGAAAAGCATGAATCCTAATAACGCCAGTGCTATGTCTGTGGCTTTCAGACTTGATTCCGACCACGGGGAACAGAGAAGCTTATTGAAGCTGTTTCCCATTCTCAGAATTTTGTGAAGGTGACGAGTTATTTTGGCACAGTCGAAGTGGGTGTTTATATACACCGGCTCTGTGAATAGGTGAGTTCCAAATATACATCATTGGCAAAGCGGCTTCTTTAATTTTATCCCCATCTGTTGGTGGGCATTGATTTCTGCCACCAAATACAAACTGATCGTCAGACCAAACATTTAAGTAGAAGCTTTGTGCCGCCATCTAAATGCATCTCTGCCGACCTCCGTTCATTTTTCTGTAAGATCCCAACAACTTCTTACACAACTCTTTCGATTGAATACAGTTGGTACTAATTTTGCATTAGTATGCGAGTTTAAATGCAGATGTTTTTTTATTTCGCCTTGTTTGATGAGTTCGACCGAAATTGTTGAAATGTTTCCAAGGTGCAGGATAAAGAACAGCATAATATCGAGGAGTTTTCCTGCGATAATGTTATGTTCCAGATTCATATTTTGTGCTGATAATAACATTGGAGACATATTACTATCGCACATTTGCAGCTGCAGAAGAAAATTCAGGTCTCTTAGACAACATGCTTAGAAATGCAAATGAGATATTGCAGCACTTAAAATCACAGAGGAGCTTCGTAAAGCCACTAGCGCATCCCTCATGCATGCAGGGCACACCTTTGTAATTACCTTTTCTAATGTGCCCAAATTTTCCGCTTACAACATAGTCTGCTCAGATCATTTATTTCATATGCAGGCTTCAATGTATCTTCAGACTCCATCTAACAGCTGGTTGTGATGGGCACACAGTTCAATGTATATTTAGAATAGAATCCTGAGCCTGTACTCATCTTGCCAGACTGTAATTGGCACACAGCTCAATGGACTTTCAATGTTTCCTAATTTGCTATGTTTGTTTTTCATGGTACCACAGGCAGATGTGTTCTGTAAGTTTTTCTATAGCTATTTTTGTTTAAGTTTATGCTGGATATAATACTGGTCTGCCAGAGTCAAAGCCTCTGCCAGTGTCAATCCAGACAGTAACAGCAGCTGTTCTGACCCTCCACCCATTCAATACGTTGTTATGCACTTCACATGGAACGAGATTTGTCTATTGTGGCTATTAAGTCTGGGCAGTGGCGAACAAAGAGTTCATCTAGGGATTGACAATTTGCTAAGATTTGAGGTTGAGCTCCATCTATGGTTTGGGTTTCTTCTGCAACTTCTGGAGCCGCGAGGCTGTTTACTGAGTGCTGTGCCCTAAATTTTTAGAGAGGATTGACATTTTTATTGACTTGTCTTTGCTGGATTATAAGGTTTTCTATTTTTAGTATCTATTGAATTGACGTTTTTTTTACAGTTCCAAATTTAATGTGTTAGCTTTGATAGTTTCTCCATATAATTGTGTTCAAAGGTATTGAAGAGTTACAATTGTTGATTGAAAGTGTGATTTCATAGTTATGGGTATCTTTTCATGGTGCTTTTGACAATTCGTAAAGAGATTGATTGAATTTCTATTAAATTTTTGATTAATTAAAAAATTATAGAGCTTTTGTTTGTTTGGTTTATAAAAAGGTTAATATTAAAGTTAGATAATATAATTTTTATTATATGTTGATAGGAGTTATAATTTTTGTTCTTGTGTTTGTGATTCTTTTTATCATGGTTACTTTGGAGAACTCTAATATTATGGCTAATGAAAAATTAAATGTTTCTAATAATGACATTTGAAAATATGAGATGAAATTGATTTTACAAATGAAAGAATTATGGTTAGTAGAAACAAAAGAAAAAAACTATGTACGAAAGCAAATAAAGGTTGAGTATGAAGACTCTAATATATATATATATATATATATATAGTATTTTCTAGATGAGTACCATAATTTCATCCATACATTAGAACTAATAAGAAAATTTGAGAGTAAAAACCTTGAAGACATTCACGGTGCATTTTTAAATGAAGATGGTCTAGATTTAATAAGTTTACAAGGGAGTCTAGCAAGAGTTATCAAGCATTTATTGATAGAGGTAGATATAAGAATTACAATCAAGGTAAATCATATTTTATTAAAAGAAATCAAATCAAGGGAGTCAATAGAAAAGATAAATCAAGGGCAACCAAATCAATCAAGAGATAATCAACAAAGACATAATTGTCAAAAGCAACAAAATAAGTGGAGAAATTTCAAAACTAATATCAGATTTATAATTGCAGAGAAGAAGTGTATAAAAGTCACCAATGTCATAAGAAATCATACAAAATATTTAATCAAGGAATGCAATCAATTTTTTTCACAAGAACAGGTTTGTGAGGTTTGTTAATGTTATAATTTTGTTGGATAAATTATATTATATATATGAGATATATAATATATGACAAATATTATATATGGAATAATTAACTTATATTAAAAGTGATATATATATATATATATATATATATATATATATATATATATATATATATATATATATATATATATATATATATATATATCATTAAAATATATTGTGTTATAACTATAACTAATGTAAGTTAATATATTAAAGAGAGAGACATGTCTCTTCAAGAGGCATGCCTCTTTATATCATATATATATCATTTGAATAGTAACTTGAAAAACACAAAAATATCTACAAGTGCTATTACAAGTTACAAAATATAGTAATAAATCCTATTTCAGTAACATGGTATCAAAGCTAGGTTCCCTTGAAGAAAGCTTTACAGCTTAAAGGAAGATCTTAAGGACCTGAATGTTACAAGATCAAAGATTGCAAATTTTTTTCATATAGGTGTGATGAGAAAAGTATAGATGAATGCAATAAATATGAGTTCTATTTGTATAATATACAATCTGATACAAATGAAATAACACGATGGTCAAAGAATGGTTATTAACATTAATATAAAGTCTTACAATGAAATGGCGCTGAGATTTGAATCTGATGAAAGTTTCGATCTGCAAGAAATGATCAATCAACACAATTGAATATTGTACATTGATTAAATCTAGGATCTATACAATCAGAAGGTCAGGATGCTTGATCTATCCTCGTGATCTAGACTGTAATTAGTCTACCAACTTGTGCTTGGGCATAGTTCTTGAGGGGATGCAGATAAGAGATTGGATTTATATATGTGAACAATTCAAATCAGAATTTCATCTGCCAATCACAATCACTTAATATTGGAAGTAAATCAAATGTCATATACGTGAGCAAATACAATGAATGATTAACATCAATCGAATCATAGAAATCAAAGAAGTAATGCAGAGAAGAGGAATAAAAGAAAAAAGCATGGTTGAATAAACATACTCGACGATAAATAATTGATAAAGGCAATCAGAAATAAGGAGAAACTAGAAAGAGAGAAAATAGCAATCAAAGTTGACCCTTAGCAATTCGTAGACCATGATAAGAAATGAGACAAAGGAAATACATTGAGAGGTGTCTATATGACAACTTCGTAGGCATGAAGGTTGACTCTTTGTTAATTGTGTTACATCTTTATACAATTGGCCAATCTTGATCACAATTATCCATAATTTGTGGGAGACTATACATTTGAGAATCCAGATGAATGGAAGCTCTTCTTCTTTGTGTTTGGTGTATTAAGATACATTCACCACCATGTCCTTCACAAGCTTATAGGTCTATATTAGTGTTACTATCTTGATGATGGATGATCACATGACATCTTATTAAGTTTTTTGCACTGCAGGAGTCAGAAGTAATATTGAATTCCCTTCCTATCAAATAGGAAGTAAGGTGCTAATTTGGTTGGGTTTGATTCCAAATGAATCTGAATCAAATCCTTCAGATACTAGTTATGATAGAGATTATGGTGATAGGTTTGATGATAAAGAATATGTAGTCCTTAGAATGAAGCTTGCAAAAATTTATAGAGATATTCCTAAAGGTCTGAGAGAAGTTCTATTTTATATAAGTGTAAGTAAATGTATGGTTGTGTTACAACATACTATATGTAGTGCCTACCCCTAGGTCACATTTTTGTTATCATTATCGAACTCTTTTAGAGCTAGTTTTATGTTGATGGTTAGCAGCATTGTTTTGAGACTATCAAATATTGTGCTATGGATTCAGCTTATTATGTGATGTGATTACTTAGACTTTATAGTTCGTGTATGCATGATGATTATTCAATTGATTTCAGTTATTGATGGTTATTAGCTAGATGGTTTTTATTATCATATGTGTTTTCTTATGGATACTTACCCCATACTTGCATGTGTATGGTGTGTGTGTTTGCTTTTGTATGGCGTGTCTGATGTGGTTAAGGAAGGGAGTCGTAGTCACCTGCTAGTCGGGATCTACATGATGCACCACTTCTTGCCATTGCATGTTTAGTTTAGTATATATTGTGCTTGTACATGCATGGTTTTTTATGCAGGTTGCAGGTACTGGGTATCAACTTCCCTAAATTGCTAGGATGAGCGTACCCTATCACATCATCTTAATGATAAGAGAGGGGAGATAAATTCTCAAGTCCAAATCCTAATCCTTTAAGCCATTTGTTCTAATTGGAAATTAGGACAAGTATCTGAGTTGAGTACCCTCTGAATGCATCGAATGATGTAATTCATAATATTAACCCTTGGTTTGATTTATATGTATTTTGGCTATGATGGGTTTTCATATTTTTACCTTGTGAAGTCTTTGGAGTATTTTCTATTAATTAAGCCTAATTAAAAGATTTAATTAATGGTTTAAGTTAATGGAAATTTAATATGATATTTTAATATTTAATTAATTGGGAAATTAATTAAATTTGAAAATAAAAGTTAAAAGTTTAAATTTGGAATGTGACAATATTTATTTTAATAATAATATATTTGGAGTTCATTTTTCAATAAATGACTAAATAATAATATTATTAAAGATAATAAATATTTTAGCAATTAAGTTTTGGAAAGTGAAATTTAAAAGTGGAAAATATATTAAAATTATTAAAAGATTCTAGATTTCATGTGATTAAAATATAAATATATTAAGTTTGAAAAGTGGAGATATTAAAGTTAGTGCATGAGATTTAATAATAAATAAATTAAATTGGAAAGAGTAAAGTAAATATTATATTAATTAATGTGCATTATTTTAATATTTTCTCACATAGGAGTTGACAAATTCTCGGGAGTTGTCATGTAGACAACACATGAGTTTGCACTCTAAGAATGCACTAGTTGTCTACACTTAGGAGTTAGCATATTTTATTTGAGCACGTGGTGTCTACAACCTTAAGACTCATCTAGAAGGTTGGAGAAGACCCATGCTTGGTTGTCATGCTTATCTTCTAGTTATTTCTAGAGACACTCTAGATGCATCTTAGAGGCCTTTAAATAGAGGCTCTCCTAATGTGTTTTGGCAAAATTAATGGAAGCTACAAGCTACAAGCTACAAGCTAAAATGGAAGCTTCAAAACTTACATGCATTGGAGAAGCTCATATGCTCATATGTTTCTACATGCTACTATGCTTCTTCTAGCACTTCTAGTCACTTGGAGGGTTTTGGTTGGCTTGGATCTTGGAGGAATTGCGAATGATGGAGAAGGAAGGGATTTTCTATGGACTTCTAAAGCATGGCAGATTAGCATCAGTGTCCAGGTGCATTCGTGATATTCACATATTCTCTTTGCACTATTTCTCTTCTTGTCTTCATCATGTCTGTTATATGTGTCTGAATACTCCTTGTGATTGAATCTACAATTAAATTGGAATCTAGATATTTTATTGGTTGAGAAGAAAATAATAGAAAAACCCTAGATCCTATTAAAGAAGAAATTAGATCTAAACGGGTTTGGGTTCGAATTAGAATCAAATTGAGAATGATGATTTCAAATTTATAGTTAAACCTATTGGATGGATTAATGGATATGTTTAGAAAACAATTCTTTAAAAGAAAAAATTCTTGTTTAGAAAAGACCTTTAAATCTAAGTATATATTCTCTTTTGTAAATCTGCATATATATATATATATATATATATATATATATATATATGTATGTATGTATGTATGTATGTATGTATGTATGTATGTATGTATGTATGTATGTATGTATGTATGTATGTATGTATATATATATATATATATATATATACATACATACATACATATATATATATATATATGTATGTATGTATATACATATATGTATGTACATACATATATGTATATACATATATGTATGTATATACATATATGTATGTACATACATATATGTATGTATGTATATATATATATATATATGTATGTATATACATATATATATATATATACATACATACATATATGTATGTACATACATATATGTATATACATATATATATATATATACATACATATATGTATATACATATATATATATATATATATATATATATATATATATACATACATATATATATACATACATATATGTATATACATATATATATACATATACACATATATGTGTATATTTGTAAATTGAAATGAGAAACTTTATTTATTAAATTCGAACCATATATATAGTGAAAGTGTTTATTATTAAATAGTATTAAGAGGGAAAATGTTTATTTAAAAACATTATATATATATATATATATATTAATACTGGGGGGACGGACCCGCGCCCTATACTCCCCTCTGTCCTCTTAGCGACAGCGATCGCAGGGTACCTGCGACAAATCTTTTTCTGTCGCACGGTCCTTTTCAAAGGTGTCGCTAAGTGAGTATCGTCACTTAAAACTTTTAAATCGTTTATATATATATATATATATATATATATATACTGCAGGTACAGACTGTGATAATCACAGTCAACGGTACATGCAAGGGGTGGCCGATTACTATGAATTTGTTAAAAAGTTTAATTTTCGGTTTAAGTATGATCAAAGTTATTAAATATAATTATTGTATATATATATATATATATATATATATATATATATATATATATATATATATATATATATATATATATATATGTATGTATTTATGTATATGTATAATATTATATTTTAGTTCAGCTTTGTAAATATAATGGAGTATTGAATATATATATATATATATATATATAATATTAATAAATTTTTATTTAAGTAATTAATCAAGTTAATTAAATAGTGATAATATTTCAGTTATCTATTATTTTGAGGTTCTCAATTGACTTATTGAAAATGATAAATGATAATTGATTAATAATAATTTGTCAATTATTATTAATAGAGAAGAGATTTTGAATTATTAATTTGTATATTGAGGGATTAGAGAATAGATGACTTTTAATATTAATTATTTAATGTATATTAAATATTATTTAATATATATTAAATAATTTAAGAAATGGTAATTTTATATTATGTTGATAGTTGTTTAATGAGGATGTTTTTAAATGAAGCTTATGTAAAGTTTCTATAGATCGAGTATTTATAGTTTGATGAGTTTATTATTTATTAATGTTTGTAAGGACTAGCAAACTATTAATAAATAATGGTTTAAATAGTTATCAATAAATATGATTAGAGTTGCATTTACCTTTAAGTTATTCTTAGAATATTATTTAAATTAATGGAAGGATAATGCTATTGGGGGAACAAATGGGTTGACTTGTAGGTCAAATGATGAAACTTAGACACTTGAAGTATACTTGAAACGAACACTGAAGCTCTACACTTAATTCAACTATGTGATTTTAGTAAACCAAAACATGTGTTTGCATTGTGCATTCTCTATGCTTCTTGTTTTGGGTTTTGGGTTGACTAGATTGTTGACCAGTCTTAGGTTGTTACTAGAGGCTCGGGGGTTATGAGATATGATGGCATGTTGATCTTATTTGGTCTCAATCTTTATAAGCCCAACCATGGTTATGTGATCATGTGCTCTATGAAATGTTTATATTTACTGATTGTAATTGTTCATTAGTCGTCATGTGTGAAGTTGAGTTATATGTGTATGAGACACTTGAGCTAACCATATTTTTGAGTCATCAATCAGTTATCCTTGGATTATTTTCTAGTCACCATGATGGGATTGAAATATGGATTTATTTTTTGATGATGTCATGTTGTGACATGTTTGACTCAACCATTTTGGAGTCTTTGATCAGTATGATTTTGAGATATTCTTGGTTGCTTGTTGAGAACCAATGGATATTGTGATTTATTTTGAGATATATTTTGGTTATTGAGAATCAAATGATACTTATGATTATTAGTGATGCCTTCAGTTGCCAATAGAGAACTGTTGTGGTCATGATTTTCTATGGATGCTTTTCAGATGCTCATGGAGATTTGATGATTCTTATCTTGGAGATTTGATGATTCTTATTATGGATATTTGATGCTTATACTGTGGATATTTGATGATTCTTTTTATGGATTATCTTTTGGATTTTCTTTCCAGTCACTTGTATAGGATTGTGGTGATTTTATGATTCCATGAGCTTAGGGTAGGTTATCTACTTGTAGTGTCGGGAAGTGGCTTGCAATGGGGGTCGGGGCCCTAAGTGGCTGCCAGGGTAACTCATTGTAAGTTTGGTTAATAAGTGATAACATTTACACACTAAATGAGGATTAAATGAACCTAAAAAGATAATTGTTTTGGTTCTCACCCATGCCTTGAGTGCTTGTACAGGCTAGGATGGGAGTAGTGAGAACGCATGGTTGTGACCTTGCATTTCGTAGTATGCCTCGTCAGTATGAGAGGATACTAGTGGCTGCATGAGATCAGTATGGACCCGTGGAGTTTAGCTAACTATTAGGATAACTTGTACATGATAAATGCGACGACACTTGCCCGCTTGCAGAGTAGGTTTCCTACATGTCATTGTGTGCCTTCGAGAATTAGAAGTTGATTTTGTGTGATGGAACCTTTGAGTTAGTATACTTTTATGATTCCTAGACTTAGAGAGTATTTTCATGTTATGTGATTTTGATAGCCTATTTGGGACTTGAGATTATCTCCTCAGCACGGTGGGAGTGGACCACTTAGGTACCACGCGGTCGAGTGGTAGTATTTTTTTCCACTCTTATCATTTGAGATCCATCCGAGATACCATGGCTGGAGTATTCTTGGTTGGTATTTATCTTCATTCTGTTCTTGGTCATTATGATAGATGATATACCCTATGATGGATGTATTTACTGGTATGTTTCTCACATTGATGATTTTCATATGTCTTATGCTTTACTTTGCATATTAGTAAGATGTTTTTAGGAGTGACATTCCTACTATGTTAATATCGATGATCTCTTCGGTGCTTTGGAATGTTACACATGGAGGGATGGCTAGGATCCACGATGGTCTAATGATGCTATTTACGGTTGGGAGGAATCGTGCACTTAGTTATTTATGTTTGTAATTCATGGTTATCTTTTATGATGGATGTTTATATCTTTATGGTGATGCTATATCATGTATGATATGTGGTTTCATTTACTTTAATTGCATCATGGATTAATATTGGATGATGATGTACTATATTTACATGGATGTTTATTCTTTCATACCTTGTAACATGTACAATGGATGATTGAGCGATTCTAAAATGTAATTACTAAAAGGACACTTGTATATGGTTTAAGAATGTTGGATGTATCATTGTTATTTCGTAAGGCTGTGATGTTAGATGAATGGTTAAGATTAGATGTGATTCAACGTTAACGGATCCTTAAAGAATGTAATCTGTTATGTGTACTTTTATTCGAATTGTTTCTATTTCTTCCGCAAGTGTTGTGAATGGTTTATCTTTCATGTTTTCAAAAAAAATTGTTTGGCAAACTTAGTGAAATTCTTTGGATCCCTTGGCAGGGCATTACACTGTAACCAATGGAACTGAAGGTCTTACATTGTTTACCCAAAAAGAAATAAGAAAACTACAATAAAAAGTAAGAGTCGATCCCAAATATTATTAATACATGAACTTGTCTTATGTCCATATTGGGATCCTAGGTCACTATAGAAAAGGTTTGTCTATAATAGTAATGATGCTCTTGAAGGACATCTGTATTACTAAAATGTCTCATGTTTTGTTAGAAGGAGCTTGTGACTCAATGTCAAATGGTCCTATTTATATAGAACATTTATATAGATTGTTTCTAGACTCCTCTATGAGTCTTAAAGATGCAAACCTAAAGATGTGTTGACCTATGAGTTCAAGACTCTGAACATGTTTTTCGAAAAACATTCAGTTGATCATGCCTTCACATTTCTAGTTCATTATCACTTGTTGAATAAGTCTCTCCCTTTGATAATCAATCCAAGAAGAGAAAAGTCTCTAGAAGAAGCTCTATCTACAATCCAGAAGTCAGCCAGTCCTACCACTGAACTGAGGGCTCCACATATTATTAAACACAAGGACATTAAAATGCCTATTGAATGGGAAATGGAGTTACAAAGAAAAGGTGCCTAGCCTGAAAAGCCTACACAATTATAGGTTGTTAATATTGAGGACATTGGTAGTCAGGCTATCCTAAACTTTGTATGACCTAATATGGGCAGAACTCAATCTATGAGACATACATCTCTTGAGCTTGTCCTCACAGAACCAAGACAACTCCTTTTTGGGATAGCTGGTGAATAACATCAATCATCTACATAGGCTTCTTGAAATGATATCTATTCAATTACTAAAAATTTCTATTCACTCTTAGTAGTAGGTTTGTCCTCCATCTATTGACACATTATATTGGCACAACCAGTGGAAGCATTGTCAGATCAAGACAAATGATGCACAAGTTATATTATTTAACACTGCAAGGACTTTAGATTATGTGGCAATTTAATTCTCCACAATGACTTGGAACAAAAATCATCGACCCCCATTAGTCGAGAAACATAGCTTTGGAACTCACAAAACTGAAAGAAATTCGAACCATGGTCATAATTCATGGAAATATTGGTCTTGCTGGACATTCTACTTACTAACACATTTCTAAAAAGATGCATTGTAACTATTTGTAGAAATGATGATAAACAAGCACATGGGCATGGGACACATTGTGAAAGCCATACCAATGTGGCTTGAGCTACAAGGAGATAGGTTGTGTGTCCAAATATATGCAACTTTGTTGGAGTATCTCTATGTTCAATAATATAAGAGTGGGAATCTAACATTGTAAGGGGGAATGATAACCAATGTTCTATTCCCATTTGAATCATTCTTATATGGGAGCAGAAAAGATGTACTCAAATTGTTTGACAAATTCTTACATGGAGGAATTTTTTGATTTGATGCATATGGACCTTCATTGGAGCAACATATATTATTATTGTAGATAAGTATTTATTATCCTTGGGTATTGCATGTATCTGCTCATTGTAATCTCTCTCTTATTTTGTATTTCTATAATTACTATAAAGAGTTGTTTGCCTTGATCTTTTCCTTTGTCTCTGAGAATATCCTTGCAGGAAAAGAAGATTGGTACATTAGGCATGCTACCAAATATTGTGCAGACTCAATCTTATGATAGTAGCTCCAAAGAAGTTGTGATTTAGGATTCATGAATCATTGGATAGCATGAGTTTCTTGAAGAAAATATCCTTAAAGATTAAAATTATGTAAGGGAGTCTGAATATTTCATTAGAGGAAACCCTGGAGAAAGAGAGGGAGAAGAAAATAAAAATGTTTAAATCAAACTTTTGATGATATTGGTTCAGAAGGAGTAGACCTTGTTGATGGATTCAACACTAGTTAGAAACTATAATAGCTAAAGGATTGGTTATGATTCATGGGATAAAGTTTCATGTATGTAGGTTGGAAGGCATTATGCTATCAAGATACCCATTGAACTAGGGAAGCATGACATGAATTGCTTCCAAGAGGTTAGAAGGATGATAATAGATTTAGAGGGAGTCGAACACTTCATCGGAGAGAACCTTGTGCTAAGAGGTCAGGAAAGTTGATATCAAACTAAGAGGGAGAAACCTTATTTTCTGATATGTTTTATGGTGAATGTTGTGACAACACCACATGATAGTATTCATGGAGACTTCATGTGAAATTTTGATGGCATACATGTATAAGCCTATCCCTTGTTTACATCATGAAGAAGTGACGACTTCTAAATGATTATCACTTGTATTAGGAGAAGTTATTGAAAGGTGATGAATTTACAATAACTTGTATCATGATATATATTTTTTGTAAATCATGAAAGGCTTTATCTTATAAATCAACAACAAGATGTTAGATGTTATTAATTTAACTATCTACAAGTTGTTTTTATAGATATATTTTAGGTACTTGGTGAATATCATTTAATTGATGTTCTAATAGGCCATTACTCAGAGTACTTGGTCAATATCATTTGATTGATATTCTGATAGGCAAATGCTCATGTTACCTAATATGATATCAAATAGTAATTGGTGAATATCATATATTGATATTCTGATAGGCCAATACTTATATGATATCATATATTGGAAATGTTCTAATCAAAGATTTCCTATATTATTTTTGAAATATTACCTATTGTGTAATATCTATGTGTTTTATCCTTCTTCATTAAGAGGGAGTGTTAATGTTATAATTATGTCAGATAAATTATATTATATATATGAGATATATAATATATGAAAAATATTATATATGGAATAATTAACACACACACACACACACACACACACACACACACACACACACACACACATATCATTATAATATATTGTGTGTATATTAATTATGTTATAACTATAACTAATGTAAGTTAATATATTAAAGAGACATGTCTCTTCAAGAGGCATGCCTCTTTATATCATATATATATATATATATATCATTCGAATAGTAACTTGAAAAGCACAAAAATATCTACAAGTGCTATTACAAGTTACAAAATATAGTAATAAATCCTCTTTCACTATCAAGGTTGATCATAATGTTACAAGTATTTGCACATAGCTACTCAAGGAAATTCAACTGACACATGGTATATTAATTCAGGAGCTAGCTATCATATGACTTATAATTAAAAAATGGTTATTTAGAAAAACCAAAGGGTGCAAGGATGTTTATTAGGGATGATATTTCACATTCATTTGATAGAATAGGTTCATTATCAAAGGAAGGATATGATTTTTAAGAGTTAAAAGTTACAAATGCAAATCAGATACACCTAAATTAACTAAAAATATTATCTCAATAAGTCAAATAACACAACATTATTGTAAGGTTGAGGATTATCCATATAAGTGTCTAATCAAGAATATTAAAGATGATTACAAAGTAGTATAAATAGGAGTTGAGAGTGATAGTATCTACAAAACTTTAACATATTTTTCAAAAGAACTTATAATACAATAGGATCCTCCACAAGTGAGTCATAACGTTATATTTGGTCACTTTATCTATCAATGTTCTGTAATCTTTGAATGATTAATATGGTTGATGGATTGCACTAGATAAAGGTAAATACAAGTGTATGAGCATGAGGCATGGTTGGTAGACAACATAAAGATAGTTTTGAAAAATCTATATGAAGGGAAAGAAAACCTCTTCAACTTGTCTATAGTGATTTATGTGGACCTTTGATTCCCACATCAAAATAAGGAACTAGATAGATCTTAACATTTATTGATGATTTTTAAAGGAAAGTTGGGGCCTACATTCTCAAGAACGAATATGAAATGTCTAGAAAATTTGAAATGAACAAATAATTTGTGGAAAATCAAAGTGGGAATAATATGAAGTGAATAAGAAATTATAATGGTGGAGAATATGTCAACGAAAAGTTGAATATTTCAATAAATATCATGGGATTAAATATTAAATGTCTAACAAATATACTCCTCATCAAAATAGTGTTGTTGAATGGAAGATTAGAACATTAGTAGAAATGGCATGATGCATGCTACAATCCAAAGGTCTTCCTTTTTATTTGGGTTGAGGTTATTAATAAAAAAAATCATAATTTGAATAGATCTCCCACTACTTGTTTGAAAAGCAATACTCCTAAAGAAGCATGGACTAGAGAGAAATTAGCATTTTAGAGTATTGGTATATAAAGAATTTCTCACATACCAAATGAAAATTAGAGAAAATAAATTTGATATAAAGAATGTGTCAAGTGCATAATTGTATTTTGTGATGATTGCAAGGAGGGATATAGGAAGTATGATTCTAGTGGGGAAGATTTTTTCACAAGTAGGGATGAAAAGTTTTATGAGGTGTTTGAGGATGCAGTATAATCCTATCCTATTCCAAAAGTAGCCATCGATAATGATGAATCTTCCAATGGTTTTAGAACTAGTGAAATTTCAAAGGCAACCTATAATATGGTAGAAGAATCTAATATCTATCCAAAGATGAAGAATATTCAAGAGATTTATAAACTTATTTGTCAAATGAATTATTCTCTAATGAACACAATAATGGAGGAAAATTATCCTCAAACATACAATGATGCTTATAAAAGCATGAATGGAAACAAGCTATGCAAAATGAATATGACTCTTTAAACTAAAAGATTAAAAAATTGGTAATTGGTAAAATTTCTCAATGACAAGAATTTTGTCAATAATAGGTGGGTGTATAAGACTAAGTTCAAGTCAAATGGAAGCATTGGAAAAGACAAGGCTAGACTAGCAGAAAAATGGTTCTATTAGAAAGAGGGAATCGACTACATAGAAATGTTTTCCATTTAACGTTGATTGGTACTATTAGGATTAATATCTAGTTTGCATTTGATTTCAAATTGCATCTTCACCAAATGGATCTTAAGAATGAATTCAATTCAATGGTGAAATTGATGAATATATTAGTATGGCACAAACCACAAGGATTTGAAAGCCTAGGACAAGAAAATCTATTTTACAAATTAATAAAGTGTCTATATGTTTTGAAGCAAGCTCCAAGAGATTGGTAAGATAAAGTTGATAAATCTTGTAAAACTCAAGTCTTCCATAAGAGTCCTCACAATTCAAATTTATATGTGAAAGAAGTTAATGAAGCTAACATATTAGTAACAATAGTATATGTTGATGATTTTATCATTGCGGGAGATAACATGAAAAAAACCAATGCATTGTCACCCTGAGGAATTTACCTAAATTTGGGACTTAAAAGATGATAGTGATTTCAGTAGTTTTAAATGAATATTGAAACCTATAATCTCTTCTTGTTATTGATAGAAACTAAAACCAAATTACTACTTCATACATAGATCTAAATTGTGTTGTGATTGTGGATTAATGGTAGTAGTAATATGAATACTCATATTTTTGGTCTCTAGTTGTGTATTCATGTTGATAACTCTATCATCTGTAATTCATCATGAAATCCTTTAAGTTAAAAATAACACTATTAAACCAATAATAGAAACATGGTGTGCCAAGGGTTGACTATGAAAATCATATTTAAAGGTAGTCAAGAAAATTTGATAGCTAAGATATAAATTGATCTAAATTGTTCAAATGAATAACTACTAGAAGGAATCAAATTGGCATTTATTATACATCAAAAACAAAATCTACTAAATGAAATTTTATTAACACAATGAATATTAATATATTCTATAACAACCTAATTATCCTTGATGGTTAGTGAATTTTTGAGGAAGCTTTAGCAGTATTTGAGCACCTTTTATTAATTTTTATTTTGTATTTCCAAGGGGGAAGGGGAGATAGTTTGAACATTATCATACCCATTTTACATGTTATATATATTTTTAGATTTATTGAGATGACCACTGATTCTTCATTGGTGCAAGATGATAAAGTAATCAACTTCTTGTAACATTATTTTATTTTTATCTCACTTATTTTATATGTCTTCCATATTATGTTGTGAATGTTTCATTACTTGTAAAGGTTCCTTTGTGTTGTCTACTTGGGGATAATGTAAAACTATAGCTACCTATTCTATTTTATATTTTTAATGTAGACCCAAAGAGACTCTTTCTTATAACTCTTACGTGGCATTATTCCATTGTGCTTTTAGTTTTTCTACCTTTGGGGAATGGTGACATTTTATTTTTGTATAATTCTAGCATGTGTGAATCATCATATGATCATATCAACCCCAAATAGTAGATTCATTTCATGCTTCATTTTTCATGCATATTTTTCCCTTGTTTTATTCTTAACTAGAGGAATAGATTTAATGAATCATACATGCACCCTTGGAGAGATTTATGCTATAAGATGCCCCCAATTGCTTTACTATGAGAGTGTACACTTTTGTTCTTGTTTCAAATTTCTAGTACCACACACATATTGTATATAGGTAATGGGGGGAAATTGTGTAGGTTATATGACCTCCCAAATAAATGCATACATTGGAACATAAACTCGCCATTAAGAAGAAAAGGAGAAAGAGTGTCAATGCAAGATCTATGCTTAACTTAATTGGGTTTTGAATTCCTTAAGAGATATAATATGATAAAGTAAGTACATGAAAAAGGAAGAGAAAATGAGTGCTCTTGGAAATAAGATGAGGAAGGTTATACTTTGAATCTAAGTATCCAAGTTCTCAAAGTCTTATAACTACTTGTAATTGTAGATATGGAAAATAGGGACCTATAACTTTCTATACTTGAAATTTTACTAAAGGTTGGAAAGCAAAACTTTAAAAAATTACTATAAAAATTCCACTTTTGGGGTACAATTCATAAATGCTAACTTTTAAGACAAATTTTGGTAAAACTTTTCTAGATCTTATGACTTCACTCATTCTACCTTGATCTATAAACAAAATATTGCAGCCTATTGTTACACACTAAAAGATGGGATAAGAAAGTTGAAAGGGGCCTTCCTTGTTCAAAACCCTATTGAAAAGTCAACCTTGAAATTAAATAGGAAAATCATGTTATCATGTAGAATGTGATAGATCTAGACAATGAAGTACATCATACCTTGTAGATGCAATTAAATCTCTAAATGTGATCAAGTATTTTGTCATAATAGATTTGACTAAACACAAAAAATCCTAAAGGAAATCATGGAAAGCTAGAACCTTATGAAGTATATGTTGTGATTCTCTACAATTTTGGACAGAGAGAGAGTGGGGGGCATGATGCTTGATGAATGAATGTAGATCCCCTTTCTAGATAGAAAACTCATTTTATTTACCTCCGATGGGGGGAATAAGTTTCATGAGGAAATGAGGACATGAAATCTTATTGGATTTTGATTTATTCCTTGCATTTGAACTCTTTTTTTCCGAATGGATAGTTTTTGCTTGGACTTGGTATCATGTTATTCAAAATTGGGGAAGAGGGTGTCCTTATATTAGTTATTTGTCATAGGTAAACTAGGTCTAAAACTTGAAGGGATAGTGGAGAAGGTGAATAGGATTGAGGGGAAGAATACAAGTTATTTTGAGTTTGAAGAAGATCATGAAATACACAAATGAATGAATAGATCCTCATTGAGGAAATGAGTTATTGGATTGGATAAAAAATGGGAAATCATTCCTACAAACAAGGGTCAAACTCAAGCTAAAGAAATATTGAAGAAGAATGAAGGACACATATTTGAATAAGCTATACATTAAGTGCAATATGATTTTCTCCTATAGAAAATACACTAAATTGGGCACAAAATGGTCCCAAAATGAGAATATGTTAGGTGTTTAATTTTCAAGATAATGCACTCAAAAAAATTCTATGCAGTATCTCTTGCGTAAATGGCTAATTTTTTATATATTTATGTTCATATTTACGTTCCCTATATGTTATTTAGGATATCCCTTAATGGAGACAATGATTTCTTTAAAGGATTATCCTCTTTTCATAGATCCCTTTATATAGAATTCTTTTCTTACTAGATCAATCACCTTTTCAAGATCCCTTAATTGGAAAAATGATTTCCTTAAGGATTCCTCCCTTTATTTTAATTGACTAACTAGCATGACACAACTTGCTACACTATCAATGTCTAAGAGTTGGAAAGTCATCAAAGAGGGACTTTATGCCTCTTAACCTCTTACATGCCTAAGAATTGGTCAAGGGATGAGGATTATATTTTATTGGACCATAAAGATAAGTTTTCTTGAGAAATAATGATATATTATAGTGAAAAAAAGTATTTATTCAAGTGCGAAGGGCCAAACTTAACCAACACACTCAAAGCTTTAACTTTGAGTGTGACAGGTCATGGGTCCCCCTAACTTAACCTCCTTTGTAATCCTATCAAATTTTACATTTTTTCATTTTTCAAGCTCAAAGGATTATGTTTCATATCCATTAAATAATTTGAATATCCTCATTTAATGTCAATACACTTAAATGATTTAAAATTTAGAGCTCTGAATAATAGAATTTGATTGAAATCTATTCAAATAAAAATATAAAAAAGTAGAATAAGTATAAGTTATTTTATAATTTAATAGGAGGAATTACTTTATTAATCTTGATATTTCTAAAGTGTAAAATAGATTGATTATTTCTGTAATATAAAATTGTAATATATAAGGAGTTAGTATATGTTTCTATGTAAAAATTCTATTATATCCCTCTCTTTTTATTATTGCAATACATGATTATAATTATATTTATATGTTTTTAAAGAAATTTACTATCATGTGACAAGATTTATAAATTAGTATGCTACTTTGTATTTATTTTCATTTTGATTTTTTTCATTTAATATAATAATTCTAAAATTAATTAAAGTTACAAAACGCTTTGACCTGGAGCTATGAACCAGTGAGGCCACAAACGAGGGACCTCATCCGCATGAGATTCAAACTTTGATGGCAAGGATAACAACACAACTTAACCATCTCAACATGCCACTATTGGCTGTTATTGTTTTATTTTGTATGATTGATAAGTACATTATTAATTTTTATATTATATTAGAGTTTAGTATTTTAAATTATTTATTTTATTAAAATATTTAAATAATGTAAACAATTAAAAATTACTATCAAGTTTTCAATATTTTAAAATTTAAAATTATTTTAATTGTTGTAACTTTATTATACATTTGCCTTTTTTTTCTATACTTCTTTTTTCAAAGATTTTATTACATTCTTCATTAACTCATAAACTTTTAAAATAGATTTAAATTTTAAATTCCTAAAAGGAAATTATTGAACCTTTATATATGTATATAGTGTCTTCTAAATATAATATTATATATAAATAAAAAGATAAGCAAATAAAATTATTTTTAATAAATAATTATGTAGAATAATTAGAATATTATTGAATATAAAGAAAGTAATCAATTAATATTTAAATATTAGTAAATAAATGTAATTAAACAATAATACTTTATATAATATTTATATAGAGTATAAGTAATATTAATATATTAATTATATTTATAAAAAAATACAATATGTTATATATAATATCATATAACAAATAAATATATAATATCATTTATCAATAAATAAATATAAAAATTGATATGAATAATATATGAGAATTAATAAATAAATAAATATTTATTTATTTAAATTTATATTATATAATTTGTATACTTATTCATTTATTTATATTTATATGAAACTATATTTTTACGTCATACGCATTTTCCATATGAAGAGCCTAGGCCAAGTTTTACTATCAATGGTGTAGTATTGCTATGAGGCCCAAGATGACCATGAAATTGAGCACCATTATTCATTATTTGAAAGATAAAAAACTGCCATGTTGTTCAGAAGAAAATTGGTAAAAAGTGCTTTATTGTAAAATTCATTGGAGTTGGAACCACAACATTTAATGTAGTTGTATTAAAGATAATTGATTTTTTCTTGCTGATATAACTAGTCATAATGTGAAACTGGCATTCCACCTACTCATTGACGATGGTTGGGTAAAACTTCTACACAAATTTAGACAAATCATTGCCCTATTTTTATTTATTGAGGAATAAAACTATTAAAATTGTGGTAAAAAAATGGTTTCTAACATTAAAGGGTATGGCCTTAACCAAGAGTTCAAAATCATACATGAAAATTTGGAGGAACTTCACAGCCTAGTTGAGGCAAAAAGTTTAGTCAAACTAAATTTATTTCGAAAGATTTTTTTAATTTTTTTTTATCAACAAATAGCCAAGGCCTTGATAATTTATTAACAAAAATAATTTACAATAGTGTTCAAATGGGCACTGGTAGGAAAGAACGGGGAAGAAAACCTCTAGTCTAGCCCGAGACCATGGTCCTTTATTATTACACTATAAAAGGGGCATAGCCCAGCTAGATAATCACAAAGCTTGTTATTTATAGTAGAATGATCTTCTTACAAGTGAAAAATAATTCTGATTATAGCTGAGGCCTTCTTGAGGATTATCCATCCACCTCTCTTAGCGTTCTTCCTTTGATAATACACTCACTCTACCTAGCTATCTTATCAAACAAACCAGTTAGTAATAATAACGCAATAATCTTTTAGAACCTAAAATCTACCTTGAACCAAATAAATAGTTACTCATACCTTCTTAATTAACATTACTGATTTGCCAATATGGTTGTAATCCCTAAAAGCTTATCAATAGGAATGTTAGAATTCTAAACCCTTTTAGTTAATTATATTTAAATATTGATAGTGAATATACTAACTTGAGACATACCTTTATTGTAGCCAATTGTGTTTTGTGTTGAATATTTTAGGTGCACTTTTGGAGATTTGGGAAATCTAACCAGTTAATTCAAAAATCTAACCAAGAAATCTTCATTTCTAATCTTATTTGTAATTATACTGTGCATTTGGGTTTAGATCAGAATATTCAAAATTTGAATCCAATCACAACCTATATCATGGCCCTTGTTCGGTTCTACTCTTGAACTTACAACAAACTTCTACCATCCATGAATAGATTTGTAACATAGTATTCCTAATTACTAGTTATTAATCTCTGAGATGCAAATGATTATAAATATTATAAATTAAAAATAATTATTGTTCAAAATTGCGATTATAATTTATTATAATATAATGTAGAATTGTTTCACTATTATTATAATCAAGTTTGAAATATAATTAGCAAAGTGTATATTACATTTTCTAGTATTTTTTAATTATAGAATAGAAAGTCATATAATTAAAATCTTATGATTTTCATTATAATTATTACTTTAATTAATTAAAAATTATTCTGATGATTATGATCCTACGAAAACTTTATTCAAAATTTTTTAGTAGTAATTGCAACAATATTTCTATTATAGTAATTGACAACTTAATCTCAAATTAAAATTTTGATTATAACTTAAAAATTTATAATTAATTTTATCATCAGTCTTGATTTATTATAATAATCAAAATTACTTTTTAAAATAAGAAAAAAATAAACTAAAAAAAACCTTAATGACATAAGACATGATGATGACCTTGATATTTTTAAAATATAAATTGAAGCCAATTGTCTCTTCAATCGTGTTTTGTGTTGAATATTTTAGGTGTACTTCTCGGGATTTGGGAAATCTAACTTGTAGTTAATTTAAAAATGTAAGGGGTGATATCTTGGCATTGGGGAGAAATTGGATATTGAAATTTGGCTATGCTAGGAGCAAAAAGAGAATAAATAATTGATTTCATATTGGAAAAAGAAAGATGCAAACTGCTAGAAAGTAAAGTCCACCAAGATAACTAAGAGACAGGGGGTGGTGAATTAGTTATCAGATTAAAATAACTCTCAATATCCTTATTAAATCCAAAAAATGTAAATAGTAGATGCAACAACATAGAAAGATTACCATAGACAATAACACCAGATTTTGTTATCTAGGAAAACCCTTGATCAGAGGGAAAACTCCAATGGGGATAGTACCCACAAAATGATGTACTAATATATAAGTTCCTTGTAAGAGGATGGACCTTGCTAGGAGTCAATGAAATACATTCAATACATAATCAATCCCTTTCCTAACCTTGTTAGGAGTTGTGGAAGACATAAGGAACCACTTTCCAAACAACTTTAAGGGCAAGACCACCAAACTCACTATCCAACTGGCCTCAGTATTATCCTTCTCATAATAATACATGTATACAATTGTCAATAACAACTTCTTTTCCAAATATAGTCTCTATGTTAGCTCACCGTCGCTCAACTACACCAAAAAATCTCTACTCAAAAGATATTCAATATCAGGTTCACTGGACCTCACATACAAGTTCACATATTCACATTATACATAATTCGTTCACAACCAAAAACTACCACAAGGAAATAATCTTTCTTTTATACCAAGTCCTAGAATAAGTTATTGAATCGGCCTTGGGGACTTATCAATTTACAATAATAATATAGGACCATCTTAAGATATTACATTACATGTCACATTACAATATTACATCTTGTCACAATTGCAACCAAACTATTGGCTCACAGTCTTCATAACTCTTTACATGTGTAACATATGACTTTGCTCACGTAACCTCGTCATCTTCAGATTTTTGTCTACCTCTGTACAACCTCCCTTAACTAGATTCTATCTATGTTAGGAGATATAATCAAAACATCAACAACTGCTACACATGAACTCTATCTGAATGTTGTCTTCAATAAATCTCAAATAACTGTCCACTTTCTTCATATTTCCACATGTGCACTTGACCACATTACCATGACACTTTGTAGAAAACTTTCTCAACTATGCATAACCTCATCTTTAATCTTCAAATTGCATGACCTCAATCTCTATCTGTTGCTTTGCTAGTCTCACAGAACAACATGTATGTTGATATCAATGACAAACACTACCATGGATGCAACCTATGACCATTGTATCACCTCTCCAACAATGCTAGGATACTCCCCCATAGGAATATCATTAGCATTCATGCTAACACAAACATGGAAAGATGTAAGCATGGAAACTTTTCCCACTTCTTCCCATCATCATTATTTATAGATGACACACAATTAGGGATTTTCAAAATAATTTGCAGCAATTATATATGGATATCAACTCTCTCATTGGAAACTAGCTCATAATCTCATTTTATGAAAGATTTCATCACAGTTAAGAATTCTCACTATTGAAACTTAATGATATAAGAAGTGTTTGTTGTGAAAGGAAAGAAGAGGGGAAAACAGGTTTTAAAAGTTTAAGATATTGGTTATATGTCTTAGGGGTTTATAATGTTTGGTGTATAAAGAAATGAAAGGAAAGGTTATATCTAACTATGCTACAAACAAGGTCTACATAACTAACTCTCTTTCAAAAATACAATTGTCTATGACTAGACCAAATCATGTCCTCCTCCACTTGTAAAAGGGTTAATAAGAGTTGACTCGTGATTAGTTGATTGTTTCAAATTTTTATTTGGAGAATGATTCTAAGGAAATTATTCCTAGAAATTGCACTAAAATGAGGTGCAATGACTATGTTGATAATAAGATAGAGCTAAATATGTATTAGAGATGACATATTAAGATAATAGTAATAATTATGTATAACCAAAATTAGATTTGAGGGTTGGCAATATGGTTAGGTTTAAGATAGTTACGAGTGTAGGTCCTTTATTACATGCTAAATGTAATATATATATATATATATATAAATCTCAACCTTTATACTATTTGATCCCTAACCCTAACACTATTTTTAATCCTAAGTTAAAAGTTAGGAGCTCCAAGTGAGAATCCTAATTGATTTACATAAACACCCACAAATAAATTTAGGTTAAGTTATAATTTGGGTTTTATTAGTGTATTGATGTTCCATCACATGATTTGTTACCTTTTAAATCCAAGGAACACATTTCATTAAATTATGGGCACTCATCTGCAATACTAATAACTTTAAAGTTTTAGTTATGGAACAACCATAGTTTCAATTATAGAACAAAATTATAAGCAATATTGGAAGCATTAGCAAGTAATATAACAAAGTAGACCATACACTTTGGTGCCACAATACTAGTTTCCACTTTTTGGCAACTTTGACACTGAAACAATTTTATTAATTTTAAATTTCACTTTTAGATGCCTATTATTAAAAAATCATAAAGATTTTGACGATGATGTAAACTAGTAATTTTTAGTTTTCTCTTTCTAATTTCTAACTATATATTCAATTGAATTGAGCTCAATTTTCCCTCTCCTTTGAAAAGAGGTTTATATGAAAAATCAACATTTTTAAAGAGTGATGGTTATTTGGATCGACATAACCTTTTTTTAAAAAAATTATCAGAATGACAAAAAAAATTCAAGACTAGAATTGTAATATCGATAGCTATTAGCTATAGTTGGTTTCATTCAATTTGGTTTAAAATTATATATTTTATTGAGTTATAAAATAATGTTAACCGTAATTCAGGCATAGGTTTTTTGAATTGATATAACTTGATTTTTATAACTCAAAATATATTTTTTCTTATTTTTCTAGAAAGGTAACACATATGCTCTTTTTTTATCGGTAAGAAGCCAAAGCCAAGATTACTTATTATGTGTTTCGATTAGTTATTATTATTTATTAAGCTTGGGTAGACTCAAACCCAATACCTCCAAAATAAGAGGCTCACAATTTACCATTGTTTTATAGGCTCTTGCCTCATAACACAAATATCTTTAGGATACATCTTTTTCAAAAAAAATCCTCTCATTTTCTATTATCTTGAAGCATCAAATAAGAGTTTGGGAAATGGCGAGACAACCTATATTTAATAAAACTAAAAATAGAAAGTTATGATAAACACAAGATATGCTAGAAGAATAGTCATTGTGGATAGCTTATTTAGAGCATGAAAATCTTGTATTTTTTTGTTTTAGAATATGGTCATATTTAGCCATTGTTTGAGCCCTTTGAAGGTTAGAATTTGCTAGAAATTCCATGGACTTAATAAAAAATGTCATTTAGGACCCCTTCAAGTGAAGATCCCCATTTTCTCGAAGGAATCATGCACTCTTTTCTTGAAGAGAACTGGTGAGTTTTGATTGTCGAGATTTTTTTTTTTTTTTTAAGTTTTTTGATATAAATTAAGAGTGTCTTTTTTAAAGCAATTCAAAATCTTCTTAATTTTCTAGTTTTGAAGAGAACGAAAGCATAATTTTATATTGCATTTGACAATTTTTTTTGAAGAACAAAGATGACACATGGGAAAGGAATACAAAGTAAATCTGTTAGAAAAATATTGCCTGGTATAAAACAAAAAAATTGTGAAGCATCATTAGCAAATTATTACAAAAAAGAAGCTATGCATCTATAAATTCATATCTCTCAATTCTCAATTTTCAATTTTCTTTAATATGTTATAATTTGATTCATTTTTGTGCATATAGTTCACACCAATCAATCACAAGATAAAGTAAAAGCTCACGTAGGATGGTCAAATCAAGTTGAACAAATGGATGTTGGTGAATGTTCAAGATTTAATAGTGTAGAATTTCAAGCAATAGAAGATGGAGAATGATTAGGGTCAGTTGCTTCTATTGGTGCAGATGAACACACAAAACTAGCTCAAATAGTAAAGTAAAAATATCACTTGTAGAAACCTAGATCATTTACTTGCAATGGATGTGGAGAAATTGAGATCACTTGTTGATATTAAACTGCTAAGTCTTTCTAAGAAGAAAGCTTTGAATAAGAAATATTGACTAAATTATAATAATTTTGGGAACACTTTGAAAAATCCCAAGTACTTTCTCATGTTCTTAAAGGAAAAAAAATTGCAATTGTTAAAATTGTTGGGCGCAGATAAAACATCAAACTCTCACAAGGGAGATGATTTCTCACTTTCTTCCTATGCTCCTTAATCCCTAATTCTAGAGAGGTGAGAAGATAGGAGGGAAAATAAACTTTCTGGCTTGTGCATGAAATAATTTAACAAGGAAAAATGAAGGCCACACATAGTTATGTGTTTTTTGTTGATGGTAAAATACCTCATTATCACCATGTCTACTGAAGGCTTGAGAACCTTGAGACACTTAAATTCATTCCCACTATGAGCCTTCTTAAGAAAAGTTTACCCTCCTTACTATTGAGAAGCTTTTAGACAATTACGTCAAAAAATTTCTTGTCTCTCAAAATCTTTCAGCCTTCCATAGAGGGACCTGGCATCTTCATAGTTAACACTTCATTAACTTTCACAAACTTGGCATAAACATAGAAGATATGATCCTTCGATCTTTTGGAAGAAGTCTTTAGTGCCTTTTGGTTTGAACTGTGGAGCTTCTCTAGATAGGTTACAATGTCACTCCTCAAGAATCTCTAGACAATCTTTTTCCTCTTGATGCATTATAGCTAATTGATTCTTAGCTATTTGTTTCATCACTCATTGTGATAGATAGCATAAAGGTTCAATTTGGTGGTTCCAATGTCCTAAAATATAAAATCTATTAGTTTTCCACAATTCATTCAAATGTTCTATTAGTTTTTGGATCCATTGTGTAGAATTTTTTGTCATTAATGCTTCAAATCACACTATGTTGTGCTCTTTTTTCTCTCTTGCATCTCAATGATGGATCACATAGCGTGATCCTAATTGATGACAAAAAAGTCTAGAAAATGATATAACATCTTAAAAATTGCCTTCCAACAACTCCAAATATGAAATCAAGCTCAGAGAGAATATACAATCTATGTGGTGATTACGAAATGTCTATGGCAATTAGACTCATCATTAATATGACAAGTAATCTAATCAATTCCATGGGTCTTGAGAATGATCAAATAATTATTAGACATTATCTAGCAAATCAAAATTACAAAGGGTTTTTCCTATATTATTTGAACCCACTTCTTCTCAAGATCCTCTGTTGGTAAATAAATTTGCCAAAACATTCCTTAAAGATATGGGAAACAACAATTTCATCAAAAGATGTGATGAGATAATTGGAATGGTTAATTGGAGTCTTAATTGAATAGTTAGGATTATGAATCCCATAAAACAATGGATTATGTCGAAGGAATCACCATAAACCAACCCGACTTTGGTAGTTTGAGGCCATGAAAAGTAGTAAGCACTTTAACATTGTTCTTGGTTGTGTTTCATACATATAACTCTACTATTGTTACTACATATTTGTGCAGAGTAATCTGTATATGCTTTTCACCATACAAAAAGCAACCTGGTTGAGGATTGCTAACCTTTGATCTATATGAGAAGAATTTGAAAGTCTATCACAATTTGACCAGCCATCCAAACTAAAACATCTTCGAACTATTGATATAGATATTCAGTCTTTATTATAACAAAAGAACATAATTACCAAGAGCCCTCTTCAACCTATTTTAAAAGACCCAAGTCCCCAATTTTAGTATAGATAAACACTCTTCATTACAACAACATAACCCAATTTATAAGAGCTCTCTTACACCTATGTAGAAAAGACCCAAAACTTTTAGCACAATCTTACCAACCATTAAGATAGTCTAGAGTGAACTTCCAATTATTATCATTATTATTATACAAATATACACTCACTCCACAAAGGTGTGAATAAATAATTATATACAATTGAATGTACACATCAAACTTGAGGGGTAGCACTTGTAAAGGGTCCTTCATGGTTTTGCTTAAATGGGAGTCCCCCACATGGGAGAGGGGAGAGGGGGCACCAAGGCCATTCATGGTGATTGAATCCATTGGGGGTGGGGGGCCACTAGACAAATATCGATCCTGCCCTCACCAAAACATCAACGTACAAGAAACATCCGCAGGCAGAGATCAATTCCAAGTCCACAGATTGTAATTTGATTGCAGGCAGAAATGCAGTGGGACCAACTGATTGATTCAAGCAAAGAGACAGAATTTCTCGCCCAAATCATTGCACTCCCTTCTGTCAATGGCGCCGCTCAAATCGCCCCACGCAGCTTGGAATGAAATCTTCAGCCGTTTCGTACCTTGGCGCCGATTGAGGCGTGCTTTTTCCTTTTCCTTTTCCTTCTATCTGAGAAAGCCTGTCGGTTTGACCATGGTAAGCAAGGAAGCCGTAAAATGTGTCACCTCTGCACCGCCACCGCCTTCAACTCTGTTACGCTTTGTAGCCCATAACCCCTGCCACCGGTCCCATGTGCCCCACCGCTTACATCCCCTCCCTTTGTACAATGGCTTAGCCTTTTTTTTTCTTCCTTGCCTTCTATCTTGTTCCTTCCGTTCCCCCACCCCCTGCCTTTTTTCGCCCTTTCTTTCTATTTTTATCTAGTTGTTAATAGTTGTATAAATGTTCCTTTCAAATATTTCCACATTCAATATATATGATTGATTTCTAGTTCATAAAATAGATGTAAGGGAAAAAGTACTAATGCTTAATGCAAATATTTTCACATTGTTGTCTTTTGGTGCATAAAATAGACGTGATGAGAAGAGTAATCATAAATGTTAAGAAATAACATATATTTATATTATAATGTAAAATACTATAGTCTACCATAATTTTAAAAGTCATTTTACCATTTCCTAAAAATATATATACCCTATCAATCTATATAATCCAATAAATTCTCTTGCCCTCATGTTGTCTAAAAGGTAAAAAATGATGATTACACTCATCAAATTTGTCTTTACTCTCTATAAGTTGAGTAATTGGTTAAATTGGACATAAGACAACAATTTATTATTATCAAAACTCAATGTTCCTTTTAGAAACTTTAATTGCATAAAATTGGATATAACAAATATATGTTATTTTAAAACATTTATGATAAAATTAAATTCATCTATAATATTTTTAAAATAGTAGAAGATGAATGTTTCCAAATTTTGAAATAATTTAACATGAATTTAAAAATGTACTATTACTAGCAATCACACCTAAGGGTGTAATAGGTACACCGAAAATATAGTGAAGGTGAATTAAGGAGAAAGAATGGTCCATTTATTTACATATTTGTGCAACTAATAAGGTGAGTTGGTTGACAATGTTTGTGGAAGATAGGCCTGAATAGAGGATTGACAAGCACACAAATAACTAAAAAAATACTATGGTTAGGAAGACAATCATGCCCCATTATCATAAACCTTAACATTAAATCTTAGCAGAAATATTAAACCTTAACAATATCTAATTTGAACGTAAGCCTAAACCATTATCCTAATTGTAACCCTAATAAAAATCCTAACTTAATTAGACAACTAATATTATTCATATATTTAACTTAAAACTTTAGCTTACACTTGACCCTAATCAAAATCCTAACTCTAACCAATAGTAACCATGATATAATCTCTTATCCTAACCATCATTATAAGCTTGAATCATATTCATTAGAACCCTAAACCCAACTCTTACTGTAACCCTAACCCAAATAATAAATCACAATCTCAATCAAGATCATAACTAAAAATCTAAATTTAATTGTACCCTAATTATGAGCTAAACCTAAACTTTTCTCAGTACCCCGACCCTCAATATCAACCCTAATCAAAACCCTAAGTGTAACCATAATTAGATTCATGATATAAACATTGAACCTAGTTATAATTGTAATCCTAAACCTTGATCCTAACCCTAGTGATAATAGAAAGGATGATATAAACCTTAACCCTTATCAAGATCCCAAATATAATGGTAAGTGTAAACTGTGGAACATAATTGTAACCCTATTGGAAACTCTAACCATAATCAAAACCCTAATTCTAATTACAATACTACCTTTCATACCATTATATCTTATTTTTTATTTAATAAATATACTTAATATATAATAATAAATTATAGATAATAGTATTGAGACATATCATATTTCATATTTTATTTATTTTAAGGTGGGGTGTTATTTGAGTTTTGGTTATGCATGTATGTAGTTTGCAATAATTGAATTAGCCATATTTTAAAAGTATCCAATCTTACTAAAATATTTGACTTGAAAATTATGAAAGAATAAAGTAATATCATGTTATATAAAGTAAATATTAAAATAATTAGTGTAACAAGATATTTGATCAAATATTCAATAATTTAATTTTTTTTAAAGTGATAATTAATAGATTATGTTTTATATATTATAAATTTTCCAATCTAAAATTTTAATAATTAAAAAAGCTATCTTTAAATATGATATAATGAAATTTACTTGAATAAATTCTAAGTAATTTTAATCTTAATTTCAATTTATTTAAAAATATATTATTATAATTGTAATTTTATTTTTTTATATGTATAACAATAAAATCAAATTTAAATATAATTATTGATTCTCATTATTGTAAAAATTATAAATGAATCATCCAAAATATAGGGAAGATAATTGAAGACTATATAGAGAGTCCTTTTTTAATCAGTTGGTTTACCTTGACAATGACATTGAAGAAGGAATTCACAATCAAGCACATGGAAATGGAGAAAACATATTCAAAATCCAATCTACATCAACATGGGCAACATATAGCAACCATGAAGCAAAAACTTTTGAGGGGGGGAATACAAATATACGTAAGGAAACATATAAATTAAGCATATATGAAGAAAGCACAAAAGAGATAAACAAGGACATTGATGATGTCATCTTATGTATAGAAAAGAATATCAAGAGGGAAATAGAGGAATAATTAGAAAAACATATACAAAATTGAGAAATTCCTAAGGAAAATAGATTGTATACCCTAATTAGAAAGTTTAGAATTGCAACTAGAAATGAAGGTTTGGAAGCACTAGTCATTATATAACAAGTCAAAAAAGAGAGTCAGGATATTGTTAGCCACTTTAGCCCGCCTCCCCCCCACCTTGTTCCAATGTTGCCATCCTCATAAAACACCCAGGGTGATAGTCATGTCTCACGTTTTGACGTTCTGATGAATTATTCATAATTGCCATGCAAGCATAAAAAGGGATACATAAAAACTTTGGTTATACATTCTTTTCTTTTATATCCCTAAGTCTTTTAGATTCTTCATATTGTATGTCAATATCTTATGAGTATTTCAAGTTGTGATGGTGTGAGATTCCTTCCATTGCCTTATCACTCTGGTTTGAGGTCTAACTATTCTAGGGGTTGCGAGGATGCGAATAGTCATTAACAACTAAGTTCACAATCATTGCAGCTTCACAACAATTAGCACTAATGGCTAGGCTCATGTTGCAAGGGTGCAATTCACTATCAATCACATGATTGCAGATCATAAAGAATTGAAGGGCTTTTAAGTTGCAAAGCTGTGACTGATGCTTTTTGCTTTCTCACATGCAGTTACAGTTAAATTTGCGTGATGGATAGGTGTCAACATTTCAGGAGTTTATGGAGCATCGAAGGAGAAAAGTATAGAGAGGTCCTGAAATGGAATCTCTACCATCAGATCTTCTTGGATTGACGATCATCATTTTCTTGCTTTTTTAAGATGCACAAAGAATAGCTAAAGCAGGAAAGTGACATGATGACACATGTCCTATTCGCCACTCAATCAAATTTTGAACCATCGCATGATCACAAGCTATCAAGAAAACTCCAATTTCTAAGTTGTGAATTCGTGATAGAGAGCAACAGTCAAGTTTAATGATTTTCACATCTTCCCATGCAGTCAAGGTTAACCTAGAGTTAAGGCTATGAAGTAGCGATAGCTTGCAGTCGCAGCTTCCCAAGGTTAAAGGATAAGTTAAGATTTCAAGTTGCAATGTAGTGATGAGAGCAGTAAAATGGTTATCATCATTTCGTAGTGTTTAGTAGAAGGAAGCAACAAAAAACTATGACAAAGCACTCAGCAAGTGAAAGAAGTCATCACAAAATTGCATGGTTAGGCCATGAATAGAAATTTCAAGTTGTGAAACTGTGAGTAACATCTAACAATCAAAATGAAATGGTCTTCGCATTGTCGTAAGGATTTTAATTGAAGTGAAAACTTAAGCTATGAATGTGCAAAAGGGAAATCACAGACAATTAAGGTTCAATGTAGTCATATTGTTGCATGGAGTTAAGGCTAATCTGAGGTCAAAGCTATGAAGTGGTGAAAGCTTGTAATTGCATGTTTTTGGGGTTAGGATTGAGGTTAAGATTTGAAGTTATGAGGCTATGAAAATGAAGAAGATTAAAGTTAGACGATTGTTGTTTCATCGCAAGAAGTTAGTAGTGATCCAGGGTTAAGGTTGCAAAACTATGAGTAGGAAGAATGTTATGGTTAGAGGTAGCGATCACAACGTCACATGGTTCATACAAGATTTAAAAAAGGTATATTTTTGAGGCATCACAACATCATAGGTAAGAGAGATGTTAAGTGGTTAGCTGCTCCAAAGGTGCGAGTCGTCAGTTTGATGGTCATCGGTGGGTCACAGCATTAGTGAATTGAAATGATAGATAAAGCATAAAGTAAAGAGGCTTTTGGAAGTTAGAAGAACAGGATGCCTTGGTGGAACATTTCAAGGATATGAGGCCATGTGGTGAGATTAATTGTTGAATTTAGTTGAATTGATGGTACAATTGACTCGGTGCTATTGTGAACACTATCAAATATTTTCATCGATGACAAAAAATCCTTTGATCGCTTGCAACCACCTTTGAATATTCTCAAGACATGATAAATGCAAAAGACATGCCTCTACCGCCATGGCTATCCATCTACTAGCCAAAGCAGTTATGGCCACTGTTTATGTCTCTTTAGGGAAAGATTTGCACATAAAGATCATATTTTCTACATATGGACATGCACCTGATCAAATATTTCTGGGATTAGTAGTTATTATTCTTTGTAACATGAAGACATTAGTTGAGTTTTAGGGTTTTAAAGGAAATCTTCTTAGTTATGCCTGAGCTATAAATGAAAATTTTGTAACTCTTTAAAGGGGCAGTCTCTCCTATGATTCTATATAAACTGTATTGTATACTCTTCTACTATAATTTCTTTTTCTTTTGAATGAATATACTTCTCTATTATGCCTCTTTCTTCCATTAATGTGTTGTAAAATATCTTCTTGCCTCTTGTTAATGTATTGCTTCCATTCTTCAACTTTTATATTGTATCTATTCTTCCTTTGAATGATATAGAGTGAAGCTCCTTCCTTATAGAATTCTATTGGTTCCTGATCTTCATGTGGTTTTTGAGTTAAAGAAAGGATTAAATTTGTTAATTTTTGGATTATATTGATGAATTATACCATTCTAGGAAGAGATAAGGCTAAACATACTATTTGGTGTATCACCACTCTATATTAGAATAGGTAGTTTGATATCATGTATTTCCTTCTCCCTTTTCATTCAAAGATGTAGTTAGGTGCACCCTAATGGTAAGAAATTTGACCTTCTCCAGAGACTCAATCTAATTGTTCAAGTCCCACAAATTGGAGATTGTTTCCATGTTTCACAAGGTTTCCTTTAGGTCAAACTTTAGGAAAGGGTACAAACTTTTGTGACAACAATTTTTGGCACACCCGATGGGACAACTTTCAAGTTTATTAAGAAATTTATTGGTTCACTGGTGTCAGGAAAGGAACTTCAAACTCATGCTTAGGACATAGTGTTGCTCTTAGCATTTTAGGCCTTCAAGAGGCTCTCATTCAAAACACTTGGCAACTCCATCTCTATATCTTGGTTCCCAGACCAGAATTGCTATAATTCATGCCCATGGTTTAAATGAGGACATCTTCTAGAGATAATTTTTAGTGTATTGAACTTTCATTTTCAAATCCTAGCAGAAAAAGAAGTAGACTCTCCCTATTACCAGTAAGGAGTTCAAAAGTAGCACATACACCTGTTAGATCTCTTTCTACTCCTCTAGTTGATAGATCACAACCTACAGTACCATCTTTTCATCTAAATAGATCTTTATTTCACATGGCCCTTCATAGAAATCAAGTGTTTTCTACCTTCAATGGAGGGAGTCCTCTCATCTTAGCCGAAAGACATGATATCCCAATATCTACTCTTAACAGTCTACCAGATTTTACTAGTGAAACTTCCATTTCCCCAATAGAACATATTCAGAAAGTTTCAAACATCTACAATATACATGGTATTACAAAGGATGATGTTGCTATTAGACTTTTAGCCTTATCGTTAAAGGGAAAAGATTTACAATGGTATAGGGGATTACCACATAATTCTATCAATAACTGGGATGAGTTAGGAGAAATATTATGCAAACATTTTGAAGATAAAAGTGATCACCTATCACTTTTAGAGCAACTAACTATGATCAAGTGAGCACCCCATGAATATATGACATATTTTAATTACAGATTCCAAAAGACATGGGATAGAATACCTGCTGCAATAAAACCTTCCCCTAATAATGCTTTTGTTGTATTATCTAAGAGCTTTCAATGGTGATATTGCTACAACTTTACAAACTATGGGAGGGGATACCTTACCAGCTGCATATGAAATTTCCATAAGAGTAGAAAATACCTTGATTCAAGAAGGGAAGTTAGCTCCAAGGCCTCCAATGTCTTTCTTTCCTAACATGCCTACTTATTAGCCTAAAATAGCCCCTATTCCTACCACATCCACAAGCCAACCACTTGCCATAATCCCAATAGCCTCTACATCTTCTAATGAGTTAGGGGAGTTGAAGAATATGATGCAAGCTTTGATGCAAAGTGTTGACAAGATCAAGAATCAACACAAAAATATGGACAAGAAGTTTCAACACCATTCCTCAGTGGTTCAAATGATGAATAATAAGTTGGTGACTTTGGAGAGGCAAAAAGCCACCTCTTGGGCCTAAACTCTATGCAGCCCTACCCCCAAATGCTCTCCATTTTCCCCATCCCATATATCAAATACATCAACTTCATACCCTTCCTTACATAACTCTCATCTGGCAGCGAGTCATTAGAGTCTACTTCCTTTAGGTTAAACAACACAGAAGGGAACAACTACATGGACTCTGATAGTGTTGCTTGCAAATAATGCATCTGCTTCACTTCCTCTGCTACAAACCTCAGGAAACCATTTTCTCCTTCAACAACTTCTACACCAGTGGAGCATCCTTCTAACAAGATAGACCTAATCTCAGCAAGGATGTATTCTTTGACTCAAGGGTGGTATAAGAGAAACTAGAATAACCAAGAGAGTGCCATAAATGAGGTGTCCTACCCGACCAGAATGATATTAATTGCTATTTCCCATAGCTTCTCATCCATCTAGTACCTGTCACCTTCCTTCATCTAGACCATCATGAAGGCTGATAGGAGGCCAATCCCAATGCCAATTCAAGACGTGATTATCCTCTCCACAAATCAATTAACAGTACCCAGAGTTTGAGTTGTGGTGATGCACTCCTATAAGAACTTGCATTACAAGTGTATTGTAATCTTCCAAATTTGAGAATACATTGTGCCAGTTTTGTAGGGTGGGGTTTTTCTCCCAAGAGGGTTTCCCCATGGTAATTATTGTGTTATGTGTTCATTGTTATTTTTATTATGTTATTATGCATTTCTTGAGATCTCTGCAATAGTTAGTTGAATTTGCATAATTGTCCCCTCAAATATTAGTGTAGGAAGCGATTTCATATGCCTTAGCTTCCTTACAAGTGGTATAAGAGCTTGGCCACTTTTGGTTCTATTTGTTGGGTACAAGGTTTTTTGAGCTAATCAAGGTTTTAGTGGGAGCTTGTCCAGAGGTTTTTATTTTTGTGTTGCAGGATTGCAAAGATAGCAAGCACATTAGGGAGGATTGATGTAGAGAAGTTTTCTAGCACAAACTTTGAAATGTGGAAGCTAAAGATGAAAGATCTATTGATTAATTGGTATCTATGTGATGTAGTCAATGAAAAGAAGTTGAGGCCCAGAGATCCAAGTTCAACCGCAAAGTATGATGTGAGGGACATAAAAGCTAAAAGTCTCATTAGATTATGTCTTGCAGACTCTATATTGATTAATGTCCATGAAGAACCTATCGTAAAGAAGATCTGGAAGAAGCTAAGTGAGATCTATCAATTGAAAACAATTGTGAATAAGATTTTCTTAAGGAAGAAGCTATATTGCTTGAGAATGGAAGAAGGTGGAAAGATTTCTAAGCATCTTGAAAGTTTTAGTATGTTGGTGACTCAGTTGACCTCAGTTGGGGTGTGGATGGATGAAGAAGAAAGGTGCCAAATATTGCTATGTTCATTGCTAGACTCATGGGATAGCCTTGTCATGGCCATAGGGAGCACTTCAATTGTCTTGAAGATGGAAGATATTGTTGGTTCACTACTTTCTGAAGAGATGAGAAGGAAGGTCTCTCTGAATGCTAAAGAGGCTTTGAGTGTTCAAGGAGGACCAAAGGAAAGAGGAAAGAATGAGAAGTAGCGTGGTCATTCTAAGTCCAAGAATAAGGGGAGATCATAATCTTGTGGTAATTCCAAGGTGATCTGTTGGAATTGTGGCAAACCTGGACACTTTCAAAAGGACTACAAAGAGGAAAAGAAAAAGAAGAAGAAGCAAGTTTCTGATTTTGAGTCTAAGAAGCAAGATGGAGATGCTTTCATTGTAGTATTGTCCACTCATGCAGGTGAATGCATGGTTGATAGACTCAGGTGCATCTTTTCACATGACTCCTAATTGAAATTGGTTTAGTAAATATGAAAAGTTTGATGGTGGTAAGGTATATTTAGGTGGTAACTCAATTCTTGTGATTTTGAGTCTGAGAAGAAAGATGGAGATGCTTTCAACATAGTCTAGGTCACTCATGTAGGTGATAATGCATGGTTGATAGACTTAGGTGCATCTTTTCACATGACTCCTAATAGAAATTGGTTTAGTAAATATGAAAAGTGTGATGGTGCTAAGGTGTATTTGGGTGATAACTCAATTCTTGATATTGTTGGTCATGGAAGTATTCATGTGAAATTTTTTAATGGTAGAATTAGAAGATTTGATGGGGTCCTACATATTCTGGGACTAGCGAGGAATTTTTTATTTGTTAGTAAACTAATAGATGCAAGTGTGCATGTACTATTTTCTGAAGCAAGTGTGAAAATGGTGAGAGGTGCTATGGTACTACAAAGAGGAAGCAAATTGGGTACATTATACTAGCTTGATGCATGCACAAATGAGTGCAATAGTACTTTTGATAAGATTGTGAAACTTTTGATAAGATTGTGAAGAGGACTACTTTGTTAGAGAAGGAGAGGGTTTCTCTTTTAATAGATAGTCATGGTTTTTGGGTACCCAAGGGTGTTCTATCTACTAAATCAAAGTTACCTGCAAAGAAGACTATGGTATGGCACTAGAGACTCATCCACATAGGTGAGAAAGGTCTATGAACCTTAAAGAATAAAAACCTTGTTGATGGGTTGAATGACTGCAATCTTGATTTTGATTTTTGTGAGCATTGTATCTATGGTAAACAAAACTGCATTAAGTTTTACTCAGGTTCTCATAAGTCCTTATGTATTTTGAATCTAATCCATTTAGATGTAGTTGGTCTAGTTGATGTTCCTTCTATTGGTAGATTAGTTTATTATGTTTCTTTCATTGATGATTTCAGTAGAAGAACATGGGTTTATTTTCTTAGAAGTAAAGCTTAAGCTTTTAGTCATTTCAAATAATTTAAAGCAATGGTTGAGTTACAGACTGGAAAGAATATAAAGTGTTTGAGAACTTATAATGGCGGTGAATAATGCTCCAATGATTTTGACACATTTTGTAAAAATTTTGGTATTAAAAGAGAGAAGACAACTCCATAGTCTCCACAGTAGAATGGAGTTGTAGAAAGAATGAATAGGACCTTGATGGAGAAGGCTAGGAGTATGCTAAGTGGAGTTGGACTGGAACCAAAGTTTTGGATTGGAGCTATAGCCACTACCTGCTATTTGATAAAAAAGTCTCCTACATTAGCTCTTATTTATAAGACACCAATGGAAGCATGGTCGGGCCACAAGCATTCACTTAGACATTTGAGAGTTTTTAGTTGTGAGGCATATGCTCATGTGCCAAAGGAGAAGCAGACAAAATTGGACAATAAAGTTGTCAAATCTATCTTCATCAGATATGGTTATGGTGTGAAAGGATACAATCTTTGGGAACATGTTGCACAAAAGTTATTTCACTCCAGAAGTATTATTTCTAGAGAAACTGAGCCTTCTTTTCTTACAGTGCAGCTAGAAAAGATAAAAGAATAGAAAGATGTGATTCAACTTCCTTCTACACCTGAGAAACTTGAATCAAGGCCCTTAGAAAGACAAGTTGTTGAAGAGAGCTCTATGAATTTTGAATCATCAAAGGAAGAGGGAAAATCTAATCATGAGCCTAAACCTAAACCTAAACTAGATCTTGTTTGAAGGTCTAGTAGATAGAGGAAAGCACCAAAAAGGTATGGATATTCTCATAATGGTTGGAGGTGTATATTTTCTTTGAATGCTAATATTAATGAATCAAAATCTATAGAAGAGGCTCTTGGTATAAATGATTCGGAGTCTTGGAACATAGCCATGGAAGAAGAGATGGCAACTCTTAAGAGGAATGACACATGGGACCTTGTACCATTGCCTAAAGGAAAAAAGTTTGTTGGTTGTAAATGGGTGTTCAAAAGGAAGATGGGTTCGAATGGAAGCATTGAGAAGTATAAAGCACGATTAGTTGCAAAAGGTTACTCCCAAGTTGCAGGAATTAATTATGGTGAAATTTTTTCTCGTGTAGAAAAAATGGCATCCATTCAATTTTTAATTTCTATTGCAACGGCTTATGATCTAGAAGTTGAGTAGATGGATGTGAAGACATCTTTCCTTCATAAAAATTTGGAGGAAGAAATTTATATGACACAACCAGAGCACTTTGTGGTGAAAGGTAAAAGTCATTTGGTTTGTAAATTGAAGAAATTCTTGTATGGTTTAAAACAAAGTCCTAGGATGTGGTACAGAAGTTTGATACATATGTATTGAGTGTGAGATTTGTGTGACCCAAATCTGATCACTATATATACTACAAGTCTAATGGTGATTGTTTCGTGGTTATTGCCTTATATGTTGATGACATGTTTATTGGACAAGGAAAATGTTTGATTGTAGAATTAAAATCTTAGCTCTTAGCAAAGTTTGAAATGAAAGATCTTGGTACAGTAAGGTACATTCTGGGAATGGAGATTATAAGAGATAGACAAAATAGAAAGTTTTGGTTAGGCTATAGTAAGTATGTTGGTAATATTCTAAGAAGATTCAATATGCAAGATTCCAATCCATTGAGTGTTCATATTACTATGGGAACAAAGCTTTCTATTTCACAATGTCCTTCATCCCCATTGAAGATGAAAGAGATGAGTCAAATAATGTATCAGAGTGTTGTTGGACATTTGATTTATGTTGTGGTCTGTACAAGACCAGACATTGTCCAAGCAGTGGGAGTACATTCCTGTTATATGTCTAATCTAGGAAGAGCACATTGGCATGCAGTAAAAAGAGTTTTCATATACTTGCGGGGTACCTTAGAGTATTCTATATGTTTTCATGGAATAGGATATGAGCATTCCTTGGATATTCAAGGCTATGTGGATTCAGACTAGTTTGATGATGTTGATAGAAGAAGATCCACTAGCGCATATGTGTTCACATTATTTGGTGGTGCAATCAATTGGATGAGCAAGCGACAAGTTGTGGTCGCTTTGTCCACTATAGAGGCAGAGTATATGGTAGCTACTCATCCCTGCAAGGAAGCCATCTAGCTAAAGAGACTGTGTTCAAATATAGAGTTCAAACAGGGTGCAATGACAATTTATAGTGACAGTTAGAGTGCAATCTACCTAGCAAAGAACCCAACATTTCATGCCAGGACCAAGCACATTGATGCACAATATCATTTTGTGAGAGATATGATCAAAGATAGCAAGGTGAAGCTAGAAAAGGTGGAGACTTTAGTGAATGTTGTTGATGCATTAACTAAGCCCATGAGCACAGAGAAGATTAGATTGTGTTCAGAGTCTATGGGCCTCTTGGCCCCTAGTAATTAAGTCCATGACACTGTGGATCCCTGACTTTTGTAAGGTGTTCGACAAGTGGGAGAATGTTAAGAATTGTGTCTCAACCCTGCAAGTTTTTTCTAGAAAACTCTAGAATTTTTTTTAGAAAATTCTAGAAATTTTTTGTGGTAGTTTTCCACAAGTTTATGAGTTGGAAAAAGGTGTATGAGTTGTAAAAAATGTGTCTAGTCTCTAGAACAATGTAGAAGGGCTATTTTTAGAGTGTAAACAACTCATTATATGTCTTTTATGGGGGTTTAAACTAGAGGACAAAATTATGGACGAAAATGGTATTCTTGGAGTTACAAATTACAAGTAGGTAACATGTAGCATGGTTTTGGCCCATGGTTTTGTAAAACCACAAATAGTTTTGAAGTGGCAAATCACTATAAAAGGAGGGCTTGGGGAAGTGTTTGAATCGTGGAGTTCAATTTGCAAGACTGGTGCTAGAAGAAGTCTCTTTGAGTCTGAGTCTAAGTTCAAGTTGTGGTGATGCGCTCCTGTAAGAACTTGCAATGCAAATGTATTATAATCTTCTAGATTTGAGAATACATTGTGTGGGTTTTGGAGAGTGGGTTTTTCCTCTTGGAAGGGTTTCCCCATGATAATCATTGTGTTATGTGTTTATTATTATTTTTATTATGTTATGATGCATTTCTTAAGTTCTCTACAATAGTTAGTTGAATTTGCATAATCATCCCCTCAAAGATTAGTAAAGGAGGTGATTTCGCACATCTTAGCTTCCTTACATAATAAAAAATAATATTATTAACAAATATATAAATATACATTTATAATCTATTTAATATATTAATAGCATAAAATATTTCATTAAATTATTAATAATGTATATAATGGTTCGTGCTCCTATAAGAGACAAAATATATGAGCCAATGACATTACAGTAAAACAATTTTAATCATTTTAGAAACTAAAATTTTCACATAAAAACATTTGAAAAATTAAAAGGTAAAATTAGAAATAGAAATAGTTGCATCTAATTAGGTCACGGACATAAAGTGAAATGTTCTCTAAGAAAATTTTAGAGCCCGTGGAGATCCCTTGGCTGCAATGTGACCATGAGCCCATCTTTCATATAGAGAGTGAGAGCCAACTTGGGCTTCACAACATGCCCTGCCACTATCTTCATCCTGAACCTCCAAATCATAGTCGCTGCGATCAATTTCATTTGGTAGTAAGCAAAGTCCTTTCCCAGGCACAGTCTCGGCCCAGCATTGAACACCGGGTATTTATAGGTGGACCCGCTGACGAAGATCCCATCCTTGTCAAGCCACCTCTCGGGCCTAAACTCCATGCAGTCCTGCCCCCAAATGCTCTCCATTCTCCCCATCCCATATATCGAATAAATCAGCTTCATGCCCTTTCTTATATAAGTCCCGTTTGGAAGCCGGTCATCAGAGTCCGCTTCCTTTAGGTCAAAAGGCACGGAGGGGAACAGCCGCATGGACTCCGACAGTGCCGCCTGCAAATAATGCATCTGCTTCACCTCCTCTGCTCTAAACCTCAGGGAACCATTTGTTCCTTCAACAGCTTCTACACCAGTGGAGCATCTTTTCGTCAAGACAGACCCAATCTCCGTCAGGATGCGTTGTTCGACAAGAGGGTGGCATAAGAGAAGCCAGAAGAACCAAGAGAGCGCCACAGACGAGGTGTCCCGCCCGGCCAGAATGAAATTAACTGCTATTTCCCGCAGCTTCTCGTCCGTGTAGCACCGGTCACCTTCCTCCGTCTGGACCTTCATGAAGGCCGACAGCAGGTCAGTCCCGGTGCCAGTTCGAGACGCGATTGTCCTCTCCACAAACCCATTAACAGTACCCAGAGATCTGCGTAGCTTGCTCTCCGCTCCCAAATTGAAACGCCGCATGAGCCTCCAGACCAAAGGGGGCGTAAAAAACCTCAACATGGTGATCTCCGCGGCCTCCTCAAACGCTCGCGCGAATTCCCTTGCTTCTGCTCCCCCGCCCGCCAGACAGCCCGGATTGACTCCCAGCGTTATCATGCACACGTTATCGAAGGTGAAGCGAAGGAGCACGTCCTGCAGATCGATTGCCTCACCGGACCGGGTGGTTTCTTCGAGGAGGGGCAGCAGCACGTTCTTCGCCAGATCTTCCACTGACCTTGCCATCAACGCCCTCAAGGACGGAGTGTTGAATTCTGTATTCGCTATTTTCCTCTGCGATTTCCACACATCGCCATCGGCGTTGAAGATGCCGTCCCCTAAGAAATCGTGCCCTGCTGCCCGGAAAAAGAGTCCCTTGTGATAATTGTTAAATTTGGTCTTGAGGGCGTGTTCAAGATTGAGCGGGTTCGTTGTAGTGACACTTGTCAAGCTGCTCATGATTAGCCTCCCATCGCAGTGAAACGTTCCTCCGCAGTCTTTCAAGGCTTGTGTACTCCACTCATGGAGATCATTCAAGTGAAGGAGTAGGGATGGAAGTGAGCCTACCAGAGGCCACACTCGCGGTCCAACTATATTCTTTCTTCTCTGCACAACGAAATGGAAAAGCATTAGCCCCAATAACACCATTGCTATGGCACTGGCTTTCACATTTGACTCCGACAACAGAAAATGCAGAAGCCGACTGAGGTTGCTTCTCATTCTCAGAAATATACTCAAATGCAGTCAATGTTTAATGTTATGAGCTATTTTGGCAAAGAAATTTTGGGTATTTAAATACGCATGAGCTACTATGACCCAGGTTAATTTACTTTTGCGGGCTCCTTCATTTTGGTTCTCTTCGAGTCGTTAACGCTTTTATTCTTTCCGCATCAATTTTCACCTACATCAGTACAATCCAACATCAATTTTCACCTATGAAGACGCCATTGTATCTTTTTGGACACATAAAAGAAATCACTAGATCTTCGGCGTTAAATACTATTTGTTTCAGCTTTTGTATTTTGTACATTGAATAATTGTTGGTTTCAGTACACAATGTACCCTTGAGAATTCAATTTTAATTGTTAAAATTATGAAAATAAAAATTTAATTAAATATTGTTGGTTTGATAATTAAATTTTCTTAAGTTGTCAATTGTATTCTTTGACTTTTTTTTACTTTAGTTACTTTTAGTAAATGTTTGTGATTTTTTAAGAATAGTTAAAATTAGTGGTTATTTGAATTTGTATAGTCTTTCATTTATAAGAATATGTTTAGATATTTTATCTATTAATTTTTCTAAGAAAAAATGTTATCAATTAAAAGATCATTTCAAGTTGTCAAGACATTTATTTTTCATACCTCAATTTTTGTCCACATTTATGTAACTCAACATCATCTAATTTATTTGAACATTCTATTTTCATCTTTTTCAACTTATAGATAAAATCACTTGTATTTTGGGCACTATGCATTCAATCTACAACATATGCTAGAGACAAAAGTTTCTAAATTTAACCATGTTCATTTATTTCATCAATTCAAGATGTTGATATGAAAATTATGAATACAATTGAATCTAAATTTTATATGATTTTTAAAAAATTTTACAATTTTTATTTATGATTCCATAGTATTGGTTTGGTAATTTAGTTTTATTAGGTGCTATATAAATGTGACATAATTTTAGAAGGTTCTTAGTTGTATATATTTCTTTTTCTTTTTTATGTTCCCATAAATTCGCAACTAATGTTGCTGAGTTTTTTAAGGATATTTAAAACCAGTTATTGTCATACATTAGTAACGAAATGGTAGCTCAATTTTTCATCCATTCATTGAAAAAAAAAGATAAACTTTCAATTAAAAGTCTATTATAATTAAAGTAGTCAATTTTCCTTTTTCACATCATTAAGATAGTAATGAGATTACAATTGAAATTTTATTGAGGAATGCATTCTATTAAGCTGAAGAAAATGCTTTCATTTTAATTTTTTAAGAACTTATTTGTTTTTTTAGATTCAATCCTAAGCCTTGATTTTAAGTAGCCCCTGTGTGGAACATCTAACTTCACCAATCACTTAAAGGCAAAATTAATGAGCTTTTATTCAACTTAAACAAGTGCCACATAGTTGATAGTACTTGCAGTAAATAGCAATAAAATTATTTAAACTAATAGATTGTAAATTTATTAATATAGTAGATTAAAAAAAGAAGATATCAGTACACTCCCCATAATAATTTATAAAAAATAAAGGTAACCCTCTCAAAATTGTCTAATATACTATATATTTGCCTCAAATATTCTTCTACTTTTGAATCTTAAGTGTTCTTGAACTCACATAAATCTTCAAAATTTAGAAAGAAAAATTCAATATGAATAATTGAAAGTTAGTTTTATTCAACTTAAATAACAATGTAAAACCTTATCTATATTAAAAACTTACACCTACACTCTAGTTCTTCCAACTAATATCTCATTCCATCTGTATTGATCCTTACCTTATTAACTATATAAAAATAAAGTATAACATGATATACAAAACTAGTTTAATTTGAGAAGATTTCATAATATGTATAAGAATAATGTCAATTGATTAATTTTTATCAAATTCCAAGAGAAACATGTTCTTGTAATTCAAAAGCACTATAAAATAGGAAATCTATATTACCTTATAAAATACTAAATGGTACTTAAATATTTAGAAACCTTAACTTCTTTATTTGGTATGTGTTCTAACATTTTGTAACTATTTATCAAGGAAGATCTCTTATTACTCTTTTGATATCTTGATATCATTGCGATGGCCTAAACTTGCATCCTTGTACAAATTGGCATTTTACATCAAAATTACCTTAGTGTAATGCCCTGCCAAGGGATCCAAAGAATTTTACTAAGCTTGCCAAACAAATTTTTTTTTAAAACATGAAAGATAAAACCATTCATAACATTTGTGGAAGCAATAGCAACAATTCAAATGAAAATAAACATAACATATATACATAACAGGCTACATTCTGTAAAGATCCCTTAACGTTGTATCACATCTAAATTAACTATTCATCTAACATCCCATCCTTATGAAATAAAAATGATACATCCAATGTACTTAAACAATATACAAGTGTCCTTTTGAAATTATATTTTAGTTTAGCTCAATCATCCACTGTACATATCACAGGGTATGAAAAACTTAAAAGAATAAACATCCAAGTAAATAAAGTACATCATCATCATCTAATATTAATCCATGATGCAATAACATAAATGAATCCACATATCATACATGATACATCATCACAAAAGATAACCATATATCACAAACATAAATAACTAAGTGCACGGTTCCTCCCAACCGTAAATAGCATCATTAGACCATTGTGGATCCTAGCCATCCCTTCGTGCGTAACATTCCGAAGCACCGAAGAGATCATCGGTATTAACATAGTAGGAATGTCACTCCTAAAACATTCTACTAACATGCAAAGTAAAGCATAGGATACCATCATCTAACATATGCAAATCATCACCATAGGAAACATACTAGCAAATACATCCATCATAAGGTATATCATCTATCATAATGCTCCAAGAACATAATGAAGATAAATACCAACCAAGAATGCTCCAGCCACGGTGTCTCCGACGGATCTCAAATGATAAGAGTGAAAAATACACTACCACCCGACCGCGTGGAACCTAAGTGGTCCACTCCCACCGTGCTGAGGAGATAATCTCAAGTCCCAAATAGGCTATCAATCGACAAAGCATAAACCTCTATAATTCCAGGAATCCTAAAAGTATACTAACTCAAAGGTTTCCATCACACACAAAATCGACATCTAATTCCCAGAGGCATACAAAGACATGTAGGAAACCTACTCTGCAAGCAGGAAAGTGTCATCGCAATTATCACGTACAAGTTACCCTGGCAGTTAGCTAAACTCCACGGGTCCATATTGATCTCATGCAGCCGCTAGTATCCTCTCATACTGACGAGGCATACTACGGAATGCACGGTCGCAACCATGCGTTCTCACTACTCCCATCCTAGCCTATACAAGCACTCAAGGCATGGGCGAGAATATCAAAACAATTATTTTTTTAGGTTCATTTAATCTCCATTTAGTGTGTAAATGTTATCACTTATTAACCAAACTTACAATGAGTTACCCTGGCAGCCACTTAGGGCCCCGACCCCCATTGCAAGCCACTTCTCGACACTACAAGTAAATTACCTACCCTAAGCTTATGGAATCATAAATCTCAAAATCATAAAAGATAATCCATAATAAAATCATCAAATATGCATAAAAGCATCAAATATCCATAATAAGAATAATCAAATCTCCAAGATAAGAATCATCAAATCTCCATGAGCATCTGAAAAAACATCCATAGAAAATCATGACCACAACAGTTTTCTATTGGCAACTGAAGGCATCACTGATAATCATAAGTATCAATTGGTTCTCAATAACCAAAATATATCTCAAGATAAATGGTTCTCAACAAGCAACCAAGAATATCTCAAAATCATACTGATCGAAGACTCCAAAATGGTTGAGTCAAACATGTTACAACATGACATCATCAAAAAATAAATCCACATTTTAGTCCCTTCATGGAAACTAGAAAATAATCTAAGGATAACTGATTGATGACTCAAAAATGATTAGCTCAAGTGTCTCATACACATACATCTCAGCTTCACACATGAAGACTGATGAACAATAACAATTAGTAAATACAAACATTTCATAGAGCATACGATCTCATTACCATGGTTGGGCTTATAAAGATCGAGACCAAATAAAATCAACATGCCTTCACATCTCATAACCCCGAGCCTCTGGTAACAACATAGGACTGGTCAACACTAGTCAACCCAAAACCCAAAACAAGAAGCATAAAGAATACACGATGCAAAAACATGTTTTGGTTTACTAAATTCACATACTTGAATAATGTGTAGGGGTTTTCAATTTTTTGTTTGCAAGTATACTTCAAGTGTTTTAAGTTTCATCATTATTTGACCTACAAGTCAACCCAATTTCCCCGATAGCATTATCCTTCCATTATTAAGAATTACATTCTAAGAATAACTTAAAGATAAATATTCACTAAACTGATCATCATTGACATTTAATTAAATTGTTCTATATTTAACCATGATCCATATTCTAATTGATTAACCTTTCAACTTTTTTAGGATCATTATTCGTTATAAATTATAAGAGAGCCAATTATCAATCTTTGAACAAGAAGATTATAACTTATTAAAATAATCAATTAACATCGATTCACAATCCTTGACCTTTTATTATTCTAATAATTCTCAATTATATATTACTAAGTCTTCACCATTAAAATATCTAAAGTCATCATTCAAGACATCAGATTAAGACCTATCAACTTGATATCAATATTTTTAAAATCTCATTAAAAGAATTATATCAATTAAATCTCTATTACATAACTTAATTATTAATTAAATCTAATTAACTCTCATTAATTAATTTAATTAATAATTGTATAACCATAGCAATGTTTCAATTAATATCAGTTGACTAATAACTAACTAAAATTCTGTAAGATAAAAGTCAACTATAATTTAATACTCAAATATTCATATTAATAATTCAATAATAATAATCTTGTTAATAATTAATAACAAGCTATATTGGAAATCTTATTAATAATTCTATACTAACCAAATTCATCACTCTTCAACAAAGTTTCCATTTATATTTTAATAATAACAAGTTATAATAAATCCCCAATACCAAGTATTATTATCTCAAATAAGTTTTCCCTATGTACGATGATTCAGTTAATTGATACTCTTCCAAATTATTAACCAATTCAATTTGATTAATATCTTTTACAGTACTTTAATCATTAACTAATTTCTTTTAGAGTAACTCTGTTCATATTAGTTGATAACTATTTAAACTATTTATACTATTATTTATTAATAGTTTGTTAGACCCAACAAACATTAATAAATAATAAACTTATCACAACTATAAATAATCAATCTAGAAAACTTTTACATAGAACTTCATTAGCTAACTCTTAATATCATTAAGGTATTCAAACGTATTAACCAATAACATAATAATTCAATCTTAATCCAATATCATTTAGAGTTTTTAAATTTAAATCAACATAATATAAATTATCATCTTACAATTATTTAATCAATATTAAAATCAACCATTAGACCCCATTTTCTAATTGTTCTAATAATATTTTGTCTATATAAAAGTTGTTTGAAAAAGATCCCTATCACAAACCAATAAGACTCATTGTAGATTTTAACATGAAAAATATTCAAATTCTTAACATTATCATCTTCATTAAACAACTCTAAAATTGTTTAATATATATTAAATAGTATTCAATATACATTATAAAAAGTCCACTATATAAACTATATTAAAATCTCTTTTCTTTTAATTTTCTCTCATTAAAAAATTTATTTACTTAGATTGACTAATAATTAATTACACTTCTTCTACTATTAACTAATTTTAATTAAATTTGATTTAATTAGATTAGATAATAAACCATATAAAATTAATGCATTTTAATAAGATTCTAATAAAGAAAGATTTCAATAATATCTTTAATTCATTCTATGCTTTGATATATTATTTTGTGAAGTTTAAGCATAAAGAACTCTTGGTTATGGAAAATAGAGAAATATCTATTTTTGAATAAAATAGTCCTAGTACGACGGCCATATCTCCCTAATGAACCGTTGGATCGGGCTGAAATTTAAATATGATGGAGAGGGCCAAGTTGCGCCAATTCTGACCGGAGTGATCCAATAAATTTGATCTCGATAAAAATTTATGAATGACTGAGTTCAAGTCTATCCAAGGGGCAGCGACAGGACAATTTGTGATGAATTAAGAATTTCCTCTTAAAATAATTTTTCTCTAAATTTAACCATAAAAAGGTTTGTTCATACGCATCTAAAAATATAATTTGATAGAAAGATTACATTTAATCGTTCGAATTTTCAACTTAGAATTTCTATTTTAATTCCAAATCTTGTCTTTCTAATTTAATATAAATTCGAACCCAAACCCGAGGGTGAACTCACAATACTAGGTACCACTTTTGTGGGAGGAAGAAACTTCAAAAAAATGACAAATTTTTGCATCTCCATTTCTCGTACGTTCGCGCGAACACCCTAGACATGTTCGCGCAAACATGTTTCCACCGAGTCATGTTCGTGCGAACAAGTACGCAACACATGTTCGCGCGAACATATATTGACAAAATTTCCGGTGAGCACTGTTCATTGAGCGCTCAGGCGAATGTGTGACTTGAGCAACTTCCGTCGACATCATCTTCTCATTTTCGTTTTCATTTTCATTATCGGGTATGTCAAAATAATATTAATTTAATGTTTTCAACGTTTTTAAAGTATTTTTTTTATATTATCAAAATAGATTTTAATGTTTTCAATGCATTCTTTTTGTGTTTTTAAAACATATTTGAATGTTATATAGTTCTTAATAGTTTTAAAAATATATTTGAATGTTATTTACGTTTTTAATAATTTATAAAACATATCTAAATGTTAATTTAATATTTTTATTGTTTATTTATATTAATTTAGAAAACAGAAAAATATTATGTAGAAAACATTAGAAAATATTAGAAAAAATAGTAAAAAAATATGTAATATAAAATTTAGGAAAAACATTAGAAAACAAATTTAAAAAAAAATTACGAAAATATTAGAAAATTTATAATTTAATATAAAATTTACAAAAAATTTATAAAAAAATATTACAAAAACATTAGAAAATTTATAATTTAATATAAAATTTAGAAAACAAATAGTTAAAAATTAGAAAAAAAATTTAAAATATTTTTAAAAAATTGAAAATTTAGAAAAAACATTAAAAAAAATTAGAAAATTTAGAAAAAAATATTGCAAAAACATTACTAAATTTAGAAAAAAAAATTACAAAAATATTAGAGAATTTATAATTTAATATAAAATTTTTAAAAAATATTAAAAAATAAATTTTAAAAAAATTAGAAAAAATATTAAAAAATTTATAATTTAATATAAAATTTAGAAAACAATTTTTTTAAAAAAATTGCAAAAACATTAGAAAATTTAGAATTTAATTTAAAATTTAGAAAATAAACTTAGAAAAAACATTACAAAAACACTAGAAAATTTATAATTTAATATAAATTTTTAAAAACAAATTTAGAAAAAAATAAGAAAAACGTTAGAAAATTTATAATAATATAAATTTTAGAAAACAAATTTAAAAAAATATTAGAAAATTTATAGTTTTCAAATATTTTGAAAATAAATTTAGAAAAACATTAGAAAAAATATTTTTAAAAAAATTAGAAAAACATTACAAAATTTTAGAAGTCAAACTTTAAAAAAATATATATATATATATGTTAATGTTAAATGTAAATATGTCAAGTTCACTTTAATGTCTTAATCTTAGAAGTTTAATTAAATGACATATCTTAAGGGTCTAGATCCTGAATTGTACATGTAAAAATATAGATTAAAATGTATAATTTTTTATTTTGAACATAGATGTACATGTATATTTGTTCATGGTTAAAAGTAAATGTATGTACATATTTTTAATAAATTCACATTTTTATATGTATAATTTGTGTATATGTTAACTATTGATCTTAATTTATCTTATAACTAAGTGTAATTAACTATATTTAATAACACGTCTTAAGGGGAGATCCTAAATTATACATAAGAATGTAGATTAAAATGTATATTTTATTTCATAAATGTACATGTAAATATGTTCATGTGGTAGATATAGATGTACATACATATGTTTTCTATATTCATGTTTAAATATACATATGTTATTATTTTTAATGTCTTAATAATTAGAAGTATATAATTAACTATATAATTCAATGACATGTCTCAAGGGGAGATCCTAAATTATACATATATAAGAATGTAGATTAATTTGCATTTCTACCTGATTGAATATAACATACATGTACATCCAAACCCTAACCCTAACCTAACCAAACCCTAACCCTAACCATTATCCAAACCCTAACGTTGGCCTTAAAATTTAATTTCTAAACCCAATATTATAAATGATAATAAATACCCTAAATCATAATCTTGAACCAAATCATAAACTTCATATGCTAAGTTCCCTTATCCTAAATTCTTAACCATGGACTTTAATATTAACCCTTAAATTTAATGTTAGAAATTATGTAAGTTCGTGTAAACCTTGACAGTGTCATAAGGTCTTAAATCTTACCCTAAAATTGCGCCTAATTACACTAAAACCCTATTTGAAAACCTAATTGAAGCCTAACTTACATAAAATTAAAACAAGTTGACCCTAATCCTAAATTGTTAAAAATTACATTTGAGATACATGCACATACATGAAGCATGACCCTTGTTTTAAATGATATATATGTAACCCAACTTGAAACCTAAACCTCGAAACATTATTATTTTTTTTTTTTAAAAAAGGTAAAAATTTATTCAAATAAAACCAAATTACAAAAGGCCTCAGACCCAACCAACCAAAACACCAACCCAAAACCAATTACATTCTATCCTTTTCCACTAATTGCTCGAAAGTCCTAGCAAGATCAGCAGGAAGATCATCCCTAACAGAATAATCCCAACCAACACCTTCCTCTGATGCCCATTTTGCCAAGACATCAGCCACTCCATTCCATTCCCTAGGAATATGACAGAAAGAGATCCCATCCACAAAGCTACTCAAGTGGAGAATCTCTCTAACAATAGAGGCAATTTGCCAGCTAGATTCATCCACTCTCCGGTTATTTATCATATCACAACAATCTGAGAGTCAGACTCACACACCATTCTCCTCCAACCAAGAGAACAAGCCCACTCCATAGCCACCTTAATGGCCAAAGCCTTCATCACGTTATTGGATTGAACTCCTTTCTGAATAGAGACTATGAAAATAACATTGTCATCTGCATCCTTCCCAATCCCCCCCACTCCAGCCAGTCCAGGATTCTCACGGGAGGAGCCATCAGTGTCAATCTTTAGGACTGCATCAGGAGGAAGACTCCATCTCCCCACTCTACAAACCTTCCTCTTTCGTGGCTGAGATCTCTTACTGCTACTAGTTCGAAATCCTTTATCCACTAATCCTAAATTCCCGATAATACGAGAATCACCAGAATCTACCGGCTCTAACATATCACATTTAGCAGAGATAGTCTCTTAAAGCATGGTTAGGATCAACTGCCATAGTTTAGTGGCTCCCAAGTTGGAATTATAGAAGATTTGATGGTTATGCTCCAACCAAAGATTCCACAGAATGAAAGAAGGTCCAATAGCCCAGGCCACCTGAAGGAATTAAGTTTTCGTAGGGGTCTGCCAAGGCTGTCCCAAAATTTAATAAGAGATTCGGCATGAATATGGCTATGGCACCACACCTCCCACCACTTATGCCAGATCTTTCTAGAGAGAGGACATAAGAATAAAACATGAGAAACATCTTCCCCATCAAACATACATAGGGGACAGAAAGAGGGTCCCTGAAACCCTCTTCGCTGGAGATTATCCCAAGTAAGACACTTATTTTGCGCAACCAACCATAGAAAAAAATTACATTTCGGCCAAGAAAATTTATTCCAGACCTTCCTCCACCAGGGAACCACCTGAACTACATTACATTGGCTATCCAGCCGAGCATATCCCTGGGCCAGACTGAACTTACCTTTTGGGCAAGGACCCCAAGCCAGGATGTCTTTGTCTTTAGAAGAGCTGTAAAGCCTAGCAGAGAGAAGATGTGCTAGTTCAGCTTGAATCTCTGAGGAGCCCCCTGTGGGCCAAATTTGTAGATCCTTCCAACTAGCCACCTCCATCAATCCACACCTCCGAATAGTCTTGAAGTGAGCTACCGTGGTCCAACCTGTAGAAGAAAAAACCTGAAATAGAGGCAAAAGGTGGGGAAAACTGGAGAGAATAGGAAGGTGGCCATCCTAAGAGTCTTGCCAGAATAACACACTTGACCCCTCATTACAGATCCAGAAAAGGCCATCCTTGATAAGAGGAGCACCCCTTTTAAGGGTGTCCCAAATAAAGGACCCCTTACCATTAAGCTCAAGTCTAGGAATATCCTGGACCTCCACTCCTAAGAAATACTTATGGGTCAAAATCTTGGCCCAATCCCGATCTTGATTCTTGCACCATCTCCAGTATAACTTTGCAGCAAGAGCTTTGACACCGAGAGCCATACATTTAAGGCCTAGACCCCCAGCAAACTTAGGCAAACAAACCGTGTCCCAGTTGACTAAGCTCCATTTAGAGGATTGGAGATTGCCTGACCAAAGGAATTGTTGTGACAAAGCATCAAAATCTTTCAAAACTCCCACGGGAGGTGTTTGCACTAAACACCTGTAAATAGGAAGAGCCTAAATCACAGTCTTGAGTAGGGTAACCCTCCCAGTAGATGAGAGCCACCTATGAGTCCAGTGACTCACTCTGCTAATAATATCAATCAAGAATTTCAAACCTCGAAACATTATCATTTAAGAGTAATATAAATAATTTATTAGGTACCCTTTAATTCAATTCTCTAATAATACCCTCCAAAATATAATAAAATCTTAGAATAAAAAATTAACTCTAACCATAACCAAACTCTCAACTTTAAAGTTATCTTATACTTATATGCAAATTAATCTAGGTCTGGATGTGTTACAGATTATCTAGGTCCATGATGTGTGATGTATGTTTAATTACGTGTGTATAATTTTTAATGTTAAAAATAAAAAAGTATGTACAATAGACAATTTAGCTCTTCATACATTTTTACAGATATGGCTTCACATGATATGCTTGATGCGGCTTCTGGTGCAACACCTGATGTAGTTCCTACTGTGGCTCCTACTACGACACAGGTTGATGCGGTTCCTGTTGCAACACCTGATGCAGATCCCGAGATGGCTCCTCATGCAGCTCGTGGTGGGGCTCGTGCTATAGCTTCTGGTGGGGCTCCTCGTGTACCTCGATGTAGGGCTCGTCGTGCAGCTCATGTTCTAGCTCCTGGTGCGGCTCATGTTCTAGGTTAGGCTACACCTGTAGCTCCTGCTGGAGATCCTGCTGCACCACCTCCACGCATCGATATTGATGCATTATTTGCATTTTCAAAGCATGAGGTTGCTAGACTGCAACACTCTATATTGAGCTCTGATGATGGTGTTTATAGAGACATATGTACTACGATATGTAGGAGTTTACAAGATTTGACAGCTAGGTTTAGAGGTCACCATTCATTTACTCCTGCCATATTAGCTTCCATATCTAGGGAGCTTAGGGCTGAGGTTTCAGGAGATGCATCATTTGATGACATCAAGAGGGTAGCCCCCAAAGACGTCATCCAGAGAGAGTTATTTCTAGCTTATGAGGGGACACAGGGTAGGGTGAGAGGCTACAGAGTCACATGATGCAGAGACCCTATTATTGCTAGCATGATCTATCCATGATTTTTAGCTGCATAGGGTCGTTATCCTAATAACGACCAAATACCCCTTTATTTTGCACAGCAATTGTACGCTGAGTTTCGTATAGGGCTCAATGTCAACTACTTGGATATTCTTGATTATTACGGATAGGGGCGTGGTCGGGTGGCAGATCGTGACCAGTACCGTAGTGTAGATCGTCTACCACCTGCAGATTTTAGACAGTTTGTTGGACCGAGGATGCCTCCTGTGATTCCTACACATGCGCCTATTTTAGATAGAGTTGTTATTGCTTCCCAAAGGGAAGCAATTGACACTATTGGGCACATTGCATCTGCAGCAGCTAGTATCACATCAAATTCTATTGGTCATTATCTTCATAGTCGACGTCCTCGTCCACTTGGTCGACCATCTTCACAGGCATCTAGTAGCACTTCAGGTGCCTCCTCTGATGATGCATATAGAGCTATTGGGCTACCACTGCCAGGCGATATTCGTGGTCTTTTAGGACAACAGACACATGGATATGTCACTGTATTTTTTGGAGGATATGTTGCACTTTATTAGCTATATTTCTGATACACAGAGGATTCCAGTACACACGGTGATGGATGTTGTTAGACAGCATCAGAGCCTCAACACAGTTCCACAGACACAGGCCGCCACACCAGTGATAGATGATACACTTGTGTGTAGCTCATAGCATTCGGCACCAGACTCACGACACTCTACAGATCACTCAAGCATACGAGTTGGAGATGTCCATATCACAACTGAGGGCCTTGATGATTTTGGTGAGCAGTTGCAAGACCTATCTGAGATTGATACTAGTTCGACCTTGGGTCTTTCATCATACATGGACCTGTTATTCAGACCTGGTAGCACTAATTCTACACCAGATGTACTCAGCTAGTTACACAGTCCACTTCACTCAAATTTACTAGCAGTTGGACATGGAGTTTCAGGCTCAGGTGCATCAGTAGATGATATGATGGAGTCTGCTGATCATCCTCCACCTCTGGAGACCCAGGTACATATATAATTTATTTTTAATTTTAAATATATATGAAATTAAAAAATATGTTCATTTATTGAAAAATTTAGTTCAGATATATATGCAGATATTTAATTTAATCTTTAACTCGTAATAAATCATGTAGGCACAGGTTGCTGAGCACATGGTTACACATACTATTGGTTCAGGGCATCATATACATGAGAGAGATGATTCTATTGAGGCACCTGGTAGTGCTCAGGTACTTGAGTTTTAAATAGTTTGTTTAAAGTTATTTAAATATTTTGAAAACTAGATATATATCTATATATATGCAAATTTGTATTTAATTTGAATGTATATGTACATGATGCATGTATGTATATATATATGTTTTAAAGATAGAACTCTAACACATGTATGTATATATGTATATATATTTGCAGGGCTTGGTTGATGCGCCTCGGTGAGAGGATGTACAGGAGACTCGATCAGAGGGTCGTTTTGTTTGTATGCGTCTTGAGGGGTCCTTCTAGTAGTAGATCAGATTTATATATTTTTTGATGCATATATATTGGAGGTCCAATTTACATGTACACATGTGTATTTCAGTTCCTTGATGACATCCATGTACTTTCACTTTTTATTTGATTATTGAGTATTTCAGTGTTAGATACCATCACATGTATGTATATATGACTTTTTATATTTTGCTACATACGTATATTTATTCGAGATTTACAGTTTGCATTTCAGATACATAGAGATATATTAGATCTGTAGATGTTTATTCTTGAGACGTGTATGTGTACAAATTGATAAATGAATTTAAATTATTAAATTCATCCATGGTACAATTAATTTAAATTATTAAATTATATAATTTTTTAATAAACTAAATTTGATAATTAAGAACTTATGATCATACAATTAAAAATATATTTAATTCAAGATGAAATTCAATAGTTTGAAAAAAAGTTGATATTTAAGAATTGTAACATAGATAATGAAATTGTGTAAGTTCGAAATTGTAACATAGATAATGAAAGTGTTGAACTATAAAAAATACATAGAGGGTACTATGAAAGACAAGCAAGCAATGTTTGAATTATGTGATGCAATCCCTAATTTGTGTCCCAATGAAGTAATTGGTTTTGGAGTTCCTAGGAAACCTATTGGCGATTTCAAGCAGAACCTCTCCCCCCATGACTATTCAAGAAGCACTTCTGCAAATAAAAAAGTATTGGCCTTCATGGGATCAGATGACAAAAAAAAATTCCATAGACTCAAGACGATGTGGCACTGTCCTTATTGATCAACTGAGAGTTATGATTCAGAATGCACGAGGGCAACTGCAAGATAGTGCGCAGAAATATATACTTCAAAAGTGTGAAGAATGGAATTTGGTATGGGTGGGGCCAGGTGACCTCGTCCCTCTAGAGCTCCTTGAGATAGAGCTTATATTAAAATTTGATAGACATCACACTCGTAGAACTTCTTGTCCGACTGACCGCTTGTGCTATTTGGGTAATTCATTCCAAACAGATACAGTTGCATATCATTTATCAGTCTTGAAAGCATTATATCCTAATGGTGTCAGGGTGCTTTCTCTATTTTCTGGTATTGATGGAGCAGAAGTTGGTCTTCATCGATTTGGAATACATTTAAGTTGTGTTGTATCTGTTTTAAATTATGAGTTTCCTCGCATTGTGATGGAAGTGAGAGAAATAATGCACTCAAAAGCCTCAGCTAGTAATTTTTCCTGATCAATGTGTAGGCTCATTTTTTTTGTAAATAACTCAACATTAATAAACTACCTAAAAAATAGAAAATTGATTTTAACCAGAACAGAATGTTCTCTACTGATTTTAAATTGTCAAATCAAAGGATTACATACCCTAACTAAGAATAGTAATTTTTTTCATTTTCAAATTAATTTTATAAAGGTTTACAATCATAAAATACTTTTTTTTAACGAGAGTTCAATTTTTAGTCATCCAACAAATTTTTTTGAACTGACTCTAAAGTCGTTTGTCGTGGAAGTTTATCGTAATAATAATGTTTCTGATCTTTTTTAACAGATGGTTTTTAATTATAACTTTTGGAGGACCTCCGTGGGCTTAGAAAGTATGCGTTTTGTTTTACAATGATACAAAATCACCATATTTATTGTTTGCAACTACTTGAATTTCCTTGGAACTTTTTAAGGTGAAGTATTATTAAATTCATCCATGGTACAATTAATTTAAATTATTAAATTATATAATTTTTTAATAAATTAATGAAAATAAAGAACTTATGATCGTACAATTAATCTAAACACATTTAATTCAAGATGAAATTCAATAGTTTGAAAAGAAGTTGATATTTAAGAATTGTAACATAGATAATGAAATTATGTAAGTTCGAACTAACTTCTAGCCTATTTATATCGAGTTGTTAAATTATTGAATTCATCCATAGTACAATTAATATTATAGTTTTTAAAATAAACTAATGATAACTAAAACTCAGATATTCAGATTAAAAACACAATTTCACCATAGTATGTAATTGAAAACACATTTCACCAAAGTTGATATTCAGATTATTATAAAATAAATCTCAAAGGTCTAATCAACCATGATGTACACTTATAACATGCAATATTTTTTCATGATCTTCACTGTCTAGTCTCCACTTGCGACGTGAACGCTTAAGTTTGACTGGATGCAGACAAAGCCCTGTAGCAACGACCAGGTGGCTATATTGTAAAACTTTTTTGTCATGTTGATAATCAACAAAGTGTATTCCATATTGGACTATTTTCTCTTGCTTCAAATATGTCCCCTCTATCACAAGAGAACCTGTACCACAAATTTAAGTGTTTTAAAATTTGACAGATATGAAGTTACCTAAATATATATATTTATTTAAATATATATGTGCATGTACATATGTATATGTATAATTTACCTATGGGGAACAACATTCCATCACTTTCTTCAGGGTCATATAAATTTTTCCTCTCTGCAGTACATCACAATAAATAATAACTGACACATTCATGATTTCTAGGCTCAACAATCACTGCAAAGACATCTCCTGCATAACAAGTATACATGAATGCATGTGTACAATATATATAAGACAGTTGAAATCGATAATTAAATAAAAACTTGAGATTAATTTTTATGATACTCACCCACTTTTACCAATCTAGAGATATGATTATAATCATCAGACATCAATGGAATATTGTAAGAAATGATAATGTTGAGCAAAGAACGAGAAACAATCCAAGTAAGTTAAGTGTGAAACAATGTTACCATAAGATAAGCAACTCCAAGAGCATACACCAAGATGGTTCAACAATGGAGACAAGGATTTATAAGGGGAAAGCAAAGAAAACCCCTTGTGAGTTATTATGAATGAAGGCAAATGCCTAAAGAAGAGAGAGAGAGAGTGTTGGAGCAAAGGTAGCTCAATACAATAACATCAAGTGCTTAGAGTGGTGTGTAGTTGTGTAGAAGGAAGGAGGAGCATCTCTTATATAGAGATGAGAGAGGAGTTGCATTTGTAACTCCCATTTCTATGAATGCCACATTCATAATAGGTGTGTGCAAAGTGTCACAATCCTCTTAAGGAAGATAAACTAAATAAATAAATAAACAAGAATTGTCCTTACATGTGGAATAAAGGACAAACAATGACATGTCCTCCACATGTGTACAAGTGGACAAACTACATGTAGGCACCCTTGGAATATCCCAATTAAAATATATCCAAGGAAAGATTAACCTTTCTAACACCCCCCCTTAATCTTTACTTGGGGAGTTTACTTCAACGGGTTGTAAACCCAAATTTTTACAATGGAACTAAAATCTCTCTTTAGAAAGTGGTTTGGTTAAAATATCAGCCACTTGATCTTCTCCTTTACAATAAAGAAGAATAATTTGATTGTCTTCAACTTGTTCTCGAATGAAGTGATGTTGAAGTGAAATATGTTTGGTGCAGGCATGATACACTAGATTCTTTGCCAAGGCAATAGCACTTTGATTGTCACAATGTATAGGTGTAGGTAATTGTTGAGGTAGACCGAAATCATCAAGAATTCTTCGAATCCACAAAGCTTCCTTAGCTGCATTGGTACAACCTTTGTATTCAGCTTCAGTTGAGCATAGGGAAATAGAGTGTTCCTTTTTGCTTTTCCAAGAAATTGGACCTGAACCAACAAAGAAAAAATAACCACAAGTGGATTTCCCATCATTGGGATCTCCACCTAGATCGGAATCAGTATAGCCATGGAAAATAAATTCAGAGTTTGGATCATAAAATAAGCCTATATTAATAGTTCCTTTAATATACCTTAAGATGCGTTTAGCAACTTTAAAATGAGTTTGTTGAGGTTTAGACATAAAACGAGACACTAAACCAACACTATAAGCAATATCAGGTCTAGTAAGAGTTAAATAATTTAAACTTCCTACTAACTGTCTATACAAAGTTTCATCAACAAAAGGAGTATTCATATCATTCATTAATTTAGTTCCTAATTCACATGGAATTGAAACATGGTTAGAGTCATTCATCTTAAATTTTTCTAAAAGATCATAAGCATACTTGCTTTGAGAAACAAAGATACCATTAGGAGTTTGAAAAATTTGCATACCTAAGAAGTAATGTAAGATACCTAAGTCGGTCATTTGAAATTTTTGTTTAAGTTGGAATTTAATATCAGAAATCAAAATGTCTAAACTAGAAGTGAGAATTAAATCATCTACATAAACAATAACAATGATAATATCATCGGTAGTATGTTTAATAAACATATTAGGATCATTTTTGCTTCTAGTAAAACCTTGAGAAATGAAGAAAGAATTAATTTGAGAATACCATTCTCTAGGTGATTGTTTAAGACCATAAATAGATTTGTTCAATTTGCAAACGAGATTTTCACTACCTTTCTTAACAAATCCAGGAGGTTGAGCCATATAGATTTCTTCATGTAACTCACCATTTAAGAAGGCACTTTTAACATCCATTTGATGAATGCGCCAATTCATTTTAGATGCTAAAGCAAGAACTAATTTGATAGTAGGCATTTTAGCAACAGGAGCAAAGGTTTCATTATAGTCTAAGCCTTCAATTTGGGAGAAACCTCTAGCAACTAGTCTAGCTTTAAATTTACTAATTTCATTATTAGTATTCAATTTTGTTTTATATAACCATTTAAATGAAACTAGATTTTTGCCAGGAGGTAGTGTGACTAAGTCCCAAGTGTGATTAGCAAGTAACGAATCATATTCCTCTTGCATGGCTTTCTGCCAATGAGGTTGAGAGTTAGCTTGATCAAAAGACTTAGGATCATTAGAATTCATAATAGTAGTCATCAAAGCATAATTACAATAATTAATCCTTCTATGTTTAATTCCACCAGATTTGGAAATATAATCATCAGCTTCATTGATGAGGTTTTGAGCCCATTTAGGTTTACGTTTAGTTGTAATGGAATTATCACTAGAGGAAGAATCATGAGTAAGAAAAGTATCATTAGTATCTATTTAAGTATCATGAGATGTAGGAGTAGAAATAACCGGTGGTACTTGATTAAGAGAAAGAGTAGGGTTAAGAGAAGGAGGTTGGTCCTCCACTAGCACAATTTTAATGCCACTGAATTCTTCATCTGTTGTAGTAGAGCAATCATGAACTCCATTTTCTGCAATACAAACATCTCTAGCAACTTGAATTTTGTTAGTAGTGGAATCATAAACACGATAACCCTTAGTGTGTTCATCATAGCCAACAAAAATATAAGGAGATGACTTAGCATCTAATTTATGCCTTTTCTGTTTAGGTGTATGAACATAAGCAATAGAACCAAATATCCGTAAATGATGTAAATTCGGTTTCCTACTAGACCAAGCCTCTTCTGGAGTGATAGCCTTGAGAGCTTTGGTAGGAGTCCGATTAAGAATATAAGTTGCACAAAACATGGCTTCAGCCCAAAATTTATAATGCAAATTCTTAGCATGCAACATGCTTCGAGCCATTTCAACAATGGTCCGATGCTTTCTTTCCGCTACACCATTTTGTTGTGGTGTATAAGGAATAGTAAGCTCGTGCTTAATTCCACACAATTTCAAATAAGAATGAAAAGCATTATTCACATATTCCTTCCCATTATCAGTTCTAAGAATTTTAAGTTTATACCCAGATTGCCTTTCAACATACAACTGAAATTCAATAAATGTATCAAGAACTTGATCCTTGCTATGCAAAAAATAGATCCAAGTTCGTCTAGAAAAATCATCAACAAAGGTAAGTGCATACCGAGAACCTTGGATGGAGGTATTCTCCATGGGACCCAAAAGATCACTATGGACAAGATGCAACTTATGAGTTGCTCGCCATGATTTTCCACTTGGAAAGGGCTCCCTATGCATCTTACCACTCATACAACCTGTACAGGCAATCTTGGAAGGAATAATGTTAGGCAAGCCATCAACCATATTATGCTTTTGCATGAAAGTAATATAATCAGAATTTAAATGACCAAGTCTTTCATGCCATATATTGAAATCAATAGAAGTATGTAAAGAATATCGTGAAGTAGCAAATTCATGGAATTTAAACAAGTTGTCATTATCCATTTTAGCATTAGCAATCACTTTGAGGGTTTGAGGATCTATAATATAACATGTATCTTTGTAGAACTCAACTTTATAGTTCTGACATAGCTGTGAAACAGAAAGTAGATTAGTTTTCAAGTCAGGTACATATAAAACATCATGCAATTTACCATTAAGAATAGTAACATCACCTAGTCCTTCAACTTTACAAGTCTGATTATTAGCTAACTGAATAGGAATGTTAGCAATATCAGGCTGTAAGGAATCAAAAATTTCTTTATGAGAAGTGACATGTTGTGATGCACCGCTATCAACAATCCATTCTAAAGGTTTACAAAGATTAAAGCTACAAGTAAAAGCATGACGAGGATTAGAACTAGTTGAATTACCTTTTCTATGGTTTGAGGTTTGATGATTGGTACTATGATTCATAGGTTTTTTATCATTTTGTTTTTTAAAACAGTTATTGACAAGGTGACCATCTTTGCCACAATAAGAACAATGAGGTTTGGAATTGGAATGGTTCCTTAGATTATTAGTATTACAAGTATTATTAGGATGATGGGTATTATTATATTTGGGATGAAATTTATTGTTGGTGTTATGTGAATTAGAATTAGATTGTTTGTAATTATGATTATTGGAACGAAAATTATTAGTTGAATTTCTAGACACAAATGCATGTTCAGTTGATTTGAGAGTACCAAACTGAATTAGCTTAGCTTCTTCCTGTCTTAATAAAGTTTGAAAAATAACATAAGTTAACTGAGAAGTTAAAGTAGGAATAGCAAGCTGTGCAAGAATATTGGTTATAAACTGTTGAAATTGTCTAGGAAGACATTTTTTAAGAATAAGATGGATTAAACGAATGTCCTCTAATTGAACACCTAAAGCCATAATTTGACTTTTAAGAGAATCAAATTTTAAGAGGAATTCATCCATACCTTTAAAATTTGCATACCTGAGATCTTCGAGTTGATCTTGCAATTGTATTTTGTGGTATTCATCGCCACTGTCATACTTGGTTTTCAAGATGGACCATGCATCATGAGCTTTAGAACAGTGAGCAATTAAGACATATAAATCTGGAATAATAGAAATACCAATTAACCCTAAAGCTTCTTCGTTTTTAGCTTTCCAAGTATCTTTCTCGTCTTGAGTAGCCGCTGAACCGGGCTCAAGAGAAGGGTCAGTGGCTATTTCGAAGAGATGTTTAAAACGAAAAAAAATGAGATATGAGTTTTCCAAGAATGATAATTAGAAGAATTAAGTTTGATTTCTGGAATTAATGTTGACATGATTAGGAAAAAATAATTCTTCGCTTTTTGGAAAAAAAATAAATAAATGCCCTTAATTTGAAAATCAGATGGATTGGAAAAAAAATGTTGTTAAATGAGAGAGAAAAAAAATTAAATTTTATTAATTGAAAAAAAACAATTAGTTTTTTTGTTTTTTTTTTTTTATATAAGATTAAGAATATTTTCTTTTAATTTTAACTAATTGTGATAGAGAAAATTAAAAATTAATTTATTAAACAATTAAAAAATTAATATAATAGAAGTTGGATTAGTTTTAGTTAAAACAAAATTGTAAAACAAAGAGGGGGAAACTTTTTTTAAAAGTTGAAAGGGGAGGGGAGCGGTCGGTGGCTGCCGCATGGCGAAAGGAGGGCCGCGGTCGGTGGTTGCCGTGTGGCGGGAGCGGCCGAGGTCGGTGGTCGCCGCGTGGTGGGAGCGGCGGTCTGCGGTCGGTGGTTGCCGCGTGGCGGGAGCGGCCGAGGTCGGTGGTCGCCACGTGGTGGGAGCGGCGGAAGCGGTGGTTGGGGTTTAAAAATGCAAACAGAGTGGGGAGCGGCGTAAGAGTGCGTGGCGGTTGCGCGCGGCAAGGGTCACAGAGTTGCAAAACTGTACCGACGGCGGCGGTGTAAGTTTGAACCGGCGGCGGTGGCGGCGCGAGTTGGGACTGGCAGCGCTTGCGGTCAGAGAAATGGGAACAGTGCCGTCGGCGGCGGTTGCGCGCTGAGGCATGGGGTGGCGCGGCCGCCCAACTAAAATAAAAGAATGTTTTTATTTTATATATAAAAAAAACTTTGCACTATGTTTTTAAAAAAAGGCACAATATAGTAAAATATATTATTTTTTTTCTAAAGAATTTTTTTTTTTTTTTTGATAAATGAAGTAAGAAAAAGTAGAGAGATAGAAAGCTTTACTAATGTAATATGTTTTGTTTTGGCGGCATGCCGTCCAAAACAAACCAAAAAAAAAAATTAAAATTTACTAAAAAAAATTAAAATTTACTAAGAAAACCCTTTGGTGGCAAGCCTTCCAAAGAGGGTTAGTGAAAAATATGAAGCTTTACAAGAAAACCCTTTGGCGGCAAGCCTTCCAAAGAGGGTTAGTAAAAAATATGAAGCTTTGCAAGAAAACCCTTTGGCGGCAAGCCTTCCAAAGAGGGTTAGTAAAAAATGAAGCTTGCATGCACAAGATTAGTTAAAAAGAGCTAAAATCATAACACAATCTTCTTCTCTCAATAACGTCTCCAAATAAGGTGTGCTCCAATGAATGGCAACCTTCACCACAAAACTTAAAACAAGGATTAGATAACCAAGCTCTGATACCATGTAAGAAATGATAATGTTGAGCAAGGAACGAGAAACAATCCAAGTAAGTTAAGTGTGAAACAATGTTACCATAAGATAAGCAACTCCAAGAGCATACACCAAGATGGTTCAACAATGGAGACAATGATTCATAAGGGGAAAGCAAAGAAAACCCCTTGTGAGTTATTATGAATGAAGGCAAATGCCTAAAGAAGAGAGAGAGAGTGTGTTGGAGCAAAGGTAGCTCAATACAATAACATCAAGTGCTTAGAGTGGTGTGTAGTTGTGTAGAAGGAAGGAGGAGCATCTCTTATATAGAGATGAGAGAGGAGTTGCATTTGTAACTCCCATTTCTATGAATGCCACATTTATAATAGGTGTGTGCAAAGTGTCACAATCCTCTTAAGGAGGATAAACTAAATAAAGAAATAAACAAGAGTTGTCCTTACATGTGGAATAAAGGACAAACAATGACATGTCCTCCACATGTGTACAAGTGGACAAACTACATGTAGGGACCCTTGGAATATCCCAATTAAAATATATCCAAGGAAAGATTAACCTTTCTAACAAATATCATCAAAATTTTCATCTTCTTTATCAAATTTATTGGTAACATCAAGTGGTACCGAAATCCATGCACCTGTATATCCATGTGTCTGATTGATGCATTCTTCATAGTTTTCATCAATGCAACTATCACAAAAACATGAGTATTCTCTTGTCTTCAATGTCCAATTGCAATTATCTGTACTCATGACTGAATGTAAAGAATGTGTCTTTTCTATCCTCTTGCAACCATGCATGTTTTTTCTATTGACACCTGAAAGTTCATTAAATTGAAAATATAGAAAAATTAAATTTAAACTTCAACGAATTCAAAAATAAAACTTAACAATAAAATTTTATAATTTAATCGTGCATAATAGTTAAATAGACGTACACATCCATACATGTTATCTCCCAGAAGACTATATGGTGTCTGTCGACTCATTGTTGATGATGTCCCAACCTCATCTAATGCAAAATGAGTCTTACACCATTCAACAACATCATGTGCATCATTTACACGAACTCCCTGATAATTCATTTGATATTTTCGCAAAGCACGTTTGATGCAAACTCCAACACCATCATGTTCACCTTTTCCATGACCACTCTCAAAGAAATTCCATATGTGTTTTATATTCTCATTGCGATGATATCTACACAATGCATAAAATGGTCTAGATGATTTAAACTGCACGACACATCCATCAGACCAAACATAATGTTTATCAACATTTATGTTTCTTTCTTTCAAATAAGAAAAGAACGTATTGAAGCAATGTTCTACATAGTGAATGTCATGTTCTTTATCATCACTTATATAAAAATGATATTCCTTTATAATTACTCGTGCTTGAACTATACTCTGAACACCATCCAAATCTAACTGTGCATGTCTATAAAAAACATGTACCATAACAGTGACCTGCTTATTAAAGTAATAATCTGATTGAATTGCTTTCTGATGAACAAATGAATAGTTTTCTGCAAAATCAACAGTTGATACAATTGTTCCAAGTGGAAAATTATCTCTCAGAGTTTGAAACTGTTGTGCTTGCCACTTTGCAAAAAATGCATGACAAATATAAGGTTGAATCAATTTCTTAAATCTGTCCATAAATGTTAGAACAGGCAACTCCTCTTCAACATATTCCAACCTTTTTGTTTCTTTCCCCAACTTTGTTTCATTCTTGACATACTTGTAACTTTTGCAATTCAATATTTTTGTTACATCAATATTTTCAGTTTTCAAAGGAAATAGAGCCAATTCACCACATGTTTCACATAATCCTTTGATGCAATTTATTTGACCAGCTGGATCATCTATGTTGTCACACAAAATGGACGATATAAACTCACTTCTCCTACTAGGAGGAGCAACATGAAAACCATATGTGTCTTCTACAAACTTTCGAAATACCTGATAGTGGAGATCAAACTCAATATGATGACGACAACAACACATTTCAAACACTTTGTTTGACCTCACAAAGTATGGCTTCAATTTTTCAAACAATGTTTGCCCAACATTTACATTAGGATGTTGACTACAAAACGACACATATAACTCATGTTGTGTTGTGTCCAACCAATGTTTTGTATGATGTTCATATTGACCAGTTGCAATCCTATGCCTGATAACATCTCTACTATTTGATGAAGGATGAGTGTTATCAATCCAAAATGATATGATTAATTTTTTTAATAACTCTTCAATCCTATCAGAACAAGGTGCTCTACACATGATTGCCCAATTGCCCTCCATAGTACTGTCATCCACAATTAATCTTCTCTTAACATATTCTCTCATTATTTTCCTACTAAAACCCATTTCAGACGAAATTGAAGATATTTGTCTATTTTGGGTCATATTCTTACTTACAAAAGACATCAACATCACTTTTCTTGCTGCAAACTTATCTTTAGTTCGAGAGTGTTTTCCTATGTTTCTCAAACCTTGTTTAACATTTTCAATAAAATCAATTTGCATGTTAGAAAATATTCTCTTTTTTGATGTTGTGTTTACACCTAACAATTTCAATGCCTCTTGCAACTTTTTTTGTGTAAGAAAAAGTGAAAGCAACTGAGCTTGTTCAAGTGTTTCAGTATTATCAAATTGAGTCATAATTTATCTTATCTTCTTCTTCATTGACCTTCTCTTAGACACTTAATGGTTGAACACTAGCTGCAAGTTTTCTCAATTTATCTACATCCATTTTAAGTAAATGATCTAAATTCTTATGAGAAATACCATACTTTACAGATTGGACAATATTTGAGAGTTCATCCATACTAGTTCCTGCACCTGATCTCGACCCTTCTCTGATTTCTGTTACTGAAATTTCTACAGGGACTGATCTTGAGCCTTCTCCAACATCCATTATTTGAGATTCAACAAGGAAAGATTCTGACCCTTCTCTGACTTCTGTTATTTGAACCTCTGTAGGGATTGATCTTGAACCTTCTTCAACATTTTGAGATTCTGTAGGGAGTGTTCCTGACCTCTCTCCCATAGGCACTACTTGTACTTCTGTTGAGCCTTCTTCAACATTTCCTTCACCTTGTTTAATTCGATGATAACGTGCCACAGTTTTCTGAATATTTCTTTGTTTTGCTTCATCAAATCTTTTCCTTGCATATTTGTTTTGCCTTCCTCTCTTGTTTCCCATTATAAAATCAAAAAAAAAAAATTTTATCCCTTGCCACAAGATAAATTTCGTGTAGTAACTAGATAAAAAAATCACTGTATGGATTTGTCTGTCGCTGTCAGTACTTTTAAATTATTTGATAGAAATCAATAGAATGCAGTCGTCTGCAACAAGACATAAATATTTTTCATTATATTACTAAAATCTGTGAGCCGCATTCTTTACAAGTAGCAAAGCACCAAATCCTTCTTAAGCCATCATTGAATCACAAACAAATAACATGGTATGAATACTATAATGTTTGTCCTAAAAAATAAATTTTTCTTTCTTATAAAATATATAATTGTTTTGTCTCTTTAATTTTTTTGTTCTTATTGTAGGACTAGAAAAATGGGTTAAATGCATAATATACTATGAGAAATCACAAAACTCAATCAACATACATTAACACCCACAAGTCTATCATGAAAGCCAAACTAATCAAAAAAAGTAAACACAAGGTTAGAAACCCCCTCTTTTATTTGTAGCTCCCATGTCCTTCTTTTTTCTGCAAATGATGTAGCTCCAAAGTTTCTTAAAATGCAAATTTTGAGTGTTTTGAGTGATTTAGAGTGTTTCTTAAGGTCTTGGGATGCAATGCAAGGTGTGAAAGGGCAGATTAGGGTTTTAGAACCTAGAATGAAACACCTAATTACCAAGTGCACCCTAAAACTACCAAGTGTGCCCTGAAACTACCAACTGCGCCCATGAAGTGTGCAGTTGGTAAAACAGGGTTGCAGTTGATAAAAGAGGTCAAAACTTGATAATTAAGATGTGGGTATGCAAGATATGAGTGTTTTTTATATTTTTAAGTGTTTAGGGATGTTATGCAATGTGAGGAAATGTTAAATGACCTAGGGTTTTGATATGCAAAGTACAAATGTCCTAGGGATGTTATGCAAGTGCAAATGCAAGGTGTCATTTTGAAGGTATGCAAGATGAAGATCATGATGTGCAAAATGAAGGTTAGGGTTATGTTTTGGACTTGGTAAGGATGTTAAAGGTAGGTGTACGCAAAGTGGACTATGCAAGGGATGGTTTCCTAGGGTTGATAATGACGTTTAGGCTATGCAAAATGAGGATAGGTGATCAAGAAGACAAGTTGGTTGATGGACAATTTGATAGGGTTTGATAGTGAAAATGATGTTAGGGTTTGAAAAATGCAATATGAGGGGGATATACCACTAGGGTAAGTCAAAAATGACATTTAGAAATATGATTATGCTAATGATAGCTCAGTATACATAAGGTTTTTTGAACTTAGGTGAAATCTTTACAAGACCTATTAACCTAAGAGTTTAATGTTATGACAATAGACTTTGGATATTGATCAAAAAAATGACAAAAAAAGATAAGATCAAAATGAAAAAGCCAAATCTACCTTGACATAAGTAGCAGTTGGAAAGTTGGGCTGAAACTAAGGCAATTCTAAGAGCTATGTTTTTAGATTTTTTGTTGAAAAATGGGTCAAACTTTACTAGTGCCTCTATAGAGATGGATAAAAGGCCCAATTGGTGAAGGGATTGAGAAGAAGAGGGATATGGAGATAAAAGGAAGAGATAAACAAAGATAGTGAGAATGAAATATATAACTAAGAGAAGGTAGAGAGGGAGATATAGGGATAGAGATGGATAAAGGGAGAGATGGAGAAGAAATATGGATATAGAGAAGAGGTGTATGTGGAGAAAAAAATGGATAGGTGATGAGAGAAGTGAAAGGGGTAGACAGAGATGGAGGGATGAATATAAAAATGAGACACAAGTAAATAGTGTTTGTGTGTGTGTGGGAGAGGGAGAGAGCAGTGAGGGAGAGACACATTGAAGGAGATAATTCGAAATGAATGCTCAAAATGATGTGTAGGACATCCGAAATGATGGTTAAAGTAGTCAAGATGAGGGTTGGGTATGCAAAGATGCAAGATGGAAGATGCAAAGTGATAATTTTTGAGGTGAAATGCAAAGGATGCAAGCTTAAATGCTAATGATTGCAATGTGAATATGAGGGATACTAAAAAGGTTCTATATGAAGTCTATATGATGCAAGTATGAGGGTCAAACTATGAAGAATGCAAGTGGATGCTATGCAAGAGTGAAATCTATGTTTTGCCAAGCACGTTTAGGAGCACAAGTTGCTATGTTTTCCAAGGTTTGAATGTATTGAACCAAAGTTTGTAATGTTTTGACAAGGTTTTGAAAATTTTCAAGGTGTAAATTTGAATGTTGGTTTTTATCTTGATTATGTTTTACACACACACAAGACACATTAAGACAAGAATAGCTGTTGTTAAAAGTGAACAGTCACACCACAACCTAGGCTTTAGGACTGTATCCATTGAATTCCTACTTGAACCAAAGTTCAATCGTGCTTATCCAGAGCAGAAAACTTAGGACTTGGTACTATAGGCTCCCCCTTACAGCGCACTCACTTCTCGGGGCTACCAAGATCCGCTTCCCAAGGGGCATGACTTCCCAAGGGACTATTGTCTCTACTAAGGACCGCGAGAATGTAGGATGTCTTCACGGCATGGGTGACCCCTTGAGCTAGTGGATAGAAAGGATTTTGACCACTAAAACATGGTTTTTAGTAAGGGCATTCCGTTCAACAAGTGAGTGATAAACTTCCTCAGAAGGTCTCCCAGCCCCGAGAACTGGGGTTTGACGCACCACAAGGATATTGGAGGAGAGCTATCACTCAGCAATACCGCCGACACGGCTTTCATCGTAATCAAGTTTTATATAGTAGCTGGAATGTTGACCTGGCTTTTGGCCCATTACCGCTCTGAGGTCATCCCTTGGCATACCCAATATCGAGTATCTTGGTCCAAGGCAGGCCTCCTATAGAAGTTACATGGATTTCTCTTACACCCAAGATCCACGAATGGCGAGGGGAGAGGATACGTCCAATGCAACTCCTAGGGATTTAAACACTATAAATACGCTAGGCAGAAAATAAAAAGTTCATTTTAAGCACCAAACGAAGTGTTATTTAATCTAATAAATCCACACACAATGGTCTTCGACAACGTCCTACAAAGCAAACATTAGTAGTTTGTTATGATCATGTCTTCATCTCACAATTGCCACATGCTGCAAGGAGACCATTAGTAACAAAAAATCATCTAATCTATGTTCTAGAAGGAAATGAAAACCTTAGATTATTTCTTTAAAGAAATTGAGAATTCATAAAGAGTTATGACACATTTATTTTTATCGAATGAATTTGATTTGAAAATAAAATTAAATATTTTTTATTAATTCAAGTTATAAATTAAAAAATTCAATTAAATGTGAATGAAGATAAGAAATATTGATGAAAGCGTGAATGAAGATAGGAAGAATATTAATTTGCAAATATTGAGAAATCTCTCACTTGCCTTCGATTTATCTATGGACAAAATTCGTGACAAAGACAAGCCTGCAATGCACTATCAGGTTGATACTAAATACAGAGATTGATGGCACAAAATGACGTCTATAATGAAAATTTACAATCAATTATTGAAATGTGAGACATGGTGGTTTTTGTTTCACAGATAGAATGATGTTTCATGCATGTAGGTGCAGGGCCCATTTTTGATAATTTTTTGGCTTTTTCGATTGTTCGCACGAACACGAAATTTTTAGCTATGTTCGTGCGAACATAGCAAGATATTTTTTCGGTCACTGTGAAAGTGCAATGAACATGTTCGCCTGAACATGTGTTCGTGCGAACATGCATAATATGTTCACTCGAACACAGTCTTCGAGCGAACGCTCAAAATTAGGAAAATTTGAACTCATTTTTCATAATTTTTTAAATTTTTTGCTCTTTTGACTCCCATAATTGCAGGAGAATGATCTCCTACTATAAAATAAAAAATGTCAAAATGTGCTGCTCGGAGCAAGCTTTCCAACGACTATAATTTTAATACATGTTTTAGTCGATAAGACTTTCAAATATGAGTTTAACTCATTATAGGTTCATTACCGGTTCATTACCGATTAAACATCAACCGACTTTGACACTTCAAGAAAATTAGTAAATTAGGTCAATTTTTTTTTGAAAAATATGTAGGCACTAGCTTATTGAGATACCTTACTATTCAAAAAAAAAAATAGGTTTATGATAAATTGACTTCAAATTATCTTTACGATTCGTGTCACTTCAAAACTTCATAAACTATACAATATTCAACAAAAATAAATCAAACCAAATGCAGACACTGGATATTGATGTTACAAATCAAACACCGAAAGAATTACTTCATTATCATTTATAGAAAAAAAGTTATGTGTGTCAAACGAATTGTCACTCTTTAAAATATTGAATTTTATTATGTACCACTTTTCAGAGGAGATAAAAAAAAATTGACATAAATATTTTTTTTTTTAGATTAAAAAATATAGTTACAAAGTAGGAACAAAGTATTCAAAATCACTAGTTTATGTCATCTTGAAATTATTTATAGTTTTGGAGATATAGTCACTTGAACGTGACGTTTGTTGCAAAAATATTGATTTCAGTGTCAAAATTGGTCAAAAAGTGGAACCCATTATTGTGAGATCACCCCCGATTAAAATCTAATTTCTTTCTCATTTGGAACTAGGGTTTTTCTATTGTTTTCTTCTCATCCAAATAAAATATCTAGATTCCAATTTCAAATAGTAGATTCAATCACAGAGAGTATTCAAACACATAAAACAGATATGATGAAGAAAGGAAGAGAAAGAGTGAAAAGGGAATATGAGAATATCACGAGTGCACCTAGACACTAATGGTAATTTTCCATGTCTCAGAAGTCCATAGAAAATTCCTTCTTTCTCCATCATTCGCAATTCTTCCAAGAATCCAAGCCGATCGAATCCTCCAAGTGATTAGAAATGCTAGAAGGAGCATAGAAGCAAGTAGAAAATATATGAGCATATGAATCTTCTCCCATGCATGTAAGCTTTGAAGCTTCTATATTTTTTAGCTTGTAGCTCATGGCTTTCCTTAAGCTTGTAGCTTCCATTAAGCTTTTCATTTAAGCTTCTATGAATGCCTAAATATCAAGAGCTCTCAAGAAACTTTTGGATTGCTTCTTGAAATCGCTGAAAAGTGTCACCAACTAAGCATGGGTCTTTTCCAATTCTTTTTGATGAGTCATAGAATTGTAGACACCTTGTGCTTAATTGATGCACTAACCCCCGTGTTGTTGACACATGTTAATTCCCATGCAAGCTTGTAACTCCAATTTACTTTACTCTTTCTAATTTAATTTATTTATTTATTAAGTCTCATGCACTAACTTTAATATCTCCACTTTTCAATCTTAATATATTTATATTTTAATCATATGAGATTTAGAATCTTTTAATAATTTAAAATATATTTTTCACTTTTAAATTTCATTTTCCAAAACTTTATTGCTAAAATATTTATTAGCTTTAATAATAATATTATTTAGTCATTTATTTAAAAATGAGCTCCAAATATATTATTATTAAAATAAATATTGTCACATTCCAAATTTAATATTATAACTTTTATCTTCCAATTTAATTATTTTATTTTCAAATTTAATTATTTTATTTAATTAATTTTTCAATTAATTAAATAAAATAAATATTAAAATACCATATTAATTTTCCATTAAATTAAACCATTAATTAAATCTTTTAATTAGGCTTAATTAATATAAAATACTCCAAAGACTCACAAAGGTAAAAATACGAAAAACCCATCATAACCAAAATACATACAAATCAAACCAAGGGGTTTATATCACGAATTACATCATCTGACGCATTCAGAGGGTACTCAACTTAGATACTTGTCCTAATTTTTCAATTAGAACAAATGGCTCAAAGGCTTAGGATTTGGACTTGAGAATTTATCTCCCCTCTTATCATTGAGATAATGTGATAAGGTACGCTCATCCTGGCAATTCAGGAAAATCGATACTCGGTACTTGCAACCTGCATAAAAACTATGCATGTACAAACATAATATATACTAAACTAAACAGGAAATGGCAAGAAGTGGTGCATCATGTAGATCTCGACTAGCAAGTGACTACGACTCCCTTCCTTAACCACATCAGATACGCCATACAAAAGCAAACACGCAAAGCAAACACACACACCATACACATGCAAGTATGGGGTAAGTATCTATAATAAAACACATATGATAATAAATCATCTTACTAATCATCATTAATAATTGTGAACACTAAAAATAATCATTATACATACATGAAATGTAGAGTCTAAGTAATCTCATTACATAATAAACTGAATCCATAGCACAATATTTGATAATCTCAAAAGAATGCTGCTAACCAACAACATAAAACTAGTGCTAAAAGAGTTCAGCAATGATAACAAAATGTGAACCAGGGGCAGACACTACATTTACCCCCCCTGGGATTAGGCTTACTCTTGGAAGCCTATAGGAATGAAAAACTAAGATACTCACTATGCGGGTCCCATTGAACCCTTTTCCTCCCTACAGGGGAAACATGATTCCACTAAGGATATTACAACACCCTTAGAGCAATATGATTCTGGTTTAATGGTATACCGAAAACCATATCGATCCAACATCATTCCTTTAACATCTACTAAAATAGATTCTCTAATGCATTCTAAACAAGAACAACTTAATGCTTACAAAGATAAACAAAGGTATACTACTTTGAAACTTAGATAAAAGATACATGTTTTGCAACTAGAATAAGTTTTCAATTTTCAGTTTTGCCCTCATTTAATTTTTCAGTAGAATTTTCAATTTTGAAAGCTAAGTGTTGAAATATAAAGAAAATATGCAAGTAACAGTTCTAAGTTCTGTTTCAATTCACCTAGTTTTCAAGTTTTTTTTAGTTTTAAAGAGATAAACATGATAGTTCAAATTTTTCGTTCAACTAGTTAACAACTAGTAGCATTCCAATATACCCAAAGCTCCCAATGTTGAAACTCGGGCTCTGATACCAAATGTAATGCCCCGCCAAGGGATCGAAAGAATTTTACTAAGTTTGCTAAACAATTTTTTTTTAAACATGAAAGATAAAACCATTCATAACATTTGCGGAAGCAATAGCAACAATTCAAATGAAAATAAGCATAACATATATACATAACAGGCTACATTCTTTAAAGATCTCTTAATGTTGTATCACATCTAAATTAACTATTCATCTAACATCCCATCCTTATGAAATAACAATGATACATCCAATGTACTTAAACAATATACAAGTGTCCTTTTGTAATTATATTTTAGTTTAGCTCAATCATCCACTGTACATATCACAAGGTATGAAAATATTAAAAGAATAAACATCCAAGTAAATAAAGTACATCATCATCATCTAATATTAATCCATGATGCAATAACATAAATAAATCCGCATATTATGCATGATACATCATTACAAAAGATAACCATATATCACAAACATAAATAACTAAGTGCACAGTTCCTCCCAACCGTAAATAGCATCATTAGACCATCGTGGATCCTAGCCATCCCTCCGTGCATAACATTCTAAAGCACCGAAGAGATCATCGGTATTAACATAGTATGAATGTCACTCCTAAAATATCCTACTAACATGCAAAGTAAAGCATAGGATACCATCATCTAACATATGCAAATCATCAATATAGGAAACATACCAGCAAATACATCCATCATAAGGTATATCATCTATCATAATGCTCCAAGAACATAATAAAGATAAATACCAACCAAGAATGCTCCAGCCACGGTGTCTCCGACGGATCTCAAATGATAAGAGTGGAAAATACACTACCACCCGACCGCGTGGAACCTAAGTGGTCCACTCCCACCGTGCTGAGGAGATAATCTCAAGTCCCAAATAGGCTATCAATCGACAAAGCATAAACCTCTATAAGTCCAGGAATCCTAAAAGTATACTAACTTGAAATGGTTTCCATCACACACAAAATCGACATCTAATTCTTAGAGGCACACAAAACAATGTAAGAAACCTACTCTGCAAGCGGGAAAGTGTCATTGCAATTATCACGTACAAGTTACCCTGGCAGTTAGCTAAACTCGACGGGTCCATACTGATCTCATGCGGCCACTAGTATCCTCTCATACTGACGAGACACACTACAGAATGCATGGTCACAACCATGCATTCTCACTACTCCCATCCTAGCCTGTACAAACACTCAAGGCATGGGCGAGAACATCAAAACAATTATCTTTTTAAGTTCATTTAATCCCCATTTAGTGTGTAAATGTTATCACTTATTAATGAAACTTACAATGAGTTACCTTGGCAACCACTTAGGGCCCCGACCCCCATTGCAAGCCACTTTCTGACACTACAAGTAGATTACCTACCCTAAGCTCATGGAATCATAAATCTCAAAATCATAAAAGATAATCCAAAATAAAATTATCAAATATGCATAAAAACATCAAATATCCATAATAAGAATCATCAAATCTCCAAGATAAGAATCATCAAATCTCCATGAGCATCTGAAAAAGCATCCATAGAAAATCATGACCACAACAGTTCTCTATTGGCAACTAAAGGCATCACTGATAATCATAAGTATTAATTGGTTCTTAATAATCAAAATATATCTCAAGATAAATGGTTCTCAACAAGCAACCAAGAATATCTCAAAATTATATTGATCGAAGACTCCAAAATGGTTGAGTCAAACATGTCACAACATGACATCATCAAGAAATAAATCCACATTTCAGTCCCTTCATGGTGACTAGAAAATAATCCAAGGATAACTGATCGATGACTCAAAAATGATTAGCTCAAGTGTCTCATACACATACATCTCAGCTTCACACATGAATACTGATGAACAATAACACTTAGTAAATACAAACATTTCATAGAACATACAATCACATTACCATGGTTGGGCTTATAAAGATCGAGACCAAATAAAATCAACATGCCTTCACATCTCATAACCCCGAGCCTCTGGTAACAACCTAGGACTGGTCAACACTAGTCAACCCAAAATCCAAAACAAGAAGCATAAAGAATACACGATGCAAACACATGTTTTGGTTTACTAAATTCACATACCTGAATAATGTGTAGGGGTTTTCAGTTTTCTGTATGCAAGTATACTTCAAGTGTTTTAAGTTTCATCATTATTTGACCTACAAGTCAACCCAATTTCTCCGATAGCATTATCCTTCCATTATTAAGAATTACATTCTAAGAATAACTTAAGGATAAATATTCACTAAACTGATCATCATTGATATTTAATTAAATTGTTCTATATTCAACCATGATCCTTATTCTAATTGATTAACCTTTCAACTTTTCTAAGATCATTATTCGTTATAAATTATAAGAGAGCCAATTATCAATCTTTGAACAAGAAGATTATAACTTATTAAAATGATCAATTAACATCGATTCACAATCCTTGACCATTTATTATTTTAATAATTCTCAATTATATATTACTAAGTCTTCACCATTAAAATATCTAAAGTCATCATTCAAGACATCAGATTAAGACCTATCAACTTGATATCAATACTTTTAAAATCTCATTAAAAGAATTATATCAATTAAATTTCTATTAGATAACTTAATTATTAATTAAATCTAATTAACTCTCATTAATAGATTTAATTAATAATTGCATAACCATAGTAACGTTCCAATTAATATTAGTTGACTAATAACTAACTAAAATTCTGTAAGATAAAAGTCAACTATAATTCAATACTCAAATGTTCATATTAATAATTCAATAATAATAATCTTGTTAATAATTAATAAAAAACTATATTGGAAATCTTATTAATAATTTTATACTAACCAAATTCATCACTCTTTAACAAAGTTCCCATTTATATTTTAATAATAACAAGTTATAATAAATCCCCAATACCAAGTATTATTATCTCAAATAAGTTTCCCCTATGTATGATGATTCAGTTAATTGATACTCCTCCAAATTATTAACCAATTCAATTTGATTAACATCTTTTACAGTACTTCAATCATTAACTAATCTCCTTTAGAGTAACTCTGTTCATATTAGTTGATAACTATTTAAACTATTTATACTATTATTTATTAATAGTTTTTTAGACCCAACAAACATTAATAAATAATAAACTTATCACAACTATAAATAATCAATCTAGATAACTTTTACATAGAACTTCATTAGTTAACTCTTAATATCATTAAGGTATTCAAACGTATTCACCAATAACATAATAATTTAATCTTAATCCAATATCATTTAGAGTTTCTAAATTTAAATCAACATAATATAAATTATCATCTTACAATTATTTAATCAATATTAAAATCAACCATTAGACTCCATTTTCTAATTGTTCTAATAATATTTTGTCTATATAAAAGTCGTTTGAAAAATATCGCTATCACAAACCAATAAGACTCATTGTAGATTTTAACATGAATAATCTCCAAATTCTTAACATTATCATCTTCATTAAACAACTCTAAAATTGTTTAATATATATTAAATAGTATTCAATATACATTATAAAAAGTCCACTATATAAACTATATTAAAATCTCTTTTCTTTTAATTTTCTCTCATTTAAAACTCCATTTACTTAGATTGACTAATAATTAATTACACTTCTTCTACTATTAACTAATCTTAATTAAATTTGATTTAATTAGATTAGATAATAAACCATATAAAACTAATGCATTTTAATAAGATTCTAATAAATAAAGATTTCAATAATATATTTAATTCATTCCATGCTTTGATATATTATTTTGTGAAGTTTAAACATAAAGAATTCTTGGTTATGGAAAATGGAGAAATATCTATTTTTGAATAAAACAGTCCCAGTACGATGGCCATATCTCTCTAATGAACTGTTGGATTGGGCTGAAATTTAAATATGCTGGAGAGGGCCACGTTGCGCCAACTCTAATTGGAGCGATCGAATAAATTCGATCTCAATAAAAAGTTATGAATGACTGAGTTCGGGTCTATCCAAGGGGTATCGTCAGGACAATTTGTGATGAATTAAGAATTTTCTCTTAAAATAATTTTTCTCTAAATTTAACCATAAAAGGGTTTGTTCATACGCATCTAAAAATATAATTTGATAGAAAGATTACATCTAATCGTTCGAATTTTCAACTTAGAATTTCTATTTTAATTCCAAATCTTGTCTTTCTAATTTAATATAAATTTGAACCCAAACACGGTTAAAATCTAATTTCTTTCTCATTTGGAACTAGAGTTTTTCTATTATTTTCTTCTCATCTAAATAAAATATCTAGATTCCAATTTCAAATAGTAGATTCAATCACAGAGAGTATTCAGACACATAAAATAGATATGATGAAGACAGGAAAAGAAAGAGTGCAAAGGGAATATGAGAATATCACGAGTGCACCTAGACACTGATGCTAATTTGCCATGCCTCAGAAGTCCATAGAAAATCCCTTCTTTCTCCATCATTAGCAATTCTTCCAAAAATTCAAGCCGATTGAATCCTCCAACTGATTAGAAATGCTAGAAAGAGCATGAAAGCAAGTAGAAAATATATGAGCATATGAATCTTCTCCCATGCATGTAAGCTTTGAAGCTTCTATATTTTTTAGCTTGTAGCTCGTGGCTTTCCTTAAGCTTGTAGCTTCCATTAAGCTTTTCATTTAAGCTTCTATGAATGCCTGAATATCAAGAGCTCTCAAAAAATCTTTGGATTGCTTCTTGAAACCGCTAAAAAGTGTCACCAACTAAGCATGGGTCTTTTTCAATTCTTTTTGATGAGTCATAGAATTGTAGACACCTTGTGCTTAATTGATGCACTAACCCTCGTGTTGTTGACACATGTTGATTTTCATGCAAGCTTATAACTCCAATTTACTTTACTCTTTCTAATTTTATTTATTTATTTATTAAGTCTCATACACTAACTTTAATATCTCCACTTTTCAATCTTAATATATCTATATTTTAATCATATGAGATTTAGAATCTTTTAATAATTTAAAATATATTTTTCACTTTTAAATTTCATTTTTCAAAACTTTATTGCTAAAATATTTATTAGTTTTAATAATAATATTAGTTAGTCATTTATTTAAAAATGAGCTCCAAATATATTATTGTTAAAATAAATATTGTCACATTCCAAATTTAATATTATAACTTTTATCTTCCAATTTAATTATTTAATTAAATTAATTTTTCAATTAATTAAATAAAATAAATATTAAAATACCATATTAATTTTTCATTAAATTAAACCATTAATTAAATCTTTTAATTAGGCTTAATTAATAGAAAATACTCCAAAGACTCACAAAGGTAAAAATACGAAAAATTCATCACAACCAAAATACATACAAATCAAACCAAGGGGTTTATATCACGAATTACATCATCTGACGCATTCAGAGGGTACTCAACTTAGATACTTGTCCTAATTTTTCAATTAGAACAAATGGCTCAAAGGGTTGGGATTTGGACTTGAGAATTTATCTCCCCTCTCTTATCATTGAGATAATGTGATAAGGTATGCTCATCTTGGCAATTCAGGGAAGTCGATACCCGGTACCTGCAACCTGCATAAAAACCATGGATGTACAAACACAATATATACTAAACTAAACAGGCAATGACAGAAAGTGGTGCATCGTGTAGATCCTAACTAGCAAGTGACTACGTCTCTATTCTTTAACCACATCAGATACGCCATACAAAAGCAAAAACGCACACTATACACATGCAAGTATGGGGTAAGTATCCATAAGAAAACACATATGATAATAAATCATCTTACTAATCATCATTAATAATTGCGAACACTAAAAATAATCATCATACATACATGAAATGTAGAGTCTAAGTAATCTCATCACATAATAAACTGAATCTATAGCACAATATCTGATAATCTCAAAAGAATGCTGCTAACCAACAACATAAAACTAGTTCTAAAAGAGTTCAACAACGATAACAAAATGTGAACCAGGGGCAGGCACTACACTTAGCCTAAGAATAAAATTCTTCATCATCTATCTACTTCTATTTGTATTTCCATGGACCATCATCAATTTCTTTAGATCCAAGTGACTTGGCCACAACACTATAGGATGCATTCCTATTACATAACATCCACACAATGAACTTGCATCTTCAAGTTTATAGACATAAAAGATATTGTCGATGAGTTGTGGTCTAGAAACCTACATTTGTAGCATGTAGGAATTTTACTTGCATGCAATATATTTCCCTCTTTCACCCTCATTGATACTTCTTCCTAAATTATTGGCTTCTTAATCAGTCCTTGGTTTTTCATTCAATTGATTATCATGATTTTTATCTTGATAATTCCACTCTAATTTTTTCTTTGATTGCAACAGCTTCACTTGTTCATCTTCCTCATCATCATTGAGCTTCCATGTCTCTAATGAGAGTTTCCCCACTTCACTTATACTTTTTTGTTTCAAGAACATATCATATTTTTAAAATCTATTTCTATTTACATTATTGTCTATTATTTTATACTCCATATAATTATCTATCACTCTTATCATGTCTTTATAGCTATTATCTTATCTATCTCTCATTTCTTTGTCATTCTTATCCAATGATGGTGTTGTTTTCTACTCTATTAGCATATTTTTCTCTATTAAATCATTTTTCTAATTTATTGTATGTTCCTTACTTGGACATTAAATTATTTAATATAGACAAAAGAGCACGTCCTACATATCGATTGCCTTACCCGATCGGGCCGTTTCTTCAAGAAGTGGCACCAACCGGTTCTGCACTAGCTCTTCCACCGTCTCTGCCATTTTTGCCCTAAATGAGGACATGTTGAACTCCGTGTTGGCAGTTTTCATCTGCGCTTTCCACTTATCACCATTCGCATTGAAGATGCCTCCCCCTAGAAAAGCGTGCTCCACAAGCCAGAAATACCTTCGTTTTGGATACTTGTTAAATCTGTGATTGAGGACGTGCTCCACAGTGGCCGGGTCTGCTGTGAATAGGGTTACCATGCGGCTCTTGAGTCCTTGACAAGCCCCTTGAAATAAAATGTCCCTCCGCAGTCTTTTAAGACTTGTGTAGTCCAGTCATGGATGTCATTTACATGAAGAACTAAGGAAGGCAACATGCCCACCAGAGGCCACATAGTCGGTCCTTTCATTTTTCTCTGCACAAAGAAATAGAAAATCATGAATCCTAATAACGCCAGTGCTATGTCTGTGGCTTTCAGATTTGACTCTGACCACAGGGAGCATAGAAGCTTATTGAAGTTGTTTACCACTCTCAAGGTGACGATCTATTTTGTCGCAGAGTTCGACAGGCAAGAAACTATAGCGGAGGACTAACAGTTAAATAGTGGTTAAATCAAACATTAACAATCAATCACCATTCAACATTTTCTAAATATTTATGTTTCTGTTAGTACTTACGTTGATAAAGTTGCACATTTTTTACCCCATCTTTTTATGGCAAGAATTTTGTTGATCTGTGATTGGCTATGTTGGTTATTGGTTATCAATTTGCAGAAGTATTTGCCTCCAAAAAGAAGCAAGAGAGAGTTTTTACATGATGCACGTCCTTAAAACTGGGTCCTTGCAGGCAGCTTGTTGGGCTTGCTGTTTTGATTTTATGTTTGTGAAATAATTTTGTTGTGTTTTGCTTCCTTGTGGGTTTTGGGAGTGGAGGTTTGTCTCAAATGGTTCTATAATTTCAGTTTGAAAATTCCCAATGTAGCAGTTTTCAGCCTTATGCATACATGTCTATTTTCAAACATCTCCATCTTATTCTCTTTTATTGTGATAAAATTTGTTGTATTAATTGAATAGCTTTGATCATCTAATGTGTCCTAACAAAGTTGTTCCAGATCTCCATATCTGAGAGCTTCAACTTTAAGGAAAGGGTGGATGGGATTAAGCAGATTGCTCCAATTGAGAGCTTCAGCTTTGAGGAAAGGGTGGATGGCATCGAGCAAATCGTTTCAATTGTGGCCATCTTGTATATCTCTCCATATGTCATGCAACTCAACCTGCCCTCCTCCTCTTCATTATTGGTTACACTCTAGGAAGTGTATAACCTGATGTTTTCTTCTTCAAGCTAAGGTAATGAAAATACTTCCATTTTCTAGCTAAAATATATGGACTAATGAATGAAACAATGGGATATTTTATTAAGTGTTGCAGGTAATTAATTATTATTTCTAAAAATCACAGTTAGCGTTGGGAGCATTGCCTACAAGCCTTGCTTAGAGGAGCCAATTGTTCTTTGATAAAATAATGGCTTCAAAGGAACATCGTTTGGTAGCTATTTTGTAAAATAGAAATAGGTTATCTCTGATCTGTTATTCTAATTGGTAAATGGTATCTAATTTTTCTATGATCATTGTACAAAAACTTTTAAGATTGCAATACCAATAGTGATTTTCTGTGGTTTTTTAGTCTTTGAGAAACTATTCTTTCTAGTTTCATTGGATCTCATGAAATAATTTTGTATAGATTTTGTATGCAATTCTTATCATTTTTTTTTATAATGTTACTAGAAGTGAGGCTTAGGCATTTCAAGACTATATCCTATTAGGCAAACAAATTTGATAGCAGAATTGTAGCAAGATAACAAACCAAAATCTTAAATTCATACACTTGTATGATAAGCATGACTTTGTCTCTATACTATTATAAAATGCATTTCCACATGCTAGCATGCTAGCATCTAAATTTCCTAGAATTTTTTCAAACTAGCTTGCCAATTTGGTCTACTTTCTAAGCGAAACACCAAAGTCTCTAAATTAAATTGTATGGCATTAAATCTAGTCTATTGGGAATAGATTGAAGTAGGTCTTGCTGAGATTGATTTTGGAGCATATATTTTATGAAAACTCTTTAATATTGTCGGCCATTGCCATACTAAAGGTAGTATATAGTTTTATATATTTTGCATCACTGCCATGACACAAATAGAAAAAAAGGGAAGCTGCTTTACCACAAAGATTTCTAATGAAAAAATGTGATAATTTCTTTGTGTAATTTTGTGCTGCTCACATGGAGTTGAGGAATTTCACCAAGGAAGGTTGGTTTTTACCCACACATGTTTGGGTTTGGCCATTTGCAATGGTCTAGATTTTAGATATTTAATTAAATTTAAAATTTCTCAAAAAAAAAATTAAAAAATTATGAGTTGGAATTTATAATATTTTTGTTTCTTGTAGTGAAGAGTTTGATGTGTAAAACATGTCAATTCTTATGGGTAAAATAGATTATCCCTATACCATAATCATTATACTAAATGTGAGGTTATATTTGTAACTGCAAAAATAGTCTAATCATCCTTCTTGATTTCATTGACTTGTCAAACTGAATGTTTAGAAATCTCTTCATCTTTGGCAGTCTTTTTTAAAAATCTTTTATTACATTTCTACTTTAAAAATCTCTTTTGCATATGTGCTATCATTCTATTTAATCTTATATTCCAACTCTTATTAGTGTGACAACTTGTATCAAAGCATGACAATACCGTTCTCATCTTACTTTTACTCCACTCTCAAACACGAAGGTAAAAAATTTTGATTTTCTATTTGTTCTATCACTATTCTAATTCTTCATTTTAGGGCAAATAATTGATCCCAATAATCGCCTTCAAAGTTATATATCTTAGACACAACTATAATGAGAGAACTAAGTATAATATCTAAAATAGCACAATATCATTAGGAAAAGTTATTTAAACAATTTATGCCAATTTTCTCAATATAGACCTTTATTTTAATTTTAAGTCTTCAAAGATATTTAATTAATTAATAGCTTGAATAATTCACAAAAAATATTACGTAGTCAAATCTAGAAATAATGCAAATTGTTGTTTATTAGGGGATTGATATTTTTATTTTCAATCTTCTATCTTCTATCTTTATGCATGAATATTTCTTAAATGACTATTACTCTTTTTGCCTCCCAAAATAGAATACATATACTTAAACCTAAGTGTTAGTCATAAACATTCTAGGTTGAACTTGGAAGAAGAAATGATAATCATTTTTAGATTTGAAACTTAGTATTTTATATATATTCATTTGTATTCCAAGTTTGAAAAATTAAGATTTTGATGAATAAAGTTTGTTTTTCTCCTCAGGTGAATGACCAAAATATAGGTAACTTAACATATGAATGAAGCAACACCAAAGTAGCTGAATTGAAACAATAACATCCTTTTGTAGGTTATGTTGTGTTTCATCTAATCAAAATAGTATTAAAAATCTACAAGCTCACAAAATTCAAAGCCCATATTGTAAATGCTAGAATCCAAGGCTGTTGCATAGCTAAATTATTATTTTTAAATCTATTTGCATTGTTCCTTATAGTAAGTTGGTATAATTTTTATGGCAATTGTCTAAGTTGTGTTGGTATAGCTTTTATTCTAATTGTCCAAGTTATTGTACAACCTATTCACTTGTGTTACACAATTTTTTTTAACGAAAGCAATTAAACTAATTTTTTTTCTTTGTTGATCAGGTACAATCCATTAATGGTGAATCTAAGTGTAATCTCTATGAACACTTAGATATCTTAGCATAACTTTTGCCAACTTCTCCTTCATCTTCTCCTATTTTCCAAAACCTCTCTGCCATCTTTTGGTAGGAACTAAGCTACCTTACAGTCCTTGTTATAAATGCACAGTTGCTATGACCAAGTGCTTAATCTACCCTTTTAAGTAGGCCCTTTGATTTTTCTTCTAACCCCGCTGTTGTAGTGATACCAATTCTTCCCAACATCCTCATTTATTTTGGTGTTCTATTTTTACCATTTTTAGCATATGATTTTGAACAATCTATTCTAACATCACCGTATTTGATATAGGAGATGAGTACTTTTAGTATTGAACATTATCATTAGCTTGATAATTTAATTATTTAGGTCTTAAGTAAATATGACATGGACTTGGAAAATGTCAGCTTTAATTATTTAGGTGTTAAATAAATATGACATTCATTTGGAAGATATCATTGTTCATTGATTTAACATTAGAAAATAGTGATTTGATATATGATTTTTTAATTTATCTTTTTAAAAATCTAATCATTAAAGATTATTTCTACTAAAGCAATCTACTCTCTTTTTTATTTCATATTGCATCTTTTTCAAAACATTGTACATTTGATAGTGGCTATAAATTTAGATATAATTTAGTAATGAAGATCTCATTGTTAGCTTATCTTACATTGCTTTTATGATTTTGTGGTTGGATTGTGTTCCTATTTTTACATCACTATATCACAACTACAATTGTAATGGATTGTGAAAAACTACTCTCTTCAATTCTCTAATATTAGTAAGGAAAAAATAGTTTGATATATAATTTTTTAATCCATCTATTTAGAAATTTAGATATTGAAAGATTATTTCTGTCAAAGAAATCTATTTATTTTTTCATTTCATGCGAAGTAAAAATTCTAACTAGGTGTTTTAATACTTTCTATGAGTTTTTTAGATTCTTTAAAAAAAATGGCACAATTTTGAAAAATATTTCATATTGTAGAGTTAATTTGTTAGTAGTGATTTAATTATTTCATCTTATTGGACTTGTTGGTATTGGAGTGGGGTTGTCATTGCACCAAAATATTAATTTGTCAATGCTCAATACAACCACTCAACATATAGTACACATGAAGTGGTTAAGCCCTTGTCAAAAATCCTGAGGGGAATGCCGAACATTTTTACAACAATATTTCCCTTAGTGTTACCCATGGTTCCGAGGAATCAAACCTGTGACCAAGCTTTGATACCACTTGTTAGAGTAGGGTTGTCGATGCACCAAAATACTGATCTATCAATGCTTGATAGAACCACTTAAATTATAGTACATAGAAGGTGGTTAAGTTGTTGTCATGAGTGCCAAGGGGAACACTGAACATTTTTTCAACAATTGGTCCATTCCAATAAAAGTGATGTTGCTATGCTATTTTTATTTATTTTTAAATGTTTAGGTGTCTACTCTATTAATGTTTCAATATTAACTATGAATTTTTTATGTATTTAACCTATCTTGATATTACGTGGTTTCTTTATGAATCAATTTAAAATTCACTGATAACTCATAGATCACACTAATTGCTTATTAATAACCCTATACACACACACACACACACACACACACACACACACACATATGTATGTATGTATGTATGTATGTATATGTATATGTATGTGTGTGTGTGTGTGTATGTATATATATATTTATATATGTGTGTATATATATATGTATATATATATATATATATAGTTTTTTGACTAAAACTCTAATTAATAATATAATATAATAATTCAACTCAATATCACATAATATTATAACACCATTTAAGTTCTAAATAAAAAAATGTTGCACTAAAATATATTTTGAATATCGATCCTTTGTCAAACCCCCATTTTCGAACTAACCTTGAAAGGAAATAAAATGTAAATCATGTAAGGAAGCAAGAAAAACGTAAATGTTCACCTTTCTTGATGAAACCCTTGTCAATAAATATTTCACAATGTTTAAATGTTGTAGATGATGAATCTTCAATGAAGTATGTTGGAAATCTTCATCAATGCAATGGATCTACTAATATGAATCATAGAGCTATGGATATAAATGTGCACCAAAGAAGGAGATGGATTAAACAATCTAGATCTCCTCTATTGATGATCACCACAATGCTAGATCTTGAAGAGGAAATACTCACAAAGGATGTTTGATGAGAATTTAAAATTCCTTATGAAAGTGCCTTGAGTTTGTTGTCTTGAGTGTCCTTCACATGCTTGTGATTACCAATGAATGTGAAAATGAGGTGCCTAGGTTTCCTTTTATACTAGTTTTTGGGATTAAAAACAAAGAAAGATGATATAGTCACCAAGTATTCTAAATCAAATCCCCAAGACAAAACTAGCCATATGACCAAAATAGCCTAGCATATAGGTTGACATGATCAACCTATACTAGTATAGGTTGATTGAGTCAACCTATACCAGGGTTGATGCAAGGTAGGAGAGTTTGAAGCTCACCTCCTAGCTACCCTCACTAAGAATCAAACATGGAAGCCACCAAATTGGAGAAACCACAAGAAACTATAGAGAAAACAATGTAGAAATTGTGAGATAGTCTTCCTTCAACATGTCAACCATAAGGCTTACCTAGTTATAGTGATATACATTCAATTTACAATCTGAGAGCTCAAGTTCTTGGGCTTATAGAGTCAAATCTTAGTATTTTCCTTCTATCTAACTTCAATATACTTTTTCTAATCCTAGATCTTTATTTAAGTGGCCAACAAGACCACAAGTCAACCTGTCGGGTAGATTATTGAAAAATATAGTTCATTCCCCATATTGAAAAAGAAATAAAATAAACTTCCACATGGACAAGGATAGGTCCACACATGATCCAAGAAGAGGTTCCCAAGTGCATGGAATGCCACAATTCAAACAAAACCTCATCCAAGACAAACTTGTACATTACTTGAGCTACCAGAAAAATCAAACTCTTTGAGCAGAGAGAAGGATAACTAGTACAAATGTTGGAATTAGATTTTGCAAGATTAGGAAAAGGATCTATGATAGGTCCACCTAAAGGAGCTAATTTCACAGAAAAAGAAAGCATAAAAATTCTTCAAATAGTAAATAGGAACAATAAAGGAAATACTAAATAGTTTTTTTGTCAAGAATGATTTGGTGGTGTACATTAAAGGTGGCTATAACATAAGAAAATCTATTCGAAGTTGTAAAGAACATACGCTATTTTAGAGAGATCTACATATTACTTATGTAAGATGAGAGGATCATATGTAATGTCTCCAATCTAATTCTCTATTATTAGAAATTTATTAAATATCAATTTCTCAAAATATATGTTTTTTCTTTGTAGAATTTCTTACCTCTAAGGAATTCTTTGGCATCCCTTTATACTTTAACTACAAGAGGTGTGTCCTTTTATTTGATCAATTTTATTATTTTATTATTTATTAATATTAATAATAGTATTATTAATACTATTATTATTGTACTTGCGGTAGGCAACTACTATTGCATTAGTTTTTAAGAAACTTGAATTAATTTCTACTAATCACAAGTAACTAGTTTTGAGTAATGAAAATATGTATAAAGTTTTGTTATTTATTTTTGAATTTTCTATATTATTCAAATTATATGATTGGTTGAATTGTTTGTGTATTATAGGAGCCCTTCCTTCGGAAGGTTCTCCATATTGTAGTTTTTTCTACTAGGATTTCAGTAATGTGACAATTTATACTTTAGAAATTTTACAATTATGCAAATAAGCAATCATGTTCTTTTAGTTTTTTAGTTGAATTAATAATTTAATAAATTGAGTTAATAATTTAATATATTGGTTACATAAATAATGGATAATAACATGGATTTTAATTTTTTAATTTTTAAGATTAGGAGGAGAATCTATTTGTATTAATAATTTTGTATATCTTCAGAGAACTTTTTGGTAGTTAATTCTTTCAAATAACTCAAATAATAATCTAGATATTTAAGAATACTTTAATTTATGTTATTACTATACTTTATTACTACACTAATTCTAGATTACTATTTTAATATGTACACTATTCTTAATGTTTCTTTATTTAAAACTAATTTAACTATTACTAATCTTGAATTTTAAAAAAGTAAAATTATATTATAAACAATTTCCAAACTAGAGTAGCAAGTACATGTCACTATATGACATTTTTGATATTTGTATTATTTATGAATTTATATATTTTAATATTAAAAGGTAATCACTATCTAATATTTTACACACACACACACACACACACACACACAGATATATGTATATACATATGTATATACATATGTATACATATGTATATATATATATATATATGTACATATATATATATATATGTACATATATATATATATGTATATATATATGTATATATGTATATATATATAGGATTATGATTTTGTTTTCAAACTTTAATATTATTATTACTATATTCTTAATAATAATAATTTAAAATTATATATCCAATTATAATTACACACACACACACACACACACACACACACACTCAATAAACTATAATTATAACTACTTTATCTTATTTATCTATTTATCTTTATTGTCATATTTAGGTTATGAAGAGATCAAGTACCTCAATGAAGATTGGGAGAACATTAAATAGGCATACTTTCTTTTCTTGTGTTTTTGTTCTCTTTATTTATTTATTGTAGGTTTCCTAATTTATGTGTTGTCTTACAAATATTTCTATAAACTCTCGATCATGTCAAGGTTTATTTTAATTGTTTACCTTTTTTATCCCCACTTTTATTGGGGTAGTAAGTCTTTGAAAATGATTAGTAATCTTAGTAGTTTAAATTTTAGATTTAAGTTAGTAATAAATGTGGATGGTTTAAACTATTTGAAGAACATGGATTATTTTGATTATTTTTGTCATTTTATATGTTCTAGGTGGGACTCTAACCACTAGGGTTAGAGCATGCTTCTCTACTGCTTGGTTGTAATGGCCTAAGGAAGAGATGGTTTGATTACTTTTCTATTATTTGGGTTCAGGACCCTCTTCCTACCTTTTTTTAATCAAGACATTGCCTTGTGTCCTTTTACTAGGTCCAAAGGTCTCTTGACTACTATCCTAGTTAGTTGAATTATCTTCTTCACTTTGTATATGTTTTCCAAATTCTCCACCAACCTATTCATTGAATCTATGTGATCTTGTTGCTCTTGTGGATATGATTTAGGAGAATCTAAATGACATCTTTCCAATTAGTGACCTTATCCTCCAGTTGAGACATGTTTTTCTCATGATCTTTTTTCAATTTCATAATGACAGATCCATACTCTTTTTTAGGTAGCCTACAACATGTTAGGATTAACCTCAAATAGAAATAATAGTTATATGAAAATAAAACCAATATTAGAAAATAAAAGATTGCATAGAAGAGAACGCATGACACCAAGATTTAACATGGTTCACCCAATCCCTGGGCTATGTCCACCAACATCAAGTCCAATATTATTATTATCTAGTGATTACAACCTAATTACAATCTGTAATCCCTTATAGCTCAATATTGCCACAAGAACCATTTTTCACATCACACATTATGAAAAATCCCTAACCCTAAGACTTTTTATACAAGTTTTTTACTGCTTACAAAATTAAGCTAGAATAATAGAATTAGTAACCGACACCTTTTACAATATAAGGTCATTTTTGGCTTCGGAGTGCTGCCCCCAAAAATCCCCATGGGGGCATTGGCCCTTGACCCCACCCTCTACTATGACAAGGAGTGCACCTGGGGTGTTACCCCAAGACCCTGCAAAGGTGCTACCCCTTGACCTTGTCTTGGGGGCACTGTTCCCAAACCCCTAGAGAAATAATCTGGAGGAAAATCGTGTTGAATAAACCTCTGAGTCTGATTAGGCTCCATATCACAACACAACATATTTCTTCTCCTCAACCATCCACAAGTTTTTCCCATTATAATATTATCCTTAATGTATCCTTTAACCAATATTTCCATAAATTCTAATATATTTTTTAGTGATATTTTATTTATCTTTAATTTCTTAATGTCATGAAAATTCCATTTAAATGGGAAAAAAGAATCAATGGCTATTATTTTTTCCATGACTAAAATACCAAAATAACTTCATGAGATAGTTTGAAATGTAGGGTGTTGGATCTAAGCTCCATAGAAGACATAGCTTTGTCCCCAATTTGAAAGACTTCTTGTGACAAAAGAGTAGCACCAAGAATAGGAGAAATGGACACTTCAATTTTTAGCTAAAATTCCTTCTCCTCACCTTCCTCTAGTATCTTCTGCTTATCTTTGCTAGTCCACAACTTTTTCATTTTTTCTAGAACACATTCACCAAAAAGGGGATGCAAGGAAGCATTATTTTTGCTCAAATATATTGGAGTGTGCATACCAACATTATTTTCTCTACCCTTTCTATAAATTATGGTCCTCATATTTGACTTTGGGCTTGATTTAATTTTAGTTGAGGGGACATAATATTCTTAAAACAAAATTGTTTCTTTTTCTTTCCTATTACTCGTAGTTTTGCTTTAGGATTTGGGGCTCTTAATTTTAGATACATAGTCTTCTTATGTATTGTTTGTATCTTACTCATCCTCATATTCTAGACTCTCTTGTACTAACATCTACTTCATCATAAATGGTAATGTGATTGGAAGGGGTGAGAAGGAGGTTGAATTTATAATAGGTTAAAAACAAAAAATTATTTATGAAGGGTAGGTTTTCATCTATTTTATATATGCAATCTTAAATACTATTTATAAGGGAAGGTCATAAGTAAAATATAATAGAAACCCTAACATGATGAAAATGATTAAAAAGAATAGAGTGGTCCTTGAATTCCCTTGTAAATGTCCATCTAGGGTTATGTAATCCATTAAAAACTTTAGTACCTATCTCCAAAAATCCTTAATCTTAGATGGGTAGTGGTTATTTTTTGTCCCTCGATTCTCTATCTTCTCCCTCTACTTATTTATTTTTAAAAAATATTTGAACATAAAGATCTAAGTACTTACACTGTTTGTAAAACCTTATTTCATCCATTGACAAGTGAATAACTTCATCTACTACATTCTCATCAATGACACCTTCCTTTCAAAAGCCACTATGCTTCAATCCAACCCCTCACAAATTGTTATTTGATACTAGGATCCTAGGCATGGAGTCTCTCTAAATGAGTGGGACCACCCTCTTTTAAAATATTACACACCTTTTATTTAAGTCTTGAGACATTCACAATAAATGGGCTATACAATGTCTGCACTACAGAATGTGAAGGTGGGTGGGAAAGTGAAATGGAAGAGACATTCAATGAAAGGTGAAAGGTGGGAAAATCCAGTCTGCCATCGAAGTCAAGGTTTGACCACTTTGCGTGTTCTTGGAGACTCTGCAACAATGTCGTAATAGGTGCACCATCAGATTAAATGATATGATAAAAAGTATCACATGTTAAAAATCTGTGATCCTTTCATTAATCTAAAATATTTCTGAAATATACATTGGAGAAGTTGAAATAACAAATTCTCATTTTGAGCTAAAATGAGAATACAAAATTTAAATGTCAATTCCAGTTTGATACATCCAAGCTATAGAATCGAAGTTTTATGAATTAGTAAATACATTTCCTGATTCAATTCCCACAAAAAAAATATATTGCTAATATAATTATTATTTTATTATGATTTTTCCAGCAATGCGAGAATTGTATAATTATCCTAGTGTGATCATCGTCTCTGATTCTTAATGCAATTGATTGTGGAACAGAAATGTTTTGTTTATAATGATGTTTAAAACATTGATTGTATTCGTTCGGACGTTAAGCTGTCTCAGTTTTTATTTATTTAATTTTATTTTAAATTTATGAGTTGCCGATTACATTGAATGGTAGCCGTGATGTGGTGGTAGTTGATAAGACTGATGTTAAAAGTTGTTGGCATCCGATAATACAGTCCCACTATACCACAAAAATTAAAATTTTAAGTCATATTGTTGTTGCTGGATAAGGTACCAACTATAGGTTGAATCAACATTCAATGATATTCCTTCTGAGGACATAACGCAAGAATATTATATTTCGAAAATTAAACAGTCTGTTCTCCCAATTAAGGGCAAATTAAAAAGTCTGTGCTCCCAATTAAGGGCACATATCATCGAGGGAAGATATATCGCACCAAGTTAGATGTTAAAAAAGATTTAATATTACAGATTTATTAAATATCTGTTTTTCAATATATGCTTTTCCCATGTAAAATTTCTGATCTCTAAAGACTATTTTGGCATTCCTTTATACTTTGTCACTAGAAGAGATGTGTTCTTTTATCTGATTAATATTATTATATTATTATTTACTAGCACTTGCACCTAAAAGGAGGTGCAAGGGTAGGTCGAAAGGTTTTTTATTGGAAAGTATAAATGTGCAACTTTGTATAATTGAAAGAACCATATTAAAAGATGTCTGAACTTGTTGCATTATAGAAGTGTATCATGTGCACAACCATTGTCTTTATGGAAGAATTAAATTTACAATAGTACAATATTGTATTTTATGTATGTCACCATAAGAAATCATGGCATTGAATTATAGAGAAAGACAAAAAAATAGATCTATATGTAAATACAATTCTTCTTTGTACCCTCTTTGTGATCAACAAGTGGCATTCTATAGAAGAGAAATGATTGAATACTTGAGAAGGAAAAGAGAAAAAGATTTCATTCAATGATTGAAAAAAATCAAATTGTAGTAATTAAATAGTCACTGAAGCTAAGTAGTAATTCTTCTTTGTATCATCTTTTTGATCATCAATTATTAATGTTTAGAAGAAAGTAATGTAATACTTAATAAGAAAGTGATGGAATACTTGATAAGCAAAACAAGATTGACTTGAAGGAAGGATGAAAATTAAACTGTAGTACTTTAAAAGTCGGTATAAAATTAATTTAACATAGACGAGCTTTGTGCAAGATCAAGTGCAAGAAGATATTCTTCTTTATTTCTAATAATGCTGAATGGAGCCTTTTACATTTTGTTAAAGTGGTTGAATTATCAAAGATAATACCAAGGATATCTTTCCTTGGTTGTATCTCGATTAAATGACCTTTTCCAGCATCATACCTAGACAAGAAAAGAAAAAGCCTCAAACCAGGTATAAACATGCATAGAAATTCATCAAAGCATAATGGAAGTTGACCTTTTGTCAAATACTACAGTTGTAAATGTTTTTGCTTAATAAAAGTTGAATATGCTTTGGTAGATATGAATGCCAAAAGTCAGATATGCTTTGATAAATATGAGTGCAAATAGTGGAAACAAAAATCATTTTAACTTTTCTGCAAAATGCTTCTAAGAGATGGTTTGAAGTAAGCATTACATGATGAATTCATATAACAAGACCTCTATGGGTAGCTGGTCACTATAAGAGGATTCTTTAAGCCTACGATGTACATTGATTGTTGCACAAAGTGCAATAGAGACATTTAGTTCTTTCAACATTTTTCTATTGTGGAGTGATACATGTTCACTTGTAGCAAACAAATGTCAATCTTTAGTAGTTGTTTGGGATCTGTAAATCTCATTTCACATATTAAAATGTATTGAATATTTTTCATGTTGTCTTGGAATTGTGTCAATGTTTGTCACTATAGTGGTTTCATTTCTCTAATTGGAATTTTGAGAGTCACATGTATGATTGATCCATGTATATTGAAATGCATGATGTATGTTGGAGCAAGGACAAGGAGTGGAATGATTCTATTGTGCATTGAATATTTTAGTGTGTAGGGTATGCCACTAATAAGATAAGATTTTCAAGTTAAGCAATTCCTTGTATGACCATATATCAATTTAGAAACATTGTTTAAATATTGGGAATTATTTGAGAATTCCTTGTCTAAAAATTTGATAATTATTTGTGTTCAAATGCAGATGAAAAAGGAACGGAAAAAACTTACCTTTATGAAAAGTTATAATTTTTAGAAATCATGAGCGGCAGGACGAAGACAGGTAGACTAAAAGATGCTACCAAAAAATGACAACATCTTTAACAAGTGGACAAAATCTCAAACTTCAATGTAGGCACCAAATAAATGGCATTCATTTCTTCCTTTTTCATTTTGATTACTAACTATATGACACTTTGATTTATAAAGAATTCTCACTATGTTCAATAGAGAACAAGTTATTCTCTGATGGCATTCTATACAATCGCTAAATTCATGCATTGAAATCACCGACTCGACGAAGACTGATATTGCTGTTCAACAAGATGATAGATATCATGCAACTTCAGTATTGATTGGAGAATTCATTATCATGCATTTCATGATTTTAGGAACTCTTAGATCTTTTTTTTTTCATTATCATTAATCAAGCAGATTTTAGATTCAGATATAATAAATTTGTTACATCCACTTGAGATTCATGTAGCCATTAATCATGGATGCTAATGCAATGTTTCTATGCTAAGTTAATAAGAGATTTCCATTTTTAGGAAGTTAAACTCTTAGCTTTTTTATAGGTAATCTTACAATAATTTATGAGCATACACATGTTGTTCAAAAATTAGAAATGATGTAATTTGTATTAAGTCATGATAGAGTTGTTGCAATAAAGTTAGTTTTTTTACTCTACTCCGAATAGAGCATTCTTTGTCCTCCATATAGAATTGTATTATTAAATTTGTTTATTTTTATTTTCTCTGTTGTTATAAATTTTCTTGTTGTTACTATTGTGATTCTACACCAAAGCTCTGAAGACATTATGGTGTGCTTCCTCATAAATGTTAAAACTCGGCATATTATTTATGATGAATCCAACACAGAATTTGTCTATTTTATGTTTAGTCTTCTTTCTATGTTTGTGGGATCTGTCCTAAGGGCTATGAGCTAGGGCATGTATATATGTTTTTTAGTATATATACATTGTGTATGTATATTTCTATATGGCATGTGGCTTAGGGTCAGAATATATACTAAATGAATATATGAATGTCATGGAATGGACATGTTGTATGGATGGGCCAAGGGTTGCATTTGAGTTACAAAATAGTACTAATTGGAAGTCATTCTGAACAAAATGATGCCACAAATTATGTTGCTGAAATGCAACAAGGGTTACACTATTCTTAGGAGGTAATGTGGTATTTTTTCACAGATATTATGTTCTTGTTGGGTGAGTTTTTCAACTCTTGCAGAAGGAATAATGCTTCTTAATCATGTTGAGTAGCATGAAATACACATTTTTATTCATTCATTCCCAAACTATTTTGGGGTTTTGGGAAAGAAATATCATTTTATTTTTAATTTAATATATCGATTGTGCAAAAGCATTACTATGAAAGAAAATCATGTTATTTCACACATGTGATTAGTTAATGTTTTTGGTAATCTTCTATTACTATTTTATTCATTTGATTATTTTGAAACTATTTTGGCATTTTAGGAAATAAATCATGTAGATTTTTCATTTTATTGGTAATTTAATATACATGTTGTGTGTAAAAGAAAATCATGCTATTTCATACATGTAATTATTTAATGTTTTTGGTAATCTACTATTGGTGGTAATCTTCTATTGGCACATGCATGCCACAACAGAAATGGTTGAGAGTCTTTTGAAATTTTGGAGCTTGAGATTTTGCCTTCTTTGTATTAGTGATACTAATGATCATATCTGCAAAGACACCAATAGTGAACGAATGCATTCTCTTTTGTGATGGAGATGGATAAAAAATTAACATCTTCTGCAAGGAAAATTTTTGTTAGGCATCCTAATCTTCTAAAACTATTGCAAGACATATTGCCAACAAGGAAAAATTATCAGATGTCCATTCTCGCCAACACTGAGAATTATCAGGTAGTTATTTATAGGCGCAAGTCTTCCACGGTGAGGCATATTTCTCCTAGGACTACTCTCCAATTTGCAAAAATGGATTGTCTGTAAGAGTGTATTTACTTCTGAAATAAAACCTTATTCCAAGCAGTAGACTTACAAGACTTGAAGAAGAATCTTCTAAGAAATCTCTGTGACCTGCAAGGCATGAAATTTACATGTGAAGCCATATGAAAATATCGCAAAGCACTTGCATAACTTTACTGCAAATATAAATGAATGCAGAAAAAAAAAGCCAAACATGGGTTTTTGAAATTCTTACCAAAGGAAGCACCAAAATTCTGCAAATCTACCCATTAAAAAGACGAGAGGGACCATCACTGAAAAGATGAGCAAGGCAATAACAAGCCTGTGGCACTTTCCACATCTCACAAAATTTTGAGATGAATGGCCTTCTCCTCTAACAGAAGGAATTGCCAAGATCAAAGTAGGACTTGCTTGAGGCTATAAGCTCAAGATTTTCCCTAATCTTTTAATGTATAAGCTTTTAACTCAAATTGGGGGGCTTCCAAAATTCAACCACATCCTTGATGGTTGATATTTTTACAATGCAGACCAAAAAATATAGGCAAACAAGTTCATTGTTTCAAACCCTATATGACAAGCTCCTACTGATAAAAAATCTGGTGCCAAAAGAAGGCCTCAGGATCTGATAATTGACCTCTTTGACACTGTATTCTATGTGCACAGCCTACATAATTGCTCCATTCATTGGCATCAAAAATGTCACTTAACAGATAGCGTGTTCCAAGAAAAGAATGCACTTAAGAACACAAACGCAGTCCAAAAAGCTTGAAATAACAGAACAAAAGTCGAAACGATATCCTTCGATAGATAGCAATTCTGTGAACATGTTGGCAGTCTTGAACTATCCTTTAGCGAGCGGAAGGAGGCTTCAATGTATTGTCACAAAGTGAAATCCCGGAAACTTTGCAGACAAAAACCATCACCGACAAAATTATTTTCTAACAAATAATTTCGTGGGGCAATTCCCACTTGCAATCAACCTCAATGGGAAAGCCTATCAGCTAATTAATATTAATAATATTGTTATTAATATTATCATTATTATATTTGCATTAGTTATATATTTCAATTTTTTATATTTTAAATTCAAAATTTAATCACTATCTACAATTGTATTTTATAATACATAATTTTTATTTGTTATATATTTATAATTATATCAGATTGTTATTCATTTTCAAACTTAAATATTATTATTAATATATTCTTCATAATAATTATAATAAGTTAAGATTATATATCTAATAATAAATACATATTGAATCTACTTATGTAGATCAATTAAAATATAATTATAAGTTCTACTTTATCTTATTTATATATTTATCTTTATTCTCATAATTAGGGGACATGGCATTGCCCCATGTCCTTTTACTAGGTCCAAAGGTATCTTGGCCACTATCGTGATCTAGTTGAATTATCTTCCTTCTCTTTGTATATGTTGTCCAATTTCTCCACCAACCTATTCATTAAATCTTTGTGATATTGATGCCCTTGTGGATTCGATCTAGGAGAGTCTAAATGACATCTTTCCAACTATTGACCTTATCCTCTAGCTAAGTCATGTTTTTCTTATGACCCATTTTTAATTTCATAATGACATCCATATTCTTTTTGAGGTAGCCTACAACATATTTCGTCTCTTCAACCATCCACAACTTTTTGCACCATTATAACACCTTTCTTAGAAAAATCTCTAATAGTATTATCCTTAATGTATCCTACAACCAATGTTTCCCTAATTTCTAATATATTCTTGAGCAATCTTTTCTTTATCTACAATTCCCTAATTTCATGAAAATTCCATTTAAAAAGGAAAAAAGAATCAATGGGTATTCTTCTTGCCACAACTAAAAAACCAAAAAAATCTTCATGAGATAGTTTGAAATGCAGGGCATTGGATCTAAGCTCCATTCAAGACATAGCTTTGTCCTCAATTTGAAAGAATTCTTGTGATAAAAGAGTAGCATTAACAAAAGGGGAAATGAACATTTCAATTTTTACCTAAATTTTTTTTTCCTCACCTTCCTCTAGTATCTTCTCCTTACCTTTGCTAGTCCATGACTTTTTCATTTTTTGTAGAAGGTATTAACCAGCAAGGCGAGGCAAGGAAGGATTATTTTTATCCAAATATTCTAGAGTGTGCATACCAATGTGCTTGTCTATACGCTTTCTAGAAATTATGGTCCTCACATTTGATTTTGGGGTTGCTTTAATTTTAGTTGACAAGACATAATATTCTTAAACCAATTTGTTTCTTTTCCTTTCCCGGTACTCATAATTTTTTGCTTTTTGCTTTGGGGCTCTTGTAACTTCAGATATATAGTCTTCTTCTTTATAGTTTGTATCTTCCTCATTCTCATTGTTTAGACTCTCCTACTCTAACATATACTTCATCACAATTTGTAATATGATTGGAAGGGGTGGGAAGGGATTTGAATTTCTTGCATATTAACAACAAACCTTTCGAAAGGATAGGGTTTTCATCTAGGTTAGTTATGTGATCTTTAATACTATTTTGAAGGGAAGACCATAAGTAAAACATAATAGAAAGCTTAACATGATGAAAATTAATTAAAAAGAAGAAAGTGGTGCTTGAATGTCCTTGTAAAATTTCCATCTAGGGTTATGTAATCCATAAAGACCTTTAGAACTTATCTCTAAAAATTCTTACTTTTAGATGGGTAGTGATTGTTTTGTTTTCCTTGATTCTCTAGCTTCTCCCATGACTACTTTATTTTTTTGAATATTTGTATATAAATGTAGAAAAAACTATACTTTATTGTAACTAGGATTGTGATGGTGAAAACACTAAACTAATTTAAACCTACTATACTAGACAAATGGTATTAAGATCTAAATTCCAATCCCATCTTGATTAGCATCGGAACTGATTCCAGCTATTTCAAGTGAAACTCATTTAACTCACTCTGACTAACCAAATCAGCTAGCCTCTAGATCGATACCATGGCTGTCCATAGTAACCTAGGCTAGTTGACAATGGACATATTACCAATAGAAAACTTAAAAGTGCCTCCTCCACCTAGCATACCATACTTGAGTTATTAGAAGATGAAATAATATGAATTGAGCTTAAATCCCTCGAATATTTCAAATTAGATTATTAAAATAGAGAGCCTTAAGAATCCATTCTAAAGCTAGATAGCTAGGAAGTTCCAATCTGCTAGTAAAAAAAATAGAGAACCAATTCTATGATGACTAAAATATATATGTAAATTGATACAATTAAGATTATGATTACCATAAAAACAAAGAGCCATTTCTATAATTAATCAAATGTATAATTCTTCATACTATTAAGATCCTATTAACCATATCATAAAATTGACCCATCAAAGAGAGAATATTTATGTTATATTATAAACTGTTCATACTGAGCATAAGTATACATTGATCCATGACTATTGACTATACCACTATTGACCTTTAAACATTGTCACAGAATCAAAACCCCAAAAAAAAGTACCTGGGACCTATTACTAGCAGTAATACTAAAAGACCTAGAATACTTAAACTACTATCAAAATGTAACAAGCCACTATTAACTAAAAAAATTACATAGGCCCATACTCGGGCATCTCACGAAATTACCAAACCAAAAAGCATAGCCTTGATACTATAATTAGCCTATTCTACTTCCCAAGATCAAGGAAAAAATTGTTCAACACCACACCAAAGAGCCCCTTACTTCCAATAGACCATAATGACTTCAAAGATGTCATTTTCATTCTCCAAATTAAATTTGGGTGGGAATTCAAAATCAAACTTTGCCCTGCTGGTTTTCTCTGTATTTGGAGTGCAAAAATTTAGGGCTTCCAAATTATCGAAGATCACTCCTGGTTGGATGTATACCTTGAATGCATATAGTTAATTGGTAAGCCATGCTCTATTCTCCTCCTTGGCAATTCCCCTCCAATGGAGGAGGAATTGCATACTGGCCTCCATCTTGGGCCATTCTCGATAAAAAACCAAATTTTCATAGATTACAAGTGAGGATCGACAAAAGGCTACCTCTAGGTCTAAAGACCCTGAATCTTCTAACGGCTTGTTCGAGACCCTTTCTCCAAGTTGGGTCAAAGATGTTGTAACAAATCCTGATAATGAGCCATGGGTCCACCCTAGCTTTTGCCATGCAACCTATAAAAGTTCCTATAACATCACTATTCATCCTCCATGTATGCTTATAGTCGAGAACCCCTTCTCCAATAGCTCTACTTACAACATTCCTTGTCATTTCATCCACTAGTTTAAAGATTTTATTCCATTTCTCTGGTTTGATGTTGCCCCAGAATGCCATGGTTTGATTTTCCAAAGAGTGAAATACAGTGATGTCGGTGTCTATCTCCATGGAAAGAATGTGCCCAGTGATAGTGAAAGATAGTGACAACTAGAGAATAAAGGTGATATTTGGCAAAGGACCTAGAAGCCCTTTCTACCATGAGGACATAGTATGATGACACCAACTAGGGCCGAAACATGGTCGGGAATGATGGTAAGACCAAGAGAAATAAATGCCACACTCATTAAAGGATGAGCTAAAGCTAAAAGGAAAAGATGCCACCCAACAAGTTGATGCTAAAACAACGAAGGGGAAATCTAAATAAATAAAGATAGAACTAGTTAATGATATAGAGGAGAAAACAAGTGAAAGGGGAGACCACTTATGAGGATAATTAATCTGGATTTAACTAGTTTGAAAATAAGTTGGAAAGAGAATCACCCCATATGATAAAATTAAATATACAAGGTTTAGAATTAAAAACAAAGGTAGAAGTGTTTAAGATACATCTTTGATAACGAAGGAGTTAACACCTTCAACACCATTGTTTGCTAAATAGTTCACCTTCTGATTACCTTCTCGAAAAATGTGACAAATTTGGGTTTCTGCAAACTGATATAAAAGGCCAAGGACTGCTTCTAGCTTAGAGTTAAGGACCCAATTGGGGGCTACCCATTTCCTAATCACATTTAAGATGATTTGTGAGTCACCCTCAATGATGATTCTTGATAGACCTAACTTATGACAAAGTTGCAGCCCTTTCTCCAAGGCTTCTAATTTTGAAAAATTGTTGGAAGTTGGCTGAATGGACATGGCTTTTCTAGTGATCCATTTTCCTATATCATCATTGATGATACAACCAATGCCTGCCATTCCTGGGTTGCCTCTAGTTATGTCATCAAAATTAAGTTTGGACCATCCTTTCGGGGGGGGGGGGGGTGGTGCCCATTTGCATCTTTCCCTAACCTCCTTGTTTTTCTTAAAATAGACAAGAGGAGGATTAATCAAGTTTATCCAATTCTTTTTCATTTGTCCATCCCAAATGGAGAAGGAACCTTCTTCTTTCATGGAGTTTCTGAGATGGGAATTAGTTGTTTCCACTATGCTAGCTTCAATTTTTAATATCAACTCATCTGGATTCAATTCTAAGTCACAGAAAATATGTCTATTCCTTTCTTTCCAAACTTCCCATATCAGGATGGATGGATAGATGTTCCAAAGTTTTTTATAAATTCCCTTAGCCTGACTATTAGCCCACACTTTGAGGAGCTCAAAGAGTGAATTTGGCAAAGGCGTAGACCGCCCTAACATATGTCTGAGTCATTCCCAACATACTTGGGTAAATGGACAACTATATAATAGGTGATCTGCATCCTTGCTACTATGTTTACATAACACACACCTCAAAGGACCCTGAAAGCCTGTTTTACTAAATCTATCTACTGTCAAGATTCTATTTTGGCATGCCAACCACAAGAAGAATCCTGCCTTCGGAAGACAGTCAAAATCCCAACAAAGATTAAGTGGAATTTCCACTTTATCCCATTTTTACGAGTGTATCAAAGCTTTGTACCCATTTTTCACGCTATAATTCCTATCATTTGATGTTGCCCAGATAAGTTTGTCATTTCCCTTGAGTTTTTTGACTTTCCTATCTAACATTAACTTTTCATAGGACTTTTTAGAACTAAGTCCACTTCCACACCCTCCAAAGGTTTCCAAATCCATCTAGGTGTGCCTTCCAAAGTGATCTTAGTCTTGTAGTTACTAAATATATTACCCCAAAGGTTGACTAACTTTTCTTTCAGATCCTTGGGGATGGAACTAGACTCTAATGGTGAATGTCCATCCCAAGAGTCTTCCCAGAATAGGGCTTCATCCCCTTTACCAACATCCCAAGTTAGATACTTACTAATAAGGTGATGACACTTTATCATAAAGTTCCAATTCTCTAACCCTCTAGGAAGGGTCTTCATTCTAAAAATTGAAATAGGATCATCCACATTAAGGTACTTATTATACAGGATCTTTGCCCACTTGTGATCTCTTTCCTTAAAGAGACGCCATATTAATTTGGCACCTAAAGTTTCATTTTGCCATTGTAAATTCTTAGTCCCTAGTCCTCCCATGTCCTTAGGTTTACAAATGTTCTCCCATTCTATAAGAGCCAATTTTTTATCTTCCTCGTAATCATTCCACAAAAATTCCTGAGTTTGGCCTTGAATTTGAGGAGTAGTTGCTTGGATAGAGGAAGATAGGAAAGAGGGAAGGTTGGGATGGAAAATAAAATAGATCTAATTTTGATACTTTTTCTAGCCTTAGAAAGCCATTTATCTTTCCAACTGTCCAACTTAGCATACACTTTCTCCAAAGTGTTGTCCCAAACCTTACTTGACTTCATACCTTTCTCTAAAGAAATGCCCAAATACTTACATGGAAATCGACCTTTTTTGTATCCCATGATGTTGCATATTTGATTTCTACTATAGGTTTTGTGTTGATAAAATAAATCTCAGATTTAAGTTCATTTACCTTTTGTCTAGAGGCCTCCATATAAGATTCTATGATGGATTTGAAGCCAAGTGCCTCTTTGACTACACTTTTACCTAGCAGAATAGTATCATCTGCATATTGCTAATGTGTGATTTTGGGCATATTCCTTGTGAGCGTGATGCCTAAAATATTCTAATTGCCATAGGCTTCAGTAATAGCTCTCTCAAATGCCTCAGCCATAATAATAAAGAGGGAAGGAGATAATGGATCTCCTTGTCTAATTCCTCTGGATATTTCAAAATAACCTTTTGGAATCCCATTAATAAGCACTAAAAATTTAGGAGAAGATATAAACTTAAAAATGAGGTTAATCCATTGCTAGGAAAAACCAAAAGCTTCAAGAACCTTACAAAGGAATCACCAATCCACCATTTCATAGGCTTTTTGAATGTCCAATTTCATGAACATGCATGCCTCTTTGTTCTTGCAAGTTGTATGAATTGTTTCTTGGATGGTAATAATGTCATCCAATATGGATCTTCCCAAGATGAATCCTGTCTATTCCTCAGATATTATTTTTGGTAAGATACCTTTTAATCTATTTGCTAGAATTTTTGAAAAAAAATTGTAAACTATATTACATGGAGCAATAGGTCTAAAGTCTCCTAGATTTTTAGGCTTCATCTTTTTGGGGATCAAAGTAATAAAGGAATAGTTGATTTTTGATAATAGGGCTCCACCATTTCTAGATGCTTCAATAGCTTTCCAAAGATCAAGGCCAATAATATCCCAGCATTTCTGGAAAAAAGAGGCCTGGGGATTTATCAGGGTTCATATTAAAGACTACCAATCTAACCTCTTCCAAAGTAATAGGCTGATTTAGAACCTTATTATCTTCAGTTGTAATAATTTTAGGGATAACTTTGAGTAACTTAGCTTGGGCTTCTCTGTTAGATCTTCATAGTTATTTAAAATTTCCTAGAAATAATTCACAAAGACTTCTGCAATTTCACTTGGTTTATCAGTTAAGATGTCCTGGTGGTTTTTGATATTGGATATTTTGCTCTTAATTCTGTTATATAGGGTGGAATTGTGGAAGAATTTTGTATTCTGATCTCCTTCATCCAACCATCTTTCTCTTGATTTTTGTCTCCAAAAACCTTCCTCTTTGGATAATATATCCTCCTATTTAGCAAGTAATTCTTTTTCTAACAAATAGCTATCATTATTCATGCCTTTCCTGATTACTTCTAAGTGTAGATCCTTTAGTCACTCTTCTATATCTATTTTTTCTTAAAAAATGTTAGTGAAGTGATCTTTATTCCACTAGAGAATAGGCTCTTTAAGCTTCTTCATTTTAGAAATGAAAATAAACATCTTGGAACCTTCAAAGTTATCTTCGTCCCACCAAACTTTGATATTGTTGATAAAATTGGGTTCTAGAAACCACATTTTTTCACATTTAAATGGGTTCCTAGTAGGTTTATGTGGCCCTAATAATTTGAATCTAACTAGATAATGATCAAACCCAGCAATTGGCAGGATGGAAGATTGAAAATTCATATTATTGACATCCAAATCACCTTTAATAAAAAAACCTATCTAGTTTTTTAGCAATGTAAGCAAAGTCCTTTCTCCTATTATTCCATGTGAAGTTCCCATTCATGAGTGGGATGTCAATCATATTATGACCTACACACCATTCTTTAAAATCTTTGGATGATTGGGAGATATGTTGAGATCCACCTTTTTTTTTGTTAAATTTAAAATAGTATTAAAGTCTCCACCTACTAAAAGTAGACTATCCTTAAAATTTTTCATAAATATGTTGATATCTTCCCAAACTGTTGTTTTCCCCAAATTACTAATTGGATTGTAGACATTAATTAGAATGTACTTAAGGTTTGATTTTAGACTCTAGACACTACCATGGATCCAATTATTACTAATGTTTAGAATATCTATGGAAATCTTCCTAGGGTTCCAAAAAAGGCCTAAACCCCCTGAAGCCCCTACTACCTCTTAAAAGACATAATTTCAAAGACCTAGCATCTTATCTAATTTAATTCCTTCTAACTTATTTAATTATGTTTCTTGAATTAAAATAATTTCAGAGTTGAAAGATTTAAGGTTAAGTTTTAGTAACCTTTTTCTATTAGGGGCATTTACACCCCTAACATTCCATGTGGTAATCTCCACGGCTCCTTGGGAAGGTACTTCCACTTCCAATAGTTAAGTAATTGGTCTATCTTTTGTTGCTCTCTATTGAGCCCGTCTACTTCCCTGAGTTCCTTTAAGGATCTCCTTCCTCTTTTACCTTTCACTTTTTTGCAATTAGGTCAATTTAGATCTTCCTGGTTCATTTGAATTCCAAGTTGCTCTAAGTTTTTTTTCCACATTTTGAATAGCAGTAATCTTATGACAAGATTTCCTTTCAGCTTCCTCATTTTTGAGTTCTCTTAATATCTGATTTATAAGACTAGGGTGATTTTCCAAATTTGTATCTGGGCCTTCTTTGTTGTCATCACCTACAACTTTATCCTTTTGCTCAGTAACTATTTCGTTTCCATTTATTTGAGATTAAATCTTGTCATTATCCTCATTCTCAATGTTTAGTAGGTCTCTTCTTAAATCTTCATAGGTGTAGCAGTTTCCTCCTAATTTAAGAATTCTTTGAATTAAGTCTTCTCTCTGAGCTTCAGTGCTATTATCAATATTCTCAAAGTTGAATACTTGAACTTATTCATCAATTAATAGATCAAGACTATCTTCTTCTAATTTTGATGTGCTCGAGATCTCTAGTTCTAGATCCAAAATAATGTTTTTATTCAAGAAATCATGGATTACAATTGAAAGAGGTTTTTGTGCTTTCTTTGTACTGATTTCCTTACCCTTTTGATTGATGCTGGGGTAAATGTTGCACTAATTGAGGCTGCTGGAGTCTGTAAAAATTTGTATAACCTATTAGAGACCTCTTTTATAGGAGTTATACTCTTGTCCTCTAATACATGCAACTAACAATGTTCTGTTTTACTCTCTTCCTCCTAGATTTTGTATTCCTCTTCACTTTTTGAATTTAATTCGAACAATAATGAATTCTCTATGTCCTCTATATTGCCCTTTTCCTTGTCCTAAACTACCTCTACTTGCTGTGGTGCTGAAATTACTCTATCTTTGTCTACTTCACATGTAGGACATAACTTATTCTTTGTAGAAACTCTATTAAGAGGAATGTTTAGATCCTGATGCTTAGTAGCAATAGGGCTAACCTTAATCATTCTCATTTCTTTAGATGCCAATAGTTCTTGAGAATGTTGTAAATTTATGTTCCCAATGATTTCCATGACGTTGCCTTCTTTTGCTATCTTACTCTATCCTATAATGCTTTTTGAGGCTTTTTGCTTTCCTTTAGATCTTTGTTTTCCTATTTTTTTGATGTCTTGTTTCAATCCTGGACTCTTATTATGATCAACCACTATGGTAGAGTTAACCTTAATTCTAACTGTTGAAGTATCCCCTTTTCTTTCACTTGTTATCCTTTCAGTGCAAGGAGGTTTTGTATGAATCTCAGTCTTTCTATGAGAAATTGTATGAGTGTTCTGATCTGTAGTCATTTGGTTCATTCTCTTTCTCCTAATTCTCATCATAGCGAACTTGCTATTGAAGTCTGAGGTGAGAAGCAATGTCTTGAATCTAATCTTTTTGTTGTCATCTAATTTTATAATTTTTGATATTTTATCCTCAAATTTTTGTAGTTTTAATACATATGTCACTCTATTTGTTGTCACTTTCCTTTGCATCTGAGCTGGTTGATTAATCTTGGTTTTGATGAGTATTTTCACATTATTACAATACTAGAAGGAGGAATCGATTCCTATCAAATCTCCCAAAGCAGAACCTATACACCTAAGTATCTCTATTTGGATCAACTCTGGGGGTAGTGATTGAAAACTAAACCAAGTTGGTATCATGAAATCTAACCTTTCTTCTCTAAAATCTAGGAACCATTCTACAAATTTAATAGCATGTCCTTTGAAAAAGAACTCAGACACATAAATGAACTCTTTTTTAACATATTCATCCATACAATGCAAATAGAGATTTTTTTTTGAAAAATGAGAAATACTTACATGTTCTTCATAGTTTTCCTCTAGCCAGTTGGAAAGATGGAGTAAATCTTTCTTGGGGCCATTCCATACTATGAAGATTTTGACCTTTTGACAAATCAACCATATATCTTTGATTTCCTTATTATTGATAAAGATAGAATTATCTTCAGTTATTGATTGAGTCTATGCATCAGAATGACCCCTAGGTTTTGAAGGAACGGAAGGAACCTCAGCCACAAGTTGGCAATGGGGATGAATATAAGGACTCGAAGATGCGATATCAAATGATGAATTGAACCCTACCCTATTGTGACGCATCAGATCTGATGAAACAAACATACCTAGCTCTATTGATTTTGGGAAAAACTTATAGAGGTTAGGATGAGCATACTTGGTAAGATTAAAAACCCTAAATCGGTTGTCCAAACTAACAATAGTAAAGATCAGTTGGGGTTTTAAAATGCCTGTCAAGCCTAAAGAATTGAGAGGAGGTTCGACCTTGGGGTTTTTTAATTTGGGTGTATTGACTATCTGCTCCCTTGATACCTTCTGCTAGATAATTGCTCCATGGTGACTGGGCTGACTCTAGTCTTCCTTCTCCTCAAATTTCTTCAGGATGGAGAATTTGTTTTCCATTTTAACTGTATAATCTGCTCTATCCAAGTTTTAGATTGTAGAGGGATACAATGGTTTGAATTAGTTCTTCATGTCTACTCTTACATTGTTATCTTTCCACTAATGCAGCTTGGGGTTTTTGTTCTTATTTCTATAATTAATCAACTGCTCTACTTTTTTCACTATTTTGCAAAAGTTTTCCATTTTTAAATTATTTTGATTGAATTTGATTTTCACTCAATCATTTTTGTCAAAGAATTTAACTTTAGGTATTTCTCACTATTTTCTTGCGACTTATAAGATAATATTTATAACTTCCAATATTAATACATTATTAAATTTAAAATTTTTACATAATTAAATTATATTTAATTTATATCTATAATCTTTTGTTAAAATTTAAACTATAATAAGAGCACATGATTTTACAAAAAATTATAACTTTACTATTGAGAATATTGAGAAATTTGAAATTTTCCAGTGTTCATTACTATATATTAAAATAAATATTTCATATAAAATATTGAACAATATATTTTCTAATTTTGAATTATTTGAAGTAATATTTAAATTATTTTTTCAAATATATACAATTTATTTATTTTATAATATTATAATATTTTATAATATATAATACTAATAATTTTTTATTTATCTTTTGTTCATATAACCTTCCATTTTAAATGTAGAGTTCTAGAATTATACTATTCAATACTAAAATAGGTTTAAATATGTAGGCATGGATTTTAAAAGTATACTATAGCAATAATATACAATAATCTTATTAATTATGGATTTGACAATATCATTCTTCTTTTATTTTATATATGTATTCTTGTTACACTTAACACTTTTTGATATGTCATCCTAATAGTTTTCCAAAACTATCAAAACAAGCTTTTAAATAATTGAATGCATCTCCACCTACAAATTTATGTATTTAGTTATTATATTTTTTAAAAGTTACATTAATAATTTAAATAATTTTTATCTAAATATATTAATCAAAATTCAAATAAAGACACACTCTATTAATGTGATAAAATTATAGCTTCCTTAATATAAATATTTATATCAAAACATAGAGAGAGAGAGAGAGAGAGAGAGAGAGAGAGAGAGAGAGAGAGAGAGAGAGAGAGAGAGAGAGAGAGAGAGAGAGAGAGAGAGAGAGAGAGAGAGAGTCTATATATATATATATTTCAAATGATGATTTTAAATAATATGATAATTAATGAGTACACATAACAATAGCATACCCATTGTACACTAAAGTGTGATTGCTAGTATATTTTTATAAAATTATATTGCTCTCATTTGTTAGTAGCAGACACAATGGAGATGGGACTAAAATTGTGTCATTATTTTGTATCCAACAATGTGTGCCCAAAAATGGTGGTATTAATGTGTACATTGGAACAAAATCTTGTGAAAATGGAAACGTTACAATAATACATAAGCAAAAAATAAGGTTAGTTAAGGAGGGACCCATAGCCAAACCACACTCGAAGTCAAAGCTTCAAGTGTGTCAGTTAAGTCAGGTCAGTGCGAAGCACGAGACTTCCCTGAAAGCTCAAGGTTGGGCATGACCAAGTTCATTAATGAATAGATAATCACCTAGATCTAACAAGTAAGTGATTAGGGAGGGATATTTGTAAATCATATCATCAAGTTTCTCATGATAGAATTCAAATAATCACTCCTTATCAAGCTTTTATTATTCAAGATCCAAGGGGAAAGAAAAAGAAACCAATTAAATATTGGTCTTAATGATCTACAAATCATGGGACGTTGAATAAGAAGATTGGGAGAAGCTATTGTTGGTACAATGGGCCTATTACATGACATAAAAGGTGACAATTGGGCTATACCATTCCAACTAATGTACAAACAAGAAGCCATTGTGCCGACAAAATTCATGGCCTCGATAGGATAGCTATCAAGAATCAACTAAGTGACATAAAAATCTTCATGGATGAGGTGTATTCCTTAAATAAATATGATGAAAGAAGGATGGTGTACCAAGGGGTGATGGAGGCAACTCAATAGCATCAAAAGTTATAGCATGATAATCACATCAAGCCCATGAGATTCAACATAGGAAATTTTGTATTGAAATACAATGGTTGAAACAAGATAAACCTTGGAAAAATTAAAGTATGATAGCTTGATTAGTATAGAGTTTGAGAGTTTGGAAAAATTACATCCATAAAGTTGTCAATACTTGATGGCTAGATCATTTAAAAGGTAGTGAATGGCTAGACAAAAAACAACCTAATTTGAATTGATGGAATTGACGAAGGTAAGATAAATAAATAAATCTTTTTAAAATTAAAACATTAAAAATAATAATAAAAATTAAGGATACTCACTCTATGCTAAACAATGTATGATTGAGCAAGATTATACGATGACCAACATAGAACATGCCAATATAGTGGTTGGTGATTGAAAGAAAACCACAATATAGGGGCAAGAGAGAAAATCCAACACTCATTGAATCATCGTACAAAAAGAAATTATAGTGAGGAAGTAAAGAAACAGTGATTGTATGACCCCAAGTACAGTTAAAAAAGGAGAGACCAAAGGTCATACAGAAACGTCAAACTCTCTATAAACAGACAAGTGTGTAGAGAAGAATACCGAACACCAAACACAATGGATAATAAAGGAATGAGATTTACAAGGAGAGAAAAACACAAGTTGCATGGAAAAGGAGGAAGCAGGCACGACAAAAGAAAGCTCGAGACTGTAGGATAGTGTTGACAAGGAATAGGTTGACACTAAATGGGAAGTGCACATTGAGAACAAAGTATCACGCTAAAACTATGAGAAAAAAATTTAGTCCTATAAAATAGAGGGAAGGCACCTAGAGATGCATGAGATATTTGAAAAGATAAGATAGACTGTGTGGCTCAAGAACAAGACCATATTGTGCGGCTTGACAGAGACGTAATAGTTGGACATCACTGCAAAGAGATTCCTGCCAACTAAAAGGTCATATAGTGCAAAACAAGTTGAGAAGGAAACATAGAAAGGCGTGGGTGAGATAGGTTGTGTGGGGAAAAGAAGTCAGACTTGGCAGCAAGATGTCGTACAGGGTTAGAGCATAGTGCATAGGGTAGGACAGTAGGGTTTGAGGATTGTATGAAAAAATGTTTTATATAATATTTAATTGATTTCATAAAATGGTAAATATAGTAAATGGAGTTGAGAACGAAGAAATAGAGTAGGAGAAATTAGTTACAAAGTTCACCATCGGGGAGTAGTTTTATCATGAACAAAGACAAATGCATATTTCTATCCGAAGTAAGGATTGCATGAACCATGGATAGTGGCAAAAAGAAAGGCAGGCTTAAGGTGCAAAATCGAAAAGGAAGAGGTGACAGTGCAGAACATCACATTCATTGGATTGAATGGTGTTGAGTGTAAAACATGGTGACACAAAACTCCAAAGAACCATCCCATTAAAAAAATCTCAAGTGTACACATGTGCATTGAGCTATCCAAATGCCCACATTCTTTGTTAGGGAGTTTGAGGGACCGTTGAGGACAATGATAGCAACCTATGACATGCTCAAATGTAGGTGTATTTTTTAGTACTTGGGTGTAATATTAGAGTTTCTTTTTCAGCTACAAAGTTTACACAAGTCTTTGGCAGTCCAAGGTCCTATAGAAAAAGTTTGGAAGGACAGTGGAAAAGATGATTTTTGAGTGGAAACAAAAGTACATATAGTTGGTTTATTGAGATTTGACAAAAGCGGAATGAAAGTCAATGACTAACATGAGAAAAGGTCATGGGTTGAAAAAATCCTTTCTCACATAGCTAGTGAATGGGGCATCTTAATGGATAATATAGCTAGTGAATTGGGGATCTTGATGGATATCATAAAAAGTAGGTTTACAAATTCTAATTTTTTTTCAAATATGTTAGGATTATCTAGATAGAAAATAATATTTACATGTGAATATAACCAATATCATAAAGGAGTAAAGTACACATAAATGGAATATAAGACACAAAGGTTTAGCATAGTTCACTAAATTTGGGGTTGTGTCCACCAAATAGAGAGTTCAATGTTATTATCCAATAACTTCAATTGTTACAATCTTCAATCTCCCATACAACTCAATACTATTGTAAGAAGTTATATATTGTCTTTAAAAAAAAAAAATCTTAGCCAGTATCACATGAATTATGTCATCTTAACAAATTAACCCTAAACATACTTGACGATTCAAGATTGGAAAATGATTGACAAGTCAACTCAAAAATACTTAATGAGTTAACCAAAAAAATTAATGGCTCACTTCCCCAACCCCATACCTTATAAAAAGTATAGAATACTTGATTAGTCACCACAAATCAACAATCTCCCACTTGAAGGCTAATCATACTCCACACTTAACCACCTCCCATTTGGAGGTTGATCCTATAGTTGTACTAATAATGTGAAGCTCCCATTGGATTGGCACTCCCTAGACAATGTTGTTCATTTATTATTTTCCAGTATAGAATATCATCCAAGATGAAGAGAAGTTCAACTTCTCTCAAGTGTTACTATCTTTGTAAGCATATATGTTGGATTATTTTCTATATGGATATTTTCCATCTTTAATTTTCCATCATTTAAAAAAAAATGAATGAAATGGTATTGTAACTATATGTGTTTTATCTTTGAATGTAAAGCAAAATTCTTGGCAAGATGAATGACACTCTAGCTATTTGTATATAGATAATTTCTAGTTTATAAGTGTCACAAGTCTTCCATGAAATATTGTATCCATATCATCCTTGGCTACCTCTGTAGCAATAACATACTCTATCTCATATTCTTTAATTGAGAGATTCAACTTCCACCTGGTATCTAAATTTGCTGCTAAATTTGAGTCAACATATCCTTACAAGTAGTAGAAGCCCCAAAATGTAAACGTTTTCTAGATGGACCTCTTAAGTATCTAAGAATCCATTTATCTACATTCCAATGATCAATTCCAAGATGACTCATATACCTACTAATGACTCCCATAACATGTGCAATATCTAGTCTAATGGATGCCCTAGCATACATTAAGCTACCTACGCTTGAAGCATAATATATCTTGGACATTTTATTCTCCTCTTCATGTGTTTTTAGATACATCTTGTTGGTCAATTTCAAAAGACCAGGCAAAGGTTTGATGACAACTTTGACATTCACAATATAAAAGCTTTGCAACACCTTTCAATGAAACCAACCTAAGATAGAGTCAATTTTCTCCTCTTCTATCTATGCAAATTTTTATACTATAGATTTCTTTTTCTTCCCCCAAATTCTTCATTGCAAAAGAACTTGTCAATAAGTGTTTTCAACCCCTTAATGTGATCTATGTTAGATCTCGAGACACATATATCATCAACATATAAATATAAAATAATATAGCTATCATCATCCAACGTCTTAAAATCAACATAATAGTCTAAATGGAATCAATTGTTTCGTTGCTTAGCCACAAAACTATCAACTCATATACCATTATTGAGGTGGTTGGTTCAAGTCATATAAACTTTTCTTCAATTTGTACACTAAATTCTCCTTGATTTTGACTTCAAATCCCTGTGATTGTTCTATATATATTTCTTCTTCCAAATCACCATGCAGAAAATTTATTTTAACATCAAGTTTCTTTAGATGGAAACCTTTAATAGGCATAATACTTTAAAAAGTACAAATAGAAGTCATTTTAACAACTAGAGAAAAGATCTCATCAAAATTAATGCCTTTTTACTTTGCAACTAATCAAGCTTTAAATAATTTCTTGCCTCCATCCTCTTCTTGCAACATGTAAACCCATTTATTTTGTAAATCTCTTTTATGTGCATGTAACTTACATAATGCTCAAGTATTTTTTTTAAAAACAAATCCATTTATTTTGGCATTGCATACTCCCATTGAATCTTTGTATCCACCTACATAGCTTTAGCATATCCTTCTAGTTTACCAACATCTATTAATAAAGTAGAGTACAAAGAGGGTGAGAGTCTTTCAAGAGGTCTACTTAGCTTTGTTGACCATCTAACATTTACCATAGTTTGTAGGATTTGTTTTTTACTGTCTTGAAGTATGAGGGACCACTGGAACATCATATTTTGGAGTATTATCCAACACTACATAATCATTTTCTTTCTTCCCATGTTGCTATAATAGATCTTTGTACAACAATTTCTCATTGAATATGACATTCATGCTTCTTACTATGATTTTCAAAATTTTAAAATCTATATCCAAATTCATCAATGTCATATCCAACAAATAGACATTTATTTGACTTTGATTTAAGTTTGGTCCTAGTTTCAAAATCTATATGCACAAAAGTTACACAATGGAAGGTTTTGATAATAGAACAACTCACCTTCTTGCCTATCCATATTCTTCTAAAATGCCACTATTGGAAAAATGGCTAGGTAAGATGAGTTATGGTTGTCATTTATGGCAACATATATTTTAGGATGTAAGGATAATATATATTGCTAAATATTCTATAGTCAGAGATAGAAAATTCTCTAAGTGTTAAAAAGTTACATAGACCGTGTGAAGATTGTTTTGGGTATAGCAAAGGCTCCGAAGATATTTGTCATGTGAAAAGTTAAGGGAAGGTATATCAGAGTGTCATGATGATGTACCTTAGTGCACAAATCAATACATTCAATATGAACAAAGCTACAGGCTAAACACCACTAAAGGCAATGTGCACAACAAAATAGAGTACAACATGAAAAGAGGTATAAAGTGTTAAGAAATTATTTTAATCATGAAATAATTATTTATGTTTAAAGGGACAACATCCTAGATGATTACCCTAAGTAAGTGTAATGTGCATTTGCATCAAGTCAATTTCACAAGATTTTTGTGAAAAGAAATGGTATAAGTAAAGAGTTACTTTATGTGAAGTAAAGTGTGTGTGTGTGTGTGTGTGTGTGATATGTGATATATCTAAGAATGTGAAGTATGTGATGTATATGCAACTATGCATATGACACGCAAAGTTATATGAGAGATTTGTGATGTGATTTCTAATGTTAGATCAAATATGTAAAGTACGATAGTCAGCAATTAAGAGGTTTTCTATCTATCTCTTTTGTAGAAAGGAAATGTATTGTATTATTGCAAGTTAGGGTAGTCGGCTCTTCTTGCATATAGTTATGATTGCAATACCAACTCCTAATAGGGTTGAAGAAAATCCTAATAGGGCTGAGGCTTTTAACAGGGCCTAGTCCTCTAACAAGGATCGAGACACTATATGTAATTCACAGACTCCTAACAAAGTCAATATCCTTAACAAGATTCTTTTATTTGGGCATGTGTAAGATCATGGCCAACCGAGCTATGCCCTTAAGTGGCAATGAAAAATAAGAAAATCAAGGTTATGTCAACTTGATGTGTAATTTTAAACTTGTTATGCAATTTCAATCAAAAAGTTGTTAGAAAGGAATCTATAGGAAATTTAATTTAGTTTCTAAACTACTAGGTGTTATCTAAAGAAAGAAAAAAATGATTGGTCAAAATTTTGAATTTTAATGCAATAGTACAAAAATTTCAAGATAAAAATAAGAAGTAGGCATATGTTTGACCACCATAATCAAAATCTAATGATAATAAGATTCTAGATATAAGAATTAGACTCATGCCCGGATGTGACACATATTTTTGGGTATTTTTAATCCAAATAAAGAATTAATTATGAAGTTTCTCCTATGGAATTTTTGGAATATAAAAAATCCCGTGTTTGACAAACTTAACTAATTCAAAACTTTACAAAATTTAATTTTTCTTTTATTTTCCTTATAGTAGAAGTATATAATATGATGCATCTTTTGGATCTTAAAAATTTTATACCATTTGAAAGTTTTATTTGTTCTTTAATCAATGTTTCAATCAACACTTTATGCGTAACTCCATTAGAAAATGAATAATAATTACTTACTAAACTAATAATTTGATAGACATTGCATTTATGAAAAGATAAAACATTCTTAAGAAACCCATTTCATTTCATCAAATTTGGGTGAAAAAAAGTCATCAGACACATGTTTGAAGTAAGAAAACACACAAAAACATGCCAAAAACATGTTTTTGGGACATTTTTAAACTTCACCATGTAGGGTTGGTATCCAAAGTAATACTAGGCCGTCTAAAGGTATTAATATTTTGGTTTTGTATCAGGATGGGTGGGAAAAAAGTCAAAATAGATTTTGCAATGCTTTGAGGCATTTTAGAGCTACATATTTTTTAGATCACCATTATTTGGCACACCGTGATCCTGCACATACCCGTTTAGTGGATAATTTTGTGGATTCCATCCCCATCAATATTTTTCCTTGGCCAAGGTTTCCCTAGTTAACAAAAAATGGTGTTATGAGTTCTCTTTGTGTATGGTTATATTTACTATTCAACATTATTGGTTTACTTTCATATGCATGTTACAAAGTAATCAATAAGTATCTAGTTGTGGGTAAAAGTTTGTAGAATGTTGACTCACACCCCCCCTCCTTAGTATAATATATTTCTAACAATTGGTATTAGAGACTAGTTAATCAAAAGAGGCTTAACAAATTGAGTAATATCCCTATGGATATGGAACAATTGAAGAGGAATCTTGAAGAAGCCCTTGAGCAAATTGATCTTCTTACAGAAGAAAGAGACAACTTGAAAGAAAAGTATGAAGATGAAAAAGATTACATTGGTAAACTAAAAGATAAGATTGACTGTCCAAAAACTAGAAAGGAATCAAATGATCAGACTAATGACAACAATGAAATAGTCACCCTTAAGAAATAAAATGAGATTTTGAAGCATGAGATGAAAATTGTTGAACTTGAGTTTGAAGAAGGATGACAGTAAGATTGAATCATATCTAAAATTTGAGAATGCATATCTAAGATCCCATCTAACTCAAGTAACATCTAAATTAGATTATGTCAAAACAAAGCTAAATTAGATTCTATCAAAAAAAAGCATGAAGAATTAGAAAAATACAATACCATTGTGAAAGGAGAGCTAACTCAGTCTAAGAAACAGTTAGAAAAACTTTATTCCAGTAACTTGAGAAAATTGATGAACATATATTTTTACCAAAGATCTTCATATGAAAAGATAGGTCTTGGATATCTCATTGGAGAGAAATCGACCAAGAAAACTGAAGTTAGGAAAGAATCAGATCTTATTGTTGAAAACCCTAAGCCTAAAGAAACTGATCAAAATAAGATTGAACCAAGCATATCAACAAAACTATCTAAAGAAATTAAGTAGGTTAGTATATTCAAGAAATGCGATGAACCAAAGAAAATAGAGCAAGTTGAATCACCTAAGGAGGCTAGACCTAAGTTCAAAGGTAGATGTTTTATATGCAATGAAGATGGTCATATGAAGAGAGATTGTACAGGTAAGTCATTGAAACCTATTACTAATTTCTATTTTTATAATTGTCATGGTTATGGACATAAAGTAGTAGATTGTAAGAAACTTAAGTTTGATAGTAATAATGAAAATAGTAGAATGTTTACGGATACTAACCTACAGGAAATGAAAGAAGGAGATCAAAAAGAAGATCTAATGATGGAGAAAGACCTAATGGAGGAAGGAACTAGATTATATGTTACAAATGTAAATTTAACCTTGGACACACTACAAGGAATTGCAGAGCACCAAATAATTAGAATGGAACCAATAAGAGGAGGAATGCACTTTTATGTGAGTTACGTAGTAACTTTGGACATACATTGAGATTTTGTAGAATAGATAGAAGAAGTTTCATCAAGAATCCTAACTACAAAAGGAACAATAACAAATATGACAACAAAAAATGATAATGATAGCACTAACAGTTAGAACAAAGCACTAAAAGAGCATGTTGAAGAATTTAAGTATTTGTAAAAGCAAACGACTCAAAAAGCTCATATATAGTTTTGGACGAGTAGTTTTTTGATGCACCTAAAGGAAGAATGAAATTAGGTATAGTTTGTAATTTAACTCATTTAAATTAGCCACCTTTTATCAAAGATGGAGCATCAAGAATATGTAACATATGTTAGAAGTCAAATTGAGAGTTGTGAAGTTGATAGGAGGTAGAAAAAGGTACTAAGGAAGATTTGATTAAGAGTGCAAGTCATTTGGTGATCAAATGAATGAGAATGAAGTCAAACAAGTTTGTTGGTTAATTGAGTAGTAGTTTTACAAATTTTGGTAGATGCGCAGTTAATGCAAAGTTCGATTTGAAAGATTTAAAGGATGTGAAAAGGATTTTGAGTATCATTCAATTGTGCAAAGAGTTAAGAAGAAATTTAGAGAAATTTGACAACAAGCAAAGGAAAATTTGAAAGTATTCATTGTGCGAAGTTGAAAGTGCCCTAGTTTCACAAAATTCAAGTATTTTACGAAGTTTCAGAAGTATTTGAATTAGTTAAAATGGTGAATCCTACTATTTTAAATGTAAGTGAGAGGCCAAGATATGTATTCACAAAAAACCCATTCATTTCCCAAGAGGATGATCCCTTAGGAGCATTTTTGCATGTTTCGAAAAATGTTCTTCATGTAGAGGATATCAAGTCATATATCCATTGTAAATTTGAGAGAATTGGAGATAATGATACACATAGGAACTTGAATTAGTGTGCTAGGATCATTTGTCTTTGAAACAAGAGTTTTCACATTTAAAAGAATTGAATATTGTGAACCACATGTTCTTCACAAAATTTGACAACCATGGATGGAGTAGAATTATTCTAAGTCACATTCATGAAGGAATGTTTTGAGTTGTAGATGTATCTATCAGGATTGATAATTATATGATTCATAGGTTAACTAGATTGTGCAATGAGTGAATAAACCCTATAAATGAAAATAATGTAAAGAAGATTGTAGAGTAAAATTCAAGGAACAAATCATATAGCAGAAACATGAGGATTGACTTAATTAAGTAGACATATGTGAGAGTGATCAACAAGATGATAGGCTACAAGATGAATCACAATTTGAGATTGAACTCTATACCTATTGGTTTCCTACATGCACCCTATATAATGACAATTGCGATTGAGAAGGTGAATATGTGTGACATATTGAGACACCAATTGCTGGATAACATTGAGAATCTTAAGAAGATTAGAAGTACAATATTCAAATTTGAATCATTATTGATTCACCTATTCTTTCTAGTGATGAGGCAATTCATTGGTATGCCCATTAGGGAATGGGATAACATGAATCAATGTACCATGAGCTTGGCGACACATCATTTCATAAGAAAATCAAAAGAAAAGGTTGTGGAAGATATTAGTAGAATGATGAGAGAATTTCAATCTATGATGAAGAAGAGGTATATAATTCCACCCTCACTAGTAGAAAAGTACAAAGGGGACATATGTTTCATGGTTGAAATAGATGTGACTTGCATGGAGATAGTTATACCCAGAGTTAAGTTCATATACCCATGGGTTATGAATTGAGTGAAGATCATAATCAAGTATGAGGAAGACAAGGACATTCCTAGATGGGGTACTTGTGCTAAAAAGATCAAAGATGTAGAGAGCAAGCTTGATAGCAAAGAGATCAAGAAGAATTTTGAGAAGAAGATAGAATCAAGTCTCAAGGAATCAAGAATGACAAGGAAGGAATTCAATGAGATTAAAGGTTTAGCCTTGGAGATGAAGGATAGCAGACAATTTGAGGTATTGGAAGCTACTCCTATTACCATATCAACACCTTTAGAGGGAGTGACAATAGTGTGATCTAATTCACATATACGTACTACCTCCTGAGCCATAGTTGCTCAAGTAAAACCTATTGTTGTACAACCCTTGAAGAAAATTAATGAAGAGGAAGTATGGATTATTGAAGATAAATCATCTACTCCTCCAACCAAGAGAAAGTCAAAAAGAATAACGAAGGTTCAAAGCAAGAAGCTAAGTTACCTAGTAAGAAAAGGACCAAGCAGTTATCTAATGGCCCTAGAAAGAGGAGAAAGACAATGAAAATGGTTGAATTAGATGAATTTGATGAAGAAGACAGACCTACTAAATAGGTAGTTGGAAAATCAAGGATAACCATAAGAAAGACATTATGGAAGCCTAAGGTAGAGAGCTTGAACATGCAAATCATAAATGATAATAATTTCATTCAATTGAATAAGTTTTATAACATGTACAGTAATATGGATGGAATCCAATTAGAAAATGCAGTAGTAAGACATATGATATCAAGGAATAAGATATTTGAAGATGTTTAAAGACACATCCTAGAGGACTTGTACAATAGATTGATTAACAAAAGAAGAACAATTATTGGTGAGGATAAGAATATAAGAGAAAACATGATTAAGAAGCTTTGTGAAGTTAATAATTAGGAATACTTGCAAGATATATTGAAGGGAGTTGAGCCCTTGCTACAAAATAAAAGAAGACACATTTTTTTGATGGGAGGAAATTATGAAGAAGTAAACAGAGAGATAGAAGAAGTTGTAGTCAAATATATGACTTTTATACCAAAGAAAGCGAATATGAAATCAAGGGGAGTAATCCCTATATCTATTGAATAGAGTCCTCCACCAATAGTAGCAGTGGAAGCTAAGAACATAGAGATGATAGATTTATCTTCGTGGATCTCCATTGGAACAAATATGATGCAAATTGGTACTGTAAGTGTAATAGTAAACATCACAGAAGATTCTTTCAAGGATCTTGGGAAAAATATTGTTGACAATATCATTGACTACTCTAGTTTTAATGAGGAGGAAGAGAAGAGGAAGACAAGGGCTAAAGAGAAGAAAAGGAAAGTAGATGAAGAGAAACAAGAAGAAAGAAAGAAGAGATAGAAACAAGAAGATGAAAAGAAACAAGAAGAGGAGAAAGAGAAGAAAGAAAAAGGAGAGAAAGAGAAGAAAGAAGAGGAAATAACAAGAAGTGAAGAAGTAAAAGGAAGCAAAAGATGTGAAGAGGAAGAAAGAAGAAGAAGAAGAGAGGAAAAGAAAAGAAGAATAAGGCAAAAACAAGAAGGAAAAAAATGATAAGAAGAAGAAGAAGAAGGCAGAAGAAGATAAGAAGATAAAAGAGGAAGAAGAAAAAAAGGAGAAGAAGGAAGTAGAAGAGAAGAAGAAGAAGGCAGAAGAAGAACAAGGATGGAGAGATCAAAAGAAAAGAAGATGAAAAGAAGAAAGAGGATGAGGAACAAAGGAAGATAAAGGCATTAAACGATGAAAATCCTAGTGCACCCAACACATCTCTCACCCTTGTTTCTCTTATGGGTTTAGATGATGATGATCAATTAGATTTGACATCATCCCTTAGAAAAATAATTAGTAAGAACAAATAGGTGAAGAGTTTACATAAGACTCTAATGGAAGTCACTGACAAGTTGTAGGGAGTTATGATAGTAAAATCACTTGATCCTAACCATAAGGACAAAGAAAAAGCTATGATTCAAGTATTTAATGTTGTATTAACAATTTTATTAGAGGTTATAGCAGCACAAGCTCAGACAAAGCATAATGTGTAGATGTTTGACTCTATTTTTCAAAACATAAGGAATGACTTATTGACTCTTGATGCTTGCATCAAGTCACTAAGGAAGTGTGAGCTTGAAGGAAAAGCTCTCTATGAAAAATGTTCAATGTCTTTTAGCTTCACAAAGGAAATTGACATTGAACTGAAAGCCAAATGTGCAAAAGTGTCCAAAAGCATTGGAAAGTCACCCCTATTATGCAGATCAAAGAAATTGAAGCATAGTGTAGCAAGGCTCATGATGAGATATGTCTCATCAAAGATAGGAAATCAAAGTTAAACAAGAGGTTCTCACTTTTGAGAGAATACTTATTTGTGAGATTGAGCATCAATTGGAGGAATGTATGTCAGTCAAGACATCTATTGACAATTTTATGTATTCAAATATGAATGTAGTAGAGATAACATCTTATGGTTTGTGTGCTCTGCTCAACATTTCAAAAGGAGTCAAGGACTCATGGGAAAAGAATATGAAGAGTCTTGCAATTAGTTTTGGTGATTTCATTTCTTTCTTGTTAGCCTAAGAAGAGGTATGAGACATAATTTTGACACCTTTTTCATTGATGTCAAAGGGGGAGAAGAATATAAGAAAATTGTATACATATGTAGGGGGAGCTTAGCTATGTAATAGGAAATAATTGTAAAATGAGAGATAAGGAATGATAGAAATATGATATGTAATTATCCATCAAGATATGAATAAATTTTTGAAGTTTTGAAGGCCAGTTTTGAGAAGTTTTTTTTTGTGTTTATTATTTTTTTTTATAAGAATTTGGGAAAGCCAATTTTCTTATATGTTGCCATCAATGCCAAAGGGGAAGATTGTTGGAAATATGGCTAGTTCAGATGAGTTATGGTTTTCTTTTATGGCAACATATATTTTAGTATGTAAGGACAATATATACTACTGAAGATTCTACAATCAGAGATAGAAAATTGTCTAAGTGTTAGACAATTTCACAGGCAACACAGAGATTGTTTTTGGTATAGTGAAGGCTACAAAGATATTTTTCATGTGTGAAGTTAAGGGAAGGTATATCAATGTGTCATGATGAAATACCTATGTGTGCAGGTCATTATGAATAATACAAATAGAGTTACAGGCTAAACATCAGTAAAGGAAAATAGAATACAGTACAATAGAAAAAGAGGTATTAAATGTTAAGGAATTATTTATGTGAGATAATTACTTGTGTTTGAAGGGATGAAATCCTATATTATTACTCTAAGTAAGTAAAATGTGTATTTGCATAAAGCTAACTTCACAAGAGTATTGTGAAAAGAAATGGTATAAGTAAAGAGTTACTTTATGTGAAGTAAAGTGTGTGTGTGTGATATGCTATATATCTAAGAATATAAAATATATGATGCATATGCAAACTATGTATATGACATGCAAAGTATGAGAGATCTATGATACAAATTTTGATGTTAGATTAGACTATGTGAAGTATGATAGACAACAATTAAGAGGTTTTTCTATCTATCTCTTTTGTATAAAGGAACTATATTGTATAATTGCATGTTAGGGTAGTGGGCTCTTCTTCCATAGAGTTATGATTGTAATATCAACTCCTAACAAGGTCAAATAAAATATTAATAGGATTGAGGCTTTTAACAGAGCCTAGTCCTCTAACAAGGATCAAGACACTATACATAATTCATAGACTCCTAATAGGGTCAATATCCTTAACATGATTCTTTTTTTTAGTGGATCATTTAGTGGGTTCCATCCCCACAAGATTTTTCCCTTGGTTAGGGCTTCCCTAGTTAAAAAATAATTGTGTTATGAGTTCTCTTTATGTATGGTTATATTTACTATTCAACATTATTGGTTTACTTTCATATTCATGTTACAAAGTAATTAATAATTTCTAGTTGTAGGCAAAAGTTAGTAGAATACTCATTCACTCCCCCCTCTCAGTATTATCTATTTCTAATAGCCACAACCCAAAGGATTATAGGGACATGCATTAATAAAATAAAGAGAAGTGTTTAAAACCCTTTTCCACATGTTTAAGGCATCCCAACATGCAACCACATGCTCCTTGCACACTCTGTTATTTTCGTAGATTCATGAGTTCAATTATTCCATTTTCTTGTGGAGTCCTTGAAGCAATTTTCTTCCCATTGACACCATTAGTGGAACATTAATTCTAAATTTTTTTTTGGCAATACTTACCACCATTGTCAAATTTGAGACATTTTAGTGTTTAACTAGTCCCATTATCAACAAAGATCTTCCATTTAAAAAAAAATTCAAATACATTAGATTTATGTGTAAGGAAATAAATTCGTGCTCTTCTAGTTGCATCATCATTGAATGTAACATAATAAAAAGAGCCACCAAGGGAAGATACCTGAGCTAGTCCATATATATCTAATGCACAAGTTCTAATTTTTCCATGTTTCTTTTCCTTCACATTCTTATAAAACCAACTTTATTTTTCATTTCATACACATATTATTTATAGAAATTCATTGACACATTTTAGACCAAGTATAACTTTTTTTGAATGAATTAATTTCATACCATTTTAACTCATGTTCCCAATTTTATTGGGTCATATTGTTGTTTCAAAATATTTAACAACTATTTGATGTTCTTCATGGTCAACAGTGACAACTATTCTCAAACATTGAATTTTCTCTAGAATAACTAAAGTTGAAGGAATTGTATGACTTGTACAAAGATATAAGATTCCCATTTTAAGTATTGATCTACTACTAAGGAACCTTTTTAGACCTTCCAAATTTTATCATTAAGAGTAAGTGAATGACCTTCATCACCTAGTTGTCTTGTTGAGATTAAATACCTACTCAACCTTGGAAGATGTCTTACCTCTTGTAGTAGCCAATGATTGGACCATTCTATAACTTAATCTTAATTCTTTCATTTCCAACAATCTGACAAGGTTCATTATCTCCCAAATAGACTAGGTCAAATTCTCTTAAATATAATCAATGAAACAATTTCCATGGGCTGATGTAGCATGAAATTGAGCCCCTAAATCTAAAACCCATGAATCATCTACATTTTCTTGTGAAAGAAGCAGAGCATCCTCTTCAGATTTATTACTTACCATATTTGTCTCCTTATTTCTATCTTTTTTATCTACTTCTAATGTAATTTAAGGTTAGGTTTACCTCCAATAGAGGTGACCAAGCCCCTAGAAAATAACCGCACAATGGAATTTAAGGAATAAAACAACATTTCAAATTTAATGCAACACTCTTTCATATATAAGATATACATCCAACATGTAGAGTTATAAGGCCATCCTGACAACAAGCATTAAAAATATGAAAGAAACTCAATCCTCTTATACAGAGATCCACCTCCTAACTATCATCTCCCATGATGCTCCTAGATACTCCATGCTAACCATTAATGACTCTAGATAACACAAGACTCTAAACTTATACCTTGCAAGCCAAAAATTGACATGTAGATTATATGAAATAAATAATTAGGACATGCCCAATGTGTCCAAACATAACTAACTCACATGATAAAGTAAAACTATGTAACCTTAGATATAGTTCCACACGCCATCCAATGATATAGATCCAAGATGTCCTAATCTAATTCCCAATGATCAAAGATCGCACGAACAATTTATAAGGTCCAACCAAGAAATAAAGAATGTATTACGAACATGTACCAAAAAAGCTCTAACTCTAGCACGATCAAGACAAATATCATAAAAACATAGGAAATTATCCACATATGCACCTCAAACATAACCCAATCTCATGCACATAGGGTCCACTCAAAACCAAGATCGATGCTCATGCATCAATTTCATTATTCTTTTAAGACCAGAAATGTTTCTATTTATGACTTAGTTTCCCATAGTACTAACAATCTTTTGGTCCTCAAGATAGAGACCTCTTTCCCTTTATTTTTCCTTTTGATTTCCCATGATTTCTAGAATTATTATATCTTTGTTGTTTAACCCCTACTTTATGTATTGAATACAATACATAATGTAGATCCACCTAGGTGTTTCCTATAAAATTCCTCACTCAGAATAAAACTAACAACATCATCAAATTTTGGGATATTTGAACTAGAAATAGAGTTATTAACATTCATTACCAGGTCATTCCAACTTTCAAGAAAAGAAGACAGAATTAATGGAGTCCTAATTTCTTCATCAAAATTGACATTTACAAAAGATAATTGATTGGTAACTATATTTAACTCATTTAATTGATCAATAATAGACCCATTTTATACCATCTTCATATTAAATAAATGTTTTATGAGAAAAACCTTATTCAAATCAAAAGGCTTTTCATACAAGTTTGTTAGGGTTTCTATCAAATCTTCAATTGTCTTTTATTTTTAAATATTGAATACCACCAATTATATCAAGCATAAATGAATACTTCCAAGTACCTTTTTGTCCAAGATATCTTATTTCTCATCTGACATATTTGGGTCTTTCTTGAAGTTTACTCCCAATGGCCACTATAAATCCCTATGATAAAGATAGTCCTCCATTTGCATTTTTCATAAATAAAAGTTTTGCCCCATTAAACTTCTCAACCTTCAAATTACTAGTGTGTTCCATCACCCCCACTCAGCTATGAGACTCCTACTCAACGGTGAGATCTTCCACTCAACTATGAGACAAAGGATAATTGAAACAACTTTGTTTTGATACCACTTGTTAGGATTATCTAGACATAAAATAATAGCAACACACAAATACAACCAATATCACAAAGTAATAATGCATGCATAAATGAGATAGAATACATAAAGATTTAATGTGGCTCACTTAAGCTTGAGCTATGCCCACCAAATATAGAGTCTAATATTATCATCTAGTAACTTCAACCTATAACAACCTTCAATCTCTCTTACATCTTCATGCTTCTACAAGAATCTATCTATTCTCTTTTACAAAAAATCTCTAACCCTAAGATAATATTATATGACTTGTGATAGCTTAACAAATTATCCCTAAACATACTTGACAAGTCAACCTTCAAAAATGGTTGATATGTAAACTCAAAAATTCTTGACAAGATAACCTAAAAACAATTTAATCATTCACCACAAATCAACAAAATATTGCATTATTGAAAATTTTTCTCACTAAAAAACTCACAAATGACATAATTCATGACTAAGTATTACTGTTGGTTGATAAAATTGAGGATTTTTTGATGCTTCAATGTTAAATCTTTTACTTGCTATAGTATGCCATCAAATTCTTCTTGGAGTCTACATAAATATAGGTTCCCTCAAACTTACTAGAGTTATAGAAATAAGTTCTTATGGAAACCTATCACTCTCTCATCCTTTAATGGTGACACTTAGATACCTTGGTTAGTGAAGGTACCATTTAGTTTGGTCATAAGAAAAAGTATCATGTCATTATATCCAAGACATATGGAGACAAAGGCAATGATAGTGGGTAGGAGGATTCATCAAACATGTTGAAATATAGAAGATGGAGTTTTAGGATCATGGTTAATGAGAGTCACATGGTGGAGGAGGTAAAATTTGAGATCCATTCAAGAGGTTTATCAAGTATGCCTACACTATTAGTATAAATAGTTGTGTTTATTCTATCTCCTCTATCCTAGGGATGTCAGTTGATTTCTTCTATCTCATGGGGGATGATGATGATGATGATGATGATGATGATAATGACAATGATGATTATGATGGGAGCCTTTCCCATATGGAATTTGGAATTCCCATGATCATTTTACCTTGATTCTTGCAAGTATCAACACCACCAGTATAGAGAAACAAGATGGGAATGTTTTAAAAAAGGTTAGAGAACCTTAACAAATGGTCAAGATTTAGGTGGTGAAGGAAAAGGTGACTACCAAGGTGGTTGTAATATATGTTGAAGAGGCGGTTGGGAAAAAGTTGGTAGCCATGGAGAAGATAAGGGATGGTGTTGTTGAGATGTAGGTGAATTGTAAGTAATAATTTAAAGGTGATGAGGAATACTTTGCTCACATATTTCCATATGTCACCTATTGACACAAAAGTCTATGCCCTTGATTGAGATATGACCTTCAAGCAACCTTTTGTAACATGGAAACAACCTCCAAGTGTGCGACTTTCTCTTTGAGGCTGAATCTCTAGAGAAGGTTGACTTCCTTACAATCAAGATGCATCTACACTATCACTAAAGGGAAAAGGGAGAAGAAGAAAAAAAATTAGATGCAAAAAAGGAAAGGGAGGTGATGCACTAAGATAGAACATGGTAACAATGCTACCTGTGACTGCAAAAAATATCAATGAAAACCCAAAATACACTAAAGTCTACTCCAATCTATATCCCAAAATGACATGTATGTTCAAATTTGATGAAATGTTAAAAGGAAAGATAATTTTTACTTTGCAACAATTGCCAATAGATTAAACACAACATGTAGATCTAAGATAATATAAGGTAAACATCCACAAAAAGGAAATAAAATTCATAAATAATAAATCGAAAGAAAAGGTAAGAAGTAGAGCTATTTTATTAATAGAAGGCAAAAGTTGTAGGGCATAATGCTGCTGCAAAATACAAATAGAGAAGAACCCCAAAAATATATTTACAAATTACTTTTAAAGAGTTCAAGCATAACTTGAATTTAACTATAGAGTTCAAACCCCAACCAAGATGGAGTTGAGTTGCAGAGAAGAGCAATAAATGAGAATCAAAATGAAATTTGATCATGAAGTGTAATCTAATGCTAGAAGTAACAGGAAGAGAAAAGAATGAGTGCAACCAACTGTAAGAGAGAAAATCACCAAAAATATGATCATTACATGCATTAAAGAGGCATGGAGTGTAATGGTATCATGCAAACAAAGCCCAAGAAATCTCTTGACATTGAAGAATTGGACCTAGAAGAAGTTGACACATGTTGCTGGTAGAAAAATTGCAAGAAGGGATAACACAATGTGTTAACTATCCACAAAATGAAGGGTTGACCACTGGGAGAAATTTGATTTTCTTGAAATTGAATGCTATTCATTGATGTAGATCATCCCATTAAAATGGATGGTCCAAATGGCAAGAGAATCACCCACAACTATAGATTAAGTCACCACCATAGATAAAGATCTTCCCCTTGAGATGAACAAGTGAGATGTAGAGAGGAGATCCCAGAGATGTACCAAATCCAATGGTTGTCATGTTATTCTAGGCTTTAGATCCTCATGAAGACTCTACATTATTGAGAAACACCATAATTGAGACATGTGGCAACATCTCATATTTTTTTGAGCCTAAGCTAACACTCCATGAAAACACAGGAGCCTTCGATGTGTCTCACTATTTGACAGAACAAATGATGATCTTTTAATATGAGTTTAATCTCTTCCATTATCGATGCATGTGTGTATTGGGTTGACTTATATTCTAAAGATGGGACATGACCACCCAAAGACATGTGGCACGATTTTAGGTTCCAGAGAATCAAGGAAGCAAAGCAACATGAAGAAATTTTAGAGTGGAGATGCATGGAAACATGATGCACTTTCAAGAGGATGGTATTGTAGTAAATGATAAACACATGGGTTTTTGATGTGTGCGAGCCTAACCCACAACTTAGAAAAAGAGGAAATTGGGTTCACTCCATAAATGAATAAACTAAGCTAGCTTAGTGAATGACAAAACTAAGCCAACACAAAATGTTGTATTATGTCTCTACAAGGAATCCAACCCATTGAAGGTTTCTCTAATCAGATATCATTGATGGGCTAAATGGAGGTGGAAATAGCCAACATTCTTGTCGACTCAAAGGGGACGCTTGCCTACTAAGCATAAGTCATTGGCCTTAAGAAATCCATTGGGCATGGAGTTACCAGCAAGAAATGATGCGTTGTCCCACCTATAACTTCACCAATTTTTACAAAGAAAAAGCTCTTGGGAGCTCTAGAAAGAGAGAGAAAAGGTGCACACACATTTCTTGGAAAGCTGAAAAGCAATTCTACTATGTACAAATATTTACAAAACTAAATATCAAATAAAGCCATTAACTAGCTTGTTGAAGTAGAGGTGCTTTCTAACAAGTTGATTTTTCTTTCTATGCATGTGGGTAGTTGAAAACATCAACAAGCATAAAAAGCATTCTGCTGCATGGAACACCTCTTTCTCAATGCTGAAAACAATGAATCTCTCTAGCACTAGGACATTGCCTTTTTGAGAAAAATATGCTTTATCTTCCTTGTAGAACTCTCCCTCATGCTCAAGAGTAAGCATGACCAGGGGAAACATGTTAACTTGTTGTAGAGCTAGATTTCTAATGGGCCACCCTCTTGATGGTTTCAACTCTAAGAAATCAGCCTTGACCTTGTTATTATGCTTTGTAATGGAAGCATCCAACTAGTTTGTAAGTGGCTCCTCCTTTTGTGAAGAAATAATCTCCATCTTGTCTTCATGTTGTTCATGAACCACCTCCTTGGGAGCTAGTGGTATGGTGTAGATCTCCACTTGCCAATTTTGAAGAACATGCTCTCCATATATAGGAGACAATGACTTGAGCTCTATGGAAGATAAAATAGCATTAAACTCATACAAAAGGTCCATCCTCATCATCAATCTCCTCCATCACAAATGTAACAATATGCATAGGTTGATGGAAAACCTCATGCATATCAAGATGTTCTTCCTCAAGTATAGAGCTATCCTCGAGCCTCTATTTTTTATCCTCCATATCATGGAGGACTATTTGATGCAACAAATGATCTTCCTTTTGCTCAGATTACAACAGATCCTCATCTTCTTCCTAAGGCACAAAAGCCATGATTTTTTTCTCAAGAGAGGGAACAACCTTTTATTCTTTTTCTTCTTCAATAAAGGAGGGGAACTCTTCAAATAAGAGGATTAGATCCTCTTCTTTATGCTTAACTACTACCTCCTTGTCCTCCTTCATAGGATGCAAATCCTCTAATGGTATCTTTGTGGGCTCTACTACACTCTCCCAAAATTTCATGGTTGGACCATCAGGAGTCCATATGACTAGTCTACCCTTGAAGATTGAAATGGAAATGGGTATGGAAGGCTCATGGAGCCATCATTTTCACATGGGGAGTAGAGAAGTTACAATAGTAGGCTCTTGTGATGAAGGGGGCTTCTTGAAGATAGGAATGACAAATTTTGAAGAAGGGGCTACCTCTACTTCCTTGGTCTAAAAATAAGTTGATTGGAGCCTTATTTGCTCCTCTTTTTCTACAAAAAATTATCTTGCAAGCTTCTCCTCAAAATGTCTTTTTTTTCTCCCTCTCTTCCTCTTCTTACTAGAGATAGGCTTGGTATGTCATCTTCTCCTAATGTCACTCTATCTCTTGCCACCTTGAAACCTCATCAAGCTGCTTATCATAGGGCAAAAATTGCTCATTTTTCTCATAAAACCATGAGTCCATTCTCCTACTCCATTCCATTATTTGTGCCTGGAGTTCCAACAAATTCTCACCTATCTTAGCCATCATAGCTTCAATGGTCTTCATTTTTTCATTTGGAGGTGTTGGGTTTATTGGGGTAGGGGTAAGAGGGTAGTAAGCATTTTTTAGCATACTAGTTATACACATCTTGAGGCTGAGATTGTAAATGGAAATATTAGGGATGAGAAATAGCATTTCCATGATATCGGGGGGGGGGGGGGGTGGTGGATATTATCTATTTCTATGAAATGGATCCATGGCTAGAGCTTCATAAAAGCTGCAATTTCATAGAAAACTTGGAAATCACAAAAGATCAAAGACGATCTTTACATACCAGCACTGGGTCTACTTGAAGCCAATAGATTTGCACTAGATCCACCATTTTGTTTGATTGAATGTCTCCAAAGGTTGATGAAATTGAGAAAAACACCCAATTTCTCAATGGATAAATCTCAACTATCTAGCTAGTGGACTTATGAAGTTGAAACTTATGTCCCATCTAGCATGCAAAAAATTATGGTATGACTGGTGGAGGTTCTAGAAACTAATTTGAATCTTTAAATGACTATCCCATTAGGCATGTCAAAAAATTTTGACATAAAAATCTATAGCCTTGCTTGAGCTATAACCCTCAAGTGACCTTGTGTAACATGGAAACAACCTCCAAGTGTGGAACTTTCTCTTTGAGGATGAATCTTTGGAGAAGGTCAACTTCCTTACAATCAAGATGCATCTACACTACCACTGGAGGGAAAAGGGAGATGGAGAACAAAAATTAGAAATAGAAAGGGAAAGAGAGGTGATGGACTAAGATAGAATGTGGTTACAAATTTTCCTATGACTACACAATATGTCAATGAAAACCTAGAATACATTAAACTTGACTTCAATCTATATCCCAAAATGACATGCAAGTTTGAAACTCATGAAATGCTAAAAGGAAAGATAATTTTCACTATGCAAAAATTGTAAGAAAATTAAACACCACATGTAGATCTAGGAAAATAGAAGGGAAATATCAACAATAAGGAAATAAACATGCACTAATATTTAATGGCAAGAAGAGGTAAGAATACAACTATTTCATTAATGGAAAGAAAAAAGTTGTAGGGCATAATGTTGCTGCAAAATACAAATAAAGAAGAACCCTAAAAATATATTTACAACTACCTTTTAAAGAGTTCAAACGTAACTTGAATTTAACTATAGAGTTCAAACCCCAACCAAGATGGAGTTCAGTTGTAGAGAATAGCAATAACTAAGAATTAGAAGAAAATCTGATCATGAAGTGTAATTTGATGCTAGAAGTGATAGGAAGAGAAAAGAATGAGTGTACCCAATTGTAAGAGATCAAATCACCACAAGTATGATCCTTACATGCATTAAAGAGGCATGGAGTGTAGTGATGTCATGAAAACAAAGCCCAAGAAGTCTCTCAGCATTGAAGAACTAGCCTTGGTAACGTGTCATGGCCATAAGAATCTTTAAATGACTATCCCATTAGGCATGTCAAAAATTGTTGACATAAAAATTTGTAGCCTTGCTTGAGCTATGACCCTCAAGTGACCTTGTGTGACATGGAAAAAACCTCCAAGTGTGGGACTTTCTCTTTGAGGATGAATCTTTGGAGAAGGTCAACTTCCTTACAATCTAGATGCATCTACACTACCACTAGAGGGAAAAGGGAGAAGGAGAAAAAAAATTAGATATAGAAAGGGAAAGAGAGGTGATGCACTAAGATAGAATATGGTTACAAATTTTCCTATGAATACACAAAATGTCAATGAAAACCTAGAATACACTAAACTTGACTTCAATCTATATCCCAAAATGACATGCAAGTTTGAAACTAATGAAATGTTAAAAGGAAAGATAATTTTCACTATTCAACAATTGTAATGTAGATCTAAGAAAATAGAAGGAAAATATCAACAATAAGGAAATAAACATGCACTAATATTGAATGGCAATAAGAGGTAAGAAGTACAACTATTTCATTAATGGAAGGAAAAAAGTTGTAGGGCATAATGTTGCTGCAAATACAAATAAAGAAGAACCCTAAAAATATATTTAAAACTACCTTTTAAAGAGTTCAGACATAACTTGAATTTAACTATAGAATTCAAACCCCAACCAAGATGGAGTTCAATTGTAGAGAAGAGCAATAACTAAGAATTAGAAGAAAATCTAATCATGAAGTGTAATTTGATGCTAGAAGTGATAGGAAGAGAAAAGAATGAGTGCACCTAGTTGTAAGAGATCAAATCACCAAAAGTATGGTCCTTACATGCATTAAAGAGGCATGGAGTGCAGTGATGTCATGAAAACAAAGCCCAAGAAGTCTCTTAGCATTGAAGAACTAGCCTTGGTAACGTGTCATGGCCATAAGAAGCTGATTCACATTGTTGGTAGAAAATATGTAGAGGGATAATATGATGTTTTAACAGCCCAAAAAATGCAGGGTTGACCACAAAGGGGAAATTTGATTTTACTAAAATTGAATGTTGGCCATCAATGTAGATCATCCCTTTAAAATAGATGACCCAGATGGCAAGAGAATCTACCCCAATGAAAAATTAAGTCACTATCGTCGATGTAGATTTTCTCCTTGACATGAACAACTAAGATGTAGAGAAGAGATCACATAGATGCATAAAATCCAATGACTATCATACAATTCTAGGCTTCAAAGCCTTGTGGAGACTCTGCATTATGGAGAAACTCCAAAATGGAGATGCGTGGTAGCATCTTATTTTTTCATGAGCCTGAGTTGATACTCTACAAATATAGAGGAGTCATCGATGTGTCTCAATATTTGACAGAATAGATGATGATCTTTTAAGTTTTTGTTGAATCTTTGTCATCCATTTACACATGTGTGTATTGGGTTGAATTAAACACTGAAGATGGAACACAACCACCCAAAGACACATGGCACAATTCTAGGTTCTTGAGTATCAAGGAAGCACTATGGCATGAAGAAATGCTAGAATGGAGATGCATGAAAGTGTGACACACTTTTGAGAGGATGTTGAGATAGTATGCAAAAACATGTGACTCATTGATACATGCAAGCCTAACCCATAACTTGACAAAAGAGGAAACTTGGTTCACTCGGTCAATGAACAAAATGAGTTAGCTTGGTTATTGAAAAAATTGAGTCAACATGAAATATTGTCTTAGCCCTCTACAAGGAATCCACCATGGTACTTGTTCCAATTGCACTCCTTTCACTACAGTGATAGGTCCCACCCATTTCAAATATCATGTATTTAGATGGGGAGATTTCTCACCTATAAAAGAGTTAGAGGAAGATATCCTCATAAAACTAATATACAAGAAGAGGAGTTTGAGGGTAGGATTCATTTATCTCTCAAGCACATGTTGTAAGAGTGGTAATTGTAATAACTTGGATTATTAATTTTTAGACATGGTGATAGGAGTGTTGTAGTCAATATAGGGTCAGGTGCACAAATGATAATGGCCTCTACTCTATTGTATGTCAAGGTATTAGAGAAGGAGGTTGAGTGGTTGTCTCTATTTGTTAGACAATATTGTATTCAATAGTTTGAGCATTGTTATGAGTCTCAAGTTTGGAATTCTATGGAGACCCTAATGATATTAGATGAATAGGGGCTTTCAAAGCATTAGAGGGAGATTTATTCTTATTCTTCATTGAGGAGGATTGAGAAGAAATTTTGTGAGGAATACTACAAGATAAATTGGACCTAACACATGATAACTTGGGTTGAGACTGTATGGATGACAACATTGACCACTCAAGAGAAAATGAGGCATGTTTGACTTAGGACAGAGATTAGAGGGAAGTTGAGAGGGAACAATTAGATCATGAGGTCCCAAAGAATGATGGTGAAGACTTGCTTTGGAGGAGCTACTAAGGAGATCGATAGGAAGGATAATGAGATCTTGGAGGAAATATTCATGGTGAAGTCCTTTCAGGAATGACAAATGTTAGTGAAGAGAGATATGAGGCTATAGAATGAGAGGGTGTACAACTTGAGAGCATGGTTGGCATCATCTAAACCACCATTAACTCCTTTCTTTTAAGGGATGATCTCTCATCCCCTACCTACTTAGTGTAATTAATGTTTTCTAGAGTTTGTACATAGCTAGGTAATTGGGTGATGGTTGTTGATGGTTAGCACCCACACTCCCTTGACACTTCTATATATGTTCATGTGTTTTTTCTCTGGGTGATGTTTTTATTTTTAGGATGAAATAAAAGTATTTTTAGTGTAATTATAATACATTATAAAGTATTGATAAGATTAATGGAAATTCATTTGTGAGTCTTCTATGTTATGTTTCTTTTATTACATTTACCTTGCATTCTCGTATATGTTAAACTTTACCTTGTGAGGAAATAATTTCAAGAACACAAATGATCACATTGTAAGGAAAATCAGGTATGGAAATAACTTCCTACACTAATCCCTTAAGGTAAGTATTGTGCAAATTCTTTTAAAATTCTTACAATTATAGATTCAATATTATGTAAACAATAATAGTGTAGTCAACAATGAACACAAAAATAGATAGATAAATAATAACACATAAACACAAAGATATGTTGGTGGGGAAAAACCTTTTGATAAAATAAGCCCATCCCTCCAAAACCTACACAATGTATTATCTTCAACTCAAAGGTTACAACACACTTGCAATGCAAGCTCTTTCAAGATATGGAAGACTTATCCAATAGCAACCAAAAATTTACTACTAACACTCTCTCACTATCTATGGCCCCTCAAAGTGCTTATATAATGTGCTTAGGGCATCTTCCAAAGATAGCTCATATGCATTATAGGAATCCGTCATAACTATTCTGATTATGTTTTCCTTACACACAATTAAATCTTCCAAAAATAGTTCTTACATGTCATAGGAATCCATCATAACTATTTCAATCATGATTTCCTTACACACAATTAAATATTCCAAAGATAGCTCCTATGCGTCATAGGAATCCATCATAGAAATTCGTCATAGGAATCCATCATAGGAATCTATCATAGGAATCCATCATAGGAATCCGTCATAGAAATCTATCATAGAATCCATCATAGGAATTCATAATAGTTCAAGATGGTGAAACATACAAGTGGAGTGACACATCAACATGCCAACTAGACATGTCCACTCACACTTAATTACATTATTTGCAAAAAATACATTTACAAAACAAATAATAGTAATAGAAATAATCCAAGGTTGAGACACCTTATTCCTAACATTCTCCCACTTGTTGAACACCTTATAAGAGCAATAGGAACATAACAAGAACTAACTATTATAGGTTGAAAGGCCCATATACTCCGAACACCATATGAACTTCTCTATGCCATCTGGTTTTGTCAGTGCATCTACAAAATTCTTTATAGTATCTAGCTTCTCCAAATTTATTTTTCTATCTTCCACCATATCTCTCACAAAGTGAAACTGCACATCAATGTGCTTCGTTCTGACATGGAAAGTTGGATTCTTTGCAAGGAAAATAGGACTCTGACTATCACAACAAATAGTAATCTATTTTGCATCAACACCAATATCAAAACACAATCTCCTAAGCCAAATGGCTTCCTTACAAGCATCAATAGCAACCATGTACTCAACTTTTTTAGTGGACAAAGAAACCATAGGTTGTCACTTACTCATCCAACTGATGACACCACCAAATATAGTGAACACATAAGCATTGGTGGATCTCCTAGTGTTAATATCACCTACCTAATCTGAATCCACAAACCAATGAATACAAATTGAATGTGGAGCTCTAGAAGAGTTACCATGATAAAAAATGGAGTAATCTGATGTACTCTTCAAATATATGAATACTTCCTTAACTACATCCCAATGTACCTATCCAGGATTAACCATAATTCACCTCAGAACTCCCACTGCTTAGGCAATGTCTAGTCTAGTACAAACCATAGCATACATAAGACTGCCAACTCCACTAGCATAAGGTACTCTACTCATTTTCTCCACCTCACTAGGAGATTTTGGACAATTGTCTACAGATAACTTTATTCCCATAGAAACAAGAACACACAATGGTCTACAATCTTCCATGTTGAACCTTTCCAACACAGACTTCACATACTTACTCTGAATCATCCAAAGTTTTTTGTTAGATCTATCTCTACTAATTTCCATACCAAGATGTACCTTGCTACCCCAAGATCTTTCATCTCAAACTGTGCTAACAACTAAGATTTAAAATCAGAAATCATACCCTTAACCTTCCCAAATAGCAACATATCATCAACATATAATGCAACAATAAGAAGGAAACCATTGTGAACTCTAAAGTAAACACAATGATCTAATTTCATTCTTACAAATCCAATTGACAACACAAAGGCATCAAAATTAAGGTACCACATCCCAGGAGATTGTTTCAAACCATACAAAGATTTCTTTAATCTGCAAACCAAAGATTCTTTACCTTTAACAATTTAGTGCTTAGGTTGTGACATATAAATCTTTTCCTCCAAGTTGCCATGAAGGAAAGTTATCTTCACATCCATCTATTCTATCTCTAAATCATATGATGCAGTAAGAGATAATAGAAATCTAATGGATGTCAACTTTGCAACAAGAGAGAATATTTCACCATAATCTATTCCCTCTACCTGTGAATACTCCTTTGCAACCAATCTAGCTTTGTACCTTTCAACACTGCCATCTGCACAAAATTTCTTCTTGAACACCCATTTGCTACCAATAGGTTTCCATCCTTTAGGAAAATGTACAAGGTCCCAAGTTTTTTTTAATCTAATGAAGCCATCTCATCATCCATGGCCTCAATCTAGGAACTTGCATCTTCCATATCCAAAGCCTCTTTCACAAAACCAGGCTTATCGGTGTTAGTAATTAAAGTAGAGGCACAACTGGAATCTAACATAGAATAGCCTAACCTTTCTAGTTGCTTTCTTACTCCCATCAATCTCCTCAAGGGTTGAGGTTGAGTTTTTTCTTCCTTTTCTTCTAAACTATCAAAGCTACTAGAGCTCTCCTCATCATTAGACCCAACATGGTCTTTTTGTTTAGTATTCTTAGGGGTAGGAGGCAACTGAACAATATCTTCTTTCTTCTCTTTTTCATCTAGTTGTAGTACAATAGGAGAAGATGTTAGCTCTCTAAGAATAACATTTTTGCTATGCAACACCTTAATATTCATAGGTCCCAAAGCTTGTATCCTTTCATACCAACATCGTATCTGATGAAAATACATTTGACACCTTTGTTTTCCAACTTATATCTTTTCTCCTTTGGAACATGTGCATAAGGTTCACAACCAAAAAAACAAAGATGTCTAATTGACAACTTCTTAGAAAACCACACCTCCATGGGCATCTTACCAACAAGAGCTCATGTAGGAGATCTATTAACTAGATAGCAAGCAGTGGCCATAGCTTCAACCCAAAACTGTTGTTTAAGACCAGCTCCACTAAGTATACTCCTAGCCTTCTCCATCAATGTCTTGTTCATTCTTTCTAGAACTCTATTTTGATGTGGGGTATAAGGGGTTTTCTTATGCCTCTTGATACCTTATTCTTTACAAAAAAATTCAAAATCTACTAAGAAAAACTCACCACCATTGTTAGTTCTCACACACTTAATCTTCTTACTAGTTTGATTCTCTACAAGGGCTTTAAATTCCTTGAACTAACTAAAGACTTGTGTCATACTTTTTAAGAAATGAATCCATGTCCTTCTACTGTAATCATCTATGAATTATTTGATTAGTATCTAGGATGATTACAGAGGAATGCTTAGTATAATTACATAAAGCTAATTCAAAGCATTATTTAGCAAATAAACATAAATTAAATGCTTTAATGAACAAATCATGATAATGAATGACTAAAAGAAAGAGAGAAGAGAGATAGAAGACAAAACACAATTCATAATAGAGTTCATCTATGAATCAGACTACATCTTTGGGTCTTGCTCCAATAGAGGGACTGATCTGATAAGCTCCAAAATCAATTACAAGTGTTTGAAATAATTCTCTTTAATCACAATTGCAATATTATTCTCTAATGTGCAGGAATAATCACCAAGTCTCCAAAACCATAATCTCCTTCTCATCGCCTAGATGATCTTTGAAAGAGCTCCTACCTCCATTTTATACATGAAATTAGCCAAAAATGGGCTAAAACAATCAAAACCATATGATCCCCTATTTTGATTACATATATTCGAATTCCCCTTTTTTACCATTTCATAGTTAGGATTTTACTCCATTAATAGCGGTTTTTTTAAACAAATATCCTTATTTACATAAGGTTGGGTGGATTTGTTATGGATAGATAAAATCTCTTCCTATAATATCTTATGTATTATAGATAGCCATTGGTTGGCCTTAATTTTAGGAGTGCAATGTTTGGGAATTCAACTCCCATTATTTAATTACTTTAATTTGAATTAAATAACTATTTTAATTTGAATTTAAATTTTTTCCCTCTCTTTAAGATTTTATGATGGCATGCTGATGTCATCAAAATCCACGCTTTTACCTAAACTTCAAATCATCATAACTTTCAAATCTGATCTCTATTTTTGACAAAATGAATGCCATTAGAAAGCTTTTGACAAGCTCTTTCATTTGAAATCCATTGTCGACCACTTTTGAGATGATTATTTTTCACCTTTTTAGGCCTTTGTTCCTAGTTTGACCAAACTTTGACTAGCCATAACTTTTGCATCCAAACTCTGATTTTGCCTATTCATGTTGCATTGGAGTAAGAATTGTGAACACTTTATAATGATGTTGATTCTTGGAGCATTGGGGAGATTTTAATTTTCACTAATTTTTATCTCCCAGATCAATGAAAGATACAAAAAATGCAGACTTGGAGATTGAAGGAACTTTTACAAGACCAAATACATCAAAATGAATAAGATCCAAAACATCAAAAGATTTGTGAGAACTAGAGTAAAATTGAATACAATTTTGTTTAGTGTAGACACACTTTTTGTAGAAGTTGAACTCGAGATTAGAATCATTTAACCCCTCAACGAGGTTCTTATTTCTCAGGGTTCTGAGACCCTTCTCAACAATGTGGCCAAATCTCATATGCCACAACATTGTCTTTTCTACAAGAAGTTTTCCTCCCAATGTGTTTGCACCCTTAGGTACACATGTTGCACTGCCATCGAAACCAATAATCATAGTCTTTTTTACTGCTCATTTAGATAGTGGGGATGAAGTGATAGTTGCTCTCTTCTTTGAAAACAAATAACTATTGCACTAAGAAATGCATGCATCAAGCTGAAATAAAGTACCTCTCCTAGTACCCTTATCAAGCACTGTAGCTCCTCTCATCATCTTACATCCATCTTTAGAAAAAAAAAACTTGCAAACCTACATCATTCAACATACTTATAGATAATAGGTTTCATGCCAAATGAGGGATGTGCATTACCCCATTGATCCCCTTTACTCATTCATCAAGGAGTCTAATAGTGACCCATCCTCGTCCAACTATCTTTAGGTGAGAATCATCACCCAAGTACACCTTTCCACCATCAAAAACTTCATGCTTTGAGAACCAACTTTGATGAGAGGTCATGTAGAAAGAAGCACCCGAGTCTATCAACCACACATCATCAGATGCATGTGCTACCAAGGATGCAATGAAAGCATTACCATCTTCTTGAGATTTTTTTGAACCTGAATTTGGGACCTTCTTCTTCTTCTTTGGCTCTTTCTAGTATTTACAAAAGTTCCCAATCTTATCACAGTTCCAACATTTTGCTTTGGACTTTCCATGATTCTTTGATTTTCCACGAGATTTTGATCTACCCTTTCTAGACTTCTTGTCATTTTTCTTGTCTCTATCGTTGGATCTATCCCAAACAACAAGAGCTTCATTAGCCGAATCTAATGACTTTCTCTGTGTCTCCTCAAATAATAGTGAAGACACCACATCATCCATTCTGAAAGTGACTAAAGTACTTCCAAGAGCCATCACAAGATGTTCCCATGAATTTGACAAGGAACATAACAAGTTCATACATTGATCCTCCTCCTCTATCTTGATACCAAATGGTGTCAACTATGCAATCAGTAAATTAAAAGCATTTAGATGATCTATAACAGATACTCCTTCCTCCATTCTTAGAGAATACAACTTCTTCCTTAGGAATAACTTATTCACCAGAGATTTGGATTAATACATAGACCTAAGCCATGTCCACAAACTATTTTCCATCTTCTCATTAAGAACATTCAGGAGAATTGAGTCAACTAGATAGAGTCTAATGAGATGCTTAGCTTTTCAATCCTTGAGATCCTAATCTACTTGAGATATTGTTGTAGGATATTGTTGTAGGTCGTACATCAATTGAAGTCACCTCCCATAGATCACAATCTTCAAGCAAGTCTTCCATCTTGAGTTTCCACAACTTGAAACTACTACCATTAAATTCTTCCACCTCCATTTTTCCTTATGATGAACTATCTATCTCAATCTACAAATAAGATTCAGAATGCTTTGCAAAAAACTCCCACTCAACTTGAGATTAGCTCAAAAAATCCTACCTGACAACTAGGATCAAAATTTGATCAAGCTTTGATACCACTTTTAAGGAAACTCAGGTACAAAAATAGCTTCCCACACTAATCCCTTAAGGAAAGTATTATGAAAATTCTTTTAAAATCCTTATAATTATAGATTCAATATTATATAAACAATAATATTGTATTCAACCATGAACACAAAAACATATAGAGAAATAATAACACATAAGCACAAAGATATGCCAGTGGGGAAAAACCTTTCGTTAAAACAACCCCACCCCTCCAAAACCTACATAATGTATTATCTTCAACTCAAAGGTTACAAAACATTTGCAATGCAAGTTCTTTCAGGACATGGAAGACCTATCCAGTAGCAACCAACAATTCACTACTCACACTCTCCCACTAACTACATTCCCTCAAAGTGATTATATAATGCACTTAGGGCATCTTCCAAAGATAGCTCTTACACGTTATAGGAATCCATCATAACCGTTTCAGTTATGATTTCCGTACACACAATTAAATCTTCCAAAAATAGTTCTTATGTGTCATAGGAATTTTTCATAACTATTTCAATCATGATTTCCTTACACACAATTAAATATTCCAAAGATAGTTCTTACACACCATAGGAATCCATCATAGGAATCCATCATAAGAATCCATCATAGTAATCCTTCATAGAAATCCATCATAGGATTCTGTCATAGTTCAAGATGTTGACACATGTAAGTGAAGTGACACATCAACATGCAAACTAGACATGTCCACTCACACTTAATTACATCATTTGCAAAAAATATATTTACAAAAAAAAAAAAAAGAATAGGAATTATCCAAGGTTGAGACACCTTATTCCTAACACACATGAAATGTGAAAGAGAATTCTATAAGGGAAAGACAACACTTGGCGAGAGAGAGAGAGAGAGAGAGAGAGAGAGAGAGAGAGAGAGAGAGAGAGAGAGAGAGAGAGAGAGAGAGAGAGAGAGAGGGAGGGAGAGAGAGTGAGAGCATAAATCCAAGAATCCAACATATATTTTATATTAGGTGATCCATGCAAGATAAAGAGGAGGAAAGAGTAGAAAGGCTAGGAAGTTATACTATGCTAATTCCACTTCCAAAAGATAGAAAAAGAGAATTGATTTTCTAGAAAGATATGTTATTCTAGTCAATTATACCTTAAAAGTTGCACATGTGATGGCTTATAGAATCAGTTTTATAGAACAAACAACCTCTGTATTGATCCACGAAAATAATAATTCTAAGGATCAATGGAAGTAATGTGTCTAAATATCAATAAAAGAAATCACTCTGAAGACTAAAAAAGAAGTTAGTCTAAATCCTATAGAAAGAAAAACCTCTGTGTTGATCCGTGAAGGTAGTAAGTCTAAGGATTAATAAAAATAATACATCTAAATATAAATAAAAGAAGTCACCCTAAAGTCCCAAAATAAAGTTAGTCTAAGGACTAATAAAAGTGGTATGACTATGGACCAATAAAAGTGGCCAGTCTGAGGACCAATAAAATTGGATAATGTTAAAGGAATTTGTATATATACCCCCTCCTTATGGTGTTGTAAGACTATTGTAGAATCATATGAAAAATATAATAATGATTCCTACTTATAAAAATAAGGAGATATCCTAAAAGAAACAATGTATAACATAACCTTAACAATGTGTAAGAATTCGCCTTAGGGAAAATTCACCCAAGATCAAGGAACTTAAGCACAAGCACAATAGTAGACCAAATAAGTATGATCAAAATAATGATATGGTATTCAATTCAATGTGAAATTAGACTAGGAGTTCCTATATATAAAGGTCTTTGGAATGCTTCTAGAATGCCTAGGAATTAGCAACATGACAAGTCATACAAACATGTCCACCAGGACTGGGTTATCCTCCATTAAGCGTGGGAGTAAGTGCAATGATGAGAGGATAAGCCTACAAAGGTGTAACATGCAAAATTATGTTGTACATAACATGTGCTAAAGTAGGAGTGTGAATAACTATGTTGTCTACATGACAACTCAGTCAATTATGCAAACTCTAGTGTTGTAGACACCATGTGCTGAATTAGAGTTTCTTACTCTGGTTTTTTCAACATGATAACTCATAAGAGTACACAAACTTCTAAGTGTCTCACCTAAGAAATAATAAAATAATACATTGAACTAAGTAAACTTAAGTAAAGTGTAATAAGTAAATACTTATTTACATCAACACCCACCTTAAGTGCAATCAAGACTCCCTCATTATGACATACATCTAGTATATACAATAGAGAAGTATGAGAAGAACACAATCCCAAAAGAGGAAAATGTTCCCCCACAAGAGAGAGAAGAAGAAAGGAGATAAAGTAGTCCCCCCACCAAATGTAGAGTGTTGATCAGTGATAGCTGCTCTGAGGTAGAAGTTGATCCATGACTATTGAATAATGTTCCTCACCTTTGGAAGAAAAAATATCATAGGTATATATGAGATGCTTCCCCTATGTGTAGAAAGAATCCCAAAGATCAATAATGCCTTTGAAACCTACTCAACTATCCCTATGTCGATATTGATTGTTGCCCCTTCTAATGTTTCTGAAAAGAACAATGTTAGATCTAACAAGGATGGATGTAGAACCTATCCCAAGGAACTATCTATCTCCTTTAATTATAAAGAGACATCCTAAAATTGTTGTACATAAGGATCCACAATCATATCAACCTATAAAGACTGATCATGTAGAGAATGGACTGGAGGGTCAGAGTGAGCCCTTGCAACAACTAAAGAAGGACCTTCTTCATCAAAGAGAAGATGTATATCATCAATGATGTCTTCCAAATATACTATGTGTGACTACACAAACAAACCTAAAATATCTATCAAGAAGTCATCCACAAATAGTGGAGCTAGAAGACTAGGTGTCCCCTACTATGCTAGATCTATCATTGTGGCTATATATGCATGTGTAATGTGCTGATGATGTGAATACAAACTAAAATTGTTAATAGGATCCCACATGTCTAAATCTGTTGAATCACTATTGCTAGTGTCACAATTAGTTTCCACAATGTATGACGTGTGGAGAGGATTAGAGGATAAGCTAGCTGAACTTTCCTCAAAGTGAACATTCCTCTCTATGAAAATTTCATGTGTCTCAGGATCCATAAGTCTGTATGCCTTAACATCATCTTCATATCTAATGAAAGTACAAGGCCTAGATGGTGGTGCCTTGTATCTCCTAGAAGATATTTTTCCCCATGCTGGACAACTAAAGACTCTAAAGTATTTCACAACTGGTTTTCTATTGCACCATGCCTCAAAAGTAGTCCTTCCATATAAGGCATTATGAGGATACCTATTAAGTATGTCATTGGCACTACTTATAGCTTTGACTTCAAGCATAGGATCTAGAGACTTGGCTTGTATCATGCAACTTTCAATAGACTTAAGAGTTCATAACCTTAGTGCTACAACATCTATCTTGTGTGGACTAAATGCTAGTGGATTTTGAAGATCAATACCCTCAAGTTTGCAAAAGTCTTTGAGTCTTGTGTTCACATATCTACTTTCATTGTCCATCCTAAGAACCTTGATGGATTTCCTTTATTGTATTTCAACATGACTCTTGAAGGCTAGAAACTTGTCCAACACTTCATTCTAACATGGCCCTTGAAGGCTAGAAACTCTTTCAACACTTTACTTTTGTGATGAAGAAAGTAGATCCATGTGTAGCATGAAAATTCATCAATGGAAGTGAGCATGTAGTGACCCTAGCTAACTGATGTCACTACAAAAGGACCTGCTAATACCATGTGAACCAATTGAAGAACAACTGGTGCTCTTGAAGACTTCCCTTTAGCAAACTTCCCCTCTAGATGTATATCCACTGAACATGTTGAACATTCACCTTTGGAAAATTTGATTGTAGGTAGACCTTTGACCATATTGTTTGAGCAAAGTTGATGAAGATAGTGGAAGGCAAGATTTCCATACCACTCATGCCATAATTTGGTTTGTGAATGAGATTGAGTTAACAAGGCATGTGAAGGAGACTTAGGCACAAAGTGGGAGAAAGAATACAACCTTGTGTCATGATTAACTTTCCCCATTGCAACTAATGAATCATCTTTGAGAATGTGCACCATTACTAAATCTAGAAGGAACTCAACTTTATTGCCATCTCCATAGTGAGTGATTAGGTAAATTGAGAGGAGATTAGAGATAAGGTTAGCAACATAGAGAACATCTTTGAGTTCCTTATTTTCCATCTCCACATGTCCTTTCCCTTCAACTTTCATTTTTGTATTATCTCCTACAAAGATGTGTAGTACCTCGGACTACTTCAATGAAGAAAATTCTCCTTTTGAAGAACCCATATGATATGAGGCACCTAAGTCAAGAACCCATTTCATTGAAGAACTTGAGTTTGCTATAAGTGCTTGCCCTTTGCCCTTTGAATTTGAAGATGAAGATCATTTTGCCTTATAAGCATTAGGAAATGGAACATTGTGTTTCTTTATGATGTTTGTTAACTCATCAATCTTTTTATGATAACATTCATGTTCATCATGACCCAACTTCTTGCAATAGGCACACTTTTTCTTCTCCATATCAGTGTCCCCCTTCTTGTTTGAATTTGAAGAAGACTTGTCTTGTTGATTTGATGGTGGTGTTGTATTTTCTATATCTCTTTTGTGTTATTTTTTTACTTCTTCTTCTTTCCCTTTCCTTTATTTGAAGTTTGACCCGCTGAATTTTGATAACCCTCATTATTGGCCACCGATGCCTTAGACTTGGATGACTGGAGAATCCCCATTGATTGCAACTTCTTTTCTTCATCATCCAATAGTTGAACATCATGATCAAAAGTGAATTTTTGATAGTCAACCCCTAATGTAGTCTTTGTGGTGTTGTAAGAAGAAACAAATGTGGATTACTCAGATGACAACTTATTATGAATAAGATAGATTAACCTATCATCTTTAATAGGACTACCGCTATCATCAAGCTTCATTCTTAATTCATTCACCTTTATGATAAAATCCTGTATAGAATCAAATGTCTTAGGATCTAGTGAGACAAGCTCATCTTCAATTTTGTAAACATCCTCCTCAGAAACTTTACCATATAGGTTTTTGAGGGCATCCCAAACATCCTTGGATGTCTTGTACTTCTCAATCTGATAGAGGATTTTGTCTTTAACCCCAAATAGAATATCATTGAGGGCTTTCTTATTTGCTGATTCCCAAATATTAATATCACTTTTAGATACTTGATCAATTGTTGATTTAGGAAGGGTACCATCTACATATTAAGAAACTTCATTATGCATTAATTGACATCACATTTTAATAGACCATGTAGCATAGTTATGTGGTGTTAATTTTGGAAATGTAAAATTTCCCATGATGTAAGAAATGAAAAATAAGAGCAAGAAAAGAGGAACACAACACCAAAAAAAAACCCCCTTTTCACTCAATCAAGAAACACCCCCCCTCCAAAAAATTTGCAATGGCCACTTACCAATTTTGGCCTTAGTGGACTTCTGATTTTGTTGTTTTACAACCTCCTTATGGAGTACAAATCTAGAACTTTACAATTTACAACAATTTTGAAGCAATATAAAGCAAAGAAAGGACCTATTTCTGAAAGTGATACTTTTTGTCCACACAACCCTATAATCTGATTATAGATCTAGCAAGTAGATGAAAAATAACACACTTTCAAAAAAAAAAAAAAAACCTATTTTTGAGTCCAGATGAGCCCATATGGAGCAGTTGAAGTTGCAAAATGTAGGATTGGATAGGTACAATTGCAAAAGATGCAATTTTTGACAAATCTATGAATCAAAACTAGAAAATAACTACACCACTAAAAAGTCTACGAAATTCTAGCCAAAATCAAAAAAATTACACTTGATTTGGAGTTTGAATGACTGAGTTATGGCCTCCCAAAGTCAAACTGTCAATTCAAAAATAAATCTAGAGAGGGGTCTGGTCAACAAAAGATGAGGTTAAATTTGATAGTAAAATGACCATCACAGTAGTTCTATTTTATCTCCAAATGACTATCAATTTTAAGATAGTGAATCATTGATGTCAGTGAAAAGATAAACCTCCTAGTGACATGGCAATATGGATAGCTTACATGTCATATGAATTTCACATGTGGTAGTTGTACATTGTATAGATCTAATACAGAGAGTCTTGCTGAGGTAGCAGATTTGCTGATAGGGATCCAACAAGACTATTGACTATGTTTCACTACAAAGCTAGCATGGCACTAGAGGAAAAAACTCATGGAGGGCCTTTGTGGCACTGCGTGATGCTAGGAGGATAGACATGGTAGTTAGAGTATGCTGAGATGGCTCTGGAAAAGTGTTAAGAGTGACACCGGTGGTTTTGAACAATGTCACCAATAGGATTAAAGTCTAGTGGCCAGAGTTTAAGACGGTGTCAGAACTATTACCGAGCACCGTATAGGGTTGCTAGTCATTGGGGATGGCACCTCTAGGGACTATTATGGCCATAGAAACAAATTTTTATGGGGATATGTATCCCACATTGCCATGGATATGGAAAAATCACTTGTTTAAAACTTTGATGATACGTGAGGGTTGTAAACTTGAGGTAGCCGAAGAATGGGCTAATCCCTGATTAATGTTGCTCGTCAGCAAGTAGGGGCCAAAAATTTGTCTTTAGAATTTGCTATGTGGAAATTGGAATGTGAGCCACCAAAAAATTAAGATGTTGATGGAATATTCAGCTTGTAGGGGCCTAGATTTCACCACTCAATTCCTACAAAAAAGAAAAAGAAATCTCTGCAGGCCAAACTAGCTTAAATTTTTTTACAAAAATATTTTGAAATTTGAAAATAATTGCAAAGAAAAATAAATTAACATATCTAAAAAAAAATAAAGAAAATCTACAAATGATCATACCGAATTTGCAAATTAGGCCTTCGGGTTCCGGTTTGCAAAAAAAAATTGCCTCAAAATTGACTTTGGCCCAATATAGGCAAATTTATAGTCGATTTTCACCGAATTGACATTTTGGATGCAATGACGAGGTCTACTTTGGCTTTAGATGCTCCTAATGACTGCAAATTCTCTGGATCTGGGTCAAGGTGCTGAAGCAAAAATGGTCTCAAATGACTATGTGAAGAGAATCTCCCTCAACTCTGATACCATGTAAGAATTTTCCTTAGGAAAAAATTCACCCAAGATCAAGGAACTCAAGCACAAGCACAACAATAGACCAAAAGAGTATGATCAAAATAATGATATGATATTCAATTCAATGTGAAAGTACACTAGGAGTGCCTATATATGAAGGCCTCTGGAATGCTCCTAGGAATTAACAACATGATAAGTCATACAGCCAGGCACATGTCCACCAGGTGTGGGTTATCCTCCATTAAGCATAGGAGTAAGTGCGATGATGAGAGAATAAGCCTTCAAAGGTGTAGCATGCAAAATTATGTTGTAGACACCATGTGCTAAAATAGGAGTGCAAATAATTGTGTTGTCTACATGACAACTTAGTTATTTATGCAAACTCTAGTGTTGTAGACACCATGTGCTAAATTATAGTTTCTTACTCCAGTGTTGTCAACATGACAACTCATAAGAGTATGCAAACTCCTAAGTGTCTCACCTAAGAAATAATAAAATAATGCATTGACCTAAGTAAACTTAAGTAAAGTGTAATAAGTAAATACTTATTTACACCAACACAATGAATAAAAACTCTTGTTCTCCCAGGAATAAGGGGCTTGTGTAATAAATCTTGAATAAATTTTCAAAAATCCAATATGATTAGTAAGAGAACATTTATTGCTATGATAACAATAGAATATAAATTCATCATTATAAGGTCTTTGATTCTTTATAAAAAATTTAAAAGGAAAACACATCTTGTTAACATATTTAAGGCTCCAAATGATTATCTTTGCCAAAGCCAAATAATACTCAAAGGGAGGAGTTCTGACAACAAATGGTGTTGGTGAAAAAATGTCTCGACAAGTTTCATAGAAGTGGTGGCTTGAGGTATTAATGTTAGACTACATATAGTAAAGTTTATAGGAGGGTATTTAGGATCTTTTATTCCTTTTTCATTAATACTAAGACATTTTCCACTATAACCTTGTTAAAAAGTAATGCTATAACCTACATTATAATTAGTCTTTAATGTAGAAGGAGAAAGACATTCATCTTGAACTTTATTAAAATATGTAGTATAAAAAGGAACAAGAATAGAAATATTATCTTTAGAGAGATTATGATTCTTAACACTATTCACATCATCTTTAGATTGAGAGTGTTAGCCATTTATAAAAATGCATAATTTTTTTGAGAAAAATGATGAGATTATGCTTGCGATTTGATATAACTAATAAATTTACTATAGCCCCATTTCAGATTCTAAGTGTTAAATGTTAGAATTCTTTAGAATAACTAAGAGGGGGGGTGAATCAGTTATTCAAGGTCCAAATGCCCTATTAATACCTTTTTACTACTTTTAATGAATCCATACACTTTTCATCCATCAAAACTTAAATCAATCATATAAGCAAGTTACAGTAAATCAATATGCAAAGATAAAACATGCAAGATCAACACATGACACAATGATTTACGTGGAAACCCAATTTGGGAAAAACCACCAGTAACATGCTACTTGATTCTCACTCTTCTAAAGTGATGCCTTGTTAAAGGCTTACAACACACTATTAAATGTGATCCTGTTAGAGGATTTCACCAAACTGTTAGGAATGGGCCTGGTTAAAGGTCTTTAGAACATTCGCTTGGAATGTCACCCTGTTAAAGGATTTATCTTATGGCTATTAAACCAACCTAAGTCCATAGGATTTAAACTTACTGTTACAATTGCTAGAAAGTGACGATAATGGTCTTTTGATCTGATTTAACTTACACCATACTTAGTAGATTTCAGATCACACTTTCAGTTCAATCCTTATGCTTGGCTTCAATCAATTCAGCTATGATTGCTTGTCTTCCTCTCAAGCTTCATCTCCTTGAGTCTTCTTACTCATTCTGCCAATGTAGTCATCCTTGTGGTCATCTATCCAAACAAAATTCTTGTGCTTTCTTCTCCTTAGCACCTTCTTCAATACTTCATGTTTTTATGCTTGACCACCTCTCTCTCTCTTTTCATTAACTTATGTCTTCTTAAATAGAAATTTGATTTACCTTTTCCGCTCAATTCTCCCTCTCTAATTTTAGGGTTTCAAAATGGATTAGGTAGGATACAATGTATCTACCCCATATATTGTTCTCTTCTAGAAACTTCACTAGTTGTATCCTTAAAAATGTTCTACATGGTGTTCTGTGCCACCAGCTCATCATTTTTATCTTCCTTTTAATTTACAAATTTCTAGATAACAACCTTGTCGGCTTAGATCTGGCGAATCTTTGATTTCCTAAATAATGTAGCAACTCGACATTATTGAGTTACTAGTGCTCAGCACCTTTGTGTTACTCGGCACCTATACCTACTCGGTACTTGGTTCTGCTCGGCCCTTATATCTGCTCGACACTTGGTTCTACTTAGCACTTATACCTGCTTGACACTTGGTTCAGCTTGGCACTTGATGAACTCTGTGTCACTCAGCATCTGAACTTGCTCGACATCTGAAGTTTACTCGACATTAACTAGGAATTTGCTCGGCTCTTACTAGCTTGCTCGACTCGTTCTCTCTAATGAACTTAGTTGAGCTTTACAAAAGACTTAGCTAAAACTTTGAATCTTTGGTATGTTTCAGTGTGCCCATTCTTTGTATCTTATAGTATGTCATCAAATACACTTTTTCATCAATGGATTAGCCGATCCTTGTACTTCATTACAACATCATAACTTCAACCTTTCTTTAGGTGTTCTAGTTACTTCTTATTGATTGCCTCCTCCTTGACAATCAACTAATTGATAGTATTTGGATCACTAAAGCAATTGTCATTCCTGCAAGTAGAAAGTTTGACATCAATGAAAAAACAATGATTGAGAACATTCTTTACCAGTTACATATATTATTCCAACAACTTTTCTTATGATCATTTCAATCATTTCCAACAATCTCCCTCTTTGGCATTGATGGCAAACCAAACTGATCAATTAATCAACTTAGTTACCACCAAGATTGTATATGTTGTCTTGCTTCATTTTTACTACTGATCTCATATATCTCCCTCTTTCATATATATCTCCCTCTTTCTTTGTATTGATCAGATTTCTGTATACTTCTCCCTCTTTGACATAAATGCCAAAGATGTAGCATCTTTATCATGAAAAATATAAGCTTTGGCTTCTTGTTGATTTTCTTCCTCTGTCACCATGCTTGTGACTGATTTGGAGTTTCTACTCTTGCTATCATCCTCTGCATCAACCTATTAATATTTCAATGATTTATTCCTGTTGATGCAGGGCAGCTTCCTTGTTGCCTTAAACTGCTTGAGTTAGGGGTATTACCCCCAACTTGCCTCTTAGATATTCATAGGCATCCTTGGTCAATGGTTTGGTGAAGATATCTATAGTTTGTTCCTTTGTGTGAATGTATTCCAACTTTACTTGTTTGTCTTCTACCAATTCTCTAACATAATGATACTTGATTGCAATATGCTTAGTTTTTGCATGCATCACTAGATTTTTGGATATGTTTATAGCACTTTTATTATCACAATACAATATCACAGGTTTTGTTACTTCTTCTTTCATTCCATTCAACAGATGTGTGAGCCATACAATGTTTGTGCAATTGACTGCAGCTGCCACATATTCTGACTCTGTAGTGGACTGGGATGTACATGTTTATTTCTTGCTAGTCTAGGTGACCAGCCTTTTTCCTAGAAATAATGCACCTCGACTTGTGCTTTTTCTATCATCAATGTTTCCTCCCCAGTCTGCATCTGCATTGAGCTCAAATTTTTCATTCTTTTTGTAGTATAGTCCAAAGTTATCAATTCCTTTAAGATATCTCATTATTCTTTTTACTGCTATGAGATGATTTTCTTTAGGATTAGCAGAGAACCTAGCCACTATTCCAACTACTAATGCTATGTCTGGTCTACTATGCACAACATATTGTAGTTTTCCAATCATGGATCTATACATTCTTTGATTGACTTCAGCTGACTCATCATTTTTGGATAGCTTATTTCCTATTGCCATTGGTGTGCTGACTGGTTTGGATTCCTCCAATCCAAACATTTTAAGAATTTCTTTGATGTATTTTGATTGTGTAACAAATATTCCATGTTTGAGTTGATGTACTTGTACCCAACAAAAAATTTGATTTCTCCAAACATAGACATCTCAAATTCATGTTTCATTTTGTCAGCAAAACCTTTGCAAAGTACTTCCTTACCACCAAACACTATGTCATCCACAAAGATTTCAAATACAATAATGTCTTTACCTTCTTCTACTTTGATGTACATGTTGTTATTATCGTTAGTTCTTTCAAATCCAATTTGCACTAGATACTTGTGAAGTCTCTCATACCATGCTCTAGGTGCTTGTTTCAAACCATAGAGTGCTTTATGTAGCTTACACACCATATCCCTGTTGTTTTCATCAAAAAATCCTTCTAGTTGTTCAATGTAGACTTCTTCTTCTAGTATACCATTTAAGAAGGCAAATTTTGCATCCATCTGATAGACTTTAAAATCTTTGAAGGCAGCATATGCAAGAAAAGTTCTTACTCCTTCCATTCTAGCAATAGGAGAAAATGTATCCCCATAGTCTATTCCTTCTTCTTGAGCATAACCCTTACATACTAGTCTAGCTTTATTTCTGGTAATCTCACCATTCTCATATAGTTTGTTTCTGAATACCCATTTGGTGTCAATCACATTCTTGTCAGTTGGTCTGGGAACCAAACTCCAAGTTTTTTTTTTCTTATTTGATCAATTTCTTCTTCCATAGCTTTATACCAGTCATCATCTTGTAATGCACCATATACTGTCTTGGGTTCAGATTTGCTAATTAGACATGATTCATGTCTTAGTCTGTTCCTTGTAATTAGTCTTGCATCTATGTCACCAATTATCTATTCAGTAGGGTGATGTCTTTTTACATATTTGGATAACCTTGGCTCTGTCCTTGTTTCCATGTTTGATCTTTCAGATTCAGGATCACTATGCACTTCATTGTCAGGTTGTTCATTATGTGTACTGTCTTCAGAATCAGATTGTCCATTTCCTTCATTTTGCAACTCAGCTTCTGAATGCAACTCAACATTCACTGGTTGAGACTCGACTGAGACTGAAGTTTGTTGTTGAGTTTCAATTTGATTGACATCATCCTTATCAACAATCATTCCTTCATAAGAATACACAAAGGTTCTATACTCTTCCATTTTCTTTGGTACTTTATCTTGAACTTTTATGTGCTCATCAAAATTTACATTTGCACTTTCCACAATTTTGTTAGTGTTAATATTCAAACACTTATATGCCTTACTTCTAGTGGAGTAACCAAGAAATATACCTTCATCACTTTTTGCATCAAATTTTCCATTTCTAGCATCTTTAAGGATAAATAATTTACAACCAAACACTTTGAAATGTTTTACATTGGGTGAGTAACCATACCATAATTCAAAAGGTGTGGTATTTGTACCTTTCTTGACTTGTACTTAGTTCAGTGTATGAACAACTACACTTACCACTTCTCTCCAGTATTTTAGAGCAACAGTCATCTCCATCATTAATGTTTTGGCACAGTCAATCACAGAGCTATTTCTTCTCTCAGCAATTCCATTCTGTGGAGGAGTTCTAGGAGCTGACGTTTATCTTTTGATTCCTTTATCATTTGATGTAAATTCACCACCTCTATCTGATCTTAGGCATTTCAAGCTTTTTCCAGTTTCCTTTTCAACTCTAGCCACATACCACTTAAACATTTGAAAAGCATCAGATTTTTGTTTTAAGAACATAACAGTCATCATTCTGGAATAGTCATCAACAAATAGCATTATGTATTTATCTCCTCTATAGCTTTGTATTTCCATTGGACCACATAAGTCAGTGTGAACTAACTCAAGTATCTCTTTAGATGTATAGTTTTTGCTTTTGAAACTTGATTTTGTCATATTTCCTAGCTAACATTGTTTGCACATGATATTATCAAGCTTCTTCAATTTTGGTAAACCTTTTACTTTCTTCATTTTACTAATGTTGATTAGATTGTCAAAGTTGACATGGCATAATCTTCTATGCCATAACCATTCATCATCAAATTTTGCAAATAGACAACAAACCTCATCCATATCAAGGTAAAACAAATTACTCTTTGTTTGATCTCCTTTTCCTATCAGTTTACCATTAGTATCATAGATTTTTGCAGTTTTGTTTTCAAATTCCACTTTGCAACCTATATTGCCTAACTGTGAGACACTCAGTAAATTGTAGTTTAATCCTTTAACATAGTATGCATTGTCACATGAAATTTGTTCTGTGAGCTTAATGGGACCTTTTCCTTTGATTTGACATGGAGCCTCATTACGAAATCTAACACTATTTCCATCATACTGAGTAAAGTTAACAAACTTACTTTTGTATATTAGTGTGATAATTAGGGTTAGCCAAGTAACCTAAAAATTTGAGTTGGACTAGGTTAGTGAACTAATGCCAATTAGTTAGTAATTGGGATTAATTACCCTCATCAAGGGTTAGTGATAAATTTTCTTTTTTAGAGTTTTTAGAAATTTCAAATATTTCAAGCATTTTAACAGGTCATTACATAATCCTAAAGGCCAAAAATTATGAAAACTAAGTGCTTAAGAGGTATATGTATGGGTCGGGGGCATTTTCCACCCCTCTAACCCCATTTGTTGACATTGGTGACCATCCAAATATCTCATTTTTGCTTTAGTGCGAAAATTGGAGTTTCACCATGAGTTTGATAAGCTATAATCCACCATGGGGTTTCCTTAATGACAAAATTGAGTTAGAAGACTCTATAATTCCTTGGTTAAGTGGGGAGTTATTTCATTTCGTAAGTGGTTGAGTTAGGAGCCTATTTAGTGGTAGATTTGAGGGTGGAAGATTTTTCACCCAACCTCTAGATTTAGAGAGTAAAGTCAAGATTGAAGGAGGAAGAGGGATAGCTCTTTTCAAATTTTAGTTTTCCATAACCTTATTGTGAAGGTAGAAATCCTTCAAGTTCATGTCTTCATGTTGTGTTTCATTTCTTAAGTAGGTTTTTGCATATGTGTGTTCATATTTTTTTATGAACATGTTTGGGATGAGATTGTAATGGGTTTTTCTTTAAAAAATTTCTTTTGTGTTTTACATTTGATTTCTAAAAGAAATTGTAAGGGTTATGATGGCATTACTCACCCTCAGATAGGGTAGAAGTGGCAATGTATGACAAGAGGGCTTTAGTTGGACTCCCAATAGTGCAGAGTCTCTCCTCGTGATGAGGAGAGGGAGAGAGTAGGGTGTTATGGGCCCCTACTCATTAGTACAAACCATATTTTGTGTATTGGAAATTGAGAAATGAAATAATGAAAGTTCTTATGACTATAGCCTTGAAAGGGCATTTGTTATGGTGTTGTGACTGACTTCTTATGTCTAGAAAAATCCACCTTTCCCTAGTTTAGTTTGATAATGAACCTATTGTGCAAACTTGTATTGGGAGTAAATTGTTTGATTGTGTTGTCATGTTAAATCTAGTTGTCTCTCAGTTAGTCTTGTTCTCTCCATTATTACCTTGATGAAATTGCAGATTTCATAGTGGCTACCTTGTTAAGGAGCCAAGCAGAAATTCAGAGTTATTATTTTAAATTCAAATGTGTTAAGAGATTTCCCCTCAGGATAATGGTCTTATTATAAAAATGTTTTGTTAAACTTATCTTTGAAATGATTATGATCTAGGGTTTTCTTTCCTAGTTCTTTCTTGAGGGAGTCCTTGAATCAGATGATTGAATAAAAATGGAGTATTTTCTATTTATACAATATTTTGTGTGATTAAATTTATATGTATATGTATATTGAAAAATGGATGCAATGATTTTTTACCTTTCTTATGGTATTCTTATAATTTGAATTTGTATTAATTTGATTAATGTTAATTAGATAAAATGATGATATATAATGTTGTGTAATTCTATAGCAAACTATGTTAAGAAAATTTGATGTTATGAATGATAGATTATCTTGTATTTTTCATAATTGTTGGAAAGAAAAATAGTCCTTTTCAATTACATCAATACAACATCAAACTTCATGCTATAATTTAATTTAGAAACAAAAAAAGTCCCCTTTGGTTAACTAAATAAACTTGAAAATCTACACTTAGAAAAAAAAAAAGAATGAGACTTAAGGAAAAAATAAATTATCCCCTTAGAGCAAAAAGCTCTCTACCCTTTGTATGGGAAAATTTCAAATCCCATTTGCAACAGGGCATATTCCCTTTAGATCTTTTTATTACCCTTTGTTATTATTTAAATTGATATTATTAATTAATTAAACAAAAAAAAATAATGATAATAATAAATATGTATTAAAAAGACTATCTTACCCTATCCACCTTATGTGGATGTATGCTTAGTTGTCACACTTATCTCTTAGCGTCTTCTAGCTTCTTCTAGGAGATTCCTTGAGCTCTTTATATTCGAGCTCCCTCATTGTATTTCAACATCAATTCTCATTGTAAATACATATTTTCTTGTGTTTGCATATTTTCTCTCTCATGTCCATTTAGGGTTTTTCCCTAGCTCCACGTTCTTGTCTCCTTGGCTTCTCTTTGACAGGTTTTTGCATGGAAGTGATCTTGGGCATCTTTGGAGTTAGATTTCATCAACTCCAACATGGTATCAGAGCCTCCCTACTGCTTCTTGTTCAAAGGATTTTTGAAGCCATGATTTGGAGTCACAAACCCTAGTTTGTCTGTGCATTTTTTCTTCAAATCAACGAGACAACAATTTTTAAAAGCACATTGAGCCCAAATGGATGCTGCAATTGGATCCAAAAGGCTATTTGCAGTTAGGTTTCATATAAAACTTTTTGTTTTTGGCTATAGGTATTTTTAAAAAAAAAAATTAGCCTCCCAGGTCGCTGCCATACAGACACAAAGCAAAAAATATATATTTTTGGGACACGCCACCACGCCACCACCTAGTGGCCACCGTGGGGCCACCCATGCTTGGTTAGAGCACCACCTATGCTTCTTCTCCCCCAATAGCCACCACTTCTAGTGGTGCCCCCTGATCTGGCCATTGCGCCTCTGCTCATCCCCCGGTTCTTTCACCTCCACTGGTGTAGACTCTCGCTCTACCTCCTCTTCAGATAGGTGTCAGCTTTTGCACCCCACTGCATGGATGTTGCATCAACTGTACATGTGGTGCTTTTGCACAATCACCAACTGCTTAGCATGTGACACATGGTAGGACCACCACATGGCACTTTGCCTCGTGGCCCCTGCCACGTCACTCTTCAACCACATGGACTTGCCACATGGCACCTTTTTTGCCTCGACGGCTAATAGGCCATCAATTTTTTTTCCATGAAATGTTGATGTCAACACTGCATTAGCACCTTCTTGCCTCTCCTTCAGGGTCAGTTTTGGACCTACTTGTAGTTTTTTGGCCATAACTTGAGCATACAGGGGTATTTTTTTGATCCGAAAGAAGCACCAGAGAGCTAGTTCTGAGACAGAGACATTGATGCAGGTATTTTTAGGTATTAATGCATTTTTTTCCCATTTTTTTAGTTGAAGTCTGAAGTTCTATTTTTGACTTTGGCAAGCTTTTCTTTTGCATCCCATGTCAATTTTTTGAAAACTTTATATTTTTGGAAAGCTGGTTTTGTCACCTTTTCAAAAATGTAGTCATTTTCTTTAGATTTTGGCCCATGCTCTTTCTATCATATTTTTAGCATTTTTTCTATATGGTGGATATCTTGAGTGTTTTAGGTCTGAGGATCATTTTCTTGGCATGGTTTTCTTTGTTTTGGGATATACTTTGTTTTGTGTCAGCTTGTTTTTAGTTTCAATCATTGTAGCTATCATTTTGAAGTACTTTTATGTATCACACTAAGATAAAGTGTCACTCTTGCATTTCAAGGGTCATGAACATTATTTTGAGAGAGTTGTACTTGCACCATTTTCGTAAAGCACCATAGGGGGGATAGTTGTCTGTTGTTTTAGGCCTTCGTCCTTTGTCAAGTGAGTGTCCCTTCCATGACATTAGCCCCATGTAGCATCAATGTGACTATGTCTTTATAGGTGTTTGTACCTCTCTTCCTCTCTCATCGTTCTTGGTTTGTCTATAGGAGACTTTGGCCCACCTTTTAAGTTGCCTATCATCTCACCCTATTTGCATTAAGGGGGGGTTATGCTATTGTTCTAATGCATCCTTGGTTCAATGGTTCATTAGTGTGAGCTATGTATTCAGTGGTTGATCCTAGCGATTGCAGTGGCTAGCTACCTATGCATTTCGATGAGATGGATCATCTATCATATAGACATGCTTGGTTCATGCCTTCTTCTTCCTTGGAGGTTCTTTAGATTAGCAATTTTCTTTCTTGATGGTAGATTTTGCAGCTTCTTTATGCTTCAGTGATGCTCTTCATGATCACTCTTTGTTCCTATTTTAGGAGACATTTCCCTAGTTGGAAGCTTCTTCAGTTCTTCACTAGGTTCTTACCTCTTTTTGGGGGAGGATTTTTCCCACGTGGTTTTCTCTCTTTCCCTATTTATAGAGGTTGCATTTCTTTTGCATTAGTACATGGGTACCTAACATGGCCTCATTGCCGGAACCCATTCCACATTTCTGCATTTCTTAGTCTTGTGAGCTTAAGGCATTTCCCTAATTTGCACTTAAGGGGGGGTGTTAGAGTAAATAATTAATTATTCACTATTTATTCTATTTTCTTAAGCTTACTTAGGTAAATGCATTTCATTTATTGATTGTAGTCTAGGAGTTAGTTATAAGTTGTTGATAATATGCGAGTTTTCTCTCCTAAGTCATACTTATCCTCTCACATTATTCGAGGACTTTCCACCTTATGTGGATGTATGCTTAGTTGTCACACTTATCTCCTAGTGTCTTCTAGTTTCTTCTAAGAGATTCCTTGAGCTCTTTATATTCAAGCTCCCTCATTGTATTTCAACATCAATTCTCATTGTAAATAGATATTTTCTTGTGTTTGCATATTTTCTCTCTAATGTCCGTTTAAGATTTTTCCCTAGCTCCACGCTCTTCTCTCCTTGGCTTCTCTTTGATAGGTTTTCACATGTAGGTGATCTTGGGCATATTTGGAGTTGGATTTCATCAACTTGAATAGCCCAAAGATTCTATCTAAAAAATGGTTCTTTGAAGGAACATTTTGCAGTTGTTGAATTTTTTCTTTGGTTGCACCCTCAAATCTTGAAGCTTTCTTAAATTTTTTTTTTTTTCTCTCATGCTTTAGCAGTTCCTTTTGTAGATTTTTTGGGGATGGTGAACAAGATTATATGCCTATACATTTCATGTATATGATGGTCTAGATTTTTTATCACAGTGTTGATGTAATTTTTTTTTCTCCCTATATTGTTGAAGAGATCCATAATGGTTTAATTAGAATTGAGAAAGGAAAAGTTGACAAACCTTTTGGATGGTACTCCATGCTCATGCACATCTACCTTTTAAAGGGAGCTTCTTATTTTGAGAAAGAAATGAAATTGATAAGGGAATAGAATGGACTTGTGTTGCATGTCCAAATATGGAGTAGAGATATGTCATGGAATAGGTATAATGCTAGTTTTGTTAGATTTGATAGATATTTCATCTCTAAGATGAGATTATTGTTATCCCTAGATAACCCTAGAATTCCCAAAGAATTATTAGAATTAATTATACTGAAATTTTTTTCTACTAGTTTGAAGGTGGTCCATTAGTGGGGAGACACTATACCTTATCCATTTTCTACAGTTTTTAGAGTATATGGTTTTTAGGGGACTCCTCATCTATTACCTTACCATGTTCTCCTAAAGGTTGGTGTTGTAGAAGTTCTATGGAAAATTGGAGGATTAGAGGAATAAGAGCTAGAAAATACATGGAGAGGTAAAAAATTTCCTTTCCTTCACTATTACAAAACAATTTTTAATCATGAAGAATGGTTGGATACATCTAAATAAAGTGTTGGATCCATACAAAATGGTTGTATCCCATACAAGTTTTTAGATTCATAAGGGTTTTATGAAATTTTTAAGAAAAAAACTAAAGCTAAGAGACATACCCACCAATTCTATTACCCTAAAGATATAATTAAAAATGCTTTTTCCTTGCAAGAGAAAGAGGTTAAAAATAAAAGTGGAGGGTTTATAAGAAAACCCTAGGTTTTATAAATGATTTTAATGAAGAATTGATCCTTTGAAAGATTTGAATATATGGAGTTAAAAATTGCAAAAGTTAATTACACATTTTACTAAAATCATTAAGGTTCTAAAAGGAAAAAATAGTTAAATTGATTAATTCATATCCTAGTAAAGCTATAGAATTGATGCAAAGGCTCTTCCTTACCCTTTATATAAATGCTAGACAATATACTCTTCAAAAGAGGGTTGGGTATATTGTGATGAGAAATAATGAAGATATTGCCACGAGAGGTAAAGGAGTAAAAGGAAGACCCTCACCACCCCATGTAAAATAAGCTCCCCATTCCTTAGCATATAAAATACCTTTATTAGAAATTCCACCTATGGAATGCACTGCAAAGAAACAAAGAGTGGAGGAGGGTAGTTCATCGGCTAAAGAGGTGTAATCACCCTTTCAAACCATGGTGATATTATTGTAACCATTGTTGAGTTGGAAGAAGGAATGTTGGAAGAACCTCTAATGCTTCCATGGACCTAACACTAGAAGATTTAATGGAAATCAGCTAGATCTCATTGTGGAACAAGCTTGTAAGAAATTTTTATAAGACGATGGTTTTTTAAATCAAGATAGTTTATTTAGTTTTCCTAGAGGTTAAGCATTTCCAATTTTGAGGCTAGGTGTAGGAAAGGGAAGGGAAAAAAATCTAATAGAGATGAATCTATCTCAAAGAATGAGATAAAAGAAGAAATAATGAAATAATTTAACAAGATTGAAGGGTGATGATAAAAGAAGTTGGAGTAATTATCCTCCCTAAATGGTATATTGCAGATGTCATGGTCTTTGATGTTGTTAGGAAAGAGACAAACACCTAGTTTAGGATTGAAGAAGCCAAGTCAACATCTAGAGGAGTGAAATATAGTGAAAATCATTTTTCATTATTCATATGGTATTTTCAAAGAGAAATAAATCAAGGTAACATGAATCTTTTGATATTGACCAATTGGGCAGCCTAATTATAAGAAGGGTGCGTGAGACTTCAAATGTTGAGGCCTCTCTTATTAACAAAGAGACAGTAGAATTTGGATTGGCCACTAATTAAAAGGATAAAAGGAAATTAAATAAATTAAGGTCTTGGAATCCTATGATGTAGAAAGAAGAAAAAACTTTGAGTTATTGAACATAGTTGCCATGTATGAAAGGCAGTAGAGGAGACAAATGGAGATGGGAGAATCCTCTCAAATAATGATTACCTCATCACCATCTCCACCATCCTACCAGTCTCATAATTGAGCTTCCTCAAACCCCTCTTCATTCTAAAGAATATTTCTATGGATAATTTGAGGATGAAAAGGCCAAACTCAGAGCTATACAAATAAAAGTGGTGCAAAGGTATGAGGAGAAAGTTCAAGATAGAATATTAAATCTAGCATATGATGTTGAAACTAGGCCTCTATTGGCCATTTTCCCCCCCATTCAACCCATCATTGATAACCAATCTAAGAGATCTTCAATGAGTTAAATTCTTTGATTTAGATTAACACACTTTTTGGTTGGGTTAACATCTCGTGTTAACTCAGTTTCTTCATGAGCCAAGTTGGCTATGTTCCTTAATTGGTCGAGCTAGTTCAATTTGTTCATTGACTAAGTTGGCTTGTTTTCCTTCATGTTTCAAGTTGTGGGTTAACACATGTTTCCTATCAGGGTAAACATTTTACGTTAACCATTTTCACTATTTCGAGGAGTGACTTTTCTTGCTTTTGCAAAATCATGAAATTGTTGCTGCCTCTTCAACAAAACATTTAAGAAATGTGTTGACCAACAATTTCATGTCATGTGGTAGATCTTTCTTGTATGAGGCTCATTTTAATTAGATGATGGTCATATTTTTGCATCATTGTTGGGCCCCTTTGTGAAGATATGATGGCTATTAGATTTTGAAGCATCTTTGGATATTTACGAATGCATCTTAGTTTTCTGTGGTTATGTGGAGATCTTGATCCACAGTTGGGTTTTAATCACCTATTGAGGATATCTTTGCAGCATTTGAGTCATTCATTCCAAAATGAAGATCTACATCGATAGGTTATCATTTTATAGGAAAATAAAATTTATTCCATGTGGGTCAACTCTAAAATTTTCATGGTGGGTTAACATTGTGTGTTATCCCATCGTGCATTTCTTGATAGTGGTGTGAATTTATTTGTTGTGGCCATAACATGTTACAAGAATTGTTCTTTAATGCTGAATGATATTCTTTGGCCTTGTTTGTATGACATCTATGCATCTCCATGCCTTATTAATGATTCTAATGATCAAATCTCATGAGATCTAATTTCTTATGGTTGGGTGCATTTGTTTAGCCCTTCTTGTCATTCCATTACAACAAATTGATTTCATGATCAAATTTAGTTCTGATATTCATTAATTTTTTATCTTTGCAACTCAACTTCACCTTGGTTGGGGTTTGAACTTCATGGTTAATTCAGAGTTATGCCTAATCTATAAAGGCAAGTTGTAAATACTTTTTTTGGGTTCTTCTCTATTTTATTTTTGCAGCAACATTATGCTCTACAACTTTTCCTTCTATTAATGAAAATTCTCATTTTCTTACCTATTCTTTCCATTTTTTGTCTAGTGCATGTATTTTCCTTACAATGAACGTTTATTTTCCATTTTCTTGGATCTATGTGTTCTGTTAAGTCTATTAGCAGTTGTTGTATAGTGATATTATTTTCCTTTCAACACTTCAACCAATTCTAAACCTACATGTGGTTTCTTAGAAGGTAGATTAAGGTTTAGTTAGTGTATTTTGGGTGTTTCATTAATATGTAGTGCATTCATAGGTAGAGTTGTAACCATATATCTATCATAGAGCATCACCCCCTTTCCCTTCAACAATTTAATTTCATACATTCCTTCTCCCTTTTCCTTCCCAATTGTAGTTTAGGTGCACCCTAATAGTAAGGAAGCTAACCTTCTCTAGATATTCAGCCTTAGAGTGCATGTCTCACACTTGGAGGTTATTTCCATGTTACACAAGGTCGCCTAAGAATTAGTTTCTCAGGCAAGGGTGTAGACTTTTGTGTCAATAGCCTCTTCATTATTGGATCTAAAAGATAATGATTATCAATAACTCTTTTTAATAAGAATGAAAATGTGTTAAGACAAATATTGGATAAGTGGATCAAGATAGAACAAGAGGTAGGTGAGATTAATGAAAAAATCAAAGATAAATCATAGGTTGAGGAGTTGATAGAAAAAACATATAATCAAGTGAAAATTTTGTTAGAATTTGGTATTAATAAGGAGCTAATACAAAGATGAGTAATGTTTTATCTTTCTAGATATGAAAATAATGGTTTTAACCTTTTCCCTTTGAACATAGAACATAACATAAAAACTTATGGAAAATGGGAAGTAGAATTAAATGGTATCCTCAATATTGGAATGAATAACATAATAAATAATGAGGATAGCTTTTTTTTCATAGCAACTATGGAAGAGATTATGAGAGAAAAGATGCTCTTTAATTCTTTCATTATTGAAATAAAATAGTTAAGGATAAGGTGGAAGGATATTGTTGCAATGGAAAATGAGATTATTGAATTTAATTGTCCAAGTAATATTGTTTTAAATGAATGGGTAACTAGATACAATGCCAAAAAATAAGTTCTACTGGTGGAAATTGATGATCACGATCAAGGCAAGGATAAAGTAGAAGAATTCATACCACCACCTGAAGATTATACCAAAGAAATGGTAAAATATAGTTAGATAGTAGGTTGGATGCAAATAGTAGATGCCAAAAGAGGGAAGGAAGTTATCTAAATAGGGTATCTTAATTTTTTGGTTCACAAACTATGGATACACCTATATAAAAAATTAGGGATTTCTCTTGAAGATTCAAACTACTAGATGTAATTCTACTAACTATTTTCTACTTTTCTTTCTTGTTTACAAGGTCATGGATGTTGATATTTTATCTTATATTTAACAAGTTGTGGATGTCAAATGAAAATATGACATGTGTCCATGCTCTCCCATGTCTAAATATTTTTTCAATCCTTTCTTATAAAAGGATTTCTAAGATTGGGATTGATGGTCTAAATTTTGAGAGAATGAATGTTATTTTCAAGTTTTGAGTCAATCCAAATACTACGTATTGTTGTTATTCTAATTTGTTAATTATAAAGAAGGAATAAAGGGTTTAAATACTCAGAGTCTATTTTGAGTTTTTAATTCACAATATTTGATACTCTAATCTTCATTATTTTCAAGCAATTTAATATAAATGAAGAAGCATTATGAATTGCCCAATTCAGATCTTGTCTCTTCTTGTGTTGTCTTTAGTTTTTTGTGATCCAATAGCAAGTATGTTGAGTTACAATTGTAGTTCATTTTGAATTGTATCACATTTCATCTTTTTTTAATCAAACTTATTAAATTAATGCTTAATTTTATATGAGAGAATTGAAGGGTTTCATGTGAAGATTGTGATAAGAATAGGATCTGGATTGTATATTATTTTTCCTTCACAAAGTGATGAAATAGATTTGTAGTTCAAATGGAATTCTATGACTATACAACCCAATAGATAAAGAATTTTCCATGTATGTATTTGAGAAAATATATAAACCTACATAATGTCAAAATTAATATTCAAAATCCTTTTATATTTTATGCTATTGTGTAGATCTGAAAGTTGGCCTATACTTGGTTTGGAGATCTTTAGGATATGAAGAATTAGCTATCCTATATTCCTTTTGTTGTATAGAATTAAGTTCTTAATATTGTTACAAAGAAAAATTATAATTAATTCCAAGGTATACCCAGCTAAATCTTGCAGAATTCAAAGGGAAGAAGACTAAATGTCTTATCAGTCCTATTGTTTTAAATGGGAATACTTCTCATGATTTAGAGCTAACTCCTAGGTATTTCCCACTTTCCAAAAAGGAATTTTAAACCCTATCATGTCCGAATCCAATAGAGAAGAATATGTCTTATCAAGACCATTTTATCTACTAAATGTTGTTTGGGGAGTGTAACACCCCACTTGGGAACCCAAAAGAAATAAACCTAATATGTTACAAAGTTCACTCAACTATTTTCTTAATTTTTAAACAAAATCAAGTAACAATGCTGAATAAATACTCACGTACACATCCATTACACATAAACCATTACAAATTTCAATTCCATTCCTAAAGGGTTCCTTCATGTTGAGTCATGTTAAGCAAGTTTTATTAATTATTTTTAATCTAAAGTACAATGTCCAAAGCCATGATAAAAACATATAAATACTCTGATAAGAAAATAAATAAGTACAACTAATACAATGAAATACATTTAATACACAACATCCACTACACATGTCACATGGTATGTAATAATAAAAACATCAAATACACATCATCTCAAAATACATGATACATATGTACATTAATAGAAAAGGAATTCTCCTAAAAATGATAATGGCACAACTCCATCAACAAACATCCAACATCTATCAATCTAAGGGAGAACCAAATGGTAAGAAGTCACTGCCTCTAGACCATGTGGTCACCTAATCAGGCTCCCACTCCAACTATATAGGGAAGACAATGTATGATCCACACAAAGGTAATAAAGTCATAAAATAATTCCTAGGAAAGGAATCCTAATAGCTCAATCTACCTCAAGGGTACACAAGTAGTGATAAAGAAAAGATAACCAAAGTAAAAAAGATACTCATCCAAACCAACATCACATACCAAAGTCAAAAATATGGTACAAATCAATTATCACAATCCGAAAGATACAACCACCTCCAAAATGTCAATTATCAAATGCACAATAACCAACATATAAAAATTGTCATCAATAAAGGTAAATCACCAATCACTAACTCCAAAAATAAAATAAAAAACTTTCACAAATGAATAATGACACTAATCAATAAAAATCAATTATCAAAAATTAATGACATACAATCAATAAGTAGCAAGACACATTATATACACTACCAGAGGAAAATATTAAATTTTTAGAGGAGACTTAGGATATATACTAGGGAGTTGCATCACATGAGCCAACTAATGGCTCTGTGTAGAACCAAAATAACCTATCTTGAAAATGAGGAAACTAATCATACCTCTCACTAGGTATCATCCCAATCTAATCCTTTTCCTATAACAAGAACTCAACGGATGGGAAAGGGAAAAATATATAACTTATCTTTTTTATTTATCTCAAGACATGGGTGAGGAAAGATTTTTAACTACTATATCATCACTTGTTACAAAACTTACAATGATTTTCCCTGATAGCCTCTTTGTGCCCTGACCCCCTTTGTAAGTCATTCTCCTATGATGCACCTAGACTACATTACCAAAACTTACAAATCACAATTATCTCTTATACCACAAAAGCACTGCTAATAAAATTTGGCTCCATGATAGGAAACTTGAAATGCATTGGTTCTCGAGACTCAAGTCATCATAAATGCTCATCAAATTAAATCTCATAAAAATAAATCTCAATTTAAATCATAAAATATATCATGACATTTAGTCAAATAATCTTTATAAAATACATCGCAAAATCCTCTAGTGCATATTTTAGTTTTGAAAGGGGGTACTAACCATGCTCAGAATTAGAAATATAGAAATAATATGAGGAAGTAGCCCCAAACTGTAGAAGAAAAAAAATTTCCTCATTAAGTTTTGAGTTTGAGAATACTAGGTTTCTAGAATGGATTTCCAACACTCCTTTACAAGAAGAAGGAATCTCCCAGGATAAAGGTATCTCATCCATGTGATGCATTCAATCTATGCTAAATGACTTAGGAAATATGAGTCACCATGGAAATTTAGCAAATACACAGTTACCATACCTAGGGCATATTCCATTCATTGAGAGAAAACTTATAGATCTTAGTGAAAATATTGGATTTGGGACAACTATAGTAAATACTAATGACTTTTATGTTGAGTTAGAAACCCTTAGGAGAAAAGATATTAAAGAAGATGCCAAGCACAAGCTTTTGGAGAAAGAGAAGGAGGCAGAGACCATGAATGCCCTCATGGAGAGAGATAATTTTCTTAGAAGAATATCTTTGTTGAAAGAGAAAAATAAAATACTAGAAGAAAGACCCATATCTTTACATGCTAATGTTTTTGGGGATATAGGAAACTTGAGATCAGAATGTTTGGAAAGAGAATGATCTTTACATAATAAGTTTGAGTCTACAAAAGAAGGCTACTCATTAGTTAGACCCATTAGTAAGATCCCATTAAGAAGGCCAACATTAATATGAATCCATATAATCCTACAATTAAGGTTTTAGATAAAGGAAAACATAAGAAAACTAGTATTCACATAAACAAACCTATAACAATCCCTAAAAATGATCCTGCTATGTCAAAAAATGACTTAGAACTAGAGAAATCTAGGAAGAAGGACGAGGATCTTGCTAAATAATTAGAGAAAGTTGAAAATGAGGCTGAAACTATATAAATGATAAGGAAGATTCAATTCCTTAAATCTGTCTCATGCCTTGGTATTGGCCTTGTCCTATCTTCTCAAGGTGTGTCTTTTGGTCCCATTCATGATCCTACAACTAGTAATATAGGAAATTCTAAGATAAATGCTATGATTTTTGCTACTAGGATGGGTAATGTTACATTTGGAAAACCAATAAGTGCCAGTATGGGAAATTTTATTACAATTATTGATCCTGGTAGTAGTATGGGCCTAGTTTCCAAAAGAGACCTATTTATTTGGAGAGATATAAATAGATATGCTTTGTGGGTATCCTTGGACTTCCCAACCCAATCCCAAATGAATTAAGAGACAATATAACAAAGTTAATGGGAAATAATGCAACCAGTGGTGAACAAAATCTTAGGATTATATAGAAATGTTGAATGATTATGAAGTAGAGTTTGAAGATGTTGTTATGAAATTATTTATACATTCACTTATTGAAGATGCTAGAGACTAGTTCAAGAGACTCATTGATGATAGTGTTGCTTCTTGGAATGATTTGGAAAAGTGTTTAAAGAAACCATATGATGATAATAAAAAGGTTTATTTCATACTAAATGAATTTAATAACATTAAGAAAAACCATAATGAATCTACTTTTGAATTTATTGTAAGATTTTAGAAGGGGATGTACAAATTGTTCCGATTAATGAAGTTGGATGCACTACTACATTTGGGCCTAAATTACGATGGTAGGCTGTCATAATTACGATGGTAACCTATCACCCAACTGACATTAGTCAGAATTGGGTCCCGTTGGATAGATGCCAGACTTTTCTTATCAAAAGTTGTGATATAAAGGGTTAGTGTCACAATTGCGATGGCCATGGGTGTTGTAAATTGAGCTATTATTTTGGCAAACCCTTCATTTTCACTGTCATAATTGTGACATAATTTTTTTGAATACACAGTTGCAATTGTGATGTATGTGCAATAGAAATGCAATGGGGTCCATGCTAAGCCATCAAAAAATTTCATCGTAATTGGGATGAACATGTGGCAGGAATGTTGTAGGATTGATAGTCAATCATTGCAATTGTGATAGTTTTTTACATTAATAAAAAGAAAATTGGCAGAAAATGTTGAACAGCTATGGTGAAATCATAGGCTAATATTGTCATGTAATGACAGGTTAATATTGAGCTTCACTTGGTTTTGAGAATAGTTTAATATTTTCTACTAATTAGAGCCAACCACGTGAAAGTGGAAGCTTATTTGGCCCCACCCCCTCCCCCCTAACATCTAAATTCCTTGTTAACATTTAAAATCTTTAAGAAATGATCAATATTTAAAGTACAAAATAAAGTTCCAAACCTGAAAAGTGACATCATCTTCCCATCTTCTGGTGCATGTTATTTTTTAGTCACATCCAAAATAAGATTTTGCCACTCTGAATAGAGAATGCACATGTAGTTTCATTTTGTATGCATGGACAATAGAAAGAGCTGAAAAACCCAACACATTTACATTTATTTAATAGGTCTATGCAAACCTCTAACAAAAAATGCAAACTTCTTGGGTTTTTTTAGCTCCACCTAATGTCGTATGCATATGATTTGAGATTTCATATTGAACTATGGTGTCCTTCTACATTGCCTAAAACCACTAAATTCACATAGTTAGTTGTCATACAATCATAGGTTAATATTGAACTTCACTAGTTTCAAGAATAGTTTTTTATTCTCTACTAAGCAGGGCCAACCATGTGAAGATCAAAGCTAAAAAAGTACTAAAAAAGGTTTGAGACCTACAAAAGTGACATCATTTTCCCATCTTCTGGTGCATGTCATATTTTTATCACATCCAAAATAAGATTCTACCACTATGAATTGAGAATGGACACAGAACTACATTCAATTGCATGGACAATAGGCGGAGATGATAATAGACAACACGGTTACATTTATTTAATAGGTCTATCATGTTTTTAAAATTATAAAGCATCAAAACTTAAAATTCCTAATTAAAGACCTCTAACAAAAATGCAAACCTATTGTATTTTTCATCTTTTCTTAATGTCATATACATATGAATTGACATTGCATATTGAGCTATGAAATCCTTCTACATTGCCTGAAACTAGTAGATTGACACAATTACTTGTCATACAATGATAGGTTATTATTTAGCTTCACTTGGTTTCAAGAATATTTTAATATTCTCTATTAATTAGGGCTAACCATGTGAAGTTGGAAGCTCATTTGCCCCCCACCTCCACCGGCCACCCCCACATCTAAATTCCCCATTAACATCTAAAATATTTAATAAAGGATCAATCTTTAAAATACCTAGAATGTCCTTGTCACCTCCTACTACTCTCAAGGGAAGTCCATCTTCATTGCTCATGAGCAATTCATCACATGGGTACATCTAGGAATGTCCTCATCACCTCCTGCATAAAATGAATCCATTATTAGAAAATTCCCCCTAAGAAATAATAGTACAGTTGAAATTAACACATGAAAAATGAGATAGAAAAAGAGGAATCTACTTACCAATAGGTGTTGCCATCGCATCTATGGCCATGCTATCTATTGAGTGAGTTTTATTATTATTTTGTTGTGCCAAGATCTCTCTATTTATATACATACATAGATAGATACATATACACATACATATGAATATGCATATATATATATATGTATATATATGTATATACATACATATATAGAGATCACAAGGGCACGACAATGAGATGCAGAGATCACATGGGCATGACAACAAAATACAGCGATCACAAGGGCACATACATACATAAATTAATACATGTATGTATGTATATATGTATAGAGAGATTTTTTTAAGGTGCTAAGTGACTTACCTCAAGATCCTCCACAAAAATAATGTAGACTAGGATAGTAGATATTTTTAGAAAGAAACAAGTCTTAACCTAGTTAAATGGGTCTAGTCATTGATTAGTTGGGTTGATATATAGATATATTTAACTAGGTTATGGAATCTACAATGGAATTGGCATCATGATTATGACATTTACATAGAAGCATAACTTGCTTCTTCAATTCCTTACACTAAACTCTTTACTAGAGTTATTCTTCTAGTAGTGAGAATAGCTACTACAAATTCCTAGGAGCAAAGGGACCCTAAACCAATGCTACATTTTCTAGAAACATGGGACAAGTTATGACTAGATTCAGTACTTCATAACATTCTAGATCATATGCAGAAGGTCCAAAGGCTGGATTTCATCCACTAGATTGTGACTAAATAGATTGTGGATACCCTCCATACCTTGAATGAAAACATTGTTAATTTGGGGGACTATCTGACCAATGTCAGTCTTGTGGGGAACGTGGAGTAGAGTACAGAGCACAGAACCAGCCGGGAAGATCCTCAGAAAGAGACCCAAATCTAGGAAAGTTAGGGGGACCAGATGCATTTCCTCCCCATGATCCAGGAGGAAGAGGCCAACCAGAAGGAAAGTGACGCTGCAGAAACCTTGTAGGCAATGGAAAAGAAGGGACACTAGTCTGCCCGCCAAGCTCTGTTCCTAGCCTTTGTTTCTCAAGCTTCGAGCCTTTTTGTTTCTAGCCTTTTGAGGCAGCTTTTTTTCTATCTTTTCTACTTTATGTTATTTTTTGCTGTAAAACTTTGGGTTTCAGGATCGCTGTAAAACCTATTTTCCTAATAAAAAACATTCTAGATCATATAGTGATGCCCAAATTAACAACAATTGATACTTGGGATGTAGAGATCACAAGGGCATGAAAAAAAATTCCTATAGAACTATCATCATATTAGGTAAAATAAAATGAATGAGATGCAGAGGTTAGAAGGGCACAATAACTAGATGCAAAGACCACAAGGGCATGACAAAAAATTCTTATATAACTATCATCATATTAGGTATAGTAAAATGAATGAGATGCAAAGATTAGAAAGGCATGACAATGAGATGCAAAGATCACAAGAGCATGAAAACAAAATGTAGCAATCACAAGGGCATGACAACAAAATCCTAGATATCCACATGATACATACATACATACATACATACATACACACACACACACATGTATATATATATACATATACATACATACATACATGCATAGATACATACATATACATGTATGTATGTATGTATCTATGCAAAGAGATCTTTTTTAAGGTGATTATTGCATCTTAGCGCAACAACAAAAAATAATCCAACTGCATACATATTCTAGAATCCAAATAATTAAAAAATAAAACTCACTCAACCCATGCTAAGTGAATTAGCTCAAGATCTTGCACAAAAATAATTTTTATTGTTCCCTTTATTGTACCTAATCTAATGACAATTCTACAAGAATTTGTAATCAACCTAAGTAATCAGCAACTAGACCCATTTAACTAGGTTATGGATTATATATACATATATTTGATTGAATTATGGATTTTATAAGTGAATGAGCCTTGTGATCATGGCATTTACACAGAAGTGAAACTTGCTTCTTTAACTCCTTACAAGAAACTCATAACTATTCTTCTAGTAGTGAGAATAGCTGCTCCAAATTCCTAGGAGCCAAGGGACCTTGAACCTATGATATGTTTCTTGGAGACATGGGAGAAGCTACTATCAGCTTCAGTACTTCATATAGAGATACCCAAATTAACAATAGTAGATACTTGGGATCCTTGCAGGGCGAGTGTGCCAATACATTCATGGTTACATCCTTGGATTCCATTATTGGGTCAGCGTATGGAGCCTTTATATCCAACCATTTATTATAAATTGGAGAATTTTCTTCATGTCTAGTATTCAAGTGATGCATTTAGATATGCAATTTTATCTCCTTGGAAAACTATATTTGGTCTTGCTAGCTGGGAACAACTGACTATTCATTTTATTGTACCTAATTTGATGATAGTTCTACAAGAATTTGTATTCAACCTAGGTAATCAACAACTAGACCAATTTAACTAGGTTATGGCTTGGGCATGTTTTATTCCCATTTATCATATGGTTGCAATGTTGGAGGCAACATTTTTTATTTGTGCAAGATATGGAGGAAGAGAAATGGTGTTTGAAAAGATGAAAATTTAATAATGTGAAGTCACCTTGAGGAACTTGTGTATGCTCTTGGAAAATATGTCATCAAAAATGTTCATCGTGACCTTTTTTTTCTTCTACATGTTTTTGCATGGAGCCTTCACACACCTAGTGCTCACAAATGTCTACTTAAGAATGTATGTGAACCTGAAATACACTACTATGTGGTGAAATATGTAGAAAATTATATAATTCTTCATCACACAAGGTCTTTCACTTGGTGTTCTCATTCATTAAGTTAAGCACCCAAGTTTGCATTTCAAATCATGATTTATCTATTTTGGGCTTAAGAACTAGTACAATAGCCTAGAAAGAGTACCTAAGAAGAGATAGATCTCACATTCATTCATTAATAAATATAGCATTGATTCATTATCACATGAAGTAAAAAACAATTATGAGCATCCATAAAATAATCTCGTAATGTCCAAAGCTAACATCTAACATTAGTTCATCCTTTAACATTCATTAAAAGTAACACATAAACACATAACATTCAATAACATGTGAAATAAGGTATTTAAACATGCCTCAACCAATTATGATTTAATTTTGGATCATTTGCAAGCGATTAGTTTGGAATTTTGTTCTCACCAAAAATCATAAAATATAAGAACAACTATGCCAAAAAGAGCATAAAAAGATGATTATCATGCACCAATCATGTTTTTTTAGTTCTTTTAGCACAATCATTCTTACAATTTTTTGGCTCAATCTCTAACTGGTCAATATGTGTTTTGAAAAAGTATTGTTGGACTATGAGTCAGGAAAAAGGGAAATATCAAACTTATAAAATATGTACACAAATGCAATTAATTTTTAAACTTTGGTTTTATAAACTCACAAATAGAATCATAGAATTATAAGAAACTATTGTGGTTTGTACTATTTCAAAATTATAATTACAAGTGATAAAATTATATACTTTTGATTCAGAGAGCACAAATAATGGAAACGAAGTATTGTAGAAGGTGCAAGCTCAACTCTCCCCTATGTGGATGATGAGAAAATAGTTACATACATACATACATGGTTAAGTGTTACCTAACTATATCCAAGGCTACCTAATTATTTCCAAGGCATCTACACACTAGAGTCATACCCCACCTACTAGGTTGCCTACATACTTGTATCCATGAGATCAAGACCCTTGAACTACTCACTCTAACAAATATGTAGTTTTGGTTTCTAATTGTTTTGATGTAGTTATATTCCTATAAATATTGGTGAGATTTAATCATCTAATACAACTGTTTGCAACCATACACCCACTCGGGTGAATTTGGTGGTTTTCTATAATTACAATACTATAATACCCTGGTGCAACCTTCGTGTTGTAGCTTTAGTTAATGTAAGGTTAATGTATATATGACCTAACTCACTCCTTATATAGCTATGTGTAAAAGCTTGTGACAATAATCAATGGGTCTAAATAGACCAGTCAAGTTAATACTGAAACACAAAGTTTAGCCTTCTATTTTTAAAATCCAAGTACACTAGGTACATATAATTTCTTAAAATATAAGCCTCATGAGTTAATATATAATGTCTTAAAATATAAGCCTCATGAGTTAATATATAATGTCTTAAAATAGTTAAGTTCTAACATACTATGTCCAAGGCATCTCCACACTGGAGGCATACTCCGCCTACCAAGCTACCTACATACCCATATCCATGGGATCAAGACCCTTGAACTACTCACTCTAACAAATATGTATTTCTAGTTTCTAATTGTTTTGATGTAGTTGTATTCCTATAGCCACTAGTGATATTTACTCACCTAATACAACTCTTCACCATCATACACCCACTTAAGCAAATCAGTTGATTTTCTATAGTTACAATACTATAATACCTTGGTGCATCATTTGTATTATAGTTTATAGTTAATGTAAGGTTAACCTATATACATCCTAAATCACTCCTTATAAAGTTATGTTTAAAAGCTTTTGACAATACCCGTGGCCATGTTACCCATTGAGTGAGTTTTTTTTCTTTTTCTTTTTCTATTTTTCCAAGATCTTTCTATTTATATGCATACATACATACATACATATACACATATACACATATACATAAATACATACATATATAGAGATCACAAGGGTATGATAATAAAATCCTTGATTTCCACTAATCTCTACAATCCACAAGATCTCTATACATACATACATACATACATACATACATATACACATATACACATACATTTGCATATGAAATTTTTATCACCTTGGAAAAATGTATTTGATTCTGTTATTTAGGAATAGCTGATTGTTCATTTTATTGTACCTAATTTGATGATAGTTCTCTAGGAATTTGTAATCAACCCAACTAATCAGGAATTAGACCAATTTAACTAGGTTATGGCTTGTTTCTTTCTAAAAATATATGTTATGATATGTTTTTCTAAAATTTCTTGCCCATTTTTCCTGATTTGCATTATTTTTTTGTAGGATATTGAGCTAAGTTAGTTAGCATAGGTTGAGTGAGTTTTATTGTTTTATTATTTGGATTCTAGAATATGGGCTTCATTTTATCACTGGATTTGTTCATGTCCTGATTTTAATGAACTAACAAAGTGGTTTTTAGGGTAGAAAGGACTATATAATGAAAAGGAAACTTGAAAACTTGAATGTTGAAATGCTGAAATAAAAGCAATCGAGGATCAAACACCTATGGTAGAGTTAAAACACAATGTGAAGTTGATTTTAGATATTAAAAAATAAAATAAAACATGACATAAATCATTCCCTATTTTTTTTTTAATGTGGAGAGTTGCATGTGAAAGAGGGTGGAGAGCTCTGAATGAGGCTGGAGAGCTCTAAACGTTGGTGGAGATTCCATTGTCATGCCCTTGTGATTGCTTCATTTTATTTGCATGCCCTTACAATCTCTACACTTCATTGTCATTCCCTTGGTGGAGATAAGTGGAGATATAGGATTTTGTTGTCATGCCCTTGTGATTTCTGCATTTCATTGTTGTATCCTTGTGATCTTCGTGCCCTTTCTCTATGATTTCATTTCTGTGTCATGCCCTTTTGATCTATATGCCCTTTGCAACACTACAACATTTGGGGTCAAATTACGATGACAATTTGCAATGATGGTGTAATTTGTGGCATCCAGGCTCAAATGTAGTAGTGCTTTCTCTATGATTTTCTTCAAGGGGAGAAGAAGTACCTATGTAAATGTTCTTTTCTTTTCCCTCTAAACATGTATCTCTTTATATTACCCCTAGTAGGTGATTAGAGAAGCTTCTCTTTGTGTATATATATGTGTATATATACATACATTTACACACATATGTTTGTGTCTATGTATATATGTATGTATATATAGAGAAGCTTCTCTTTATTTATATGTATTTGTATATATACATACATACACACACATATGTGTGTCTATATATGTATTGTATGTATATAGATAGGCATCTCTCTATTTATGTACACACATACATACATACATACATAGACACACATATGTGTGTATATATGTATATATACATATATATATATATACATATATATGTATATACATACATAAAACATACATATACAGAGATCACAAGGGCACACCAACGAGATGCAAAGATATATATATATACATACATACATACATACATCTACATATACAATTTTATCATCTTGGAAAATTTTATTTGATCTTTACTCAAGCACTAAAAGATAATATAATTTGTAAGTAAATATTTTTGCATACTTAGTTTGGTATGGATACTTTGCATTGAATTCATTTGAGGAGAGTGAGTCTACTCATGATGATAATGGCTCCATGTATTGGATCTTTAGAGGAGAGAGACTTACAAAAGATTAGATGTTGTAGATATTGGATAATTCTTTTGTATGAATGGTTGATCAAGAAAGTTGCATAAAATCAAGGTGTCAATTGCAAGTAGTTTCATTAGTTTGATAAGGGAATCAACTTTGAAAGAGGGATGATCAAAATTGGCATGTCCATCCTTATGATAGATGTATGCATCTCATAATAGAAAATTACCTCAAACAACAAGCAATAAATTATTAAATATATGGAAAATCAAAAGAACATTCACCTTAATATTTTTGAAGGACAAAAATATAATAAAAGTATAATTTTCTAGGAAAAGCCATGACCTATGTGGCTATTCTATTGTCGAGTAGTGGAAACTCTTCATGCTAAATATGAAGATCTTGAAATTAAAAAAGATAACTATCAAAGATCTATATTTGTGTTTTAGTGATAAAAAATATACAATCTAATTTTAATAAAAATAATGGTCTTAAATGTATATTATTAAATAAAATAAATAAGAGTACTAGTTGTAGCTATATAATTTTTGTATTTCTGATTATGTTAAACAAAATGTTCACTAAAAAAAGTATGAAATAACATAAATGGATCATCTACTTGATCCTATTATGTCTTAATTTGTATGCATCTAATCATTACTTGGACGATATCATGCATGCGATCTTTACTCAATCACCAAGAGATAATATAATATGTAAGTATAGATTTCTACATACTTAGTTTGGTATGAATAAATTTGATTGAATAGAAGGATAATTGCTTGTGTGAATTCAACATATGAATGATCAATTTAATTTATCACAAGTACTATGCAAGTATGTATGTATGCATGTAAAGAAGTTCACATAGTGAGCTAATTTACATACATACATGCACATATGCATACAATCATCATAATCAGTTATCCTTGAATTTGACCAAAGCTATTATTTATGAACAAGAGATACATATTTAGAAGGAAAAGAAAAGAATATTTACATAGGTACCTCTTCTCCCATTGAATAAAACCATAGATAAAGGGCACAAAGATCACAAGGGAATGAAAAAAAAATCCTAGATCTTCACTGATCTCCACCAATATTTAGAGCTCTCCACCCTTGTTTGGAGCTTTCCACCCTCTTTCATGTGCAACTCTCCACAATCAATCAAAACAAATAGGGAATGATTAATGCTATGTTTTCTTTTGTTTTTTTTTTATAATCCATCATCCATAATCCACAAGATCTCTCTATATATACATACATACATACACACATACATATGCATACACATACATACATACATACATGCATACATACATGAAAAAAAGAATGCACTTTCTAAGAGTTTACAATTGGTCAAAAAAATTAATATTTTACAAGAAAATGCATTTGAAGAACTATTAGCAAGAACATGGTGTTGAAACAGTACAAAAAGTGCTTGACATGAGAGCTCTGCAAGTGAGGATGTTGACCGTTAATCTTGAAAATTGGAATACTAAAATGAAAGCTATCAATGATCAATCACCTATGCTAGAGTTACAACACACTATGAAGTTGATTTTAGATAAGGTAGAGGCAAATATTTATAATTTTGATAATAAAAAATTAAGGCATGAGAGTGAAGGAGAAGGAACAGATTTAGAAAGAGAACAAGAAGGAGCGGCTTTAGAAAGAGATTGCATGGCAGAAACAATAGCTAGACAACATAGAGGATATTATGGGAGCCACTGGATAAAATCTAGGGAATTGTTGTGGTAGATAATATGACATTGGAATCACTTACAAATTTATTTGAAAATTTATAGTCCAAATATCAAATGCTTATAAGAGTGTTTCAAGTATTGGTGTAGTCTCCTTGCGATGATCCCAAGTATCAAATGCATATAAGAGTGTTTCAAGGTTTGGAACCACTTCAACATCCTTTGCATGGTTTATCTACAAGGGAATGGGCCTCATGATTATGGAATTTACACTACTTCTTGAACTCCTTATACTCAACTCTTCACCAAAGTTATTTTTTAATTCCTTACATATGCAATTTTATCACCTTGGAAAACTATATTTGATCCTGCTAGCTAGGAACATATGATTGTTCATTTTATTGCACCTAATATGATGATGGTTCTATAGGATTTGTAGTCAACCTATCTAATCAGCAACTAGATCCATTTAACTAGTTATGGCTAGTTTATTTCTAAAAATATCTACTATGATATATTTTTGTAAAATTTCTTGCAAACTCTGCCCATTTTTCCTAGTTTGCATTATTTTTGTGGAGGATATTGAGGTAAGTCACTTATCATGGGTTGAGTGAGTTTTTTTTGTTTTATTTGGATTCTGAAATATTTATGTAGTTGGATAAATTTTTTATTGTGTAGCTAAGATGTAATAAGCACCTTAAAAATGATCTCTAAATATACATGTTGATAAAAAGATATAAAGAGATATAAGTTTAGAAGGAAAAGAAACCAACATCTACATACCCTTGAAGAAAATAACAAAGCTAGGGCATGGAAATGAAATCATAGAGAAAGATACAACATGACAATGAAATCACAGAGCAAGGGCACGACATGGCTAAAAAATCACAAAGCAAGGGCATGACATCGAAATCATAGAGCAAGGGCACATAAAGGAAATGTAGAGGTCAAAAGGGCATGGTAACCAAATCACAGAGCAAGGGCAAGACAACAAAATGCAAAGACATATCATAGGAATGAAATGCACCAAGAACATATGCATAATCACAAGGCTCATTCCCTTGCAGAAATGATAACCTAGTTAAATATACATATATATCAACCCAACTAATTAGCAACTAGACCCATTTAACTAGTTATGGCTTGTTTCTTTCTTAAAATATCTGCTATGATATATTTTTGTAAAATTTCTCGAAAATTTTCCTATTTTCCCTAGTCTACATTATTTTTGTGGAGGATCTTGAGGTAAGTCACTTAGCATGGGTTGAGTGAGTTTTATGTTTTTATTAGTTGGATACAGGAATATGTTTGTAGCTGGATCAATTTTTTTATGTAGCTAAGATGTAATAAGTTCTTTTAAAAAGATCTCTAAATATATATGTTCAGAAGGATGTATAAAGAGATACCTATTTAGAAGGAAAATAAATCAACATTTACATACCCTTGAATAAAATTATAGAGCTAGGGCATGGTAATGAAATTACAGAGCAAGGGCACAACTTGGAAATGAAATCACAGAGCAAGGGCATGGCATGGAAAAAAAATTGCAAAGCAAGGGCATGTTACCAAAATCATAGAGCAAGGTAATGACAACGAAACAAAGAGATCACAAGGGCATGAAAACCAAATTGCAGAGCAAAGTCATGGAAACAAAATGTGGAGATCACAACAACGAATCATAGAGAAAGGGCACAACAAAAAAATGAAGATATATATCAAAGGAATGAAATGCACCAAGCACAAGGGCATGACAACATTCAGATCTCTCTACCCTCATTTGGAGCTCTCCACCTTCTTTCATGTGTAACTCTCCACAATCAAAACAAGTGAGGAATGATTTATATAGTGTTTTTTTCTTCTTTTTTATACTTACATGGGCGTCGCAATTATAACACTTACGTCGATATTATGTTGACATCGAGGAAAATTACAATAAAAAAATGAAAATCACCACAAATTAGACATCACAAACTATCATTGCAATTTGACCCCAAATGTTGTAGTGATGATAATGTGTATCTAACAAATTATTTCAATGTTTTTTATAGTAATGTGACATATATTTTGAGAGATCGGGACCCTAAAACCCTAAGAGATACTTTTAATTTTGTGGTAAAGATTGAAAATAATAGAAGAGCATTAGGGAACTTCAGAAGAAGGGATGAACTAAAGTTGTTCGGTCCAAGAAATTTTTTAAAAAATGAAAATGAAAAGCCTATGGAAAATAGGAAGCCTAAGGAAGGAAAAATGGAAAAGGTCCTTAATGTGTTGAAACACATGAAGTCTACCATGAGTAATGCAAATAAAGGGCTTGCAAATGAGAAACCACAATTTGGAAAAACATTTAATAGGAAAACTAGGTTGTAGAACTACCCCTATAACACTCAATAGAAGGATGGGAAACCTATTACAATACTTCTAAAGGTAAAAATGAGAAATTCACCCCAAATCTATTGCAAAAAAACTATAAATATTGCAGAAGAAGTACCTTGGTGCTATCCTCATTCCTCTAAGTATTGTGTAGTTGCTCAGTCAATTATTGCATCCCACAAACCTGAACTAGAGGAATCTACTGATGAAGAAATTTATGATGATGTGGATTGCAATCTAGTGATTTCTTACTATAAGTATGATAGTCAATTAGATATAGAGGACTCTGAATTATATGTTTATCGCCAAAGGGCTAACTATGATAATTTTCATCAACAAATTTTCTCTAAGGACAAAGTGGAGATGGATAATAAAGTATGTAATATGACATTAGATGTGGGTCATATTAGTTTAGGAAATCAATAAAAAGAAAAAATTGATATGATAATTACAGAGATGATTTCTCAAGTCCAAAGTACTTACAACTTAAGGAATGGGGTAATGAATAGTGATATTGGAAAATGATCTAGCATTTTTATTGAGGATGTGACTCATAAGATGTGTGATGTGGATAAAATAAAGGATTCATTGGTGGTGAAGCTAAAGGAGGTTAAATAAAGAAGGTTGAAACCTAAGAAAAATGTGCAAACTCAAAGTATAGACAAGAAGAAAGAAGTTTTTGAAGTAAAAGACCTTGAGATAAAGGTCAACAAACAAGTTGCAGATACCATGGTTCAACCACAAGATAATACATGTATGCTTGTTGAGATCCCATCTTATACCCTTGTAGATATTTTGTCCATGTTATCACAAATTACTATAAAAGTTCCTTTGTTTGAAATGTTTAGAATAAAGGGACATAAAGATAAATCCCTATCATGGTTGGGATGTGTTCGAAATGACAATATAATTGAAAATAAGAAGCCTTTAAATAAAAAGGTGCAAGCCCCACCCAAAGTGAAGGGGGATGAAGGAGTAGTATCTCAAATTCCCCCATGTACCTTTATAGTTTTGTAGTAGCTTATATTGAGAACATTGACCCTTTCTTTTTAAGTTTGATCATAAATGGTAAAATTATAAAGAACTATATAATAGATTCATGTGCTTCAAACATTGTTATGCCTTTCAAGATAATGGAATCACTTAGTTTTAAGGTGGATGCCAAGCAAGGGAGGTGTTGTGCATTAGATTCTAGAGAGGTACCTATCATAGGAACTATTACTAGCCTTCCTTACAAACTAGCTGCATACCCTAATAATGACTTGACTATGAGTTTACTAGTAGTGGATATCCCACCTTAGTATGGTATGTCATTGTCTAGGAAATGGAGTATTGTTATGGGTGGCAATTTGCAATGTGATTAATCTTTTTTGACATTCCAAATTGGTGATAAATCTATTAAGATAAATAGAGAATCTACAATTACCCATCTGATTGAAGAAAATCGAGATAATGATACAACATATTTCTTACACAGTGATATAAATGCCTTTAGATTAGAAGTAATTATATTGGAAAAGAAAAAGGAACCTATACCAATAGCACAAGAGGTCAAGAAATTTTAAGAAAATGGAGATTTTTGAATATGTATTTTGATGGTGCTAGTTCAAAAGAAGGAGTTGGAGTAGGAGTGGTATTATTTCACTAGAGAAGAAGAATTTTAGGTACTCTTTCACTTTGAGATTTACATGTATAAATAATATTGTAGAATATGAAGCCCTTCTTTTAGGTTTGAGATTGGCTACTAAACATAGCATGAAATTCTTGTATCTAATTGGTGATTTTGAGCTAGTTGTATCATAGATTAGACAATCTTATGCATCAAAGAAGAAAAGGCTAAAAAATGATAGGAACATTGTTTGGGATTAGATTTATGCCTTTGATTCATACGAGATAACTTGGATGGATAGAACAAAAAATAAGATGACATATTTGTTAGCCAATATATCCATCAAACCTGATAACATCACATTTGCAGGGATGTCTAAAATTGAAGTGCAAACTAGGCCATATATCCCTAATAATATAGAAAATTAGAAAGTATTTCAAGATGACCAAGATCTTCTAAACTTCTTAAATTGTGAGGACAAGTATCATAGACAAGAACTAGATTGTAGTGCTCTTGTAGAGACCATAGATGGGAAATATACTATCTTCAGAAATGAAGTTATCCATCTCAAGACTAAAAAGGTACCAAAAGAATTGGTTGAGTTGGAAAGTTTTTTTGATAATTAAGATATAGTATAGTCAAATATCAAGGAAAAAAACTAGAATAGTTGGAGGAGATAAATTTGGGTACTAATGAAGCTCCCAAGAAAGTGTGCATAGGGAAGAGGTTATCTCCTGCTATAATGATGTAACTAATTGATTTGCTAAGAAAGTACACACATGTCTTTTCATGGTCATATGATGACTTGAAATTGTATAGAGAAGACTTATTCAAACATTTCATTCCTCTTAAGGAAAATGCTAAACCTTTTAGACAAAACTAGAGACCATTAAGCAATCCCACTTTAGCTCCTAAAATGCAAGAGGAACTGATGAAGCTCAAGGATGGGCACTTGGGTCTCTAATTTGTTACCTATGAACTTAGGAAAAAGAATGGGGATATCAAAAAATTTGTGCATTTCATAAATCTAAACATTTTATGTGTGAAGGATAACTATGGACTACCAAATATGGAAGCTATGTTGCAAAGAATAATAGGTTCTAAACTAATGTCCATGATGGATGGTTTCTCTAGTTACAATCAAGTACTCATTGATGAAGTTGAATAGTACTTGGTATTGCCTTTACCCTACCATGGGGAACCTATGTATATGTGAGAATGCTTTTTGGGCTCACAAAAATCGGAGCCACTTTCCAAAGGGATATAAATGTAGCTAGAAAAATTCATGGTAGTATACCAGTGTAATGCCTTGCTCGGAGATCTTTGGTTCAAGGATTCAATACAAGCCAAGAAAAAAAAAATTTACAAGTATAAATGCACATGACAACATCATACAGGGATCACAAAGATCACAACAGATGACTTCACCACAATCTTGGCAACCAACTGATCTTCAAATGCCACCACCAAACTAACACACACAAAAAAAAGCCAACAATGACCATGCACAAGATGAGGGCTCAAAGAAATGACCACTCATCAACAAAACACTAAGTTGGGGTAGGATGCAAAAACCTAAAATTTGGCTAAGTCTAAAATTTTGAAGCCCTAAAAATTGGCTAAGTCTGGATTTCAGAAGCCTTGAAATTTCCTAGAATCTTTATCTTATCTCTGAGAGGTCTAAAACCTATCTCAAAATATTTGTCGCATATATTAAAATATATCTTAAGTATAATTGAATCAACTTATACTTAAACAACATATTTTAAACCCCAAGAGACTGACTACAGAAACACACACAACTGAAATCAAAATGTGACACAATAGGGTTGAAGAACACTGAAGAAGGTATCCAAATCAACTCTCAAAAAGTTCAAACCAAACCGAAAAGTGCATGTTGCTTGCCCACATAGGTTTTTATAAAAACCAAGTGATACTTTAACATAGCATAGAAAAGTATCGCACAAAATTTCTAAAGAAGGGCGACACTTTCAAGGACTAGGTGATACTTCTCCTTAAGGTGTGCAATACTTTAAGGGTGTTTCATGACATTTCTTACAAGGAGGTTTGATCCTATCCAATATCACGTGATAATTCTCCAAGAGGCATGCAATAGAATTAGGGGACGTATGACAGAGTTTCACTGGGCATGCAATACATTTTTGTGTCGCACCATGCTGATAAATGTCTCCCATAGAAACACAAAGACACTTAAAGAAAACACAAAAGGGGAAAATTAGAGAAAATTTGAGTTCAAAACCTCCACACCAAGGAGTACCAAATCCACATAGATTGAGGAGCAAACACTTGAGTGCATAATCAACAATATGCCAAGGAACAAGAAAGAGGAACATCTATCCATCTAAATCATAGAAATAATAGAACATACTAAAAACAACATCATAGTGACAAAACAACTAACTAAGTACGCGGTTCCTCCCAATCATCAATGGCATCATAAGACCATTGTGGGCCCTAGCCATCCCTTGCATGTAACATCCCAAGCCATTGATCAGATCATCGGTACTATTGTAATAGGGATGTCATTACTAGAACATTCTACAATATAAGCATAAGGAAATCTAACATGCTAGTAGTAAAGCATAAGATAATCCTACAAGGTACATAACATCACCTATCACATGATAATTAGCATAATAAGGAAATCTAACATGCTAACCAATAAGCAATAGATAATCCAATACAAAAATTCACATCATCTTGTCATATTCTAAACATCATAATATGGGAATGCATCAAATAAACTAACATTAGCTAAACATGATATCCAAGCATTCCAATGAAAGCATCAAGTGAAAACATCTAGCAATGGTTGCACTAGGATAAGAGACCATCTCTATACACCAATCCCTAGCAGTGGTGAAGGTAGCTATGCCTCCCAACCACATGGAACCCATAGGTCCACACTTGTCGTGCTGATGGAGATAATGATCCAATCACAAACACACAAAACAACATCCATGGCTAACACTCATGCCAAACAATATGATGGCTATAACCCAAAACCTAAGACAATGCAAGGAGTATAGGTCCTAGTCAGACACTCAATAGGCTACTAAGTAGGGGCTGACATCATGGAGAGTCACTTGGCATCAAAAAGCCCAAGTTCAAATCGTGTGAATTCAGCATCCCTCAATGGAATGGCTCAGCATAGCATTTTATTATCTTAAGTTTTATTACCACTCACACATTTTATTTAGTTATTACTTATTTAAAAAGCTTCTTCAATCAAATGGAAAAAGGACACCAGAATGCATGACAGAAGCCCCCTCCATATGCTACCCTACCCTACCCATGATCATCCTATGACAAGTGCCCATGGGCATGCATACTCCCATCCCAACCCCAATGATCATAACTTATGGAAGTACCATGAAAGATCAAGACTTGGAAGTCACCCAACAAATGTATGCGCATGTACTTGTGTGTGGTACACCACCATCACAAAGATCATAATACAAGGACAAGATGAGAACACAATGCAAAACAAAACACCCAACCAAAAGCAACTTAGGAAGATGGATTCTACATGAATCCCAAAGGCAATAAAACCATACATCATGAAATCACTCTACTAGCCTCAATCTGGGAGTGTGGATTCTACACAAATCTCAATGATGCAACAAGACCAAACATCATGAACTCATTTGACCAACCTCGATCTAGGAGTATGGATTCTATGCGAATCCTAGCATCCACTAAACAAAAGCAAAGGTCTAAAAGAAATAATAACACCAAGTATAAAATCACTCAACCGAACATAATGTCAGGAGTACGAATGTGACATGCATCCCAAAGCAACATAAAAGTGCAATAAAGGTCTGACTGATATCCAAACAAATAATCCAATTCCACAACCCAAATCATGCCAAAGAAACATGATAAAATAGGGCAGCATGCAAAACGAGGCAAAAATCCCAAATTTTGGAAAAATTTCAAAATTAAAATCCATTTGAACTTTCAGCAAAAAACCCCCAAAAATCCAAAAATAAATGAGTTTGGACACCGTATGCAAAAATGGCTAGCATAACGACGTAAAACCCCAAACCCTCATCTCAAAAAATAGGGAAATTTTCATACCCACCCAATTAGGTAGAACTAGCATACAAAAATAGAGGGGAACACTAGTTCTCAATCTCCAAACAAATGGCTACCAAAAATAGAAGCAGAAACAGAGCATAAAAAATAAAATAGGAAAGCCCTACCTCATAGCCAAAAGGGCAAAACAATAATTTGAACCATAAAATAAATAGCCCACAAAAGTAGCTAAAAATCCCAGCAATCCAAGGTTTCCCCGAGTTGGATCCAACAAGCCCAACCTTGCAATGATCCCACACCCGTAGCTCCCACAATGAACAAAATAGTAAATCCTCATGAAGAGGATTTTGGGTTTTACTCTCAAACTTTCTAATTCAAAAGTGAGAAGTGAGGAATTCCATTCCTTTTTGGATATTTATTCACTTTTCAAGTGAATAATCGATTAGGGAAATTAACTAGCCAACCTAGTTAAACCCCAAATCCACCCAAACGAAAATAGGTTATTCCTAGAAATAGGAATTCATCTATGGAAAAGCTGCCAAAAAATAAAATAAATCAATTAAAAAGCCCAAAAACCCAAAAAAATACATAAATTTCCTTAACAACTTTCGCGACAATGCAAACTTCTAAATGCACAAACATGTTTACTGGTCTAATCACATACTGCAAATCAGTTTAGATTTAATAATCACTGAAAGGTTTAATTAAATAATTAAAATAAGGATACGTGGACCTTACAAGGATGACATTGGTAAAATATGAATGGTTGAATCACTAACTCCATGTGCCACTACCAGGGATATAAATCTTGCACACTAAATAACATGATCAAGTGAAATTGCATATAATAACATAGCCGAAGCAATAAATGCATTAAATAACCTAATTTAACAATTTATTTAATTATATTAAAATAATCTATTTACATCACTCACATTCGCATAAAGCATAACAACATAGGAATGAAGCAAATAACCATAGCATTAAATCCATTACATAACATCATCAGAGGTATGTCCAAATACCAAATAATCAGATATCATCATAAAACACACTGTCACCTCAAAAAGGCATCATCATGCAAAATGATCAACTGAATAGCATAGTAGTCTAACATCTATAATACTGAAATCAAAGTATAACATCTAACCCTCAGGTCCTCTCAAATATAAAACATCACATAAGTAATAGATATCTCTTAGATCAAAATATAACGAGGTAAATGCCTGCATCACATAACCAAATAATTCAAATGGGCAATCCATCTCTAATTATTTAAGCATTTAATAATGGTTGATTAAAAAACAACAAAAAGGCACTTAAAACACATAAGTAAACATAGTCATAAACATGACTAACCACTACTACAGGAACCTAGTCTAGTGTAGCATAGTAAAAAGTACACAGTGCAATCTTTGCACACATCTCAAGGTAATCATGGAACAACCTCATGATACCACATTGATCTTGGTAACAATTGGCACAAACCTCAGTGAACCATAAATCACATCATAATCTCATAACTCAGCCATAAGCATAATCAAGGCAACTAATATAGAAACATACATCAAATCACCTCTACGATGTAGACCACTGATGGTCACAATCATGATCCCATCTCAAGGAGAGATCAACAAGGTTGCATCCATTAGGATGACTCATAGAAGTCAAATGGGGGAGGCACTACAACCAGGATAACCTTACTACATATTCTAAAAGGGAAGAAGACAATTCTAAACATCTTGAAAAGATCTTTGTAAAAGCTTTGGAATATGGAGTGTCTCTTAACCCCAAAAAATATGTGTTTGGTGTAACTAAAGGTAAGCTTCTAGGCCATATTGTATCCAAGGAAGGGGTTAGAATAAATCCAAAAGGGGTTTCTACCATAGAAAATTTTCCTAAATCAAAAAATGTAAAGGGGATCCAATATTTCTTTGGATAGGTGAACTTTTTAAGAAAACTTGTAACAAATTTTGTAGAGATTAGTAGACCCATATCCAAAATGCTCAAGAAAGGAATAGAGATTAGGTGGGATGGATGTACCCCAGTTACATTCCAAGACATTAAGGAAGCAATATAAAATGTACCTATATTGAGAACACCTGATTATGGTAGACCTATGCACATTTTTTGTTTTGCTTCATTTCATACAATTGTAGTAGTACTACTCTAGAAAAAATGAGGAGGGTATTGAACAACCAATAGATTTCTTCAATAAATCCCTCTAAGATGTAGAATTAAAATATGATATAAATGAAAATAAAACATATACTCTAGTTAAAGTAGTCACAAATTTTAGGTGTTATGTGATGGGAGAAATAGTAATTGCATTTGTCCCTAATGCTACCATCAAGGACATTTTTTCTTAGTAAGAGGCATTAGGTAGAAGATGTAGGTGGGTAAATAGAATCCAAGAATTTAATATTTTTGTTCATATTACTATACTTTTTAAGGGGAAAGGCTTGGTGAAATTAATGACCCAATCAAATTTAGATGAAAATAAAATAAATTTGGTGGATGATGACCATAGGCCATCTATCCGTGATATGGATTCTTGTGATTTGTATAAAGATGTTATTCATTACTTGTAGTACATGTTTCCTCCTTCTAAAATGAATGACAATGAAAAGAGTTAATTAAAGCTTCATGATAATAAATACATTATTGTTGATGGAAATTTATGGTGGAGATACACTGATGGTGCATTTCAAAATTTTTTAGATCAAGGTGATTCAATTGGGATATTGGATGAAATGCACAATGGTGTATGTGGAGATCATTACATGGAAATGACTACATTCCATAAGGTGATAAGGGTTTATTTTTGGTGTCCCACCCTATTCAAAGATGCTCATGTACTAGTATAGAACTGTGATCCTTGTCAAAGTTTTTTAGGTAAGTTGAAATTCTCTAAAAATGTAGCTTGGAAGGCGATTGAAGTGTAAGCACCATTTTAGAAATGAGATATTTATTTTATAGGTGAAATAGAAAATAAATCTAATGGTGGACATTTGTGGATCCTAGTAGCAAGTGATTATTTTACAAAATGGGTAGAAGTCATTTCTACTAGGAGATCCACTAGAAAGGTGGTAAATATATCCTCTTAAACAATGTTATTACTAGGTTTGGATGCTTAGAAAAAGTTGTAGCAGAAAATTATATGTTCTTTAGGTTTGATGAATATGTAGAATTTTTTATAAGTATGGAATAGCTAGATCTACTTCATCTCCATATCATCCTCAAGGAAATGGGTAAGCAGAATCAAGTTACAAAACTATCTGAAAGATTATCAAAAGAATCTTGGATGACAATTAGAAATCATGGGATTCTAAATTAACATTAAAAGCATGGGAAGACAGAGTAATAGTTATTAAATCCATTAGATTAGCCCCATTTTACTTGGTTTATAGGATCCATGCAAGATTTCCCCAAAAATATTGACTAGGATATACAAGTTTATCCAAAAAAATGATGATGATATGCAAGAAAGATTAGATGAACTCATTGGATTGAATGATAACAAAAGGGAAGCATAAACTAGGAATGCTAAAATGCAATTAAAATTGAAGCATATTTTTAATAAGAAATTCACAAACAAGAATTTTGAGATAAATGATTTAATGATGATGTGGAATGCTAGAATAGAAGATAAGGGTAAAATTGGAAAATTTGATCCTATCTGGTTAGGACCTTATCTGATCCACAAAAAATGGGGTGAAGATTCATATCTTATCAGAGAACTCTCTCTAGAAATATTCTTGAACTGTTAAATTATGGACATTTCTTAAAGAGATACTTCTGCTAAGAGGCATTATTTTTCCATGAAGAGTAGTTAGGACTATACATTTGTAAATCATATGTATATCTATTTTTTCTTGAAAATAGGTTTTTCCCAGTAGTATAGGTTTGTTTAAGTGCTCTCTAAAGTTATCATATTTGTGGTCTACTTCTTTAAGAAATTTTCAATTCTTGCATGGACATAGATTATCTATCATCCCCATATAGATCCATTGTTAGCCCTTTTTAAAGATGTATAAATTTTTTGAGAAAAATGATGAAATCATGCTTGTGGACATAACTCATAAATTCACTATAGCCTCATTTCAATTTTTGAGTGTTAAAAATGTCCCTAATGTTAGAAAGCCTTTCCTTGTTATATTTTCTCTTTTCCCTTTAAAAAAAATTAAAAGGGGTTACCTTGTCATGGGAAAGGGGATTTTTTTTTTACCTAGAAAAATAAACCTTTTTATTTAAATCCCTAGCCTTATTCTATTTTTCTTCCTAAGGTTGCATGTAGGGCTTTTCACACAAGAGCTTTCTATTTTCCTAGGAAGATATATATTTTTTAAATTGGGTCACATAAGTATGTCCTAACCCTATAAAATGCATCATATGAACCTATTTTTCCTTTCTAATGTTTTGGTTTATGTATCTTGGCCATGTTGTATTTCACTATTTGTCGAAATATGCCTCACAAAGTATCTGGACCCACCAATATCCTATATTTGGATTATCACATCAAAGGATATCTTATAGTTGTCATTTTATTGTCATAAAAAGGTGCATACTAGATACTCAATGCAAAAATGTGATTGAAAGACATGTGTCTTGAGTGGCCCCAATCTTAGATTTTTACTACTTGATTATAAGGTGTCTACTACAACATTTGGAGTCAATTTACAATGGAAATTGGAGACAGTGGTGTAATTTGTAGTCATTTGTATTAAAGAAAACCTAACCTGTCGAGAGCACGCATAAACAAGAAAATGTTAGTTGCACATGTATATCAAATATTCAAAAGAAAGAAAAATACAACTAACTCTATGCTTGAGTTTTACAACTCAATGCAACTAAAAGGAAACATCCTCATGCAACCTCAAAGCAGCTCAACAAGGGTACCCATAAGAGGCCTTGTTGGTGTGCTTTAGATTGGAAGGATGTGAATGTGCTCTCCCCAAACACAACTATTGAATCTCAATATGTCCAAGAATGAAATGCAAAGTGTATGAACTAACTAGATATGAAGAGAGTGTTTCCAACAATGGCTATTGATACAACCATGTTCAAAACACTCAAAGAAGGTGGATGTGGATGCAAGAAATAAACTAAGTTAACAATGCAAATACAAATGAACTAGTAACTACTAGAGGTTAGTAACAATGTATAAAATCGCTAAAAGCTCTAGAACTATACTAGCATGATAACAATGTAAATAAGGGAGATGAAAAATGATTGAGACAAGGGCTCTATTTCTAAGTATGAGAGAGGTCTTGGGGAGGTGGCATCTATGTGACATCCACATAGGTGCCACAAGGGAGACACGTGGGCTAAAGGGAAAGCCATGCAAAATTCAAAAAGAGCCTTTATGATTGAGAGGCTCAAGGTGTGCTCACACATGTGTGAGTAACTTTGGGGAAAGGAGTGGGAGACAAAAGTGTAAGAGTACCTTTTCAGAGAGTTTAATAAGAGGAGGCTCCTTGCGCCTTGTGTTTCTCACACATGTGTGAGAAACCATTTAGTTGTTAAAGAGGTGATTAAAAGAGGTTTAGGATAATAAAGTGGGATTAATTAATGGATAGGCTTAGAAGGATGAGAGTGATGGGTGTAGACTAGGTTTTAGGATGGGATTAGGATTCAATTAAACGGGATTTAACTTAATCATAGGATTAGAGAATTTAATAAAGTGGAGGAAATTAAATAAATTAGAATTTATTTTAAAGGGGATTTATGGATCACTATGCATTAAATGAATTCAATACATTAGAGGGGAAGTATTTAAATACATTAGAAAAATCAACCTATTCAATTAAATAGATTTAATTAAATAAGTAGAATAATATGACAAGTATAACTAATTAATACATAATTAATTATAATGTCAAAGAAAATATTAAATGAATTAATATAGTATTTGGGACATTTTTTAAATGTCTTCATTTTTTCCCTTTTTGATGTGATGTCAGAATGACATTATATCAAAGAAAAGAAAATATAGGTTGCTCTAGAGAGGATAGTAGTCTTAGGAGTTGTGTCATAATGATGACAAGGAAAGAGGGTGCCCCCTTGCAAACATAGAACAAAAAATAAAGTTTGCATAATTTTTGTGAAAAAGACCCTAGAAGAAAAGAAATGGTAGGAAAAAGGCATAAATAAACATTTTGCATGACTTGGGGATAAACAAGGGTTGAGATGGCCAAGGAAAGGGTATGAGCTCAAAAGGGACCCCAAAGGGCCTATATAAGCCTTCAAGGGGCTCAAGGAAGGGTCATTTGCATACTTAGAGAGCATAGAACCATAACAAAAGATGGATCCAATCGAGAGATTATAGCTTGAAGAGCATGTCTAAGAGCACCAGAGGTTAGCCAACATGGGTCCACCAGTAAGTCGACCATCCCTACTTATCAAATTTTTAATTACACATTGAATTTTAGCATTTATTGCACATTAAATGGGGAGAAAATGGGGTTAGGTGGAGACAATAGTTCTTTGCTCTGTCATCTTCACAAATGACATAATAGGGGTTAGGGCACTGTGGAGACCATAGGATCCATCCTATTTTCTTTGAAGACCACAGGCTTCATCCTATAATCTACATAGAAAACAAAGGGGAAAAGGAAATTTAGAGTTGGGGTCAGAGAAAATGATCTCTATGTCATCATCTCTGCAGATGACATGCAAGAAGTCACCAGTGGAAAAAATGACGTTTGTGCAACCACTAGAGATGTCAGATTGGCATCTCCATGATTTTTCATCTCCACCGATCTACGTCTATGTAGATTGGCATCTTTTCTAATTTGGATGAAATGGTTGAATCAGGTGATGGGATAATAGGGAGGTTTAACAAGGTAGGATGCCCCATGCTTAGATAAGCAAAAAGGTGTAGTAAAATAGATGATATACTAACCATTGCATGTATATGCTATAGATTGTGACAGTGAGATTTTGATCATGGGAGAACTACCTAACAATGATGGTGTTACGAGACACACTCACTGAGAAAAAGTGAGGTCATGTGAGGCTATGCAATTTAGAGCATGTCCACAAGTGGCCTGATCTAAGAGCACACTCAGTGTAGTTGTCACACTTACAGAGTGGTGGCATACACAGACCTTGAACTTCCATCTACCTACTAGAGAGGTGATAGTGACTCTACTCCATGTGTGAAAAATTCTTTGAGTGTCAATCTATAGGAGATATCTTAAGTATGTACTAGAGGGTGTACATCCCTACCTACAAGGGAGCTTTGGGCACCGATGACAAAAGCTACCCATCTAGAGATCATGTTTGACATGGAGGGAGGTGTTAGAGTAGAGGTTACCATGGCATGCTCTCTATCTAGCCTCACTGATATGGAGGATGGTGTTGAACCATGCTGGGCATGGATTTTTGACTGGCTAGACATGAGTGCTAAGTACTCTATTACAGAATGATGGTGCAGTCTTCTACTATGGTAAGACTATCTTGGTCAAGTTGTATCATGATTTACACATGTGCACCTATAGGAAATAGCAAATCCTAGGCCCATGATTGGCATTATTGATTGTGTGGTCATGGGAGCACATAGGTGTGATGCACCTTATTATGAGGTGTGAGACTCGAGAGCCTAGGGAGCCTTATGCATGTTGATACATGCCACCAATTGAGTCAATCAAATTTTGGAGGAGATGTCTGGATGAGATCATCATGTTTGAATGGATGCCATATGATGGTAGTGAGCGATGGGGGATACACTACCAATAGGGGGAGAGGATGACAGTGAGGATTAGCTCTACTTCTAATATACATAGATAGACTACTAGTTGATAGATTAGACCATACATATTATGATCAGATAAATGCCCTCTAGGTTACAATAGTAGTTTGAGTGGATTCATGATGTTGTGCCTGACAGATTCCTATATCTAGTGGTATCCTAAGAGTACAATAGATTATGGGGTTATGGGACCACTCTAAGATTGGCCAGAATGTCATGGTGGAGTATGCAGCCAGTACCTTGGGTGCATAGACAAAATCAAGGAGACGCAGGGATGGCACTTGCATACACATAGTGGTGGATGGCACATCAACCAATGTTACTCACAGTACCAAGAGCACCACCAATAGCAGAGTAGACATAGGGTGAGGGAGATGGGGTAGGGGATGTGAGATAAGCAACAGTGGTGCCACCACCAAGGTAGGGGATACAACAGGGTTCTCGAGGGTGCAAAGTTTGTCAAAGGAGAGTAGCAACACTAGCATGGCCACCATTAGTGGCAGGGCCATAGGGGCTAGAGGTATAAGGGCCACCTCCATAGATAGATGCAAATATAGTGAGCGTTGAGTAGGACAGCCTCTAGATAGAGGTTTCTTGACTATAGGCCAAGGTACAAGCCAAGTGAGTGAGGGAAGATAGTGCATAGGAGGCCTTGGTAGCACTGTAGGCCAGGGTAGATGTAAGAGATTTTAGAGATTTTACAATGCATGTTGGGATAGATGAGCTGGCTAAGATAGACATTCTTTTGCAGGAGGTGGCCACATTATAGGCGGAGAGGGAGACTCACTAGAGGTAGGTGGATGAGTCTTGCAACCAACACAATATTTCCAAACAAATGGTATAAGCTAGGGGGAGGATGACAATGATGCAGGAGGCCATGACTGCATGCCAACATGAGGCATGAGTCATGTGAGAGGCAGCCTACTATAGGTCTTTGTATCATGATGTCGTGTTGGTAGATCAGTGTGAACTCGATTTTTGGGAGAAATCTAGCTCATGGACCACAAAGGGCCAACAGAGATTAGAGCCATCAGTTGGATAGAAAAGGCCTCCACGAGGAGCGAGATAGGAGGGGCAGGGCCCTCATAGCCAACTACTTGAGACTTAGAGCCTTCATTTTCTGACATATAGTGATGTAGATGAAGCAATTTTTTGAGTATGCATTATGCATGATGATAGTACACATGATTTATTTTGTATACAAACTATACATAGACATTTATTATTTTGATATACATGACATGATTTGATGAGCCTATATGTAGATGGATGATGGTTTCTTATGCATGCGATATTTATGATGTTGATACTGACATTATTATGTAGGATGTGTGTGATGTTATGTTTCCTATGATGTATATATATGATGAATAATGTGTGAATGATGTAGGTCCTATGGCAATATGTGAGATGTATGCATTTTGTTATTTTACATGTATTGATTTGCTATATGCTTTGTGAGATGTATCCTAATGTATATGCCACTAAATGTAATGAATATAATGTATGTACTTAATGGATTAATGTAATGAATAGTGGGATCTAATAATGAATGAAATTCCTAATGCAATGAATGTACTAATACGATAATAAATGAAAATTTCAGTAATAGAAAAAGACACTAATCATGAATGTAAAGTGAAATGATGCAAGTGTAAATATGAAATATGCAACTGTAATATGAATGAACCTAATGAATGGACATGTGTCAAACTTTCACTCATAGGAATCAAGTAGCTTAGCATAGGAGGGGGGAAATAATCAGAACCTTTGTCTCAAGCAAGGCATAATTAAATTCTATACTACATGAAGCCTAGCTACATGATACTAAGGGATTTAGTTGTGTTTATATGGGAGAGCACACCCTAGTTTGATTTTGCAAAAGGAGTTATGCACCATTTTCTATAGAAGCATAGATGAAAAGATTCCTTTACATGGACTGGACTTTCAACACATTAGGTACTTTAGAATGATAGATGTAGTTTGCATAGTCATGATGGAACAAATGACATATACACATTGGAGAGGTCTAGGCACATCCAAAGTCTTTTTAGGGATCATTGGTAGAAAGTGTGCTAACCCATTGCCCCCAGTGAGTAATGCCTAACCATAACTCAAAACTGACATACATGTACTAAAGCATAAAAAATAGATCATACCACAAACAACACATGTAGTCAGTTGGAGCCATTCAGGTGATACCAAAATATGGAAGACCAAGGCACACTGCAAAAGGCTACTACTAACACACAAAATGAAATCAACTAAAAGAGACTGCATGACCACTTTCATTCAGTCCATAGTTCCTACCAAGAATGTTAAGTCTCAAAAGTAAAGGTTGTAGTACCATGTGTAAAAAAGGATTCATCCTATGAAAATTTGTTTATATGATGTTTTTATCACAAATTTTTGTTGGCAAGGGCTATGAAAAGAACAAGTTCTTGAATTTTTAAGTCACAAATGGTGATTTTGTTTAGGTTTTTGTTGTGTTCACTGCTATGGGAAAATGCTCAATGTAATGGGATTAGGACAAACACTCAATAGGAAAATGCCTCACGGACTAGAGGGTTTTTGAAAAATGGAAGTGAAGTGATGCCCCACAAACAAGAGGTCTTTTGTTGGATGCATGGAAAGCACAAGTCAACTAGGACTTTTGTACAAAGATGAGATGAAATGGGGGAATGTGGTGAAGTTAGATGATTCTTATAGGTAATGGACCTTACAAATTTTTTTAGGAACATTTTCTTCTTTTCAGTCATTTCTTTAGGAACATTTTACAAATTTTTTTCGGAGTTTTACTAATTTTTTGATTTTTTTGGAGTTTTGTGGAACTATAACAAAACTGTACAGGAACTACAAAACTCAAGCATTGAACCACTTGAGGTGTTGGATATTTACAAGCTGAAGGAGTGGATCTTCCTCTAAAGTGGCAATTTGATATGCCCCAAAACCAAATTTGGCTGTAATGATAAATGGACCAAGCCAGTTAGCTTCAATTTTTTCTTTCTTTTCATGGTTCTGGAGGTTCCTCATGTTATGCTACAGAACTAAGTCATCCACCTCAAATTCTCAAGGTTTGACTTTTTTTGAAACTGGAGTTGAAGGTGATTTTGATACACGTGAAGGTGGCTTAGGGCATTGAGGCATCTCTCATTGAGGATTTTCAACTCTTGCAAGTGAGCAACTCAGTATTCTTCTTTGGATATCAAATTCTTGAGAGAGATTGTAAGGGAAGGGAGCTCAATTTTGATGGGTAAGACAACTTCAGAACCATAAGCAAAGGAAAATAGAGTGGCTCCTATAGGGGTACAGATGGAGGTGTAGTAGGCCCAAGGGGCAGGAGCAATTTGGAGGTGCCAGTCATGGCCAACTTCATCAATAGTTTTCTTTAGGATTTTCAAAATGGTTTTATTGGTGGCTTTAGCTTGGCCATTGCCTTGGGGGAAGTATTTGGTGGAAAAATGTTGAGTGATTTCAAATTTCCTACATAATGTGGAAACTTCTTAATTTTTGAAAGAAGTTACATTATCAGTCATGATGTCTTGAGAAATACCAAAATGATAGATAATGTAGATCAAAATGAACATTGAAACCCATATTTTTCTAGTGTAGGTTAATGGGATAGCCTCAGCCCAATTTGTTAACTACTCAGTGGTGATAATTATATACGTGTGGCCATTTGTAGAATTTGGATATATTTTACCAACAAGATCAAATCCATAGTGAGAAAAGGGCCATGGTGTGATGGTGGGTTGAAGGTCTTGGGTGGGGGCATGTATCAAATCTCCATGTTGCTGACAAGGAACACATCTTTCCACAAAATGATAGGCATTCACTTCCATAGTAGGCCAATAGTAACCCATTCTGAGGAGCTTTTTTGCTAATGTAAGGCCATTGGAATAGACAACACAAATTTATTGGGGAACCTCTTCTAATGCCATTCTTTCTTAATCTAAACTATGACATCAGAGGAGGATTCCATCAAAGTGTTTTCAAAAAAGTGTCACCTAGGATAGTATATCAGGTAGTGCAATAGATGAAGGTTTTTCTTTGGTTCATGGAAAGGGCTATGGGGATCATTTTGTGACAAAGGTAGGTAAAAATTTCAGAGTATCATGGAGACTTAGGACCAACAATCTCACACACCAGCTTTAATTTGGGTTGCTCATAAGTAGGAAGAAAAAGTTTCTCAACAAGAAACTCACACTTAGGACTGTACTCATGCATTAAAATCATTAAGGTAATGGTGGCCATAAGATTTGCTACATTTTTATTAGTCCTTGGTATTTGCTAAAAGACTATCTTAGTGATGTGTTGTTTAAGATCCTCAACTATCTAGTGATATGGCAACAACTTTTCATCCTTTGTCTGGTATTCATTTGTGTCTTTCCTAATGACTAATTGAGAGTCTCCAAAGACAAGTAGGCTCTTAATATTCCATTTGATAACTTGATGGAGCCCTATTACTAATCCTTCATACTTGGCTATGTTGTTTGTGCAAGGGAATGCAATTTTATAAGACTTAGGAATAAGGTCTCCTTGTGGTGTATCAAAGAAAATTCCTACCCCTGATCCATTTTTTGTGAAGGAATCATCAAAATATAGTTTTCATTGTGTACTAGGGGTAACAGTCATAATTGTGTCATCTAAAAAATTTGCTATAATAGGATGATCTCATTGAAGAGGAGCTTCAACAAACTGGTCTATGATCTCTTATCTCTTAATAGCCTTGAAATCTTTATAGACAATGTCAAATTCACTTAAAATCAAGACCCATTTTGCAACACAACCAATGAGGGAAGCCTTTGATAGCAAGTATTTGAGGGGATCTATCTTGGCAATGAGATGTGTAGTGTGATTAAGCATATAATGGCATAGTTTTTGCATGCAAAAGACTACCACCAAACAAGCTTGCTCAATAGTAGTGTAGTTCAACTCATAGCCAACTAATGTTCAAGTGAGATAGTATATGGCTTTCTCATTACCTTTGTCATCTAGTTGTGCCAAAAGAGAACCTAAGGAAACTAAAGTGGTAGAAATGTATAGAATTAGTGGTCATCATGCAACTGTAGGGACTAGAACTTGTGGATTAGCAAAGTATAGTTTAACTTGCTCAAATGTTTTCTGACATAGGCAATCCCATTGAAACTTAGTGCCTTTTCAAAGAAAATGTTGGACTAGATGAATCTTATTTGCTCACTAGGACACAAACCATCTGATGGACTGTAACTTTCCTTGAAAACTGTAGAGTTGTTTCAATGTAGTAGGTGGAGGCACTTCCATGATGACTTTCACTTTATCAGGGTCTACCTCAATACCTCTTTTTGACATTATGTAACCTAACAACTTTCTTGATTGGACCCCAAAAACACACTTCTTAGGATTAAGGTGCACTATGTATTTCTCCAATCTCTCAAATATGGTGGTAAGAACAACAATGTGGGAATCTCGTGTCTTAGATTTTCCTAAGATGTCATCAACATAGTCCTCCATTATGACATGTAAAAGATTATGGAAAATGGTATTAATTGCATGTTGATAGATGGTGTTAGAATTTTTTAAGCCAAAAGGCATGACTTGGTAACCAAAGGTCCCCCATGGGGTAGTAAATGTCATTTTATGTTGATCTTCTTCAATAATTTTGATCTAATTGTAACTGGAGAAACCATCCATTAAAGATAACATTTCATGTTTGGCAGTCAAATCCATTATGATATTTATGTTAGGAAGTGGAAAATCATCCTTAGGACATGCAATATTTAAATCTTGAAAATTTGATCAAATGCAAATACCCAGATGTTTTTCCTATAGGAACAATGTTGGAAACCCACCTAGGATAATCAATAGCTTAGATGAATTTCATCTCTAGCATTTTTTGCAGTTCTACTTTAACCAAAAGTGATACCTTAGGATGCATCTTGAACAAGTTTTGTTAACATAGGTCTAATCTTTGGATCTACTACTAAGCGATGCACAACCAAATCTATGCCTAAACCAGGCATGTCTTTATATGTCCATGTAAAATTGATTTTGCCTTTTTGTAGAAACTTAGCCATCATTTTTTGTTCTTTGGGACTTAGAGTAGCAGTAATGTAGGTGATTTTTGGATTATCTATTGTTGCCAAGTTAACTAGAATTGTGTCCTCATTCAATATAGGTGACTTTTCTAGTGGTAAATATATGAATGGCAAGTCAAACTCTCCCTCTTCTAGTGCCTCTAGAAGGTTTTCACCAAAATATGTGTCCTTTATTTTGTCTTTTTCTTCATCCAAAAGTGCTCCAAAAGAGTTTTCACTAGAAGATGTTTCTTCTATTTTTCTTTTTTTCTTTTTTTTTTTTACTTTTGTGACTAAGAGAGTTGACTTGGCTACCAAAGTAGGCTTCCTAATTGTATTGGATCTCATGTTCATAATCTTGGAGATTCTTAAGGCCAAAGAGTGCCATCATTGCTTCATCAAAGTTATAGATATCAAAACCTGGTGATGTGTCTTGAAGGTCCAATCTATCACGTCAGGGTTGGTGAGAGGCAAGTTGGTAGATGAAAGGTCAGCTATGGTAATGGCATGGGCATAATTATCTAGGTCATCCTAAATGTATTGGAAGGGTACTTCAAAGAATTCCTCCTTTTCAATCTCAGAATCAAGTTCAACCATATAATAGTTGTTAGCAAAGGACACCTTGGGTTTAATGGAGCCCAAACCATGTCCTTTAGGATAGCTATTAGCCTCAAGGGGTTTTCTAATTCCATCTTCTTTAGGTCCAAGGCTAGTACCATGATATCCCATATTTTCAATGATGGGAGGAGCCTTGACATACTTATCTTTAGGGAATTCCATAGGATCATCTTTTCCATCAAAATATAGCCAATCTAAGATATTAGACTCCATGTGTTCATCACTGAGTGAAACCCAATGTTCAAATGTTGTCTAATTAACATGCATAGTATCCTTATTTGTAGAAGGTGGTATTTGGGAAGATTTTCCAAAGGATCGAGTGGAGAGTGGTAGTTATCCAACATACAAGGCATTTTCAAACTTATACTCTCCCATACCTTGGTCAGAAAAAGTAACCTTTTTCACTGTAGTATGACCTTAATATCTTCAACCTTCTCTTTTCCTTTATGGGAACTAGAATCAATGTTGGATAACTCCAGTATTATTATGAAAGGTGATTCAATTATAGTGAGAGATCAAGATATAACCTTAGCAAAATCATTGACTGGAAAAAAATTTGTTAGGGCACTTTCCAATCTCTAACAAAAACCAAAAGGAAAAGGATCCCCTAGAACCATGACCTCCCTTCCTTGATGGGGAAATTTCAAGCACTGATGATATGTAGATGGGACCACTTTTAGTGTGTGTATTTAGGGTTGACTAAGAAAGATTTTATATGTTAAGTCCAAATCTAGGACATGACACTTAGTATTTATTATAAATGGCCCAACCTTTAGTGGTAGCATGATAACTTCTTTTGATTCTCTTTCTCTTTCATCATATTCTTTGATTTTTATCCTTTTATTAATATCTAGGAGGTCTTCTAGAAGCCCCAAGAAATAGATCATCTTCAATGTACAAATATTCAAATAGGATCTATTATCTATAAGTACTCATTTTATTTTATGTCGTTGTATGAGGACTTCAATGTGGATTGACAAATTGTAGTGTTGATTAGGACCTTAGAAATCTTTGTCTGTGAAGAAAAGGTGTTGTTTTGCGACAAGATTTCCAATCATGGTAGTGAATTAGGATGCATTAATGTTTTCAAGAACACAAGACTCTAAAAGATTAGTCTCTATAATTTCCTTGTGGATAGGTGAGGTGGTGAGAATATTTAGAATGGATATCTATGCAGAAGTCTTCCCTAACTGGGATAATACATCATAGCAAGAAGCAGGTCTTTGTGAAGTGGATGGCACAATAGGGGCATGTGGAACTAATGGATTAGTGGGATTGGGAGTGGCATCTTGCAAAGTAATTCTTCCTCACTCAGTGGTTGCATCACAATCAACTACTTTTAGGACAAGGGTATTTACATGAATGCCCACTCCTTTAATGTGGCCACACATGGAGTCAAAAACACATATATCATTTGTTTCTATTTTACCACACAAGGAGTCAAATCCTGATATGTGGTTAGTAGAATAGTCATAGTGTAGTGCATTAGACATGGAAGCTCGATTAACATTGTTCATATTGTTGTTTCCATTATTTTTATTGTCATTGTTATGATTAGGAAATGGTTTTTGAAATATCTTCAGTTTAGCATTTTTAGAGGGTGGTCCTCCTTGAACCTCAATTTCCCCATCATTGACAAGATTTTGAATGAAGACTTTGAGTTTCATACACTTTTTTGTGTCATGTCCTTTGATGTGGTGATATTTACAGTATTCATTTACCCTATACAATTTTGATTTGGGTTGATTTTCATCAAAAGGTTGTGAGTTGGGAAACACCATCAAATTGTGATCCACTAGTTTTTAGAATATAGCATCCAAAGGTTCACAAAAGTTAGCGAACTTCCTATTTTGATCATAGTCATGGTTGTAATTGTTACTGGTATTGTTGTTGTTATGAGGAAACAATTGTGTTTGATTATGAGATTTCTAGGTGTTCCAATTGTTGTTTTGATTCTGACTTTCATGGTTTGAATTGTTGTTGTTTCGGTTATGATAGTTGTTGTTGTTGTTGTTATTTCCACCTTGGAGGTTTTGTACACTTTTGACATTAGTGGCCCCATCATGAGTAACACCTTTATTTTTGGACCAAAATTTGGGTTTGTTATTGTTGTTTGTGTCATTGTTTGAGGATGAATAGCAATAATGTTTAATGGAACCCTTGCCTAAGAGTCCATTTTCAATGTTCTTGCCTATCTTGACTAATGTGGCAAAGTCTTCAGGAGTAGCCATCTTTATTTGGAAAGACATCTCTGGTATTAAATTCTTGATGAATATATCCACAAGGTGGGAATCCTCAATTTTGTATGCCATTTGATTAGCAAGATGCCTCCACTATTGTAGAAAGTTGGCAAATATTTCATCATTTTGTTGTTTCGTGTTGCACAAATCACTCAAAGAGGCATGATGTTCAATGTTGCAAGAGTATTGTGCTATCAATTTTCCCATAAAATCATTGAAGGAAGTAATGAAACCTTTGGGTAAGTTCATTAGCCACTCAAGTGCAGGGCCTTCAAGACTTCGTGTGAAAAGCCTCTCAAGATAATCCTCACTATAGGCTACTTCTTGACATAAGATGGAAAATTCATTGAGATGTGTGACTGGACATGTTTCTCCCATGTATTTTTCGAATATAGGAATCTCAAAGTTTGGTGGAAATGGTATCATGTTAATGGATCTATCAAATGGAAAGGGACGAATTTCCTCAAAAGAGAAATCCTTCACCCCTTTGTTATTCATGTTATGGACCAAATATCCAAGTTCATACAACTATTGTGCTAGATCTTGATTTGGTTGTATTTGTGATTGTTAGGAATTGATGAATCCACCTCCAAAGTTGGATGGATTTCCAAATGTATTATGAGATGGTGGAGGTGGCGGTGGGCCACTTTGGACAATGTATTGATATGTAATCATTGGAATTGGCATAGATGTTTTCATCATACTTGTTGGTAGTTGTAAATAAGAGGAATATATCAATTGTGTCCAGATTGCCATCTATTTTGTAGGTACTTGACTAATGTTTAAGCATCCTATAGTTGGATTTATCAAGGTTGACTGTGAAATGCTAGCATGATAGTAGTATTTGGCATAGCACTAATAATTTGTTTAATATATTCCACACTTAATTGGAATGTTGGTTGTGTTGAAGCACTTGATGTAGGTATGGAACTAGTTCTTGTCATAGGTTCTTTTTCCTTGCTAGATGTTTGGTCTATGTTTGAAGTTGGCAACATGGGAGCACCATCCTTAGAAATTTGTCTAAACAAAGTGCTCTCATCAAAACTCATAGGGACATTAACACCATCTTTAACCAGGTTTAGGAAGATCTCCATCTTGTTTTCCCTAATAGATTTTTATAACATTTCCAAATTGTACGAATCTAAAAGAAATGTTTGGACATCACTAGGATACCATTATTATCAATGGGATCTTCATCTTGGTACACTTCTTCATCATCATGTGAGTTACTCCTTATAATGGTGTTTCAAAAAGGATTCTCTAGTTCTTGTGTGGATGTTGAGCTAGGCATACCCAAGTTCATACTAAGGGGAAATGTGCTCCAAAATGAGGCTAGTCATGGAGGAAAAGGATTCTCCATCTCTTGTTGTCATAATGATTCCAATAAACCTGACATATGATTAAATGTTAATCTACTAGATCGTGTTTCTACCATACAATTGTGACCAAACCAATGGGTAGAAGATTGTGGAAGAAAGGGAAGATGTGAGAAAGTAACCGAACCTTATGTGAGAAAAGGGGTCAACAACCTAAATGTAAACAAAAGACATTTTTGATTTGGCAAACCAAGTGTGATATAGACATGGACAAGTGATCTTTGAGCAAGATAGAATACTGAATAGATTACTCACTATTTGGAAATGGACTTGTGAACCCAAATGGGTAAGTGCAACTATGATAAATGTTTGCTTATGGATAAAGGTCTAGTGTTGTAATCTTGGATGTTTTTTAACTACGATGTTCTTAGGCCAAAAGATTAAGGTTCAAATGATCAAGCTCTCTAGAGGAAATTTTGCATATGGAAGACTAGAAATTTCAAAAATGAATTGATGTGGAAAATGAGGGTGATATGGTCACTATGCAGATAACATAATCTTCTCTCATTGGAAACAAAAATCTTGGGTTCACTCCAAGGAAAGAAGATCAATTTTGAAGTTTACCATTGTATAAGATTATATCATAATGATCTTATTCAACTTCCTCTTTCTTGATTTCTTTGATAGCATATTAGAATTATTTATCACTATGTGCTAGGTTTTTCCTTTCCTTGTAGGAAAATGGTTTGGATAATTTCACCTATTTGACTTTTTCGGAACAAAACAAACCCATTTACAAGACCAAGCACAAAAATTTTGCAAATAAGCTTGTGACTAAAAGACCCAATAGATTTTAAATGCTAGACCAAATATAAGAACTTATGAAAATAACCACAAGTCAAGAGGACCCACTTACAACCATTTCACTCATTGAATGTTTAGCTCACCATTTCACTCATTTTTGAACTTTTTTGATGTTTGGTATTGGTTTTGAATGTTTAAACAATCAAGCATGCTAAATAGATCAATAATCCTAATAAGGCTACCACTAGGATGTACAAAGATTATCTAGAGGGCATCTTCGATATATGCAAGGTATGTGAGGCCCAAATCTATAGATGAAAGAAAACAATGTCATACAATTGGGAGGAGATGGTAACCCAAATCACCACCTTCACTTCTCAAAGGTATAAAGTTCTTTGGGGCTAAGCCAAGAGTGACAATATTTTTCTTCCTAGAGAGGTTTCTTTTGATTTACCCTCAATATTTATACTCTTCCAGAATGCTAGAGTTGAGGTCATCCCGAGGGGTGATGAAATCTTCAAGTAGGCCTCTTTAAAAAAAAATACTACTTATTTATTGTGCACTCAAGATCACCCAAAGGCGCGAGAGGAGAGAATACGTAAGTGACCTTAGGGTTTAAAAGACACTTGTTCTTTTCCAATGAAGCTTATATTTTCTATCTACTTTAAAGACACTTGTGTTTAAGTATGTATTATTCTTTCCAACTTGAAAACATCATTAACATAATAAAAGTGAAGATTCATCAATATAAAGTAAATTTATCATCTTTAACATAAGAAAATTGCTAAAAATGAACAAATTTCCTTAAGTAATTCAAGATTGGGTGAGTTCATTTTAAGCACCAAGTCCAAATGTTTCATAGAAAGCTTCTTTGTCCCTTAGTCATTCAAGATTGTATGCACTATCTAATCATTCATTCTATGAAAGCATGTCAATTTCCTTAAGGCACTCAAGATTGTATTTGACTACTTTAGACATGTATTCCAATGAAAAGTTTGTTCATTCATTTAAGCATTCAAGAGTGTGTTTGAACATCATTCATTTCAATGAAATGTGTGTAAATTTTCTTTAGTCATTCAAGAGTGTGTAATATTTCCTTAATGCATTCAAGAGTGTATTTGTCCTTTTGATATTAGTTGCAAAATGCATTCCAAGAAAAAAATATTTTTTCATACAAGTTCATTCACCATTTAAATCCTACAAGTGATTAAAATCACTAAAAATCTCCAAGTGATTAAAATCACTATGAATTTCTAAGTGATTAAAATCACTACAAGTTTCCAAGTGATTAAAATTAGTATAAATATCCCAAAGTTTATCTCCTGCAATGTAGGCTAGATTAGAAATCCCTATACATCAATCAAACAATGAGTTAGGTAATAAAAAATATGAGTTAATCTATTAAAAATTAGAAATGATAGACACTAGGTGTAGATGATAGGAAATCACAGGCACTAAAACTCACAAATGACAAGAAATTGCAGATGCTAAAAATTGCAGACAATAGAACAAAGAGTAGTATGGTTTTTGTTTCACTAATAGTTTTATAGTAATACAAGAAAAACTAGTCTTAGAGACACTAAATTTCTTAGATGCTAAACAATGTAGGTGACAGGGTTGTATAAGTATTGTCAAGCAAAGATGATAGAGTATAGTAGCTGATATGATAGTCTAATGATATGCAAGGTTCAGTCTGCCAATGACGCAGACGATAATTTGTGTTGAATGTCAGAGACAACAACTTGATCAAAAAAGTAATTTCTACCTGCCCACAATGTAGATGATAGAGTAGAAAACTATAGAGACAGCATAGTAATATTTAGAGATGTCAACTATTATTGGTGACGTGATGCAAGAGCATCCTGGGTTGCCTTGTTATCCTGCTCATTTTTTCTCATTTTGTAGTTGGTGCTGAGTTCCTATCACACACTTTAGGTGCCAAGTTCCTATAGCACTCTTCAAGTGCCGAGTTCCTATCACACACTTCAGGTGCCGAGTTCCTATCGCACTCTTCAAGTGTCAAGTTCCTATTGCACTCTTCAAGTGTCGAGTTCCTATCACACTCTTCAGGTGTCGAGTTCCTGTCGCACTCTTCAGGTGTCGAGTTACTGTAGCACTCTTCAGGTGTTGAGTTAGTGTAGCACTCTTCAGGTGCCAAGTTACCCAGTGGATGTCGAGTGATCCTTCATGTGCTAAGTTAACCAGTGTATGTCGAGTGCCAGTATTTGGACATGATTTTGCGAGCTGACTCGCAAGATTTATTTCATTCGTGACATGTATGTTAAAATCTTTTCTTGGGATGAGCCTAGACCATTGTTGGGTCGGCTCTCCTCTTATGTAATGTTCTAAAATGTTCTGTAAGCTATTTTGGCAAGTATAAATAGAGAGTCTAGGCTTAGAGCTAAGTAAGTTTTTAGAAGAAGGAAAGTTTTGAGGGAGCAGAATTGAAAGTGCGAATTTACTATTGGATCTTTGAATGTGAATGTATTTTAATTGGCCATAACCTAGAAGGCCTCATAGCTGGGCATGTATGAAGATATTTTGATGAATTAATAGAAGTATTTTCCTCTTCTCCTCCTTTGGTTGCTGTCCACTTGTGTTTGCTTCCGTTGTGTTAACTCTTGCAGGGTAGTTTGGATAGCTGGGTGAGCCTTTGGCCCTGGTTATTCATCCTTTGTCTATGTCAATTGGTATTAGAGCTTAAGGTTTGTCCTTGTAGAGATTGGATCATGTAGAACCCTGATTTGGATTTGGTTGTAGGGTGGCAGATCTATGGATTTGACCTATAACTTGCAGAGGGTTATGATCTTGCAGGAACTTGATTTGTAAAGATGGTTCGTGGTAGAGGAAATAATGTTGATAATGCTATATTGGATCAGTTGAGACAAATTTTAGCTAGATTAGATGTTGTGGAAATAACCTAAAGAAGAGGAGCACATCTTGATGATGTAAGTGATGATGAAGGAGTAGCACCAAACCATAATCTAGAACTTGAAGAAGACCAAGATGAAGAAAGATTGTTGAGAATATTGTCTAGAGCAAATTCAAAGCTTGTTGTAGAAGTTGTTCCTTATGATGGAAAATTGGACACCAATGCTATGCTAGATTGGATCTCTGATATGGAGAAGTTCTTTGAGTATGAAAACACTCTTGATAATAGAAAGGTGAAGATAGTAGTCACTAGGCTGAAAGGTCATGCATCTCTATGGTGGGAGCACTTGTAAATTGATAGATAAAGAAGAGGAAAGGAGAAGATCAGAACTTGGCCAAAGATGATGAACAAGGTAAAGAAAAAATTCCTTCCTACTGACTACCAAGTTAGCTTGTTGAGAAAAATGCAAAATTTGAAGCAAAAAGACATGACTGTGAAAAAGTATACTGAGGAATTCTATAGACTAGATATTAGATCTGGACATGTGGATGATGATGCTGAGAAAATTGCAAGGTACATTAATGGATTGAGATCTGGAATACAAGATGAAATAAGTTTTGTGAAGCTGGAAAGTGTAGAAGAAGCATACTAGTATGCCTTGAAGGCTAAGAAGATCTTGACAAAGAAGCATGAACAAAGACAGAGAGGTAGAGGTGGTAGATTCCAGAGAGGTAGAGGTAGATCTTATGGAGAAAGTGGTAGATCTGAAAGTTCTATGTAGGATAAAGGTAGATCTGAATGGAAGAATGAAAACAAAGGCAAGACTAAATGGAAAAGTGGTAATTCTTACCAAGGAGGCACTAATTCTTACCAAGGAAGAGGTAATTCTTATTCTAGATGTGAATTTCATGGTAATTGTTTTAGATGTGGCAAATAAGGGCATAGATCCTTTGAATGTAGATCTTCTGAAGGTGGGTAGAATAATAGAAATTTTGTGATTCAAGAAGATTATGAGGGCTCACCAAGTGGACCTGAGGCTAGAAAAAATTTGATGGCGAGAAGAACCTTATGTAATAAGGCAGGTAATCAAGAACCTATTCTAAGGAGAAGTCTTTTCAAGACAAGATGTAAGATGGCTGGAAAATGCTGTAAAGTGATCATTGATAGTGGAAGTTCTACAAATATGGCATCAAAAGAGTTGGTTACAAAGTTGCAGTTGGAGAGGCTCAAACATCCCAAATCTTATCATGTTTCATGGATCAAAGATGAGCATAAGATATTGGTAAGTGAGAAATGCCTTGTGAAATTCAAAATTGGACATTATGTTGATGAAGTTTTGTGTACTATTATGCCCATGGATTGTTGTCATATTTTGTTGGGTAGACCTTGGCAATATGATAGATATGTTGTACATGATGGAAGATTGAATCAATATACTCTTTGGGTAAATGGGAAGAAATAAATATTGTTGCCTTTGATTGAAGTTCCAGATGAGGTTAATTGTACTGCTATAAAAATTTGCATGGTTAATGGGAAACAATTTGAAAAAGAAGTAAAAAAGAATCAAGTTTGTTTTGCTATAATTCCAAGAAAACCAAGTTTTGTCAATGGAGACCGAGTGCCAGAAAACAATGTTAACCGAGTGCTAGTCAGTGGTGACCGAGTGACAGATGCTAGTATTGACCAAGCGCTAGGAGAAATTGCAGAGTTGCTGAATGAGTATAAAGGCATTATTGCTGAAGATATTCTTGATGGTTTGCCTCCACTAAGAAGTATAAGTCATTGTATGGACCTGGTTCCTGGAGCTAGTTTTCCAAACAAAGCACCATATAGATTAACACCTACAGAGAATGAAGAACTTAACAGACAAGTGCATGAACTATTGCAGAAAGGTTTGATTAGAGAAAGCTTGATTCCATGTGTTGTATTTGTTGTATTAGCACCTAAAAAGAATGGAGAATGGAGAATGTGTACTAATTCTAGAGCCATTAACAAGATAATAGTGAAATATAGGTTTCCTATGCCAAGAATGGATGACATAATGGATTGTTTGAGTGGAGCAAAGTATTTTACCTAGATTGATTTGAAGAGTGGCTATCATCAAATTAGAATCAAAGAAGGTGATGAATGGAAGACTGCTTTCAAGACAAAAGATGGTTTGTATGAATGATTGGTTATGCCTTTTGGTCTGACTAATGCACCTAGTACTTTCATGAGGTTGATGAATGAAGTTCTGAAAAGATTCTTGGGTAAGTTTGTGATCGTTTATTTGGATGATATTCTGATATTCAGCAAGACTAAGTAAGAACATCTTGAGCATATTAGGCAAGTATTGCAGAGGTTGAAAGAGGAAAAGTTATTGATTAATCTAAAAAGGTGTTCTTTTATGCAAGAGGAGATTGTGTATTTGGGATTTGTAATTTCAGCTGATGGTTTGAAGATGGATCCTGAGAAGGTTAAAGCAATTTTGGAATGTCCTACACCTGAGAATGTAAGTGAGGTAAGATCATTTCATGGTTTGGCTAGTTTTTACAAAAAGTTTATAAAGAATTTCAGTGTTGTTTGTAATGCTATGACTAAAAAAATGAGGGGAGATAAAAAGGAATTCAAGTGGATTCATGGAGTTGATAAGAGTTTTGAGACTTTGAAACAAAAGGTTGCTGAATTACCTGTATTAGCTCTACCTGATTTCAACAAAGTATTTCAAGTTGAATGTGATGCAAGTGGTAATGCAATAGGAGCTGTATTAAGTCAAGAAGGTAAGCCTGTTGCTTTCTTTAGTGAAAAGTTGAATGATGCTAAAAGGAAATATTCTATGTATGATCAAGAATTCTATGCCATTGTTCAAGCATTGAAGAAATGGAGACATTATTTGATGCCTAAGGAGTTTGTGTTGTATACTGATCATAAAGCTTTACAATACTTGGGAAGTCAACATAAATTGAATCAAAGACATATGAAGTGGGTTGAGTATTTGCAGAGTTTTACATTTGTGATCAAGCATAAGAGTGGAGTTACTAACAAATTTGTTGATGCATTGAGTAGAAGATGTTCTTTGTTGACTGAAATAAAGGTTGAAGTTTTTGGTTTTGATAAGATGAAAAAGTTATATGATGCTGATCCTGATTTTTCTGAGGCGTGGAGAGAGTGTAGAGCACCAAATCTAACAGATCACATAAGTAAGTATGATGAGTATTTCATTCAAGAAGGTATGTTGTTCAAAGGTATTCAGTTGTTTATTCCTAGAAGTCCTATGAGGTTGAATTCGATTAAGGAAAAACATAGTGGTGGATTAGCTGGACATTTTGGAATTGATAAAACATTGAGTTTGCTGAAAGAGAAATATTATTGGCCACAAATGTATAAGGATGTTTAGAAATTTGTAAAGAGCTGTGGAGTTTGTCAAGTTGCAAAGGGAGTGAGTCAAAATACTGGTTTGTATACACCTATTACTATTCTTGAGAAACCTTGGACTGATATCAGTATGGATTTTGTTCTTGGATTGCCTAAAACAGTGAAAGGGTATGATTCCAAATTTTTTGTAGTGGATAAATTTTTTAAGATGGCTCATTTTATACCATATAAGAAGACATCAGATGCTGAGCATGTTTCTGAAATTTTCTTTAAAGAGATTGTGAGATTGCATGGATTACCAAGAAGCATTATTTTAGATAGAGATAGTAAGTTTGTTGGTTATTTTTGGAAGACTTTGTGGAAGAATATGGGTACTAAATTGAAGTTTAGTTCTACATTCCATCCATAGACAGATGGACAGACAGACGTTGTGAATAGAAGCTTGGGTAATTTGCTGAGATGTTTAGTTGGGAATAAACTGAGCAATTGGGAGATGGTATTGGCATAAGCTGAATTTGCATATAACAATTCTATGAATAGGAGTATAGTGAAGAAACCTTTTGAGATTGTTACTGGAATGCATCCTAGAGGTATATCAGATTTGAGAGATGTTGTTGGTGAAGAAAATAAAAGAACTACAGGAGAAGAATTTGCTGACTTTATGGAGTCCTTGCATAAAGAAGTGAAGTTGAGTTTGGAACAAAGTAATCAGAAGTATAAGGAGAATGCTGATCAATCTAGAAGACACCATGATTTTCAAGTTGGTGATGAGGTGATGCTTCATCTAAAGAAAGTAAGATTCCCAGTTGGAACATATAGCAAGCTAAAGATGAAGAAATTTGGACCTTGTAAGATCCTAAAAAAGTTTGACAGTGGTAATGCTTATGAAGTTGAGTTACCTGATGACATAGATATATCTCCTATATTTAACATTGCTGATTTGTATAAGTATCATGAGTTAGAGGATGAAGTTGTTAGACCAGATGATTATCCTAAGAAACAGATTGAGGAATTTGAACAGATATTGGATCAGAGAGTTGGCAAGAGTACAAGAGGAAAAGATTACTATGAATATTTGGTGAAGTGGAAGAGCAAACCTATTGAAGATGCTTCATGGATTTCTCAATTTGAGTTGGATTCAGCTCAAGTTGGGACATCTCAATGATCCAGGAGAATCATTTCTTCCAACCCTGGTTGTCTGATGCAGGAGCATCCTGGGTTGCCTTTTTATCCTGCTCATTTTTGCTCATTTTGCTATTGGTGCCGAGTTCTTGTCACACACTTCAAGTGCTAAGTTCTTGTCACACTCTTCAGGTGCCGAGTTCCTATCGCACACTTTAGGTGCCGAGTTCTAGTCATACTCTTTAGGTACCGAGTTCCTATTGCACTCTTTAGGTGTCGAGTTCCTGTCGCACTCTTCAGGTGTCAAGTTACTGTAGCACTCTTCAGGTGCCGAGTTACTGTAGCATTTCTTTAGGTGCCGAGTTGCCCAGTGGATGCTGAGTGATCCTTCATGTGCCAAGTTAACTAGTGTATGTCGAGTGCCTATATTTCTATTTAGATGTGATTTTGCAAGCTGACTCGCGGGATTTATTTCATTCGCGACATTTATGTTAAGATATTTTCTTGGGATGAGCCCAGACCATTGTTGGGTCAGCCCTCCTCTTATGTAATGTTCTAGAACGTTCTGTAAGCCATTTTGGCAAGTATAAATAGAAAGTTTAGGCTTAGAGCTATGTAAGTTTTTAGAAGAAGGAAAGTTTTGAGGGAGCAGAATTGAAAGTGCGAATTTGGTGTTGGATCTTTGAATGTGAATGTATTGTAATTGGCCGTAACCCAGAAGGCCTCACAGCTAGGCATGTATGAAGATATTTTGATGAATTAATAGAAGTATTTTCCTCTTCTCCTCCTTTGGTTACTGTGCACTTGTGTTTGCTTCTGTTGTGTTAACTCTTGTAGGGTGAGCCTTTGGCCCTGGTTATTCATCCTTTGCCTGCGTCATGATGATAGAATGTTTTTGAAGTAATAGGTTTTGTTTTTAAAAATAGGTGCAAGCAAAGACACTAATATGTAGAGACGTCGATATCCTCATAGATGACACTGTATCTTTGTAGAGACGATAGTGTGTGGGTTTTAACACTAAGTTACAAGTTTTTTATGAAATTTGAAGATGGAATAGGGATGTGGGTCCCACTGGGCATGCCAAAATGTATGCAAGATAACCTAACCTATCGAGAGTATGCATAAACAAGAAAATGTTAGTTGCACATGTATATCAAATATTTAAAAAGAAGAAAAATACAACTAACACTATGCTTGATTTTTACAACTCAATGCAACTAAAAAGAAACATCCTCATGCAACCTCAAAGAAGCTCAACAAGGGTGCCCATAAGAGGCCTTGTTGGTGTGCTTTAGATTGGACAGATGTGAATGTGCTCTCCCCAAACACAACTATTGAATCCCAATATGTCCAAGAATGAAATGAAAAGTGTATGAACTAGCTAGATATGAAGAGTGTGTTTCCAACAATGGCTATGGATACAACCATGTTCAAAATACTAAACGAAGGTGAATGTGGATGCAAGAAATAAACTAAGTTAACAATTCAAATGCAAATAAACTAGCAACTACTAATGATTAGTAACAATGTATAAAATCTCTAAAAGCTCTAGAACTATACTAGCATGATAACAATGCAAATGGGGGAGATGAAAAATGCTTGAGACAAGGGCTTTATTTATAGGTTTGGGAAAGGTCTTAGGGAGGTGGCATCTCTGTGGCATCCACATAGGTGCCACAAGGGAGACACATGGGCTAAAGAAAAATCCATGCAAAAGTCAAAAAGAGCCTTTATGGTTGAGAGGCTCAAGGTGTGCTCACACATGTGTGAGCAACCTTGGGGAAAGGAGTGGGGGACAAAGGTGTAAGAGTACCTTTCTGGAGAGTTTAATGAGAGGAGGTTCCTTGAGCCTTGTGTTGCTCACACATGTGTGTGCAACAATTTAGTTGCTAAAGAGGTGATTAAAAGAGGTTTAGGATAATAAACTGGGATTAATTAATGGATAGACTTAGAAGGATGAAAGTGATAGGTGTAGACTAGGTTTTAGGATGAGATTAGGATTAAATTAAATAGGATTTAACTTAATCATAGGGTTAGAGAATTTAATAAAGTGAAGGGAATTAAATAAATAAATAATTATTTAAAAGGGGATTTATGGGTCACTATGCATTAAACAAATTTAATACATTAGAGGAGAAGTATTAAAATTAAATTTAAATACATTTGGAAAATGAAGCTATTTAATTAAATAAGTAGAAGAATATGACAAGTATAACTAATTAATACATAATTAATTATAATGTCAAATGAAATATTAAATGAATTTATATAGCATTTGCGATGTTTTTAAGCATCTACATCATTTTTATATTTTTTTGCAATTATCCTCGATGTCGTCGCAATATTGACATTGGTGTTATAATTGTGACACTCACGTGAGTATATAAAAGAAAAATAAAATATGACATAAATCATTCCCCATTTATTTTGATTGTAGATAGATGCGCTTGAAAGTGGGTGGAGAGCTCTGAATGAGGGTGGAGAGATATGAACATTATCATGCCCTTGTCATTTGTGCATTTTGTTGTTCTGATCTCTGCATTTTGTTTCTATGCCATTTTCATGTATTTTCATTGTTGTACCCTTGCTTTGTGATTTTTTTTCATGCCCTTGTGATCTTTGCATTTTTTTGTCATTCCCTTGCTCTTTGATTTCATTACTATGCCCTTGCTCTTTGATTTTGTTGTCATGTCATGGCCTTGTAATCTCTGTGCCCTTTCTCTTTGATTTTGTTGTCATGTCATTCCTTTGCTCTTCAATTTTGTTATGTTGCCCTACCCCTACAATTTTCTTCAAGGGAACTATGTAAATTTTTCATTTATCTTCCTTCTAAATAGGTATATCTTTGTATTTCCTTCTAAGCATGTATATTTAGAGAATTTTTTAAAGGTACTTATTACATCTTAGCACAATAGAAAAATTGATATAGTTGCATACATATTCCAGAATCCAAATAATAAAACAATAAAACTCACTCAACCCATGCTAAAAGACTTACGTCAAGATCCTCCACAAAAATAATGTAGACCAGGAAAAATGGGTAGAGTTTGCAAGAAATTTTACATACACATATCATAGAAAATGTTTTTAGAAAGAAACTTGTCATAACCCAATTAAATGGGTCTAGTTGCTAATTAGTTGGGTTGATAAAAGATTCCTATAGAACTATCATCAAATTAGATACAATAAAATGAACAATCATCTATTCCTAGCTAGCAAGATCAAATATAGTTTTCCAAGGTGATAAAGTTGCATATGCAAGGAATTGAAGAATAACTTCAATGAAGAGTTGAGCGTAAGGAGTTAAAGAAGCAAGTTTTGCTTCTGTGTAAATTCAATAATCATGAGACTCATTCTCTTGAGAAACCTCTGCCACAATGACATTACCTCTAAACCATGCAAAGGATGTTGAAGTGGTTGCCAACCTTGAAACACTCTTATAAGCATTCGATACTTGGGATCATCGCAGGGAGACTGTGGCAATACTTGAAAGACTCTTATAAGCATTTGATATTTAGACTATAAATTCTCAAAGACACTTGCAAGTGATTTCATTGTCATAGTACCTACTACTACACTTTCCTGGATTCTATCCAATGGCTCCCATAATATCCTCTATGTTGTCTAGTTATTATTTTTGTCATGTAGTCTCTTTTTAAAGCCACTCCTTCTCCTTCACTTTCTAAAGCCGCTCCTCTCCTTTTCTCTCATACCTTAAATTTTCATTATCAAACTTTTGAATATCTTCATCTACCTTATCTAAAATCAACTTGATGTTGTGTTGTAACTCTGGCATAGGTGTTTGATCATTGATAGCTTTTATTTCAACATTCAAGTTTTCAATATTTTTCAACACCCTCACTTGTGAACCTCTCATTTCAAGTACTTTCTATACTACATGTTTTTTCTTATGAGCTAATAGTTCTTTAGGTACATTTTCTTGTAAGACTTTAATTTTTTTGAACAATTGTAAACTCTTAGAAAGTGCATTGGTATTTTCATGTATGTATGTATATATAATAATGAATAATAATAATGTTTTCATGTATGTCAAAATAGTAACTAAAATTATCATTGGATCATATAATAATGAACTAATCAACCTAGCTAATAAAAAAATAAAGCAATTTAACTGGTGTTTCCAATGTCATAGTACCTACCACAACACTTTCCTAGATTCTATCCAGTGGCTCCCATAATATCCTCTATATTGTGTAGTTGTTGTTTCTATCATGTAGTCTCTTTCTAAAGCCACTCCTTCTCTTTCTAAAGCTACTCCTTCTCCTTCGCTCTCATGCCTTAAATTTTTATTATCAAACTTCTAAATATCTGCCTCTACATTATCTAAAATCAACTTCACAGTGTGTTGTAACTCTGGCACAAGTGTATTTTCTTGTAAAGCATTAATTTTGTTGAACAATTGTAAACTCTTAGAAAGTGCATTGTTGTTTCCATGTATGTATGTATTTATGTATTTATGTATTTTTGCATGTATGTATATATGTATGTATATGTATATATACAAAGAGATCTTGTGGATTGTGGATTATGGATTATAAACAAAACAAAACAAAAAAAATATGACATTAATCGTTTTGCATTATTTTTAATTGATTGTGGAGAGTTGAACACGAAAGAGGGTGGTGAGCTCTGAATGAGGGTAGAGAGCTTTAAATGTTGGTGGAGATCAATGGCGATCTAGGATTTTGTTTTCATTCCCTTGTGATCACTGCATTTCATGGCCATCTTGTTTCCTTGTGATCTTCGTTCCCTTTATCTACAATTTTTTTCAAGGGGAGAAGAGGTACCTATGTAAATGTTCTTTTTTCTTCTTCTAAACATGTATCTCTTGTTCATATATAATAGCTTTAGTCAGATTCAAGGATAGTTGATTATGATGATTGTATGCATATGTGGATATATGTATGCATATCAGTTCACTATGTGAACTTCTTTACATGCATACATACACACTTGCATAGTACTTGTGCTAAATTAAATCAATCATTCATGTATTCAATTCACACAAGAAATTATCTTCGCATTCAATCAAAACTATTCATACCAAACTAAGTATGCTAAAATATGTTCATGTTTGCATTCTTTAAATATCACACACACACACACACACACACACACACACATATATATATGAATAAAGTAATCTTAGGCTATGACTTTTGCATTGATAAAAAAATGTTGATTTAAAAATCTAAAAAAGAAAAGTGAAATAATGTTGATTTTTACACAATGTTAGGAAATTGTATTTGGGAAAAAAGGGTACATTCATATTTCTATCAAAAGTAAATCAAAAGAGGCAAAGAGGTAGAGCTAGATACACATAATAAACTATAGAACCAAAATTAATGATAGTATGCTTTAAAAATCCTTCACTATCATTATACAAATGAAATTTTTGTCTCTCAAAGCAACATGATTAAAAACTAACATGCTTTCTACAAATAGTCTATTTCAATGAAACTCTAAAATACTCATATTTGGCAAAAATTGAAACAAATCTTCAACTTAAGTTAAATATTGCAAATGAAATCATTACCTTTTTAACAGGGCTTGTCATATGGATGGATGATTTAAATTAAGAAAGAAATTGCATAGCAAGCCTGGTCAAGATTTCTGGTATGTGATTTCATTACCATGCCTACATTTGCGCTCCAAAAATTTTCTTGAAATATACAATAAAATAGGTCTAGTATGTTGTTGAGTCTTCATGCATTTTTCCCTTCAATTACCGTTGTGGAGGTGCTTCAATTCCTTTCACACCCAACTACCTAGCTTGTAAGGTGTCCATGCAAATGTCAGAATCAGTAATGGCGAATTCAATAAAGCTTCCTTAGTTTATTTTTCCTCCATAAATATTATAAAATAAGAGTTATATTGTAATAGGTGTAGTATTATTAAATATATTTCAACTATGATTCTTTCTTTCTAATAACAACTTTATTATAGAATATTTCAAATATTCAATATGATTGTTTGGATCACCTTTTTGTAATTAGGATCACAATAATAGCTGACAATAATGATAAAAATGACTAGTTCCTGTTTTAGTTACAAAATTAATTAAATTGAGTTGTGTTAATGTTTAGTATTTTTAATATGATTTATCTTCCATTTTGATATACATGACACTAAAATGACCGTCATTTTTTTCAAATGATAAAAAGTTTACATTGATGAATGCTTCCACTATAGAAAGCCTCTCAACTTAATTATCTCTTGGTGATTGAGTAAAGATCAAATAAATTTTTTTCAAGGTGATAAAATTGCACATGAAAATGTATGTATGTATGTATCTTTGCATCTCTACATTGCATTGTCGTGCCCTTATGATATATGCATCTCGTTGTCATGCCCTTGTGACCTCTGTATATGTATATATGTATGTATATACATATGTCTATGTGTGTGAATGTATGTATATATACACATACATATACATCAAGAGAAACTTCTCTAATCACCTGCTAGGGGAAATATAAAGAGATAAATGTTTACAAGGAAAAGAAAAATAACATTTACATAGGTATCTCTTATCCCCTTGAAGAAAATCCCAAAGAAGTAAATACTACATTTGGGCCTAAATTACACCACAAATTGCAAAAATATAACATCAAAATCACCACAAATTACACTAGTGTTGTAATTTGACCCCAAATGTTGTAGTGCAAATGACACAGAGATCATAAGGGAATGAGATGATAATGAAATCATAGAGCAAGGGCACAAAGATCACAAGGGCATGAAAAAAAAATGCAAAGATCGCAAGGGCACGACAATGAAAGGCAAAAATCACAAGGGCACAACAACAAAATCTTAGATCTCTACCGATCTCCACCAAGGGCACGAAAATGAAATGTGGAGATCATAACAGCATAAAAATGAAATTTAGTGATCACAAAGGCATGAAAATGAAATTTCCACCAATATTTTGAGCTCAAAGCTCTCCACCAATGTTTAGAGCTTTCCACCCTCTTTCACGTATAGCTCTCCATGATAAAAACAAATGGGGAATGATTTATGTCATGTTTTATGATGAGGCATATTAATGTCTTGATTTTGATGTAGTTTTTATAGTTTGGACTTACTCTCTATTCTTTGTGAAAAAAATTTCCAAAACATTTGGTTAAAGATCATTTGAACTTATGCCAGAAACAACTAGAACTTACTAAACCTATGGGTAGTGTGTATGACATACTTTGCTTAATATTATACATAGAATGTATTATTTCATATAAATATTTTAAGCTATGTTCTCATGTTTGAATAAGAGTAGGAATGTTATCTTGCATATGTGTTTGGGTGGTGATTACTGCATTAAAGGAAGAAGAATGATGGAGACCGATCATGGCAAGGAAAGTGTAGTTTAGTTCTTATGGATAAGCCATGCCTGTAGAGGAATTATTGTTCCAAAAAATCTAGGAAGACCTAACTTTCTATATTTCCTGTAAGTTGATATTCTATTGCTTAATAAATTTACTATGCCATGGTTGATCTTCTACCTTCTCTTTTGGTGATGTTTATTCAAGACCTTTTATGTCATGTTATTAATAAGTATTCAATCCTCTATTTAATAGATTGGGATCATATTAGTAGAAAATGAGAAAATAGACAATGCTAGTTTAAGATTTAGAAGTTACTATTTTTTTGTTCTTCATGAATTATTTAATCGACATAATCAAGGAAGGATTCTAATGAAAGTGCAATTTTGGAATACTTGTTCTGTTCTTAGTTAGTTGAAACCAAACAAGGGGGCCCACTTGGGAGGTGGAATACATTTAGGTAGAGTAGATTCATTCCTTGCAATTTCCTATTTTCAAGATAGATTTACTATATTAGTCCTGCAACATTGTTACTGTGAAAGTTCTTGCAACACTTGTGGAAAATGATCGTGGTGGATGTTTTGAGTTTTTAACTAGTTTAGAATTTGTTTTCCAAAGCTTTACATAGTTATCTTTTGTTAGTCCAATTGTGTTTATTTTTTTGTCACAATAGTATAGATTCCTTTCATGCATTTTATTTACCTACAACATAGGTGTTAAGACTCTTAAAGGAACCTAGTGCACATATTGTCCTAGCCCATTTCAAGTCCTACATCCTTGGGTTGACAATTCAAGTGTAATTCATGATGGAATAGGTAGTCTTTCATAATAGATATCGTATCCTTGAGGAAGATAATGGAGTGATTATCTTCATCTATTATGAAACCTTTACATTTTTGGCGTCATTGCCAGCTATGGTGTCAAACTAGGAACCTTCACGATGAGTCTTTTATTTTTAGATTAGTTTTTTAGCTAAAAACTGCAAAGTTGTGGGCTTGATTAATAAGTCACCAAATTAATTGCATGCATTGAAGAGTAAGACAACAAGATGAATATGAGATATTTCTTCCATGGTAGTCTATTAATTTGAATGAAGAAATTGAAGAAGAAGTTGAGTTGCCTTTTGAGGATGCAAGCCTTGATTTTCCTCCAAGATCTTCCTCTAGAGTAGAACCTTTGGATAAAAGTGGTCTTCAACCTTTTTGTAAAATTTTGGCTAGCTTCCTTGATAGTTTTGGTCCAAATCCACTTGTTGTTAACAATCCCCTAGCCAATGTTCCTTTTCAGCAACAACCCCATAATCAAATACCTTCATTAATGGCACAACCTACTTTTTTATTTCCTCTCCCAAGCCTCATAACCAATACTATTCTCAGAAAAACCTACAACTACTCTTCCAAAGTTCTATGGCCTTGCGACCAAAGATCCTGATACTTTCTTCTTTGAGTTTGACATACTTTGTTTTAGCTTTGACTATAACACTAATTCCCATAAGCTCAAGTTGTTTCTAGCAATACTAAAAGAATCAGCCTTACAATGGTTTATAGGCTTAGGAGCCAATACAATAGGTACCTAGGATGAAATTCAAAATCTATTTCGAGAGAAATAAAAATAGTATTGCAAGGCGAATGATTCGAGAGGAGATGATATCTTTAGAATATTACAAAAGGAGGATGAAACATTAGAAGACTATGTTTCACGTTTCTTGTATACATTGTAGAAGAACCCCCAACATGTACTGGTAGAGGATTCACAAAAACTAGTCTTCTCAAGAGTGGTGAATGATAGTTGTCTAGAAGAATTTGACCTGATGGCTAGTGGTGATCTATATCAATCTTCTTGGGATGACCTCAAGAAAATATATCTTAACTACTCAAGGTGAACTATGAAGAAAGGTAGAGGACACTGGTCCACAACCATTAAAGGGATCAGTCAAGGTATTTCAAAGCTTGAGATATTAATATACTCTAAGATTTCAAATAAGAAATTATAAATGATGTCGACACACATCTCGACACAATGACTACAAAGAAGAAGCATGCAGAGGCTGAGGTGCATTTAGTTGAGTACTGTCCACACTACTGGAAGTCGAAGAAAGATTATCAATGTAAATTGGTTGCTAGCATGGAGAACTAGCATCTTCCAATTGAGTACATCAAGATAGAAAGAGAGTATGAGCAAGTATTCTTTGTTGCTCAACATCAGCCATGGGACTTACATCAAGCTATGCCTCAAGACCCTTTACAAAATTCAAATCTATATGGTAATCAAAGGAAAATTTGTAGTACCCAAAGTCCTCCACAATATAGTCAACCTAATTAGAATAATACTTGGAAAAATAATCCACAACAACCTCAATGGCCTTAGAACTCCCAACCTTCCTGGCCAAACTAGAAAAATAACCACTGGTCTAACTAGCGGAAACAATGGCAACCACCCCAAGGGAGTTGGTAGTTTGCAAACCAACAGAGAGAACCTCAGCAATGGCCTAAGTAAAATCTTGATAATCCACAACTACCACCTCCAATCCAACAACCTGCACTAATGCCACCACTTGCAAGTTTTGGACCTAAAAAGAAAACTCAATTGCCTGTACAACCTTGACCAAATCCAAATAACTAGCAGCCACAACAACACATGTATTTTGTTGATGCTCAACAATATTGTGCTTATGCTCTAAATGTTGCAAATATACATTTGAGATCTGGTACAACCCTACCAACACCTAGACTACCTATCATAACTAAAATTCTAGATACTCCTATAGCATTAGAACCCACAACTTCTCACCCACAAATGGTTGACCCAACTAGTGTAGCTAACTCAGTTCAAACCCAAACAATAGTTGAACCTCCTTTTCCACAAAAGCTCATACAAAGTAAACTTGCACAAATGGAGGAACAATCCTTTGATATCATTGATCAACTAAAGAACATGCATGTCCAAATTCCTTTATTCCAAGCTATTAAAGACATTCCTATTTATGGCAAAGCCATCAAAGAAGTCTATCTAAAAAATCCTAGGAGAAAGAAAAAGGACCCAACCACAATCTATGTTGTAGGACAATTGGCTAATATTATGTTAGGAAATTGGTTGTTCCTACATATTCTGGTCCAGGAAGTCCAGTTGTGAATGTGATTATAAATGGTCAGTCTATTGAAAATGTTTTGACTGATCTTGGTGCTGTTGTAAATATTATGACTAAGGATACTATGAAAAAACTAAATATAGAAGGATTAAGGGCTACCCCAACAATTGTGTAGCTTGCAAATAGTTTTACTTTCATTCCTAATAGGATGATAGAAAACATAGTAGTAACCCTAGACTCTCTAGAGTACCCTACAAATTTCATAATTCTATCCCCAAAAGTCAATTTATCCAGTTACCCTATCATTTTAGGACGATCATGGTTAGCTATAGCCAATGCAAATATAAGTTGTAGGTCAGGGAGCATGACCATATTAGATGGACAAGAATGAAAGAAATTTGACATGTATGCTCCAACACAACCCCAACCAAATTTAAGCACATCTATATGGCTAGATTTAGGGGATGGAGAGAAAGAGTTAAACTCTATAACATAGCTTATGATGTTACATAGACAATCTTTTTTGAAGTTGCAAGAAGAAGATTCAATAATTTAGAGTATTCTTAATAAAGTTTGTATAGTAGAAAAGGATGTATTTGATAGTTCTGTGTTGGAACTAACTACATATGAGGAATTTAATGAGAATTATTTTTTTACCTAAGGAGTTAGACATTATCCATCATCTTTTACCATGTGAACTAGATACAAGTCCAATCTCTGAAGCTGATATGGTTGATCTCACATTTAATGTTGAGTTGTCAAAAGGTCATAATGTCCATGTCAATCACAAACTGCCTCCCAAACAAATGAAACAGTTAACAGATCTTCTTCAAAAACATAAAAAGGCTTTTACATGGGACTATGGGGATATGAAAGAGTTAAGTCCTACATCATGCACTTATAGAATATATATCAATGAAGGTGATGCAGGAGCATCTCATTAATAAATCATTTCAAAGGTCCAAGATTATCCATATATTTTAACTGGTCAATTTAAATAATTTAGAATTATGTCTTAGTGGATAGAATTAGGTGTTTTATAAATGTTATAGTTTTTAGTCGGATATGTTAGAGAGTTACAGGAAAGGGTTAATGATGTTAGTATCAGTTTTAGAAAGGATAAAATTAGTAATAGAAATGCCATGTGGTCAATAATTAAAGAGAATTCCATCAAATACTGGTGACAGATAATAGGCAGTTACAAGAATACCCATGATTGCTGCATGGTATTGATGGTAAAGCATCTTTCAAATTCCTATTCTTAGCAATTACAAGAATATCTGATGACGGGCCACACCACCCGTACCAACTCACAACCAAAAATGCAACAAGATGGAGACAAGAGAGAGATGACAAAATGCTTCATAAAACTTCCATTAATACTTGAAATTCATTAGAAGAGATTACATACAAAGATCTTCTACTTGAAGAGCTTACACTTGAAGAGCTTCTATTTCTCCCACTTCCATTAGAAGAGCTTCCATTTCTTGAACTTCCATTAGAAGAGCTTCCATGTCTTGAACTTCTTGAACTTGATTACAAACTATTATAAGCCTTGCTTAAATAGGCACTTCTAACCCAAGACATTACAAACACAACCAATGTGGGATAAATGGTAAATACAACTACCTTTAAATAAATATTAAATTCCCACCCAAATACAACTAAGCACCCAACAAATATTAAATGCATGATTTAAGGAACTTTCCACAAACTTCTAAGATGACACCTACACACCTCGATTAATGGAATGACAACTATTTTTTTTTTTTCTATTTATGCCACCTATGCGTCTTGAAAATAGAAATTCCTCTTTTCTCCACTTTTCCTATTTTCTATTTTTAATTATTTTCCCTCCATTTTCGTCACTTTCTCTCTCCTCCAGAATTTTTTTTTTTTTTTCCTTTTTTTCCCTTTTTTTTTTTCCTCTCTCTTTTTTTTTTTTTCTAATAATTTAATTTTCTCATGTAAGATGCTCCTGCATCAGACTCCCTTGGTAGATAGAAAAGTGTGTCCCACACTTTGATGCCAAAAGAATGATATACCACCATCTTCATCTTCACCACAAGCTACGACCTCAATAGGGACAAGAAAAAACCAACATGCAAATCTTTCACATTTTTTTATTTTTTTGCTGATGCATGATGCTCCTGCATCCGACTCCCATGGTAGAAATTTTTTTTTGTGAATATGGAGTCACAAAATGAAGTAGCCATTGTTGACATAATTTTTTTTTCCTTTTCCTCCAACACATAGCTAGAACAAGTATCCGATGCTGAAATTTCTCCTTTGCAATGAACTCTA